>CM068840.1:10918562-12118562 GCA_028554795.2 Sinohyriopsis cumingii
CACAAGTTCTTCATCATCTTCAATTTCTTCTTCTTCTGAATCCCTCGTCTCTGTTTCGTCTTGTTTTTGTTTCTTCTCTTTTCTCGTAAGGCACTCTGAATTCCAGTGTCCTTTCTCCTGACAACGATATTAGGTATCTTGACTTTTGTCTCTCTTTCTTAGACGAAGCAGGTATTCTGGAGACAAATACCCATTTACCTTTGCAGATATAGCAAACTTCATTAGCACTTACACACTTTCGTATGACTCTCATCAAATCAACGACCAAAAGAGTAAGTTTTGTTGCCACTTTCGCATGTGAATTATGCTTTCGTATGACTTTTAGCAAATATTTGACCAGCAGGTCGATCTGTGCTGACTCTTCCATCTTCTTGATCGTTTGAGAGCGGAATGAATACTCTGACGCTAAGACACTCTCCTTATATACATGGACCTGCTGCGTATGAAACCTAGTCAAATGTAATTTTGCAATAAGATGAAGCGATTTCATTGAGGAAGTAAAAAGCAATGATGTACCGTATCGCCTCACACAAAACCTGAAGTTTTAGTTCAAATCCGTCTCAGCGATTTCGAAGACGACATAACTGAGCTTTAATCAATGCTCTCCAATTATGACACAAAACCACGAGTCCTGATTCACGCCAAAAGAAATTTCGTTCGGTACAGTGAAACTCAAGGATGATGACCCAATCTGTCTGTCTATTGATGCGTGTATTTGCTTAAGAAGAAATATGACCTCTAAAACACAAAGAGATACGGCAAGCATGATTAGATTAAACACAACGATGTTTTCCTTCACGCCCGTGTAATTTAGAGTTTCAATCGTCTTTGAAGACAAACTTGGTCTCCTTTTGTAGGGCTTGAAATAATAAAAAAACTGAAAAATCTTAAGTACTTTGCTATAGATAATTTCATCAACAGACCAAACAACATAAATACCGTTACAACAATAGAAAGCCTTAAATCTTCTATCAAAAAGAAATGCATGAAAAAAATTAAAGATTAACGATAACTAACCAATGAAACCGAATTTAACAAAGGCAATAACATGTGAAGAAATGCCTCTCACTTTGGAAAGGTAGGCGAATGTACTCTGTCATGCACCGTCAACTTGAAAAAAATTATAAACAGAGAGAAACCTGAATTCAAAATTCAGTTGTTTCTTTTTCTTCAAAATTATTTCGTTTCTTTTTTCTTTTTCTTTTTTTGGAACAAATCTAAGCACTAATATAGAGTGGAAAAGGGAAAATGCACATACAAGCTTTGATATTTCTGAAAAAAGGAGGGGATATTCCTAACGTTCATAACCACCTATATATGCTTGGACTTGTCTGTGACTTATCCACAAAACAAGATATACATATTTCTGGTCAAGCTGCAAGTGTGTGCGTGTTTTTGAAAATGGTAAAAATTGGATATACAATTTTCTCGTGACACTTATAAAGTGAAGAGTCTGTGCAAGTGTCAAAAGCCAAAGTCATATAAGTTTTGTATTTTGTACGGCTTGTAAAGATTTCTACTTTAGAAAATGTGAAGTATCACAAGTTATTATCACAAACAGAAGTGGAACATAGGGGCTTGCAAGAAAGAAAATAACCCAGACAGTTGGTGTCATCAAGAGTGCTAGAGACGGTACCCAAACTTGCTTGTCTGCTTACTTGAATTAAAGTGATTTTCGCTCTAATGGAACATGTATCACTGGTTTAATAACGCACCGCGTGATTTTTAATTACTCCTGGGGAAGGAAAGAGAGCCTGATCCAGCAGGCTTTTATGTACTCACAGACTATTTTTAAATTTAGCCACTCAGGTGTAGGACTAACTAGTCCTTAACAACCTGACTGAAAGACTTTAAACATGAGTGGGAATTGTCTCACCACACACTCATTTTTCTGTCCGAGCGTGGTAAAGGAGGAAAAAGGTGCTCAGCAAGACAGCCATGGATGTTAAGTATTCACCAAAACGTTAGCCCGTACTTATTTCAAATCAAGTCCCGTTTTTGCTAATGGACAATAAAAGGTACCAATAATGTGTTAACCACCTGTGCAATTAGTTCAAATCTAACGAGTCTGTTAAATTTCCTACTTCCTAACATATCTGTCTAATATTAGTACTTAGTGTACATAAAAATAGCCATACTGATCTTATTTTAAATTATTATGTCTAAGCGACATATACCAGTTTGGTCACTGTTAGGTTTAAAAAATTAAGTTTGTTGTGGTGTTCCAATGCGTCAAGTTTGTTTCGAGAATAGTTTAGTCAAGGAGGGATACCAAGCCAAATATGGTTCCCTATTTAATAAAAAGCAATCTTTTGGAGCCCTAAAAAACAGTCTGTTTTTTCTGTTAGAAGGTAACACGTCTCTCTTTTGCTTTCACGTTCTTTCCCGCACTCCTAGTCTCATGATTCTTGATATCAGGAAATGCGTAGCCATGATGGGCGGTAATGTAAGCAGCGGTTTCTACCAGTTGACTGAGGGGGTATCCAGTGTAGGCTTGTCTGTAGAATTGGGGAAGAACTCTGACCCCTAATCCCCATTGAGAAGGTCTTGGTTTAAAGGTGTCTAGAGATTTGTAGGCAACGTATTGTATGGCTGTAATAAACTGCCCTGCTATGTTGACGTCATACAATGCTTGATCTAGCCCCATTTCGGTGTACTTCTCAACGAGGGTCAGCGTCCCCCTCCTCCTCAACCGCCTCAATTTCCTCTTCTGGTTCTGATACTAATTCTTCAGTTGAGGTAGATAGTTTCAAATCCGCTGCTATGGTGTCTGTCGCTGTTATTGTTGTTGTGGTTGTTCTTTCAGCTGAGATTGCCTGTAGTATCGGAGTGAGAAAAGAACGTAGTGCCTCCGATAATTACATTTGAGTTTGCCATACCGTTTGTGTAACATAATTGGACCTTTGTTTTGCCACCACTCTTTCCGGGACGGGTTGTTTGTTAGGTATAGTCGGCTGTTGACTAGCTGTTATTTGTGTTCTCGAGGTGGGTGGAGTGCTAACTGGCTAGGTCTGCATTTCTTGCTCCCGCTGCTGTTGCGTATATTTCTTCCCTCCACACCGAGTTCTGGACCTAATTCTTTAAATTTCGTTGTACCCGAACTTACATTATCCATATTATCACCAACAAAAGAAAACAAAACGCACAGACCTAAAAGAAACACTCATTCACTTTTTACAGAACATTACTATTTTTAAAATTTTGATAAGCGACGGAAACGAACAACTTAGAGTCACACTTTCTAACCAAGATAAAGAAATCATGTGCTGATAGACTCACTTCTGTATTTTTTCTTCTAACTGACTAACGTATCATAGGCAATGGAATGTGATTTCTTTTCGAGAGTATGGGGTAGCCCTGAAATTTTCTTTTGGGAAGTTGAAGCTATGGCGATCGCTTAGGTTATAAGATGACGGCCTCCTGTGACGACAGGCTTTCTCACAGGATAAGGTCTGCTTCTTCGGAAAGAGAAGAAGAACTCTTTGGTGTCGATAAAACTGTTAACAAAGCCTCTGCCAGGTTCATGCTGCTGCTGCTGTTGCTGCTCTCTCTGCTGTTTATGAAGTCTGTACTTCTCCGTCCATTCTTCTTTCTCCTTCTTGAATTCCTCCTTGAAGAGCTCTTCTTTCAGGTCTTCAGTGACTTTCAACATTATGATATTGTCTATCTCTTCAGGTCTCGGTATCAGACTTGTCATGACCCTATGCAAATTCACATAGGCTTCGTTCAACTTGGCTTATCTTGAGCACATCTTCGTAGGAAGATGAGTCGACAATGGATGGACAGACTGGAGACACAACACAACACAACAATTGAGGCGGTTGAGGAGGAGGGGGACGCTGACCCTCGTTGAGAAGTACACCGAAATGGGGCTAGATCAAGCATTGTATGACGTCAACATAGCAGGGCAGTTTATTACAGCCATACAATACGTTGCCTACAAATCTCTAGACACCTTTAAACCAAGACCTTCTCAATGGGGATTAGGGGTCGGAGTTCTTCCCCAATTCTACAGACAAGCCTACACTGGATACCCCCTCAGTCAACTGGTAGAAACCGCTGCTTACATTACCGCCCATCATGGCTACGCATTTCCTGATATCAAGAATCATGAGACTAGGAGTGCGGGAAAGAACGTGAAAGCAAAAGAGAGACGTGTTACCTTCTAACAGAAAAAACAGACTGTTTTTTAGGGCTCCAAAAGATTGCTTTTTATTAAATAGGGAACCATATTTGGCTTGGTATCCCTCCTTGACTAAACTATTCTCGAAACAAACTTGACCCATTGGAACACCACAACAAACTTAATTTTTTAAACCTAACAGTGACCAAACTGGTATATGTCGCTTAGACATAATAATTTAAAATAAGATCAGTATGGCTATTTTTATGTACACTAAGTACTAATATTAGACAGATATGTTAGGAAGTAGGAAATTTAACAGACTCGTTAGATTTGAACTAATTGCACAGGTGGTTAACACATTATTGGTACCTTTTATTGTCCATTAGCAAAAACGGGACTTGATTTGAAATAAGTACGGGCTAGCGTTTTGGTGAATACTTAACATCCATGGCTGTCTTGCTGAGCACCTTTTTCCTCCTTTACCACGCTCGGACAGAAAAATGAGTGTGTGGTGAGACAATTCCCACTCATGTTTAAAGTCTTTCAGTCAGGTTGTTAAGGACTAGTTAGTCCTACACCTGAGTGGCTAAATTTAAAAATAGTCTGTGAGTACATAAAAGCCTAGGGGATGAGGCTCTCTTTCCTTCCCCAGGAGTAATTAAAAATCACGCGGTGCGTTATTAAACCAGTGATACATGTTCCATTAGAGCGAAAATCACTTTAATTCAAGTAAGCAGACAAGCAAGTTTGGGTACCGTCTCTAGCACTCTTGATGACACCAACTGTCTGGGTTATTTTCTTTCTTGCAAGCCCCTATGTTCCACTTCTGTTTGTGATAATAACTTGTGATACTTCACATTTTCTAAAGTAGAAATCTTTACAAGCCGTACAAAATACAAAACTTATATGACTTTGGCTTTTGACACTTGCACAGACTCTTCACTTTATAAGTGTCACGAGAAAATTGTATATCCAATTTTTACCATTTTCAAAAACACGCACACACTTGCAGCTTGACCAGAAATATGTATATCTTGTTTTGTGGATAAGTCACAGACAAGTCCAAGCATATATAGGTGGTTATGAACGTTAGGAATATCCCCTCCTTTTTTCAGAAATATCAAAGCTTGTATGTGCATTTTCCCTTTTCCACTCTATATTAGTGCTTAGATTTGTTCCAAAAAAAGAAAAAGAAAAAAGAAACGAAATAATTTTGAAGAAAAAGAAACAACTGAATTTTGAATTCAGGTTTCTCTCTGTTTATAATTTTTTTCAAGTTGACGGTGCATGACAGAGTACATTCGCCTACCTTTCCAAAGTGAGAGGCATTTCTTCACATGTTATTGCCTTTGTTAAATTCGGTTTCATTGGTTAGTTATCGTTAATCTTTAATTTTTTTCATGCATTTCTTTTTGATAGAAGATTTAAGGCTTTCTATTGTTGTAACGGTATTTATGTTGTTTGGTCTGTTGATGAAATTATCTATAGCAAAGTGCTTAAGATTTTTCAGTTTTTTTATTATTTCAAGCCCTACAAAAGGAGACCAAGTTTGTCTTCAAAGACGATTGAAACTCTAAATTACACGGGCGTGAAGGAAAACATCGTTGTGTTTAATCTAATCATGCTTGCCGTATCTCTTTGTGTTTTAGAGGTCATATTTCTTCTTAAGGAAATACACGCATCAATAGACAGACAGATTGGGTCATCATCCTTGAGTTTCACTGTACTTTCGGTTCTTTACTTCATACAAACCCCAAATTTATTATTTTGAAAAAGAAAAGATAACATGCCCCTCAATACTGTAACACGTCTGTTCTGACTCTACCGATGTGAGTGTTTATGTCGAAATGTTTAAGTGAGATGTAAAAAAATGGTCAGCTTGAAAACGCGAACCAATACTGTGACGCTCAGTATTTTGATGTGGTAAGAGGAAATGGTACAACACACACAAAGAGGGCTTGTAAGTTCACATTTCAGTCTGTCTGCACTGTAATGGTAACAACGCAAGAACATAGGGATTATTATGCCACACAGCCCTAGAACAAAACAATGCATCACCCGTTGTAAGCCATTTCATTGGCTATACTTATTTTCTTACCGCGTTCGCTTCGAATTGACTTAAGTAGCTATTCAGACAGTGACGAGAATGGCCATGCTTTACTGGGTCTATCCTATAGGCGATTTATATAAAAAAATATTTTTAAAAATTAAACTAATGCACGAACAATCGTACCATGGGCGATCCCATGGAAATTGTGTCCGTCTTATTGCAAAATACATCAACATTTAATTTAACCGTGCAGATCGCTAGAACAAACCTCTGATAATATACATTTTGAAAAGTGTTGTGTGACACGGATCGCCATTGTCGCTTGGTGTCTGCTTTCTTGTTCGAAAAGAGATCGTTTCGTCTTGACTATAAAAATCTAATTTGACTAAGTTTTACGCACTACTTGAACTCACACATTTACGTTGTAGGTGTAAGCCGTCGTTCTCAGTTTTCTGGAAGTTCGTTTTTGCGTTTCTCAGATGTGATACTATTTTTTATGGACCGAACGAAATTTCTTTTGGCGTGAATCAGGACTCGTGGTTTTGTGTCATAATTGGAGAGCATTGATTAAAGCTCAGTTATGTCGTCTTCGAAATCGCTGAGACGGATTTGAACTAAAACTTCAGGTTTTGTGTGAGGCGATACGGTACATCATTGCTTTTTACTTCCTCAATGAAATCGTTTCATCTTATTGCAAAATTACATTTGACTAGGTTTCATACGCAGCAGGTCCATGTATATAAGGAGAGTGTCTTAGCGTCAGAGTATTCATTCCGCTCTCAAACGATCAAGAAGATGGAAGAGTCAGCACAGATCGACCTGCTGGTCAAATATTTGCTAAAAGTCATACGAAAGCATAATTCACATGCGAAAGTGGCAACAAAACTTACTCTTTTGGTCGTTGATTTGATGAGAGTCATACGAAAGTGTGTAAGTGCTAATGAAGTTTGCTATATCTGCAAAGGTAAATGGGTATTTGTCTCCAGAATACCTGCTTCGTCTAAGAAAGAGAGACAAAAGTCAAGATACCTAATATCGTTGTCAGGAGAAAGGACACTGGAATTCAGAGTGCCTTACGAGAAAAGAGAAGAAACAAAAACAAGACGAAACAGAGAAGAGGAATTCAGAAGAAGAAGAAATTGAAGATGATGAAGAACTTGTGCCAGTAAAAACATGGAAATGGAAAAATTGACAATGTGAGCCGATGCGTTGGCCCTGATGTGAAATTTCATACTACCTTCTAAAAGAGAATAGACCAGAAAGAAAACGTAAGTGTCTCTTGGTCTTGACATTGTATAATAAGGATGGCGTGTTTTGTTTTTACTCACACTTTATGAAATTGTGCTCTTTCACCTCTCTCTATCCCTCTGGATCATGTTTTAGTTAGAATTGAAATGGAAGGATGTTTTCCTTCACGCACGCTCTTTAGGCATGCAAGTCCGTAAACAATAGTCAGTCTATTCGTCCATCATTTTGTGTCTTGATGTTTCCTAAATCACACACTGATGCCATAAAATAACGGGTTAAATGGGTTTTGTAGTGTTGGGAGTGGGGGTGGGTGGGGTGTAGGTGTTTGGCAGAGTTGGTCATTGCAGGTGAGGGCTTAGGAGCTTTCAAAAAACTTTTTCTTCTTGTTCACTCTGTGCTGATGGAATATAATGGGTTATTTTCTTCACTCTCTGTTGATAGTATATATAAAGGGTTATTTCTTCACTGCGTGTGGATAGTGTATAATGGTTTTCTTCTTCTTCCCTCTGTGGTGTGCGTGTGTGTGTGTGTGTGTGTGTGTGTGTGTGTGTGTGTGTGTGTGTGTGTGTGTTCGCGTACGTTGTGTAGATCGCATATTTGGTTGTTTTTCTTCTTCTTCCTCCCGAGTGTGGATAGTATATTTGGGGTTTGTATGCGTTCGCGTACGTTTGTGTGGATAGTTTATTTGGGGTTTGTATTATCTCCCTTCTGTGTTGATAGTGTATTTAGGGTTTGTATGCGTTCGCGTACGTTTGTGTGGATAGTTTATTTGGGGTTTGTATTATCTCACTTCTGTGTTGATAGTATATTTGGGGTTTGTTTTTTCCTCTTCCCTCTGTGTGTGTATGTGTGTGTGTGTGTTCGCGTACGTTGTGTAGATCGTATATTTGGTTGTTTTTTCTTCTTCCTCCCGAGTGTGGATAGCATATTTGTAGTTTGTATGCGTTAGCGAGGTTGTGTGGATAGTATATTTTGGGTTTGTATGCATTCGCGTACGTTTGTGTGGATAGTTTATTTGGGGTTTGTATTATCTCCTTCTGTGTTGATAGTATATTTGGGGTTGTATACGTTCGCGTACGTTTGTGTGGATATTTTATTTGGGGTTTGTATTATCTCCCTTCTGTGTTGATAGTATATTTGGGGTTTGTATGCGTTCGCGTACGTTTGTGTGGATAGTTTATTTGGGGTTTGTATTATCTCCCTTCTGTGTTGATAGTATATTTGGGGTCTGTTTTTTCCTCTTACCTCTGTGTGTGTGTGTGTGTGTGTGTATGTGTGTGTATTCGCGTACGTTGTGTGGATAGTATATTTGGGGTTTGTTTTTTCCTATTCCCTCTGTGTGTGTGTGTGTGTGTGTGTGTGTGTGAGTCTGCGCGCGTATGTTGTGTGTGTGTGTGTGTGTGTGTGTGTGTGTGTGTGTGTGTGTGTGTGCGCGTACGTTGTGTAGATTGTATATTTGGTTGTTTTTTTTTCTTCCTCCGGTTGTGGATAGTATATTTGGGGTTTGTTTTTTCCTCTTCACTCTGTGTGTGTGTGTGTGTGTCTGCGCGCGTATGTTGTGTGTGTGTGTGTGTGTGTTTGTTCGCGTACGTTGTGTAGATCGTATATTTGGTTGTTTTTTTTTTCTTTCTCCCGAGTGTGGATAGTATATTTTGGGGTTTGTTTTCTCCTCTTCCCTCTGTGTGTGTGTGTGTATGTGTGAGTCTCCGCGCGTATATTGTGTGTGTGTGTGTGTATTGGTCTCTGTTTGTCCCTATAAAACTCACTTTATCCCTATCAGATACACTCTACCTACCTACCGACAGTAGCGCGTATTCAGGTCAGCCACTTGTAACACTGTTGCCATTTATCCCCTAGTGTTCAGTACAGTGACGTCACTGACGCTGGAAATTTTGAGACTATAAATATCGACTTGGGGATTTCCACATTTTGTAGCTATACATATATACTAGAATTCATAAACAGGAACGTCACTCAAGCTGAGGCTATAAAAAGATAGTGGGATTTTCCAAAGGAAAAACCCACAAGTTGGAGCTATAAATAGATAGTGGGATTTCATAGGAATTTCAGCTGATTATAGATACATACGTATTTATCCACGATCGTCACAGAAGTTGATATTGTAAGTAGTTACTAATTTTATCCATTTTAGTCTAAACCATTGTAACTTAATTTTCGGGGATATGTTTATTTTCCTTTAAATTCTGGGACAATTTAGTCATTTTAGCGTTACTTTTAGTCACATCCATTTTGTCGTTGAGCATTTCCTTCATTATAGCTATTTATAGCATCATTACAATTATGCAAATTTTTGAACACCCCAGCAAGATTTCAGGTCTTGGTAATGCTTTATATATAAATCTCACGCTTGTACTAGTGTATGTATGTCTCTGTCTCTGTTGTGTTTGACCCTCTACCATCATTGTCCCAAGACAATCCCACCATGTTCAATTCCCCTTGACGCTATACAGACCCACCATGTTCAATTTCCATATGTTAAATTCCCCTTGACGCTAGACAGTCCCACGATTTTTCTCCATGTTCAATTCCCCTTGACGCTAGACAGTCCCACGATTTATTCCCATGTTAAATTCCCCTTGACGCTAGATTGTCCCACGATTTTTCTCCATGTTAATTTCCCTTGACGCTAATCTGACCCACGATTTTTCTCCATGTTAATTTTCCCTTGACGCTAGAGTTGCCCAAGGGGTCTTGTAATGCTAATTCCCCTTGACGCTAGGGTGCCCTCATTTACTACTGCCAGACTACCTTTCACTGTTGCCAAGCAACATACAAGCAAACCACAGTGCTCATGCGCAAAGAACAAACAATTTCCTTTATACTAAAAATAACTCAGTTGAAGAAAAGAATTAACACCAAAGGTAGAGCGGAGAAACATTCTGACAATAAACTGAGACTACATTAATGGGAAATAATCATTAAATATTAATTGTAACCAGGTCTTATTAGGCCAAATTGTTCATAGCCAATATTAATCAAACCCTTATATTAGCATCTCACGCATATTTCAACTTTACTCATGAAATCTTACTGACTTTTATGGCAAACAATGAATGCAACAACAATAAGAAAGTGTGACAACAGTAAGAAGTATGAATACTGTATGATAGTGTGACAACTATAACTCAGTGTGAAAACTAAGAAAATTGCAACTGTATTTAAAGTGTGACAAATGTAAGAAAGTGTGACAACTATAAGAAAGGTGTGACAACTGTAAGAAAGCGTGACAACTGTAAGAAAGTGCGAAAACTTTAAGAAGTGTCAAAACTTTAAGAAGTGTGACAACTGAAAGAAAGCGTGACAACTGTAAGAAAGCGTGGCAACTGTAAGAAAGTGTGAAAACTTTAAGATAGTGTGAAAACTTTAAGAAGTGTGACAACTGTAAGAAAGTGTGACAATTATAAGAAAGTGTGACAACTATAGGAAAGGTGTGACAACTTTAAGAAAGCGTGACAACTGTAAAAAAGTGTGAAAACTATAAGAAGTGTGACAACTGTAAGATAGTGTGACAAATGTAATTAGATGTGATGACTGTAAGAAAGTTACAACTATAATAATGTGTGACAAGTGTAAGAGAGTGTAACAACACTAAGAATGTGTTGGGTTGGTGTCCAGTAAGGTGCATTTTTTATATTACCAAATTGCAAGAAACTGATAAATGTTAAAAGCAACGTTGATCTATGGATGATATTTGGGAGTGGTAGCTTTGGTCTGTGCAACTTAGAATATTTTGTTCAAGGGTAGTGAAGCATGTTAGCTCACATTGATTTTTGAGGCAAATTGTAATATGCTTGTTTAAATGCATATATGTGTACACACTACAAAAACAATGACATGTGTTATGTTCCAGATTTAAATGCATACAGGTGTACACAATAAAACAAAACAATGACAAGCTTTATGTTTCAGATTTCAGTGTATACATATGTACACTTTAAAAAAACAATGACAAGTGCTATGTTCCAGATTTAAATGCATACAGGTGTACACACTAAAAAATCAATGAGAAGCGCTATGTTTCAGATTTCAATGTATACATAGGTACACATTAAAGAAAAAGACAAGTGCTATGTTCTAGATTGAAATGCATACATGTGTACACACTAAAATAAAATCAATGACAAGCACTATCTTTCAGATTGCAATGAAGGCATGGGTACACATTAAAAAAAACAATGACAAGTGCTATGTTCCAGATTTAAATGTATACATGGGTACATATTAAAAATAATGACATAGTTTATGTTCCAGATTTAAATTCATACAGGTGTACACAAAAAAATAACAATGACCATAACCATAGTTGTTGATATAAAAGGAAACGCATTTCAATATCAATAACCATAAAAAGTCAATAGAAGATTTAAGATACGTTTTTGAGGTAATGTACATCAGTGTGTAATGTACATCAGTGTGGTAATGTGGTAGAATGAACAAATCCTGGTGAATTGGACATGTATTATGTGACGTTTGTATCACCACCTAATTGCTGGACAGCGTTCAAGCTAATCCAACTGTTCTGCCTTGTTCCAAATACCAAGTCAGACTTGAAAAGAGGCAACATAAGTATTTTTAATATCATAGGTTAGGCAGAGTTAGGTACGTTAAGTACAAAGTTGCTAGAAATGTAGATGTCCAAATGGCATTTCCAAACCTGCCATAACACATCACATCATGGAGAAAATAATGTTTTATCCCACACCACCCGACATGATCATGTTTAGAAAAACACAATTTTCAGTAATATTTGGAAAAAATAAAAACACACTTCTTTAGCATATGCCTGTGTCTTGTAGCATGTATAGATGGTAAACAGTTTAGGCATGTGTGCCTATTTGACATTGGAGATACACTATGAAAATTCAGACCATGAAACATCAGTCCCTATTCTTCTTATTGTAATAGAGCTGGGGAAAAGTTCTAATCTGAATGCGCTATTCCTGTAAATGTAACAGAATTGGGGAACTGTTGCAAATTGTAGGTTCTGTTTCTATTATTTTTATAAAAATAAGTTAAAGTTTCAATAGCATCTACTATTTATATTTTGTTCATATAAATATGGAACAGTTGCAATTGAAAAAAGTTACACCTGGTGGCATAAGGAGGCATACAATTAATAATATCAGGAAAATACAAGAATAAGAAGAAATACTGTAAATTCCAGGTAGAGAATAGAATAAAGAGACTGTGTAAATGAAATTTTTTAAAATATGCAAAGTTTTATAACAAAAGGCATGTGATAATTAATAATTTCCACAGGAATATAACAAGCTAAACTTGTGAAAAAGGGATAAAGAAGTTACAGGGAGTTGCCAAATATCATAAAGTTATGGATTAAGCATGTGCCACTTTTGCCAGCTTTTATTGTTTCTTATATTTACCTTGTCATTTAATCTGTATTTCAAGTTATTCTTGTGAGCTGAAAAGCAGCAGTTAAATGGAATAATGCCTGAAAAGTAGCACAGTTCTACGAAATAATGCCTCCAAAGCAGCAGTTACTTGTAACAATACCAGAAAAGAAACTCACTTACATGGAAAAATGATTGAAAAGTAATACAGATCCACGGAAAAATGATGAAAGGCCGCATAGTTCCAAAAAGTGATTATTGAGAAGTAGCACAGTTCCAGGTAATGATTATTCAGAAGTAGCACCGTTTTATTAAATAATGCCTCAAAAACAGCAATACATGTAATAATACCAGAAAAGAAACACAATTCCATGTAAAAATGACTGATATGTAGAACAGTTCCATGAAATAATTACTGAAAAGTGGCAGAGATCCACGGAGCAATGAAAGCTAGCACAGATCTTCGGGACAATGAAAGGTAACACAGTTTCATGTAACAATGACGAAAGGCTGCACAGTTCCATTGAATAATACATGAAAATTAAAAGTTCCATGTAATAATCACTGAAAGGTTGCACAGCTCATGGAACTTTTGAAAAGGTAGCATAGTTTAATGGAACGATTCCTGAAAAGTAGCTCAGTTCCATTAATAAAGACTACAACGTCTCTCGGCTCTATGGAACAATGCCTGAAAAGTAGCTCAGTTCCATTAATAAATATTACATTTTGCAGAGCTCAATGGAACAATGCCTGAAAAGTAGCTCAGTTCCATTAATAAAGACTACAGTGTCTCAGGGCTCAACAGAACAATGCCTGAAAAGTAGATCAGTTTCATCAATAAAGACTAAAATGTCTCACGGCTCAAATGAACAATGCCTGAAAAATAGCTCAGTTCCATTAATAAATATTACAATGTCTCACAGCTCAATGGAAGAATGCCTGTAAAGTAGCTCAGTTCCATTAATAAAGACTACAAGGTCTCACAGCTCAATGAAACAGTATCTGAAAAGGAGCTCAGTTCCATTAATAAAGACTACAATTCGCACAGATCAATGGAACAATGCCTAGAAAGTAGCTCAGTCCCATTAATAAAGACTACAATGTCTCACAGCTTTATGTAATAATGCCTGAAAAGTAGATCAGTTTCATCAATAAAGACTAAAATGTCTCACGGCTCAAATGAACAATGCCTGAAAAATAGCTCAGTTCCATTATTAAAGACTACAATTCGCACAGCTCAATGGAACAATGCCTGAAAAGTAGCTCAGTTCCATTAATAAAGACTACAATGTCTCTCGGCTCAATGGAACAATGCCTGACAAGTAGCTCAGTTCCATTAATAAAGACTACAATTCGCACAGCTCAATGGAACAATGCCTGAAAAGTACTTTAGTTCCATTAATAAAGACTACAGTGTCTCACAGCTCAATGGAACAATGCCTGAAAAGTAGCTCAGTTCCATTAATAAAGACTACAATGTCTCACAGCTTAATGTAATAATGCCTGAAAAGTAGCTCAGTTCCGTTAATAAAGACTACAGTGTCTCACAGCTCAATGGAACAATGCCTGAAAAGTAGCTCAGTTCCATTAATAAAAACTACAATGTCTCTCGGCTCAATGGAACAATGACTGAAAAGTAACTCTGTTCCATTAATAAAGACTACATTTCGTATAGCTCAGTGGAACAATGTCTGAAAAGTAGTTTAGTTCCATTAATAAAGACTACAATGTCTCTCGGCTCAATGGAACAATGCCTGAAAAGTAACTCAGTTGCATTAATAAAGACTACAATTCGCACAACTCAATGGAACAATGCCTGAAAAGTACTTTAGTTCCATTAATAAAGACTACAATGTCTTACAGCTCAATGGAACAATGCCTGAAAAGTAGCTCAGTTCCATTAATAAAGACTACAATGTCTCAAAGCTCAATGGAACAATGCCTGAAAAGTACTTTAGTTCCATTAATAAAGACTACAATGTCTTACAGCTCAATGGAACAATGCCTGAAAAGTAGCTCAGTTCCATTAATAAATATTACAATGTCTCAAAGCTCAATGGAAGAATGCCTGAAAAGTAGCTCAGTTGCATTAATAAAGACTACAATGTCTCACAGCTCAGTGGAACAATGTCTGAAAAGTAGCTCAGTTCCATTAATAAAAACTACAATGTCTTTCGGCTCAATGGAACAATGACTGAAAGGTAACTCTGTTCCATTAATAAAGACTACAATTCGTACAGCTGAGTGGAACAATGTCTGAAAGGTAGCTCAGTTCCATTAATAAAGACTACAATGTCTCTCGGCTCAATGTAACAATGACTGAAAAGTAACTCTGTTCCATTAATAAAGACTACAATTCGTACAGCTCAGTGGAACAATGTCTGAAAAATAGCTCAGTTCCATTAATAAAGACTACAACGTCTCACAGCTCAAGGGAACAATGCCTGAAAAGTAGCTCAATTCCATTAATAAAGACTACAATGTCTCACAGCTCAACAGAACAATGCCTGAAAAGTAGCTCAGTTCCATTAATAAAGACTACAGTATCTCACGTCTCAAATGAACAATGCCTGAAAAGTAGCTCAGTTCCATTAATAAAGACTACAATGTCTCACAGCTTTATGTAATAATGCCTGAAAAGTAGCTCAGTTCCATTAATAAAGACTGCAATGTCTCATAGCTCAGCGGAACAATGTCTGAAAAGTAGCTTAGTTCCATTAATAAAGACTACAACGTCTCACAGCTCAGCGGAACAATGTCTGAAAAGTAGCTCAGTTCCATTAATAAAGACTACAATGTCTCTCGGCTCAAATGAACAATGCCGGAAAAGTAGCTCTGTTCCATTAATAAAGACTACAATTCGCACAGCTCAGTGGAACAATGCCTGAAACGTAGCTTAGTTCCATTAATAAAGACTACAATGTCTCACGGCTCAACGGAACAATGCCTGAAAAATAGCTCTGTTCCATTAATAAAGACTACAATGTCTCTCGGCTCAATGGAACAATGGCTGAAAAGTAGCTCAGTTCCATTAATAAAGACTACAATGTCTCACAGCTCAGTGGAACAATGCCTGAAAAGTAGCTCAGTTCCATTAATAAAGACTACGATGTCTGACGGCTCAGTGGAACAATTCCTGAAAAGTAGCTCAGTTCCATTAATAAAGACTACAATGTCTCACAGCTCAGCGGAACAATGCCTGAAAAGTAGCTCAGTTCCATTAATAAAGACTACAATGTCTCACAGCTCAATGGAACAATGCCTGAAAAGTAGCTCAGTTCCATTAATAAATATTACAATGTCTCAAAGCTCAATGGAAGAATGCCTGAAAAGTAGCTCAGTTCCATTAATAAAGACTACATTGTCTCACGGCTCAATGGAACAATGCCTGAAAAGTAGCTCAGTTCCATTAATAAAAACTATAATGTCTCTCGGCTCAATGGAACAATGACTGAGAAGTAACTCTGTTCCATTAATAAAGACTACAATTCGTATAGCTCAGTGGAACAATGTCTGAAAAGTAGTTTAGTTCCATTAATAAAGACTACAATGTCTCTCGGCTCAATGGAACAATGCCTGAAAAGTAACTCAGTTGCATTAATAAAGACTACAATTCGCACAACTCAATGGAACAATGCCTGAAAAGTACTTTAGTTCCATTAATAAAGACTACAATGTCTTACAGCTCAATGGAACAATGCCTGAAAAGTAGCTCAGTTCCATTAATAAAGACTACAATGTCTCACAGCTTAATGTAATAATGCCTGAAAAGTAGCTCAGTTCCATTAATAAATATTACAATGTCTCAAAGCTCAATGGAAGAATGCCTGAAAAGTAGCTCAGTTCCATTAATAAAGACTACATTGTCTCACGGCTCAGTGGAACAATGACTGAAAAGTAGCTCAGTTCCATTAATAAAAACTACAATGTCTCTCGGCTCAATGGAACAATGACTGAAAGGTAACTCTGTTCCATTAATAAAGACTACAATTCGTACAGCTGAGTGGAACAATGTCTGAAAGGTAGCTCAGTTCCATTAATAAAGACTACAATGTCTCTCGGCTCAATGGAACAATGACTGAAAAGTAACTCTGTTCCATTAATAAAGACTACAATTCGTACAGCTCAGTGGAACAATGTCTGAAAAATAGCTCAGTTCCATTAATAAAGACCACAACGTCTCACAGCTCAACGGAACAATGCCTGAAAAGTAGCTCAGTTCCATTAATAAAGACTACAATGTCTCACAGCTCAACAGAACAATGCCTGAAAAGTAACTCAGTTGCATTAATAAAGACTACAATTCGCACAACTCAATGGAACAATGCCTGAAAAGTACTTTAGTTCCATTAATAAAGACTACAATGTCTTACAGCTCAATGGAACAATGCCTGAAAAGTAGCTCAGTTCCATTAATAAAGACTACAATGTCTCACAGCTTAATGTAATAATGCCTGAAAAGTAGCTCAGTTCCATTAATAAATATTACAATGTCTCAAAGCTCAATGGAAGAATGCCTGAAAAGTAGCTCAGTTGCATTAATAAAGACTACAATGTCTCACAGCTCAGTGGAACAATTTCTGAAAAGTAGCTCAGTTCCATTAATAAAGACTACATTGTCTCACGGCTCAGTGGAACAATGCCTGAAAAGTAGCTCAGTTCCATTAATAAAAACTACAATGTCTCTCGGCTCAATGGAACAATGACTGAAAAGTAACTCTGTTCCATTAATAAAGACTACAATTCGTACAGCTGAGTGGAACAATGTCTGAAAGGTAGCTCAGTTCCATTAATAAAGACTACAATGTCTCTCGGCTCAATGGAACAATGACTGAAAAGTAACTCTGTTCCATTAATAAAGACTACAATTCGTACAGCTCAGTGGAACAATGTCTGAAAAGTAGCTCAGTTCCATTAATAAAAACTACAATGTCTCTCGGCTCAATGGAACAATGACTGAAAAGTAACTCTGTTCCATTAATAAAGATTACAATTCGTACAGCTCAGTGTAACAATGTCTGAAAAATAGCTCAGTTCCATTAATAAAGACTACAACGTCTCACAGCTCAGCGGAACAATGTCTGAAAAGTAGCTCAGTTCCATTAATAAAGACTACAGTATCTCACGGCTCAAATGAACAATGCCTGAAAAGTAGCTCAGTTCCATTAATAAAGACTACAATGTCTCACAGCTTTATGTAATAATGCCTGAAAAGTAGCTCAGTTCCATTAATAAAGACTGCAATGTCTCATAGCTCAGCGGAACAATGTCTGAAAAGTAGCTCAGTTCCATTAATAAAGACTGCAATGTCTCATAGCTCAGCGGAACAATGTCTGAAAAGTAGCTCAGTTCCATTAATAAAGACTACAACGTCTCACAGCTCAGCGGAACAATGTCTGAAAAGTAGCTCAGTTCCATTAATAAAGACTACAATATCTCACGGCTCAAATGAACAATGCCTGAAAAATAGCTCTGTTCCATTATTAAAGACTACAGTTCGCACAGATCAATGGAACAATGCCTGAAAAGTAGCTCAGTTCCATTAATAAAGACTACAATGTCTCTCGGCTCAATGGAACAATGGCTGAAAAGTAGCTCAGTTCCATTAATAAAGACTACAATGTCTCTCGGCTCAATGGAACAATGCCTGAAAAGTAGCTCAGTTCCATTAATAAAGACTACAATGTCTCTCGGCTCAAATGAACAATGCCTGAAAAGTAGCTCTGTTCCATTAATAAAGACTACAATTCGCACAGCTCAGTGGAACAATGCCTGAAACGTAGCTTAGTTCCATTAATAAAGACTACAATGTCTCACGGCTCAACGGAACAATGCCTGAAAAGTAGCTTAGTTCCATTAATAAAGACTACAATGTCTCACAGCTCAGTGGAACAATGCCTGAAAAGTAGCTCAGTTCCATTAATAAAGACTACAATGTCTGACGGCTCAGTGGAACAATTCCTGAAAAGTAGCTTAGTTCCATTAATAAAGACTACAATGTCTCACAGCTCAGTGGAACAATGCCTGAAAAGTAGCTTAGTTCCATTAATAAAGACTACAATGTCTCACAGCTCAGTGGAACAATGCCTGAAAAGTAGCTTAGTTCCATTAATAAAGACTACAATGTCTCACAGCTCAATGAAACAGTGTCTAAAATCGACTCAGTTCCATTAATAAAGACTACAATGTCTCACAGCTCAGTGGAACAATGCCTGAAAAGTAGCTCAGTTCCATTAATAAAGACTACAATGTCTGACGGCTCAGTGGAACAATTCCTGAAAAGTAGCTCAGTTCCATTAATAAAGACTACAATGTCTCACATCTCAGCGGAACAATGCCTGAAAAGTAGCTCAGTTCCATTAATAAAGACTACAATGTCTGACGGCTCAGTGGAACAATTCCTGAAAAGTAGCTCAGTTCCATTAATAAAGACTACAAGGTCTCAGAGCTCAATGAAACAGTATCTGAAAAGTAGCTCAGTTCCATTAATAAAGACTACAATTCGCACAGATCAATGGAACAATGCCTAGAAAGTAGCTCAGTCCCATTAATAAAGACTACAATGTCTCACAGCTTTATGTAATAATGCCTGAAAAGTAGATCAGTTTCATCAATAAAGACTAAAATGTCTCACGGCTCAAATGAACAATGCCTGAAAAATAGCTCAGTTCCATTATTAAAGACTACAATTCGCACAGCTCAATGGAACAATGCCTGAAAAGTAGCTCAGTTCCATTAATAAAGACTACAATGTCTCTCGGCTCAATGGAACAATGCCTGAAAAGTAGCTCAGTTCCATTAATAAAGACTACAATGTCTGACGGCTCAGTGGAACAATTCCTGAAAAGTAGCTCAGTTCCATTAATAAAGACTACAATGTCTCACAGCTCAGCGGAACAATGTCTGAAAAGTAGCTTAGTTCCATTAATAAAGACTACAATGTCTCACAGCTCAATGAAACAGTGTCTAAAATGGACTCAGTTCCATTAATAAAGACTACAATGTCTCACAGCTCAGTGGAACAATGCCTGAAAAGTAGCTCAGTTCCATTAATAAAGACTACAATGTCTGACGGCTCAGTGGAACAATTCCTGAAAAGTAGCTCAGTTCCATTAATAAAGACTACAATGTCTCACAGCTCAGCGGAACAATGTCTGAAAAGTAGCTCAGTTCCATTAATAAAGACTACAATTCGCACAGATCAATGGAACAATGCCTAAAAAGTAGCTCAGTTCCATTAATAAAGACTATAATGTCTCACGGCTCAACAGAACAATGCCTGAAAAGTAGCTCAGTTCCATTAATAAAGACCGCAGTGTCTCACAGCTCAATGTAATAATCCCTGAAAAGTAGCTCAGTTCCATTAATAAAGACTACACTGTCTCACACCTCAATGGAACAATGCCTGAAAAGTAGCTCAGTTCCATTAATCAAGATTACAGTGTCTCACTGCTCAATGAAACAATGCCTGAAACGTAGCTCAGTTCCATTAATAAAGACTACAATATCTCACGGCTCAAAGGAACAATGCCTGAAAATTAGCTCAGTTCCATTAATAAAGACTACAGTGTCTCACAGCTCAATGGAACAATGCCTGAAAAGTATCTCAGTTCCATTAATAAAGACTACAATGTCTCACAGCTCAGTGGAACAGTGCCTGAAAGGTAGCATAGTTCCAATAAATGGTGCTTCTTCTCTTCTGTGCATAATTTAAAAGCCTTTTTGCCAATTCACAAGAAACAGTTATGCTGTGACCTATTTTAATGCATCATATGTAACAGCCTCCAAGACAAAAAAAATATCAACTTTCATGACAATATAGCAGTGTCAGAGAAAATGCAAATTATAATGTAATTACTACAGCATGAAAATGAAGTAATTTTGAACTAATTGTTTTATTGTAAAAGTACTCTCAAAACGGAATTCATCCATCAAGTTGTGTGACCTATACGTTCATTTTTGTCCTTAACATGAATCACATAGTTGTTAATTTGCATCCTCATTTACTGTGCATGAATGGAAATGGCTCCTGAAGCATATATTTGTTAAAGCGCATGCTCATTTATTGCTTAAGAATGCGCATGGTTGTTAAAGCACACGCTCAGTTACTGTTTATGAATGTACATGGCTGCTGAAACAGATGTTTTTAAAGAACGTGCTCATTTCTGTTCATGTAGGCAAATGGTTGCTGAGTTAAGTAGTTGTTAAAGCACACTCTCTATTACTGTTTGTGAATGAAGATGACTGCTGATACACATCGTTGTTGAAGTACATGCTAAGTTACTGTTCTTGAATGCATATGGCTGCTAAAGTGCAAGATTGTAAAGGCACATTTTACACTATGTCACGTTTAATTACATACATATGGGAGATTCTGGATTTTTAGGAATAAGTTGAAGCTTGGATTAAGAAATCTGAGGATGCCAAAATTCCGGAGTTTGACAACTACCCCCAAATCGGCCTAACTTGTGTGATACGGTCAATAACTCCTCGCTATTCCATGTTTGCATCATCTGGTTGAAACACGCAATAACTGAGACTTAAACGCAAACACAGACGTCCTTGGAATGAATTACACAATCTTATCTAACATTTGTGCTCTTAGCAAACCGTTGTCACCGGGAGATAACGTACTTCAGTGATTCGTGATCATACAAGGCTCCAGTAGCTTTCGTCCTGCCAAATATAGACACTACATATCCATATATATATATATATATATATATATATATATATATATATATATATATATATATATATATATATATATATATATATATATATATATATATATATATATATATATATATATATATTAAGTATAATTGTCTCATAATCACTTGTATTAGTTTACAACATTTGAAAAATGTATTTATACAAGTGATACGTGATATATATTTGATCTTCCTTCACTTCTTTCTTCTCTACGGTTTATATCTTCTGAGGCAGTCAATTGCTGACCTAACCTATTTTGAACCTCTCATATATTTTCTAATCATTCTATTCACAGAGTAAATGACAAAACCACGACGTTTCAGTTAGTAACCGAACTTAAGTCTCATCTTGACAGTGGTCTGTAAAGATAAAAGAGATGGTTGTTGTTGTTGTTGTAGGGTTTAACGCCATTTTTCAGCACACGATAGGCTATGCATTGCGGCCAGTATTAATGGTGGAGGAAGAACCCGGTAAAACCCAGGAAAGAATCACCGACCCACGAGAAGCTACTGGCGAGCTTTCTCACATACCCACATTGGCCGAATCCGAGACTCGAACCCATGCAGACAGAGGTGAGATGGCAGTGATGCGTAACGGAGAGCGCTTTAGACCACTGGGCTACTCGGAGCCCCATAAAAGAGATGGGCTGGCTACCTATAAAATCTAATTTTCAAAAATAAAGGATTGTTTTTCATTGTGGAGTTTTGAAAAATCACTTAATAGTACAAAGATATGATTAATTACAATATAATATGATCAATTAAATGTGAAATGCAGAATTAACGTATTATCACTTAATGTATAGGATATATTAATACTGATACCACTCCTTAATGTATAGGATATATTATTAATGATACCACCCCTTAATGTATAGGATATATTAATACTGATACCCCCCCTTAATGACTGGGAAATACTGAGCCACAGGACAATGCATGTTGTACACAAAATATTGCAGATATCTTCCTTGTTCCCTTTACCCGCTGGACTGGGTGTCTGACGAGTGCATCTTTAAATGAAAATGAACCAGCATTTTAAATGATTTTATTAGACCAATGCGTTTTTATGACCTGCTCTGGTTTTATTTATTTATTTATTTATTTATAAATCATATTTACTATATTTTTAACTGAAGTTTTATAACACTTCACAATGTATTGTGCTGAGAGCACATAGAAGTACCGGAAAAGTAAAGTCATACTGTTGGGCTGATACATTTTCAAAATTTAAGTCAAAACTTCCTTGTACATGGTAAATTGAAGAATATCTGTAAGAGTTGAATACAGGGCTCCTGTTACAACATGGAAGAAAAATTACACAAGTGCCAAAAGTCCAAACTTGATTTCGTGATTTACCCTGAACCGTAGGCTTCTCAAAATTTACATATTCCATGATATAATCTTAGAAGCAATACAGTTTGAAGATATACTATATATCATTATTCCATATATAAGTATTAGCTACATTGTTATAGAAGAATAAAGTGAACTTCGAAATAAGAAATACGTAAATGAGAAATGCTCGACTTTGACAAACACAACACAAGTTACTAGGTCAACAAGTTGGAGTTGTTCAAAGATTACAATATCACGTTTTCGACATGCACAAGTTAGGTCAGTAACCGGAGCAAGTACATTCTTCACGAGCAATTGACACTATTTGCAACCCTCATGCAATGACACAAGTTAAATAAGAGGAATAGAGTGCTCATGTTGGTTCATCTGATAAACGGATGAGTTATGCAAACCATGAGACAGAGGGTAGAGATGTGTATATTTTACAATTGTTTTCTCTAATAATCTTTCAACCTACTTAATTGAATTACAGATTATTTACAAAACCTACGATAAATAGGGATAATATACCTGCATTGCAACACCTCTGATTTGATTTTAGACTACCCAGTAGTTTTCAATTTCAACACTATTTTGTATTTCAGCTGAATACTGAAACATATTGATGCAAAAGTATAACGCACGTCATGAAAATAAAATAATTTCTTGATTTATATTCCTAATTCAACACTACTTTTAATATAAAACTATCCTAACTCAGAACTGACCGAATGATTTACAGCTGATTTTACAATGCCCAGCTGGACTCGGGCAACACATAGTTTTCCTTATATAGTCGGTATTTTAGTTTGCCAGTTGTAAACTTTTCAGTTTGTTTAAATCCTAATAAATCACATGTTTATGTTAAGTTCTTGTCACAGATTGACATACATTTTTTAGATGAGATAGAACTGAAAGTAAAACGATATGGTCTACATTTTAGTTCTGAGCTTTCTTCAATGTCAGACTACTTTGCACTGTTGCCAAGCAACATGCAAGCAAACCACAGTGATCATGCCCAAAAGAACAAACAATTTCCTTTATATTAATACTAAAAATAACTCAATCGAAGAAAAGAATTATCTCCAAAGGTAGAGAGGACAAATATTCTGACAATAAACTGAGACTACATTAATGGGAAGTAATCATTAAATAGTAATTGTAACCAGGTCTTTTTAGGCCAAATTATTTATAGCCAATATTAACCAAACCCTTATATTAGCATGTCACACGTATTTCAACTTTACTCATGAAATCTCACTGACTTTTATGGCAAACAAGGAATGCAACAACAGTAAGAAAGTGTGACAACAGTAAGAAGTGTCAATACTGTATGATAGTGTGACAACTAGAACTCAGTGTGAAAACTAAGAAAATTACAACTGTATTTAAAGTGTAACAAATGTAAGAAAGTGTGTCAACCATAAGAAAGTGTGACAATTGCAAGAAAGTGTGACAATTGCAAGAAAGTGTGACAACAATAATAAAGTGTGACAACTGTAAGAAAGTGTGAAAACTTTAAGAAGTGTGACAACTGTAAGACAGTAATGAGATGTGATGACTGTAAGAAAGTTACAACTATAATAATGTGTGACAAGTGTAAGAGAGTGTAACAACACTAAGAATGTGTTGGGTTGGTGTCCAGTAAGGTGCATTTTTTATATTACGAAATTGCAAGAAACTGATGAATGTTAGAAGCAACGTTGATCTATGGATGATATTTGGGAGTGGTAGCTTTGGTCTATGCAACTTAGAATATTTTGTTCAAGGGTAGTGAAGCGTGAGTAGTTAAGTGGGATACTATACGTACAATGGGAATTAGCATTACGGAGACCCCTGGGACAATATACGTACAATGGAAATTTAACATGGCGAAAAATCGTGGGTCAATATACGTACAAGGGGATTTAACATGGAGAAAAATCGTGGGACAATATACGTACAATGGAAATTTAACATGGAGAAAAACGCTGGGCCACTTTAGGGACAATGGGAATTTAACATAGAGTTTGGGTCTGTCTAGGGACAAGGGAAATTAACATGGGAATAGAGTTTGGGTTTGTCTAGGGACAAGGGGAATTGAATATGGGATTTTTTTTTTTTTAAAGTTTTTTTAAATTTAAATTTAAATTTAAATTTAGAAAAGGGGTAGGCAATGGAAAGACTATCTCTTTTCGAGAAATATGGCTGGCCCTGAAAAGGGCCTTTGGGTTTATGTTAATGTATTCATTAACATAAATGGTACCGCATTGGTCTTCTTCTTGTCCTTAGGCTACGTCTCACTGTTGGTCCGTAAATCAGCACTCTTTTCAGGCATCCTTGTCTTTCTACGTAGATCCTACGTATCCACAGGCTGGTGTTTGTCCTGTGGACAACGGCCCACTTGGATCGGACATACATGGGTATGTCCGTCCGGAACATCATGGAAGACACAAGCGTAGAAGATTGCACATCGGTCCACATCTTGAAGCGACGAGAACAGGTGAATCAATGCACTGAACTGCGCTTATTTATAGGTAGAGGCAGGATTGAAACGGATTGAGTTCATTCACCAATCCAAACACGCGTTACAAAATTCAGTCAGCCCGCATCCAATCCGAAGAGATTAGTCTGTGACGTCAGTTGGTCTATATAGATTCGCTAGCGCTTGTGTGCAGTCAATCTATGCGACAGTGATTCAACATGACGGAAACTCAGAAAACGATCCATTGGGGTGCACCAGCAGGGGAGACTGCCCAAGGGAACCCGGACTTACTTTCAGAAGAGGTACATTGGGATTTTGTGGATTTTCTTACCTCGCAAGAATTTGTTCCGGAACCTTCGTTACCTTCTTCATTACCGCAAGTGGAGAATTTTAGACAGAGACAGAAAGAAGAATTGGAGAAATTTATGCAACGACAAAAGGAAGCGGAACAAGCTTTTCTCCTACAGCAACAGCAACAGCAACAAGAAGAGGTAAGAAAAAAACAACAGCAACAACAGCAAGAAGAAGTAGCAGCAAAGAAACAAGAGGGTGAAAATCAAACGGCTACGGTACTGTCGGACATTTTAGCGGAGTTAAGAAGTCTGAAACAAATGTATCAGACTTCTTTATCACGACCGAAGAGAATACGACCTTCCCGAGCTAAACACGCCAACCCTGTGACTAAGCCTGTCGTATCACCCTTAGTGATTTCAACCCAATCATCAGAAGTAGGCCTTGGCCGTGGCAAAGGCTTAAGGCAGTTAAAGTTGATTGGTTAAACTCACTCCTACACCATAAAGAAAAAAGGCCCTTTTCAGGGCCACCCACATTTCTCGAAAAGAAATACAATTTCAATTTGCCAATAACTCAAAAATAAACCCACCCATTTTACCCTTATAGTACGTGTCTGTGTATGAGTGCGTGAGTGTAGGTTCTTATTTTAAAATCAAAACTCAAAGACACTTACCTTATATCATTCATGTATTCTTTTATCCATTTTTTTACAATCCAATTCACAATTCACCACAGAACACTTTAAAAAGTTCGTACACTTCTTCTTTTTCATTATTTAGTCTCTCTGTTTTTTGAATTTCTTCACCGTTTTTCCTCATTTTCTTCCCTTCTTCTTTTCTTCTCCTGTTTCTTTGCCTCTTTTAAATAGAATTGTCTTCTTTCTTCCTCTTCTTCCTCTGAAGAATCCCTCTCTTCTTCCGAAGAATCCCTCTCTTCTTTTGAAGAATCCTTCTTTTCTTCTGACTCCTCTTGTTTCTTTTTTGGGCAATCTGGAGACCAATGTCCTTTTTCTTTACAATAATAACAGGTATCTTGACTTTTGTCTTTTTTAGTCCCTGTTTTTGTTCTTTTTTGACGGTCTGGACACTCTGAAGACCAATGCCCTTTCTTCTGACAGATATAGCAAGTATCTTGACTTTTATCTCGAAAGGAAGGAGAGTAGTCTGTCGGCTGGTCTGAAGAGAATTTTCTAATGACCCCTCGCAAAGCTCTGACGAAACGTTCCATCTGGGTGGTCTCTTCCATCGTTGTGCTCAGCTTGAGAGTAAAATGAATAGTGAAAGGACAAGACACACACCCTTTTTATATACGCTGGTTTGCCAAGACTATAAATTAGTCTATGGTGTTTAAACTTGAGTCATTTGACGTTTTGCACTCAAGATGAAACGATCCCATTCATTCGAGCAGAAAGAAGAAGAAGAAAGTAAGAGGCAGAAACGTGATCTATCGCCTCGTACCAGGGCTGAAATCTTGGCACAGATTCATGCCAGTGATTTTGAAGAGGACATGAGTGAACCAGAATTTGAAACCTCTAAACCAAGTTCGTCACCCTTAGTCAACCCTGAAAAATACTATTCCATTCGAGAGACGAAAAAGAGCTCCTCTAGAAAATTTAGAACCACGGCTTACACCTACACGGTGAAGTTTAAAGATTTCAAGGCCGACGTACCCTTGGAGAAAGCAGAAGGGTTCATCACCGAGATGTGGGATTCTTTGCTCACCGCACTCAAGCGACAATGTCAACCCAAAGAAGACGATCGCTTGACACTATCCATAGATCACGACTGTTTGAAATCCTCTGTTTGGATCGAGTTTAGCAGACCTGCAGAACTAACCCCTTCCAAAATCATGGACAAGATTCAACACGTACAACAATCTAATGACCAGTTTGACATCACCGATGGTAAAGCCACACTGAAAATGGCCCACGTCTCTCTTCCTCAAGGGACAGGACGCAAAAAGATGTTATTGGTGAACGAGCTTCGCAGCATTAAGCGTAGTCTTGTCCAAATTCACAATCCTCATGACCAGATGTGTTTAGCCTGTGCCATCGTGGTGGGACGAACCTATGCCAACAAGAACGACACGACAGAATGGAAAAGAACCTGGAACACTATTCAACGATCCGATCGAGCCAAACAACGAAACGAAGCAGAACTCCTGTTGCAACAAGCTGGCCTGTCCAAAGACACACCCTGTGGCATTCCTGAGATGCAAAAATTGCAAGATGCCCTAGCTCCACGCTACACCTTGAAAGTGCACCCTCAAGAAATGCGCGGGTCTCTGTTGTTTCGAGGCCAGGATTTTAAGGACGGAAAATACATTCATGTTTATCATCACGATGACCATTTCGATACCATTACCAGTATCACCGGATTCCTGGGATACGGTTATTATTGTGAGAAATGTGATTATGGTTATAACAATCGAGAGCAACACAAGCATTGTGGATTGAAATGCCCAGGATGTTTGGCCTCTCCACCCTGTCTGAGCGAAGAATCAGTGCCTTGTTCGACTTGTCTGCGCACGTTTGTCAGCCCTGCCTGTTACCAGCAACATTTGAAAACACAAGGTTCACAGAAGAAATGTGCTTGTCAACTCCTGAGATTGTGCTCTACGTGTGGACAAGGCATACGTACCAACAATGCCAAGGCACACGTATGTCGAGGAAAGAAAAAATGTCACATTTGTCACCACATCGTGGACTTGGAACACGAATGTTACGTGCAAAAATACCAACCCCCACCAGAGAAAGAGGACGGTCACAAGAAGAAAGGCAATTTCATCTTTTTCGATTTCGAATGCATGCAAGAGACTGGCATTCACATCCCTAATTTCTGCGTGGCTCATCGAGCGTGCGAGAAGTGCATTCAAGAACCTATCTTCAGTCATTGCCCTCACTGCAGCAAGATTCCTGGAGAACGTGAAAAAATCTTTCGGGGACCAAACACGTTAGCCGATTTTGCCCAATGGGTCTTAGACCCCATCGACAAGACATGGAGCCAAGAGGACATCGAACGTTACGGAGATTGTCATCGTCATGCCACGGTGATGGCTCACAATTTCTCCGGATACGATGGACAGTTTCTTTTGAGGTACTATACGGAACATGGCACCGAACGTCCTAA
Organism: Sinohyriopsis cumingii; assembly: GCA_028554795.2. NCBI lineage: Eukaryota > Metazoa > Mollusca > Bivalvia > Unionida > Unionidae > Sinohyriopsis > Sinohyriopsis cumingii. The sequence continues at coordinate 10,947,294 of CM068840.1, forward strand.
AGTGATTTTGAACGGAGCCAAAATCATTTTCATGCAAGTGGGACAAGTACAGTTTAAAGATTCGATGAGTTACTTGGCCATGCCTTTGAGCCGAATGCCTAAAACGTTTGGAATGACAGAAATGGCTAAAGGGTACTTTCCACACTTTTTCAATACGGAAGCCAATCAACATGCTGTTCTACCCCATTTGCCTGAGGCTCACTATTACGACCCCGACAACATGCGTACCGAACAACGAGAAGCTTTCTACGCTTGGCACCAAGCTCACGCCTCGGACCCTTTCGACTTTCAGGAAGAAATGTTAAAGTATTGTCGTTTTGACGTGGACATTTTACGGCGTTGCTGTGGAAAATTTCGAGAACTGTTCATGGAACACGGAGGGGTCGATCCTTTGAAAGAAGCTTGCACCATTGCCAAAGCGTGTTCCTTAGTGTACCGCCAACGATTCATGCCTGAAAACACCGTGGCTGTCATCAGTCCTCAAACGACCCACTATGTCAAGCGTCAATACTCGGTCAAAGCCCTACGTTGGTTACATTACTTGTGCGACAAGGAAGACAAATGGATTCAGCATGCCCGCAACGGAGGAGGCGAAAAGACCATCGGAACGTATTCGGTAGATGGCTGGGACTTAGAAAACCCCAAGATCGTGTACGAGTTTAACGGTTGCTTATTTCACGGATGTCCCGTCTGTTACCCTGACCGTGACACTAAAAATCAGTTTTTGCAACGAACCATGGAAGACTTGTACCAGGACACTTGTCAGCGACGCCTAAAGTTAGAACAGCAAGGATACCAAGTGGTGGAAATGTGGGAACACGAGTACGATCACCGTTTGAAAACCGATCCCGAGTTTAAACGCCTCGTGGAAAGTTACCAGTTCATGGACCCGCTGAACCCGAGGGATAGTTTGTACGGAGGAAGGACCAATGCCACCTGTTTGCTGTACCAAGCCAACGAAGAGAAAGGAGAAGAAATCAAATACTTGGACGTGTGTTCGCTGTATCCCTACGTGTGCAAATATTGTCGCTTTCCTGTAGGGCAGCCGCAATTGTTCACGGAACACATCGACCTGAAAAACATTCGACAATACGAAGGCTTGATCAAGTGTAAAGTTTTGCCTCCCACGAACCTATACCATCCCGTCTTACCTCACCATTGTCAAGGCAAACTGATGTTTCCATTGTGCCGTACTTGTGCCGAAACGTGCAACCAGGACCAACCTTGCCATCACAGCCAGGACGAACGTGCCTTGACGGGAACCTGGGTCAGCGTGGAATTGTTCAAAGCTCTGGACATGGGATACCAACTGTTAGAAGTGTACGAAATTTGTCACTTTCCCAAGACACAACAGTACCACAAGGGTGACCCTACTCAGAAAGGCATTTTCGCCGACTACGTGGATGCCTTTTTGAAACTGAAACAAGAAGCTAGCGGCTATCCTTCCTGGTGTCACACTCCCGAAGACCAAATACAATTCAAAGAGAAATACTACGCACAAGAAGGCATCTCTTTAGACCACATCGAAAAAAACGAAGGCAGGCGATCGTTTGCCAAAGTGATGTTAAATTGCTTGTGGGGTAAAATGGCACAACGACCGTGTTTACCCAAGACGGAATATTTGACAGAACCTTCCCGCTACTTCCAGATGATTCACGACAAAACCAAATACATGAAACACGTGGACGTCGTTCGAGAGGATTTGATCTTGGTCAATTACGAAGAAGATCTGGACTTTGTACAAGACGACCCTTTTGGAAATGTCATCATTGCGGCTTACGTGACAGCTCATGCTCGCTTAAAATTGTACGAAGCTTTAGAACTGTTAGAAGAACGCGTCCTGTACTTTGACACGGACAGTTGCATTTACATCCATCACCCGATTCAACAGCACCCTGACATCGAAGGAGACCGTTTAGGAGTCTGGACAGACGAGCATCCCGACGACAAGATTCTAAGTTTCGTCAGTGGTGGTCCCAAAAATTACGGCTACGAATACCGGGACAAACAAGGAGAAGTGCACACGACGTGCAAAGTGAAAGGATTGACTCTGAATCATCGTACCAGTCGAGTGGTCAACTTTGGGGTATTGAAAGAAGCCTTGCAATCGGGAGAGGATGGAAACTTTAAAGTGACCACCTATCAACCGAACAAGATTGTACGTTTACCCACTCACCACATCGTCAGTCGACCCTTGGAAAAAGTCTATCAAATTGTATACCAGAAGCGAGTGCGACTTCCCAATCACTTCACCTTACCGTACGGTCACGTCGGTATTGGTCTGTATATGAAAAGGAACCCTAGGCAAGATCGATAGTTCATTGTTCATTGAAGTAACTTACCATGTCGTTGACGAAGAAGAAACCAGATTGGTTAGGAGTCAAATGTTGGACATCACCGAGACCAGGGTTTTGAGGCTTGGACACAAGAGGTGGCCCAGTATGCACGAGAGTTATTCAAGGAAAAAAGTTACTTTTCAACCTGTGTTAGTGACGGTGCCAGAAGAACCCGTCACCCAGGACAGGACTGTCGTGGACAGGCCTGAAAGACCCTTTCGGGAGGACACTTGTGTGACCTTACCCCTACTATAGAACTGGTTAGAACTTTACCCAAAACATGTTGTACAGACACTTGTGTTTATTCCACGTTCATGGTTATCATTTACATTTTATTCTTGTACTTAAGCCTTTGGCTTTTATGCATTTTTGTCTTTCGTATTCATGTTTGAAACATTCAATAAACGTGTTCTGAAAAAGTATATAAACTCTTGTCTTGTTTGTTTGTCGTGTCACAAGTGACATTTCTCACACCATGGCTACCTCTGCTGTCTCTGCTCCCTCTTCCTCTACTGTCAAAGTCATCGACGAACACTTAGATCGTGCCAGTTGGGAGGCTTTGTATCTTCGCCATCCCTTTAACATGCTGATTGCTGGACCTAGCGGTTCAGGCAAAACCGAATTCGTCAAACGTTTGATCGAACATAAATATCATTTGATCGATCGACCCCCTCAACGAATCGTGTGGTGTTACAAAGAGTGGCAATCGGCGTACAGCCTCTTGCGAGAAAGTCAAGGCGATTCCATCGTGTTTGTGGAAGGCATTCCTAAAGAAGACGATGGCATCGTCTCTGACTCCCGTCTAACCCATTTGGTCATTTTCGACGACATGTTAGGAGAAGACGAAGAAGAAATTAAACTGTGGTTCACGCGCAAAGGGCATCACCGTAATGCCAGTGTCGTTTACATCACCCAAAATTTGTTTCAACAAAGTAAAGCCCATCGCACCAAGCAGCAGAGAGGGTGAACAGACCATAGAATTCCGACAAAACAAATAAAACAAACAAATAAATCATCTCGTAGAAAGGTCAAGATTTTATAAATGAACTTTTCCTTGAGATGTTTTATTAAAACCTCAGTTCGAAATAGTATCTGAAAAAATAAAGTACTCTACGTGTTTATTTATTTCTTGATTATTTTTTTGACGACCAACGTTGGTAGGCACCCTCTCTGCTGTTCCCCCTGTTACCCAAATATTTTATCAATACCCACACGATATCTTGTTCTTGGATCATGTAAATTTATTGTTATAAATCCATGCGGGGTAGCTTGCGCTCGTGAGAAGAAATTTTTGAATTTAATTATATCCATGTCACCACCACACCAAGTTTGATGAATATTTCGCAACGTGTGTGTGTCTACGCCATTAAACACAACTAAAATGTTGCAGTTGTCTCTGATCACTTTTGGTATTTGTGTATATCGTTGAGTAACATAGATCACGTCTGTATTTTTGTGTCTACCTCGGGAAAATATTCTGGCTGGATTTGATTGTTTATCTAGCATCACATCGTCGTATACAACTAAATTATTAATAAATCCGTCTATGGAATCTACGGATGGTGCTTCATCAATATCGGTTATAAACTCTATAACATCATTATCTTCATCCAGTAATCGCGCGTTTTCATTGAAATCTTTAAGTACATCATAACATCGCTGATCATCAACGGATGGTGCTACTAAATATAATTTATCCCATTTCAACCATCTCATTATCAGATTAAGTAATAATTGCGTCTTACCCGATCCAGATGGTCCTATGATAATCATTCTGATGGAGTTCGGTAGCGCAGGATGATGCTTAACAGGTTCTCGCTGCCGAGTTGCTGAGAAATCAATTATATCCATATATATTATAACATGAATTTATATTGTTTACGCTGTAGAGTTAAAACTCCAACTACTGATTTAGCTACGGTTACAACAGAAAATAAAAAAATAGCGTACGGTGGAAAATGTTCTATATGCGGTAGAAAGAAATTTTCATTTTTACCTAATAAGCGCGGTGGTGATATTGCTAATTTGATGTCAAAGTTTCCAGGTGCTCCATGGGCTAAATATAGTGGAGAAAAACATCTACCAGGATATAATTATTGCGGTCCTGGTACCAGACTTGATATCAGGCTCGATAATCAAGATCAACCAAAACCAGGCGAGGAACCAATAAACGCTATTGATCGAGCTTGTCATGCTCATGATGTAGCTTATAAAAGTCAAAATCTACAAGATAGGCATATTGCAGATGTAAAATTAATTCATTCATTAAATTCTATAAAAAATAAAAATATTAGAGAATCATTAGCTAATTGGTTAGTAAGATCCTCGATGAAAGGTAAATTAGCGATTGGGCCTGGTAATTAATAATGGAATCAATTTATTATTCACCGAGAGGATACTGGAGAGGCAAAGCAGCAATTGGTAAACTTGCTGATGCAGCGGCGGTTAAACATTCTACTGCTAAAACGTGGTTATCTAAACAGGCAATATGGCAAATTTATCTACCACGTCCTAAACAAATTCAGTACGCGTATTTCGATGTCAGTGTTCCTAATGAAGTTCATCAAGCTGATATTCTGTTTTTACCGCATGATACTGTGCGTGGAAAAACGTACAAGTACGCGTTAACCGTAGTTGATGTTGCAAGTAGATATAAAGAAGCAGAGCCGCTATCAGCGAAAACATCATCTGAAGTAGCCGATGCGTTTGAACGAATTTATCAACGAGGACTCGGACCACAAGGTGGTCTGCGATGGCCACAGCTACTACAGGTTGATCCTGGCAAGGAATTTCTTGGTCCAGTATCATCGCTGATGAAACAACATAATACTAAAATACGACGAGGTCATACTGCAATTCACCGTGATCAAGCAATTGTTGAGCGATTTAATCGAACACTTGCTGAACGGTTATTTGGATATCAATACGCGAGGGAATTTATTCAGGATAAAAGATCTCGCGAATGGGTGGCAAGATTACCAGGCGTGATAGCTGCATTAAATAATGAGATCACACGAACAACCAACATGAAACCCATTAGCGCGGTCACAAAAAAAAATATACCAACACAACGAAAAGATGCTGGAAAACAAAAAATATTAGGTGATGTCACAGTCAGATATTTATATGAGCCTGGTGAACTTGAAGGTGGTAAAGCGAGAGCGACTGATCCTATTTGGAGTGTTACCACACACAAAATATCTACCGTGACAAGATCCACTGGAAGAAATGTAGGCGTTTCCAGACCCGCAATCTACAGATTAGATTCGGCCGCTCCTCAACGTGGATTTACACGTGAACAACTACAAATAATTTCCGCGGATACACAACTACCACCGCGATCACTCCGGTGATTTCGATCACTTAACTAGCACTAGTGCCAGCGCCTCTACGTCGATTACACTCGAGACAGGTTAACATGGTATTTTCTCGTGTATGACCGCGACTATTATCTTTTCTATCTACGGTAAATTGTCTTGAATCATTACTCGAATACCGCCATAACATTATACAATTACAACTGGTGCAATGATTGTTCTGCTGCTGTTTTAACTCAATAATAAATTCAACATCAAGATCAAAGTCACGTTTATTTTTTTTATCAGATTGTTTGTATCCGATTAATTTTTTTCTTATTATATCATCATCGATGATGTTAAATTTATCAACGATTTCAGGAATTATAATTCTACGTAATTGAGATATATTTCTGACCCTCGATACCGCCAAATAAACTAAATTTGACCACTCGATGCGATCGTCTACAATCCAAACTCGTGTATCAGAAATAGTTAATCCCTGAGACGAGTGGATCGTCATAGCGTATCCCAACACCCATGGAGATTTGTCAGCGTGTATTGCATCTTCGACCACACTGATATCAACGGCGACAATATCATTTAATACGAGATTCTGTTTCCTTGACTCTGTCAAGGGTCCTGGAATATCAACATTAATATTCTGTTTTCGTGTATCTGATGGTCTATAACACAACGGTACGGGTAATTCTGAGTATTGTTCTTTATGCAGCTGAAATAACTGTTGTTGTAAAGCGTCTCTGATTATTTTTCTACTTGCTACGATCAAATCCGTGGGTCTCCATAAGTTCAAAAAATCACTCATTGAGGTCTCTGAGATCACTCCACGTATTATTTCACACTGAATTTTGTTTGATTGTAATCTGATTAATTTTTTAAACTCCTTTAAATTTGCATCAAGAGCTCTATGATCATCATCTATTTCTTCGTAATAATCAACGAAATTTTTTAACCAATCATGTGGAGATGGTCCAACAAAAGGCGGCGGTTGACCATGATCGCCACACATTATTATGGCGGTATTTTTCGTCAACAACCAATCAAGAAACATTTTTAATGTATCCAATGACACCGTGCATATCTCATCCCAAATAATTATTTTAGGTATATATTTTTCTCCCATCCGTTCAGGAGTCCATGTATCTCCGCGCCACCGAAAGAAACTATGATACGTACACGATTGTACTTGCCTCTGTTTCATCTCACGTGCAAGTCTATGTGTGGGTGTCAGCACGATTATATCTGAATTTCTAAAAACATTAATCGTTCGAGTTGTTTTGCCGCATCCACCAGGTCCATTGAGATATACTGTCTTATATCTGGTTATTGGATCACTCAACGATGGTGCCTTTGACATTTCTGATATTTTATTACCCTCACGATAAAAATCTCTCACTGGAACATCTGCTGATTCTACATAATTGTGTAATAGTTCCTTTTTTATTCTCCACGAACCCCATCGTTCATCATTACTTGTAAATTTCATAACAGACTCTAAATATTTACTCGAAATATAAAACGAATCTGTTGCGACTCTGACTGCGGTCTTGGGAAATCTATTAACCATCGATAATAAATTTATAGAAACATAAGCCAACATGGAAGATCTTAGATGAGTATACTGTGGGGAGACGTCATTTATGTAACTAACGATCGTGCCCAATTTTGTTCCGTCGGATAAATAAACATTTTCTCGATTTACAAATATATTTCTCGCTGTTGTATCAGCGATTATAAAATCGTACTCGGCATCATCTAAAATTAATCGTGTGTGATGTCTTTTATGATCATATGTACCACCTTGAGTAAATTTACCTATAATTTTTCTACCGAGATCTTTCGCGGTTTTGAGTTTAATCTCGAGAATTTTAGGAGCTTCTTTGATAATATCATCTTCGGAAACATCAGGACATTTTTCCTTAAACTCGCTAATAACTTCATCGAGATTGATATAATCTGGCATGGGCAACCAAACTTCGGTCTGCGCGTGATATGATATAATTGCCTCACTGACCACCAACGATATAAGTATCGCACAATCTAGCATATATCGTAACAAAACTATAGGCGCCCAACGTTTTTCACAAAAATGTCTGCCAAACCAAACATAACAAATCTTGTGAAGATTTTCGTTAAACTCGAATGATTCAACACAAGCAAATCCAGTCAGATCAAAATCAGGTAATGGTCCATTAATTGCCACTCGCGTCATCTCGTTTGTGGGGTGACCGAATCTTTTAAAGTATACAGAACAATCTCCGTATCCTAGAAAACTTCACGGATAACATGCAACCATATCAACCGAAATAACATCATTGTAATTATATTTGGTATTCCATAATCCGCCATGTCCATATTCGACGCAACTTGCGCGTACGTCCTCGAGTAAATCAAATCGTGTTGGTTTCCATGAATTTCATTCTCTGGCGAAATGAGCCGCAACAGATGGAACGGTAAAACAATTAGTTAGTAATTTGTCAGTATTTTCCGCGTGCTTGCACTGTAAAAACGTCGCAAGATTTTTCATCTCGTCATGGAGGGATTCTGTGCGATATATTTCACCGTTCGGTTTGACAAACTGATCAAATTCACCCTCCTCATTACTTTTAAATAACCATACCGATACAGGATCGGTTTTACTTATTTCGTTGATAAAATCAAACATACTATCTGCCCCAGAATTATCTGCCCCAGAATTATCTGGGGGGTAAAATCTAACAGTTCGATCACGTGGAAATATTGTTACCGCGTTAGTCCATGCGTGCGCGTTATGATCGATAATATTTATTGGAGCTCCCTTCGATTTATATTTCGACTGGTACAGTACTTCTCCCGTTATTGTCGCCACAGTTATTGGAAATTTTAATATTTTTCCTAACTCAGCAACATCTTTTATTGTAGCACCGGTATCCTTAACTGAATCAGCCCACGAGTTTATTTTTTCACGCCTTAAATCGGTTAATCCATTTCCACGCATCGCGTTTGTAAAGTGTTCTATTACTCGTTCGGCTACACAATTTAACCTTGAAAATTTCATCGGCGCTAGTTTATCAACGTTGGGTTTTTTATTTATCTCATAAATTCCATAAATAACCGCTGTTACAGGATACGCTCGTTCATAATACGGTTTGTCAATACCCGTCAGTAGACCCGGTCTGGAATTTTTACTTAATATGATAGTTTTATTATTACCAAGGACAGGATCATATTTGTCACGGATAATCCAACTACCTGTTTCTGTTAATACAATAAATTTTACTCTGAAGAAATATTTTTGATTGCCCTCGTATTCAGCGATGTAGTTAATGATAGTTGCCGCTCGCTTGTCGTTCATTGTGGCGTCCGTGACTTTGTCGACACTGACTTTGCCAGTGTTGCGTATAATCTTGAACGTTGACCATGTATGAGATGCACCATCCGTGTAAAATTCTTTCTTGGCGTCGTGAATTTTCGAGATCAAACTTTTATTTTTCGGATCAACCAGATCTCGTACTGGCAAGTCAGAAGATAATCTGTCAAGGTTGAATTTATATTTAACAGGCCTAGTTTGGGATAATCTCTCAAACTCGTTCATATAATTAAAATAAATATTTAAATAAAGAAAATTATATATATATATATATATATATATATATATATATATATATATATATATATATATATATATATATATATATATATATCTATATATATATATATATACATATATACATATATATATATATATATATATATATATATACATATATATACATATATACATATATATATACATATATATATACATATATATACATATATACATATATATATATATACATATATATACATATATATATATATATATATATATACATATATATATATATATATATATATATATATATATATATATATATATATATATATATATATATATATATATATATATATATATATATATATATATATATATATATATATATATATATATATATATATATATATATATATATATATATATATATATACAATGTCTCAATGTAGATGGTTGATGATCGGCTCGGTAAATCGATGCAACAAATCCTGTAGAAGGGAATTTTGTTGGATGCACTCACAAAACATACGACGAGGAAGTCTAGGACCAATACCATGTCTACGGTGTGGTATTGGAGTGCGAGGAAAGACAGAATTATGTGGAAAGTGCGGCGGGAAACGGTTCAGAGAACTCAAAAGATATTATGACAAAAAAATAATAGCGGTGAAAACGCTATAAAATCCGTGAGGGATTATATATCAAGATTTCAGACAAACAATGATTTAAACGTATAATATTATTATAATGGAGCAAAATATATTTGTCCCACATCCTGTCATAACAAACTATGAATCAAATATTAATGGTATCATCAGACACTGCAAGTTGAAGAGACAAGTTGGTTATATTACTAATGTTGGTTATCTAATGTTCACATGCGGGGGGGAAAAGAAACATTATCTGTGTCATAGATTTACGTATGAATGTTTCTTCGGAGTGATCAATGACGGTCTTGTTATTGATCATATTGACGGGGATACTCAAAACAATAATTTATCCAATTTACAAGCTATCTCTCACAGCGAGAATAATACACGCGGTAATACAGGAAGATGTAAGACAATCGGAAAGAGGGCGGTAATTTCCACAAGCATAGAAACTGGCAAAGTAATTATGTTTCGTTCGATGTGTGCTGCTGCGAAATATTTTGATATTCACTCGCATTCAGTACAAAAAGTCGCAGAAAATATATATAAAACAGCTTTTTCGAAAAAATATAAACAGAAAATTATCTTTAAGTATCAATAACTATCATCACCACATTATTAACTATCATCACCACATTATTAACTATCATCACCACATTGAATTAATTTTTTTAATTTATGTCACAGTAGGTCCTCCATACACTACTGAATTTTTGATTATATAAGGGGAGATTACTTTGTAATATATAGGTTTCTTCGTAGATGGTTGGTTTTTTATGATCGTAATTAGTCAGTTTAACTAATTACATCGTAACTAATTACATCGTAACTAATTACTCGTAGAAGTATTATTTATGTTTTTTAAATATTTCCCCATCATACAACATTACGAGAGATCATGATAATGTTATTGATCCGTAGGAAGCTGTGTGTGGAACAGAAACCGTTGTCATGGTAATCGACCTGCAGTTGTGTGTTCATGCCACTGTTATTATTGATTCTCAGTCTGCTTAGGAAAACCGCTACAAATACAGAAACTGTTGTTATTGATTCTCAGTCTGCTTAGGAAAACCGCTACAAATACAGAAACTGTTACTATTCAGAAACCGCTGTTATAAATACAGAAACTGTTATTATTCAGAAACTGTTATAAATACAGAAACTGTTACTATTCAGAAACCGCTGTTATAAATACAGAAACTGTTAAATACAGAAACTGTTATTATTCAGAAACCGCTGTTTAGTGTAAATATTGGTTCCTTAGCTATATAGCTAGCTATATATTAACTTCCGAAACATATGTTCGTAACAATGTTTGATAGCTCGATCAGTATGGTATTGGACTGTGACGCTCGCGGTCCAGGATCAAACCCCCATGGCTGACAATTTGTCGGTGGTGTACGCATAATTGCGATTTTTATAATAGTGGGGGGAACCGCAAACCCCCCCCCCCCGCTCAGCAAATTCCCAACCACAATATTGACTTGTGGTTGATACCTATTTTTCGTATCACCCACTGGATTAATTATTATGGGTGGGTTTTTGCTGAGCGTACCTTAATTAAGTTATATGTTTGTGCTGTCCTTGAAACATCCCGACGAACTCGAAGGGGTTCTGGAATATTTTTTTTATTTTAAAGATTCATATATTATAAAATGAACCATGAAAATATCAATGATGTAATTGTCGCTATTAAAAAATTGAAAAAAGATGGAATTAATATATCTGATGAACTTAATCCTGAAAAAATAGTTTCTGACTTTGAGATTTTACAAGAACGTAAAACCATGGGGACACACACACTATCATCTGAATACAGGCTCATGAAACGGATTCAATCGGCAATGTTTCAGTCGCTAGCTACCGTAGAAGATGATCATGTGAAGGAGTTCGTTCCTCTTTCTACCGCCGTAGAAAGAATTAAGTCGTTATTATCCCACGAGTATGATGCAAAGAAAACGATTAGTACCCGTATAAGACTATTAAGAAAAATAATGTTAGATCGTGAAACGATCCAGAGTAACCTCGTTACTGGTGAAACGATCCAAAGTAGTAATTTTGAAGATGACTGAGATCTTTGATCAGAAATATTATTTCTGAATTTGATGGGTTAGTAATTTGTTTTTTTTTACTGAAATTTAACAAATTTGTACAAATTTCTTAATTTTGACTACCATTTACCCCATCAAAAGCATAAAATTGTACAAATTTCTTAATTTGAGTACCATTTACCCCATCAAAAACATAAAATTGTACAAATTTCTTAATTTTGACTACCATTTACCCCATCAAAAACATAAAATTGTACAAATTTCTTAATTTTACAAATTATTTATTTCTGAATTAATTTATTTATTTACTGAATTAATTTATTTTTTTTTTTACTAAATCAAGAAAAATGCACGAATTACTTGATTCTGACGGGGTAGTTGGTAGTCAAAATCAAAGAAAAATGCACGAATTACTTGATTTCTGACGGGGTAGTTGGCAGTCAAAATCAGGAAAATTGAGCAATTTCGTTGTATTTTAGTAAAAAAAAATAAATCCTCAGTAAAAATAATATTATTAATAAATAAAATTAATTTATAATAAATAAAATTAATTTATAATAAATAAAATTTATTAGGAACAATTTGACAAGGTTAGAACTTTCTTATTTCTGACGGGGTAGTTGGTAGTCAAAATCAAGTAATTCGTGCATTTTTATGTTTCTGACGTGGTAGTTGGTAGTCAAAATCAAGTAATTCGTGCATTTTTATGTTTCTGAGGGGGTAGTTGGTAGTCAAAATCAAGTAATTTGTACAATTTCAGTAAAAATCAAGAAAATTAATAAATCCTATTTTTTTTTGTGATAGAAATTTTAATTTTTACTTTCATCGACCAGCTTTTTTAGTTGCCCGGGCCGATTAATTTGTACCAAACACAAATTTGTGCCAGTAATAATAAAATATTTTTTTATTTATTTTTTAAGTTGATCGAATTTGATTCTGATCTCTGTTACAAATGTTCTTCTAACTGTTAAGAAATCCTCGCGTGTAAAAACCCTCCATTACATGAAGATCTACGACAAAAGTCCTTAGACAGAAATCCTTAAGACAAAAGTCTTACGACAAAAGTCTTACGACAAAAGTCTTACGACTTTACATACAGATTTATTACAAGCTCTTCTTCACGTATGTCAATCAAGCGATTAAGGTGGTCTGTGAGTTTAAATTTATTCGTGTTAACATATTATTGTGACACCGCAGATACACAGGATTAGTTGGTTCTTGCACGATTAAACTTCCAGGGGGAACTTGTGGTGTGAACGTGTACAGGATGTATCCTTGTTGAACCTGATTTGATCTTCCGAGATCTATTTGATAGCTGCCATCGATTACGTCACAAACCAGATTGACCGCGACCGTCGGTGTTATATTAACGATTCCCGGAGATATGTGTCTTCCGCCGCCATGTGGATTATTATCATATCTAAGAACGGTTGCTGGTGGAATTAATTTTCTCCATGCATGGAGTATTTTAGGAAAAAACTCATCAATGACATCATTGATAGATTTTCTTAACTCGGTTACACTATACCCGGGAAATTTAAACTTTGGTACATCGGCTTCTGTTAATTTATATTTTTCTAGCCATCTTTTTGCATCATATCCTTCAAATGATTCTAAACTAACCATCGCTTGAACTATTCGGTTATTAAAATATTCCATATCTGATATAAGCTGATTTAATATTTCCACACGCGTGATGATTTTTTCACGCGATGACGCTGATATGTCAAAAATATGTTCGTTAAAATATTGATTTAGTTGATCTAGTTGTTTTTTACATTCTTGATTGATTTCCTGAAAATATTTAATAATATCACTCCGATGAAGACTAAAACTATTTGCTTTTTCCCCGGAATTGTTAAAAGCCCATAACTCATCATAACTGAAAACGAAAAACCTGCTGAGCATCGATTTACCTTTTAAAATACGTAGTTCTTCCCCGTATGATGGATTAATTTCATGATATGATTGTCTATCCGTGACATAATCAGACTTTTTCGGTTCTGGTGGTATCGGTGTTATCGGTGGTGATATTTCAGGCCAACCTAGTACGGATCTTATCGTGGACTGATAAATATCAACGGCATAATCAGGCGAGTTTATTTCAATCGTCGAGGACAGGGTGGGTTCATGAACATTAATTGATATTTTTGATTCTTTCCCCGTTATTGGTTTTATTCTACGCGCAAATTCCTCACTGATCTATTCAATCTCATAACTGTCAACTATTCCAACAACAACCCAGTCAGGTGTTCCATCGGGTTTGTTCTTGTTAGTAAATACGAGCGAATTATTTGCTGGTGTACCATTAAATGATTTTGATCTGATATTTGGCCAGCTGTAATATACTCGTAATTGTGCTAGTGCTATTTCTTTTACTGGAATTGCAGTAGGAAAATTAACACTAAATTCAGGATTAATTGAACTTACCGAGATCATCGTTATCTTTGGCGGAGTTGTGTTGGTCACGATCTGCTGGAGTAATTCTGTCATTATTGATACTTGTATCTTTAATACCGATACCTTCGTCGTATATTTTGGTTATCATTGAAAATTCGAAATCAGATATAATTCCATCACTGAGACTCGCTGATAACAACGAGGATAATTTCGAGTATGCTACCGTCGCTGTATGTAATTTTATTTTGTAATCGGATAATTTTTCGTTCGTACAAGTACATATTTTTTTTGTGATGATACCAAGCACACCTGCAATAGTTGTTGCTGCTGAAATACAGATAGTTACAGCTACTGGTGCCATCGTTGTCAACGCTGATAATATTACACCGGTTCCAGCAACAACAGCGGATACTGAATAAACAATTACATCAACGATAACCAATCGTCGTCGATATTTTTTTACTTTTACTGTATATTGATCAACTTGATCTTTTAGCGCCGCCTGCCATTCACGCGCTTGATTGTATCTGTATTGTGCACCGTCCATATATATTTTTATACAGTAACCAATTGAGGTGTTTCAGCTACAAATTCCAAACACCACCAGAAGGATGTTGCGGTTAATTTCTTATCAGCTGCTTCCAGAATAAATATTTCTTCGGTTCCGCTATTTAATACAACAGATACAACCCCGGAAAACCTGTCGGTGGAATGACGCCATGGAAACGTTGTAAATATTTCAAATTTTGCAGCACTAAACACGGACAGCCTGTACACGCCAGTGACTGTTGCGGTATATTTGATAGTATTATTTTGCTGCGACCATGTTGCAAATCCCGATGATACCGTGCATACGATGTTTGTAATATGCCCGGGAGTTATTCCAGCTGGAATTTTAATCAAATTGGTTTTGCTGACAATCTCAGGAATTCCCGCTACGATGTCTTGCTGTTTTTGTTTGATCGTGTCTAGGTCAGTTTTGATATCAACGAGTTTCATGTCAATGGCGCGTGGAGTACCGAAGAATTTATCTATGGCATCATCGATTTTTTGAAAATTTCTTCGAAATCTTCCAAAAGCTCCTGCGTGAACGTCATACTCAGCCCGTAACGTGGATAATTTACCGTCTACGGTGCCATAGTTGACATCGACGTATTTTTTTGTTGCTGCGTCTTCGTCAGATGTTGGATCTTTTAAAACTACTATTTTGTTCCCGTTCATGCTGAGTTCACCCATCATTGTGTCACCGGTGTTTCTCACGCGATTAGCAACACTTTTTGCAATTTCATCTCTGATGGTTTTAAGTGACATACTTGAATCTCTGATTCTACCACCGTCAGTAAACACGGGAATATTATCCGTAACTGCACCAAGTACTCGTCGAACTATATCATTCCATTTGATATTGCTGGTTTTTAGTTTACCATATCGATCTTGAAAAATAACAACTTCATCTGGGTCAACTCCAGCCAGGTTCATAATATCAGCGAGGTCATCCTTAGTCACATACTTCGACAGATCAACGTCGCCGGGCTTTTTCTTAACGCGTGAAGAAGATCTTCCGTAAATATCAACCATTATATAAGATCCTTCGGATCTAAGATCTGTTTAAAACGCCTTACGCGCAACAAATCGGTTGCTTGTATAATCGTGCACGACTTTATGTGGCGGCCTGGATGATTTTGATATAGCGTCGAGTACATTAATTACTTCACGGCCGCATATTGGCGGATCTGTCATTGTTTGTGTGGGTAGCGTTGAATACCAAACTTTACAACCAGAGGTTGTTGCGTGGAGTGGTGCGACATACTTGATAAATTCAACAGGTGGAGCTAACCCGTACGAATCAAAATAAACGATTCCACGTGGATCAACCGCGTATGATACCCAATGCGTACCGGGTCCGGAGCGTTCGTCAAGATTAATAATACCTGTTTCGAGTTTGTTAGGTTGTTTCGGTAATTGATCTCGCATAAAAACACCTCTAAAGGCAGATATTTTTAATTTTTTAGCAGCATCAAGTAAATCAAAATTTGATGCTGGAACGTCTAACGAAATGACCCTGGAAGCCTTAGGCCTCTCCCCCAACGAGATCCTGGCAATCTTAAGCCGCGTCCCTTTTTTTTGTATCCTTGCCCTGTTGCTTTCTTTAGTGCCATTCCAGCAGCTGTTCCAACAGCACCTAACGCGGCCGCTTTTGCTACGGCTGGAGCAGCTGCAGCTATTAATGCCGGAATGGCCGCAAGTAGTGGAAATATACCACCCGTTTTAACCATGTCTTTGATGGCGCTCGGGGAGAGATGAAATTGAACTCCAGTTTTTGATTCTAGGGCTTCATTGAAATGTTTAATCTGATTATTTGTCAACGATAATTTGTTTGGACCACCACTAATATGATCTCGTTTTAGTGATATTTTAGTTCCGCATTTGTTGGCGGTTTTTGATTGAAGCTTTTTTACCTGACCAGGAGTCAGAGTAACATTAACATGACTATACGACATTTTTATATAAATAATATTTTTCTAAATAACACGATTAAAGATTTTCCACCGGTGCATCAACGACCCTCATTCGACCACTACCACCTTCAAGTAACATGGCCTTGTCGCTAAGTATGACCGCGATCGCTCCGTAGAAGCCGGGAACAATTGGTGGACCGGGTATATCAGGAGGAGGGTTAGTAACATGAGCTCGAAAGTGTATATCAACAACAGATTGTTTGGATAAATCAAGATGTTCTAGTGAAAAATAATGAATCGGATATAGACCTGTAAAATCTAGTTGTGATATTTGCAACCCGGTATCTATATTTTGATCACGTCCCATGAATGACATTAAACGATGATATGCGCGCGCTACATGATTTTGAACAAAATTTAGTTGTATATCCTCGGCTGGTTCTTGATGTCCATTTATCCGTAAGGAAACTTCATTAACTCCAAGGTTGTCAAATATCATATGTGAACGTTCTTGATTATTCGTCCAAGCATTATCTTGTAGTGCAATAAAAATATGTCGTGGTGCAGAAACACCCTGTTGTGATGCTATATGCCATGTAAATAAACCATTAATATTGCTTTGAGCAGCATCTGTGGTTACTGTTAACCATGATAGCAATGATTTGCCGCCTTGATCCATAAAAGATAGTAATTTTTGTTCCTCAGTAATAGATGGAGTCATTACTGGCATCCATAGTGAAAGTTTTGATATATTTACTTTACCCTCGGCAACACCAGCACCTCGCCAGATTGCATCATTATCATTACCTTTTCTTACGAGCACAATTGTGTGTTTAGCTCCAAAGATGACTTTTCTAACATTTCTGCAAAATCCAAAGATGTGAGATAATGGAATTGCACACGAAAAATTTCTATCACCTCCCGACAGCGCTGATCGGGGTGTTGCAAATCCCAGGTTGTAAGTCGCATTAACGCTTCCTACAATATCAAAAGCAGCACCTGGTCTGTCTGCGTGTTCAAAATCAACTGGTTGTGGATCAGATGCAGTACCTACTGGTGTCCGTACTTTGGTATACTGAACATGATCAGCGTTGTCAGTAATATCCTTAGCAAACATCATTGTTGGACCAGCTGATCTTGTAAAGTCGTCAGAATATCTCGCCAGACCAATTATTGTTGTAGCAACGTCGACATCATTCTGAACTGATTCAATATTTTTTCCATCAATCATATATGTGGCGCCACTAAATAATGCCATGATCCCGTTGTTGACAAAACCAACACGCAAATTAGCAGCATATGGCGTATTAGCTACAACATTCGTTACAAGTCTACCTTCTACTTCAATAAACGCCTCGGCGGGCAAGAAATATCTACTTGTATCATGAACCTGTAATTCGATTCTCCCCGGCTGATTTGGTAGTCTTGCGTCATAAGAATAAAATTGATAATCACGTACCGACTCGTACTTAAGGACAGGTGCCTCCATATCAAATGCTGGGTCTGATTCGCGCCTGAACATTTTTATTATAGTTACCATTTTTCCAAATGATGATCATCGTCGACGAAGACCGCTCCCTGCTATTAAATTTGCTGTTATATTTTTTTCTGCTTCTTCAGATATCGCCGCTAGTTTTTGATTTGCAGCCTGATTTATTATTTTACTTACGTCTGAGGGCATCACCTCAGTACTTGCCAGTTTCACCGGTGGTTGTTGTTTTCGTCGCAATAATCGTGCTAGTCTTTCTTTGATTGCCGAGAACGCCTTACCAGCAACATTGACAATTGCACCAGGAGCTTTATCACGAACAATATCAATAGCCTTCATCGATAATTGTTTTGCAACAGGTGCTACTTTTGGAGCTATCCTCGTGAATAATCCCCGAATGACATCACCAAGTCCATTTCCGTAAATAACACTATAGATTGGTAATCGTGAGTTTACCGCTCTAACCTGTGTGGGTTTACGATGATTATCATGCACAATCATCTTATTTTATTTACCATTTATCTAACAACTAGTCATCAACGAGCTCATCAATAAGTTCTCGGTAAACGCCAATATCCATGATACCACCTTGAAATAGTCGCCGACAAATATCAGCTGCTTCATTGGTTATTTCTGGTGAATTATTTCCAGCTCGTTTTCCTCCTATGAGAACTTCTAACCGTGACACGTCATTGATGATATTATCAGGACATAAACCATGTCCTGTTTTAGGTTCATCTTGGGGTGTTTTAAATACTGGTGGTTGCATTACCGGACTAAGTACTTCAGTGGTGGCCGGGGGTGAGTCACCTTCTCGAAATCCATGTGGTGAACCTGTCGGTGTAAATGTTACATCCGGTGCAGAAATTTTATGTAAAGGCGAAGAATATTGTTGTTGTTCTGGTTGTTCCCGTCTCTCTCTATAAAGTCTTTTTACTTCTTCTTTAAGTCTTTTAAATTCTTGACCTCTAGCTTGTTTTTTTATTGTAATATACGCGATATATCCATTTAATGAAATTATCATCATTTGTTTTTTCATGACCGGGTTTTAAAATACTAGATTTATTAGATATATTATCTAATATCATCTCAGGTAATTTCTGTATTTCAGTTTTTCTAATTTCCTCAACAACTCCTTCGTTAAATCTTGCAATGAATTTTAAGCTTTCTTCTGCTGATTTGGGTCCAGATGCAAGTTTTTTTCTCACATCAGCGACTTCAGTACGAAGTTCTCCAATACCTTCAAGTATTTCCTCAACAACAGGTGGAGGTTGAGCCGCAGCTATTTTCCCGGTTATGCCAGTTATAAGGTCTCGTAAAATCTTCTTTGTCTGTTTAGTTCTTCTTGCTATTTTTTCAGCCTGTGCCGCAGTTTGTTTTGATACCGGAAGAAGATCTTCTTTGATGACAGTTGTAACTTGTTCAGTAGTTGCAGTGACGGGTTTAAATAGTTTTTTAGTGTCTTCTTCAAACTCAAATTTTGCTTCTTGCCGCGCTTGTAGATTTTTTCTAAATGAGTCTTTGACAGGAATAAATTTTTTAATTGTTTCTAATCGTTCTCGTGCTATTCTTGCAGTATGAGATTCTGGATGTACCATTTTATTATAACATAATAATTTAATTAATATCAGCAGAAGAGGAGCAGCAGAGAGGGTACCTACCAACGTTGGTCGTCAAAAAAATAAACAAGAAATAAATAAACACGTAGAGTACTTTATTTTTTCAGATACTATTTCGAACTGAGGTTTTATTAGTACAATCGGTCATTACAGAAATAAAACATCTCAAGGAAAAGTTCATTTGTAAAATCTTGACCTTTCTACGAGATGATTTATTTGTTTGTTTTATTTGTTTTGTCGGAATTCTATGGTCTGTTCACCCTCTCTGCTGCTCACCATCAGTCTCAATGCGCATTACGTGGTCTTGTTTAAAAGCCCTCGAGATAAATCGCAAGTGCAAGTCTTAGCCAAACAGTTAGGAACGCCTTGGCTGACTCAGGCGTACGACGATGCCACTCAAACGCCACACGCCTATTTACTCGTCGATTTGAAACCTACGACTCCTGAGGATTTGCGATTTCGTACCCACTTGTTTCACCACTGGTGCCAAGACGGAGGGCCTGTCCTGTACACGTCTCCGTCCTCGACTTCATTTCACTCCCCATAAAAAAATCTATAAAAACCTCAGACCCTTTTTCGTCTGTCTCACTCTCAGTGCGAACATGACGTCCCTTCAGTCGCATCTTCCCGTCAAATTGATTCGTGCCTTGTATGGCATCAGTCGAGAAAAAGATCCACAAACACGAGCTCGTGTCTTAGAAGCTAGTCTCAAAGAAGTCTTACGATGGTTCACGGTGACGGCACGTCAATTACTCCAAGGAATCATTCAGATTCCTCATCAAACCAAACGCTTTTTCGATCGAAACAAAGTCGCTTTGGTCCAACTGGCCGATCTCCGCATCGACACTCAAACCAAAAATCAAATCATTTTGAAACCTGGAGGGAGCGGTACTCTAGGAGGGGTCATCATTCGCTCACTCTTAAGATGGGATCCTAATGCCCCCAAAGTTATCCCCAAGACAAAAGTCCAACGAAGCCCCAAGAAGAAAAAGACCAGGTCCCCAAGGAGAACTTCTCCAGTGGCAGGACCCTCCTCTGACCAGACACCACCACCCCGGAAAAAGAAAAGAAGCCCCCAGAAAAAGAAAAGTCCACAGAAAGCTAGTCGCAAGAGAGGCACTTCGGCCAGGACGCAACCTTACACTCGCAAACCACGACCTGCCACAGCGATGACTGCGTCTCCGGCAGCTTCACGTTTGTCCACTTCTCCGTTAATGACACCCAGAACTGAAGAGTACTTGGAGACGTTGATCACACCAAGAACTTCTCCGTTGATGACCCCCAAAAGAACTTCCCCAGTGGCAGGACCTTCCAATTTAGTGGCAGTGGCTGCTGCTCACAAAGTACCTTCTCCCAAAATCAAAGTTCAAGAAAGATCGGGCATGTTACAAAGTTTGCTGGATTTGTCCAAGCAAGAACTGGCTCGATTTAGTCCGTTACGTACCCCTGCACGACGTGTCATGCCTGTCCTCAAACTAATACGACGTAAAGACAATCAGTGGCGACGCGTTCCAGTATAAAAAAGGCCTGTGACCAAGTCGGGTATCAGTGTTTTTTTGGTGCTCCTGAAGACTCAAAGATGTCACCCTCCAGAAAACCCCAAGGAAAGAAAAGGAAAGGACTGCCACCACGTTTAGCCAAACATGGGGACATGTTATCTGTCCTGTCCAAAGCTTCTCCACCCCTACGAAAACAACTCATTCAAACAGCCTCCAAAGAGGTCATCGATACCGTGTGCGAATGTTGTTTGAACGTTTTGAAAGGCACGATCCCTTTGTCCAAACACCAGAAACAATGCTTAGGCAAACATCGTCACGTTCTTCGCCAAATGGTTCAAAAGAAAATTCCCATTCGTCAAAAAAAGAAGATGTTAGTGCAACGTGGAGGTATTTTACCTCTCTTGTTAGGCCCCATACTGAAAGGAGTCTTGGGAACCATGTTGGGAGGACTGGTGGGAGCAAGATAAAAAGGCCCTCGGAAGTTCCAAGATCTCAGAATCGACCCCTGATAACCCCATGGAAGGACGAAAACTAGCTTTAGTACCTTACAAACGATGGATGGAATACCATCGGTGGCAAGAACAACACACTCCGCATTTACCTCCCAATCCCCATTTGAGCGAGATGTCCCAGTTACAACACGAATTGCAGTCCTTGATGGATCGCCAAGATTTGTCCGAAACAGAAAAATCGCTAAAGTACGGTCAACTCTTGCAACGACTGCAACTCTTTCACCAGAAAGCTTTAGACGAAACAGCTCTACCCACTCTGAAAGATTTTAAGACCTTGATGAAAAGTCCAGCACCATCACCAGTACCAGTACCAGTACCAGTACCACCAGTACCCGTGACCAAGACAGAAAAAGGAGAAGAAGAGGAAGGGTTTCAAACTCCACCAGAAAAAGTACGCAAGTTAACAACACCACCTACCTCCAGAATTGGATGGATTAAAAAGATGATGGCCACCCCTTCTTCCTGACAAGAGAAAAAGAAAGTGAAGACAGAAGTGAAGACAGAAGTGAAACAAGAACCGATATCCCCCGCTCAGACATCCTTCTCCTCTTCGACACCTATTGCTGGCCGCACACGCAAAGCATTGCAATCCAAGAAAATACCCCAAGAGAAAAAGAGTAGCATCCTCCAAGAGTGGGTGTCTTATTAACACACCAACCAACACAAAAAATGGAAAAAGTCTTAGCCAGCATTTACTACGATCCCTCCCATCCTGCAGGTTACGCAGGAATTCAAAAATTGTATCGTGCTGCCAAAACGCGACTGAAAAGTCTCCGTTTACCTCAAGTGCAACGATGGTTACAAGAACAAGCTACCTACACTTTACACAAACCCATTCGACGCAAGTTTGCCAGAAGTCGCACCCGAGTGGAAGGCATCGATCATCAATGGCAAGCCGATTTAGCCGATGTCTCTCATTTGGCCAGCTACAATCGTGGCTACAAATATTTGTTCTGTGTCATCGACGTCTTTTCCAAATTTGCCTGGGTCGTGCCCTTGACTTCCAAATCGAGCAGCGAGTTAGTGCGAGCCCTGCAACGGATGTTGAAACAAAGCGGTCGTCACCCTCTTCGATGGCAAACGGACAAAGGCACCGAATTTCTGAACCAAGCTTTCCAAAAAGAATTAAAGAAACGTGACATTCATTTCTTTACCACCGAGAATCCCGAAACCAAAGCCAGCATCGTGGAACGTTTTCAACGCACTTTGAAAGAACGCATGTGGAAATATTTTACGCATCACCACACTCTGAAGTACATCGACATCTTACCGCACCTGGTGCAAGCGTACAACCAATCTTACCATCGAAGCATCGGACGTGCCCCGCAAGACGTGACTCCCGACAACGAAGTATTGGTGTTTGAGCGTCTGTTTGGTACGTCCCCGACGAGGGCTGTCCCCGAGAAAAGTGGAATGTTGGCCGTAGGAGATTGGGTGCGCATTGGCAAAACCAAACGCACTTTCGACAAAGGTTACTTACCTAACTGGACGACCGAATTGTTTCGTGTCACTGGACGAGTGCATGGCCGTCATCCTGCCGTCTATAAATTGGAAGACATGAACGGAGAAGTGCTCAAAGGAACGTTTTATCTGCCCGAGTTACAACGTGTGACCAAAAAAGAAGACGACGTGTACGACATCGAAAGCATTCTCGAACGCAGAACCCGTAAAGTGGGCAAACGACGTGTCAAAGAAGTCAAAGTACGTTGGAAAGGATATCCACCCAGTTTCGATTCTTGGATCGACGCTTCGCAAGTCAACGACTATAAAAAGAAGTGACCATCATGCCCTTTCACACAGCAGACGCAGCTACGTCGACCACTCCTCCTTCACCTAGTTCTTCTGTGCAAGATTTACAAAAACAACCCTTGTGGGTGTGGTGTGGAGAACGTGTGCCTAAAACGCAAATCGTCTTTTTCTGCCAAATCTTCGTGGTGTATTGTGTCATCGGGGCAGCCATCGCCAATTTGAGTTTGCAACAAGGAGACAAACAATTGTGGACCATTTTATTGAGCAGTTGCATCGGTTACCTGCTTCCTAATCCCTCCCTGAAATTCACCTCGAACGGGAACCCCGGGAACCTTGTGTCCAGTGCCAGTGCCAGTCACCACTTCAACCACAACCAGAACCCCATTTTAGACGGAGACACGCCTCTGACGTCCAGTAATATCCCCTCGGACAGCCACAGAACTCTGGAATTATGAGTCACCAAAACCAATTTTACTTAACCTTACCCAGTGACAGTTCCATGGAGGTGTTTCCCAAGAACACGTTGTGCTGTTACACGGCCAAATTACCTCAAGCCATCCAGTTAGATCACGAAGCCCATTGGGAAGTGGCTTTAGTAGAAATGATTCACCCGACCCAAGTCCTCAATGCCCTTCCCAATCAAAATTTTTTTGATGTGGAAGTTCATGACGAGCAAATGAAACAGTGGATGGGTAGCAATGTCAAATATGACAAGAAAACCCGTACACAAAATCAAAAGTACACCACCTATCACTTGTTCATTCCCCCAGGCTATTATTTTAGTGGTCAACATTTGGTCAGCACCATAACCTCCAGGTTTAATGTCGTGTTTCTGAAAGCTTTAGAGCATGTCAACAAAAGTGTCACCATGGAGTACCACAAAACAGCTCGTCGCTTCTTGATGAAATTTGAACGGAGTAAAATCATGTCCATTTTAGTTTGTCCTGAATTGTTTGACATGTTGTGCGGAGACATGGACATGAGAAAGACCATGATCAAGAAAAACGAATTACCCATCATTTACGACAACGAGTCTTTTAGCAAGTTATTTCGTGCCCCGGTAGAACTGAACCAAGGACTGAATTTGATGTTTGTGTACTCCGATGTGGTGGAGTATAACGTGGTGGGACACACCTCCGTACCGTTACTGCGTGTCATTCCTTTCAAAGTAGATTCTGCCACGGGCGCTGACGAGGAAGGTGGAAACACTTACCACGTCCACCGCGAATTTATCCATCCTCACTATTTGCCTGTCAGTAAGTCGTATTTGGACACGGTCAACATTGCTATAAAAGGAGATCTGGGACAAAATATTCCATTCACCAAAGGAAAAGTCACGGTGAAACTCCATTTTCGAAAACGGTTCTCTCACGACTCGTAAGTAAGTCATGTATCCAGTGTACCGAGGGGTTGCTCGACAGCGAGGACACGGCTTAGGAGATATGTTAAAATCGGCCTTTCGTTCGGTGGTCCCGGTGTTGAAACCGATGGTGACACGCGGATTGCACGCCTTGAAAGATGTGGCACTGACGCAAGGCAAAGAATTTCTCCAAAATGTCATCATCGACAAACAAAACCCTAAAGAAGCCTTCATGAGGGCAGGCAAAAATATCTTGCTGCAAACGGGCAAAGACATTTTAGGCCAACGAGAAACACCTATAAATGCCCTGCACGCTACCGAGTCAGGCATTCAGCAAGGACAAGGCAGAAAGAGACGACGAAGAAAACACCCTTTCACCAGACTTCAAGCGAGAAAGGCCAAGAAAAGAAGAACCGTTCGAGACTTAGACGTTTTCGATTATTGAGAAAAGAGACAAAAAAATGATGCACCGAGAATCTTGCGCTTGTTCCAAGACGGAACTGGATCTGTTTGCCATGCCCCCTACCATGATGACCATGCAAGAATCCCAGTGGGTGGAATTTCACCCCGTCTCCTCACTGACCGATTCCGCTCCCATCGAGTTTGAAATCAAAGGACAGCCCGAAGATTACATCGATCTGAATAGCAGTTACTTGTACCTGAAAGTCAAAATTCTAGATAAGACTGGAGGTGCTATAGACGATGAAGCAGTAGCTCCCGTCAACAATTTCATGCATTCCTTGTTCAGTGGAGTGGACTTGTACTTGAATAACAAACTGGTCAGTAGCAGCATGGATACTTACCCTTATCGTGCGTACCTGGAAAATCTCTTGACGTACGGAATAGATGCCAAGAACACTCATCTCAATGCCTGTGTGGTATGGGAAGCTGACGAACCTACCAAGTTTGAAATATTGGAAACTGATGAAAAGAAAGACAACAATGATGGATTTGTAGAACGAAGAAAGAGAATCACGGGAGCCGACACAAGTTTAGAACTGATGGATCGTTTGCATTTGGACATGTGGTTGCAAGAAAAGTATTTGCTGAACGGGGTGGATGTCCGCCTGAGACTGAATCGTAGCAGTGCCGCTTTCCATTTGATGGCTGATAGTGACGGTTACAAAACCAAAATCCTAGAAGCCAGACTCTGCGTACGCCGTGTGGAAGTGTTACCTAAAGTGGGAAACGACATCAGTCAGACGTTGAGCAGAACGACTGCCAAGTATCCCATACGACGCGTGGAAGTGAAAACCTTCACCATTCCCAAGGGACAGCGATCCATGATCGAAGATCATCTGTTCCAAGGACAGTTACCCAAACGTTTGATCGTTGGTATCGTCGAGAATACAGCCTTCAACGGAGCTGCCGAAAAAAATCCTTTCTACTTTCAACACTTTGGCGTGTCCAAAATCGAAGTCAGTCGCGATGGCAAGACCTTGTGTACCCGACCTTTCGAACCTGACTTTACCAAGAAGAATTACTTGAGATCGTACTTGTCCCTGTACGAAGCCACCGGACAGTTAGGAACCAATACCAGTCACGGTATTACGTACGAGGATTATGCAGGAGGCTACGCTTTGTGGGCTTTCGATTTCACTCCAGACCAAGGCAGCGACGAGGGACATTTCCACCCTATAAAATCCGGCCAGATTCGTGTGGAAATTCAGTTTAAAGACCGAGACCCTGATGAAACTGTGAACGTCATCCTGTATGCAGAATTCGATAATACCATAGAAATCAACAGTTTGAGAGAAGTCATCCTAGATTACTAGAAACCATGGAAGACTGTTATCCCTCTTTACCTAGTGGAGAAACTTTAAAGATGGAATGTGATGAGACTGTGGAAAAAATGTTGTGTTTTGAAAAAAATTGTTTGATGTTATGATGTTGGATTATTGTTAAAAATGTTAGAGTTGTTGTTTAGTGTTAAGTGATTTTTGAATAAAAAATGTTGTGTTTTGAAAAAAATGCCTTTGTCTTTTGTTTAGCTATAAGAATGTTGGATTGATGCTCTTTCATTTCTTACTATCCCTCTCATGGCACTCACTAAACGTTGCGACTCAAAAACCGTGTGGGGGATGTTTTCCTTCACGTCCGCGCTTTGACTTTAAGAACCGGGTTGTTTCCAGTCTAACCATCCATTGTCGACTCATCCTCCTAAGAAGATGTGCTCCAAACTAGCTAAACTCAACGAAGCCTACGCGAATTTGCATAGGGTCAGACACAGTCTGATACCGAAGCCAGAAGAAATAGAGAATGTGAGAATGTTAAAAATCACTGAAGACCTGATAGAAGAGCTCTTCAGAGAAGAAATGAACAGGGAGAAAGAAGAATGGACAGAGAAGTACAGACTTCAGAGACAGCAGCAACAGCAGCAGCAACAACAACAACAACAGCAGCAGCAGCAGCAGCAACCTGAACCTGAGAGAGGCTTTGTCGATTGCCGTATCGACACCAAAGAGTTCTTCTTTTCTTTCCGAAGAAGCAGACCTATCGCCAGAAAGTCTATCCTCAGAGGACATCGCATTCTTAGAAACTAAAAAAAGAATGCCATAGCAAACAAAAAAAAACAGCCCTTTTCAGGGCTACCCCAATACTCTAGAAAAGAAATAACGATCGATTTGCCAATGTGTGTAGGTAGAGTAGTGTGAAAATAAACACTAACTCTTTTTTAAAAAATGTGAGGGTATGTGTTTGTGTGTTAGTAAGTGCTTAAGTAAGTTGGTATGAATAGTAGATTAAAATCATGTTTTTTTGGTGTTTGAGGTGTATATTTGGAGTTAGATTGGATTGCTTTGCGTATGTGGATAGTCTAATGAAGTGATTTATAAAAAATTTTAAAATAGTGATGGGTAGCATAAAAAAGTGAGTGAGTGTTTCTTTTAGGTCCGCGCGTTGTTGTTTTTGGTCATGATGTAGGTAACATCAATTTTATGTTTTTTTAGGGGGATGTTTTCCTTCACGTCCGCGCTTTCACTATAAATTGAAACTCGCTGGGCAGTCTGGCTACCCTTGTTGATTGATCAACACCAAAAATGAACACGAGACTGTCTAAACTGTTGGAACTTCATGTGCATCTGGAATATGCCAGGCGCCTGTTGAATGAACTGGCCGCGGAAGCCATTGTGGAGGAGGGAAGGATAAGAGAGGAGGAGGAAAGAAGAAAAAAAGAAGAGGGGGAGAGAAGATATAAAGAAGAAGAAGAAGAGGAAAGAAGATACAAAGAGGAGGAGAGAAGAAACAAAGAAGAGGAGGAGGAGAAGGAAAAGAAGAGAAGAAGAATAAATTTCAGAATCCCAGAGAGCGAAAATTGGGATTCTGAAGCGACATATCCTGCCTCTGCTCTCTCCCCCAAAAAAGTAAAAAGTAACTGGGGGATAAGATGTGTATGTGGCGCCAGGCCTGGAAGGTGCCACCATTAACCAGGTGTCCATGAAGTTCCAAAAAAACCCAGCCCTTTTCAGGGCTACCCAATACTCTAGAAAAGAAATAACCATCAATTTGCCAATGTGTAGGTAGAGTAGTGTGAATATAAACACTAACTCTTTTTTAAGATAGTGTGAGGGTATGTGTTTGTGTGTTTGTGTTTGTGTGTTTGTGTTTGTACCCGCTCACGTACGATTGTGTGGATAGTAGATTATGGATTTGTTTATCGTTTCTTAGCGTATGTGTTTGTGTGTTTGTGTTTGTGTGTTTGTGTTTGTACCCGCTCACGTAAGATTGTGTGGATAGTAGATTATGGATTTGTTTATTGTTTCTTAGCGTATGTGTTTGTGTGTTTGTGTTTGTGTTTGTACCCGCTCACGTAGGATTGTGTGGATAGTAGATTATGGATTTGTTGATTGTTTCTTAGCGTATGTGTTTGTGTATTTGTGTTTGTGTGTTTGTGTTTGTGTGTTTGTGTTTGTGTGTTTGTGTTTGTACGCACTCACGTACGATTATGTGGATAGTAGATTATGGATTTGTTTATTGTTTCTTAGCGTATGTGTTTGTGTGTTTGTGTTTGTGTGTTTGTTTGTGTGTTTGTGTTTGTTTGTTTGTGTTTGTACGCACTCACGTACGATTGTGTGGATAGTAGATTATGGATTTGTTTATTGTTTCTTAGCGTATGTGTTTGTGTGTTTGTGTTTGTGTGTTTGTGTTTGTGTGTTTGTGTTTGTACCCGCTCACGTACGATTGTGTGGATAGTAGATTATGGATTTGTTTATTGTTTCTTAGCGTATGTGTTTGTGTGTTTGTGTTTGTGTGTTTGTGTTTGTACCCGCTCATTGAGTCATCCACCCTTGTGTCTTCCATGATGTTTAGGACGGACATGCTCATGTATGTCAGGTCCAAGTGGACTGTTGTTGATAGGACAGATACTAGTCAATGGATGAGGAGAGTTTACATAGAAAGACAAGGATGTCTCAAGAGGGTACTTGTGTATGGACCGGTAGTTAGAAGGAGTTTAAGAAGAAGAAGAAGAAGATGTGACAGATGCCATCTATGTTAATATTAATATTAACATAAACCCAAAGGCCCTTTTCAGGGCCAGCCATATTTCTCGAAAAGAGATAGCCTTTCCATTGCCTACCCCTTTTCTAAATTTAAATTTAAATTTAAATTTAAAAAAACTTTAAAAAAAAAAAAAAAAATCCCATATTCAATTCCCCTTGTCCCTAGACAAACCTAAACTTTATTCCCATGTTAATTTCCTTTGTCCCTAGACAGACCCAAACTCTATGTTAAATTCCCATTGTCCCTAAAGTGGCCCAGCGTTTTTCGCCATGTTAAATTTCCATTGTACGTATATTGTCCCAGGGGTCTCCGTAATGCTAATTCCCATTGTACGTATAGTATCCCACTTAACTACTAGCGTGTTAGCTCACAGTGATTTTTGAGGCAAATTGTAATATGCTTGTTTAAATGCATATATGTGTACACACTACAAAAACAATGACATGTGTTATGTTCCAGATTTAAATGCATACAGGTGTACATACTAAAACAAAACAATGACATGTGTTATGTTCCAGATTTAAATGCATACAGGTGTACACACTAAAACAAATCAATGACAACCTCTATGTTCCAGATTTAAATGCAGACATGTGTACACACTAAAATAAATCAATGACAAGCTCGCTCTATGTTCCAGATTTAAAAGCATATATGTGTACACACTAAAACAAATCAAAGACAAACTCTATGGTTCAGATTTAAATGCATACATGTGTACACACTAAAACAAATCAATGACAATCTCGCTCTATGTTCCAAATTTAAATGCATACAGGTGTACACAGTAAAATAAATCAATCACAAGCTCTATGCTTCGGATTTCAATGTATACATGTGTACACACTAAAACAGATCAATCAAAAGCTCTATGTTATAGATTTAAATGCATACATGTGTACACACTAAAACAAATCAATGACAAGCTCTATTTCCAGATTTAAATGCATACATGTGTACACACTAAAACAAATCAATGATACGCTCTATTTCCAGATTTAAATGCATACATCTGAATGCGCTATTCCTGTAATTGTAACAGAATTGGGGAACTGTTCCAATGTGTAGGTACTGTTTCTATTTTTTTTTATAAAACAGTTTAAAGTTTCAATAGCATGTACTATTTCTATTTTGTTCATATAAATGGGGAACAGTTCCAATTGAAAAAAAAATACACCTGGTGGCATAAGGAGGCATACAATTAATAGTGGTAGAAACATACAAGAATGAGAAGAAATACTGTAAATTCCAGGTGGAGAATAGAATAAAGAGACTGTGTGAATGAAATTTTTAAAATATGTAAAGTTTTATAACAAAAGGCTTGTAATAGCTAATAATTTCCACAGTTCCATGTAAAAATGACTGAAAAGATGCACAGATCCACGGAACAATGATGAAAGGCTGCAAAGTTCCAAGAAATGATTATTGAGAAGTAGCTCAGTTCCTTTAATAAACAACTGCAATGTCTTACAGCTCAATGGAACAGTGTCTGAAAGGTAGCATAGTTCCAATAAATGGTTCTTCACCTCTTCTCTGGATAATTTAAAAGCCTTTTTGCCAATTCACAAGAAACAGTTATGCTGTGACCTATTTTAGTCCATCATATGTAAAAGCCTCCAAGACAAGAAAAAAGACTATCAACTTTCATGACAATATAGCAGTGTCAGAGAAAATGCAAATTATAATGTAATTACTACAGCATGAAAATAAAGTCATTTTGAACTAATTGTTATACTGTTAAAAGTACTCTCAAAAAGGAATACATCCATTAAGTTGTATGACCTATACATTCATTTGTGTCCGTAACAATGAATCAGATAGTTGTTAATTTGCATCCTCAGCTACTGTGCATGAATGCAAATGGCTGCTGAAGCGTATATTTGTTAAAGCGCATGCTCATTTATTGCTTAAGAATGCGCATGGTTGTTAAAGCATACGGGCAGTTACTGTTTATGAATGTATATGGCTGCTGAAACAGATGTTTTTAAAGAACGTGCTCTTTTCTGTTCATATTGGCAAATGGTTGCTGAATTGAATAGTTGTCAAATCATGCTCTAATGTTTCTGAATGAAAATGACTGTTGATACACATTGTTGTTGAAGTACATGCTAAGTTATTGTTCTTGAATGCATATGGCTGCTGAAGTGCAAGATTGTAAAGGCACATTTTACACATGCCCCTAATTGGAACGCATGATGTAATATGATTACTTGTTTTTTTTTTTTCAGGATATACTAAATAAGAAAATTAGTATTAAAATCAGTTACTGTAGTAATACTAAATATCAGTCACACAGCATCTATCTACTTATCAATTTGTCAAAATATAATTATAACTTTATGATTTTACATACATATGAAAGGTTTCAACATGTGGGTCATAAAGGACTATGCAGACGAAGTCTAATAATTGGTTAAAAGTATGTTTTCATTTTAAAATCATTCCCATTAGGTTCTAGTCAGAACCTTTTGTTTCTTGTAATAAAAATTCATTCCAATCAAGACTAGATTTTATTCTCTAAGTGAATATCCAAAACCAAATCCACTATGTTTCCTAATTTTCCCAAATCCACTATTTTTCCTAAT
The DNA here is from genome assembly GCA_028554795.2 of Sinohyriopsis cumingii. Lineage (NCBI taxonomy): Eukaryota > Metazoa > Mollusca > Bivalvia > Unionida > Unionidae > Sinohyriopsis > Sinohyriopsis cumingii. The sequence goes on from CM068840.1 coordinate 10,979,394, forward strand.
TTTCCCAAATCCACTATTTTTCCTAATTTTCACATTTTACAGCTACAACATCAGCATGAGAAAACGTTTGATTTTCACAAGAATCTAAAATATAAGCAAATCTGAAGAAGGTTCTCCACTGTGCTGATAACTTACACCCCACCCCCAATTTAAAATTCCAACACAATCCTTAATGATAGATTATATATATATATATATATATATATATATATATATATATATATATATATATATATATATATATATATATATATATATATATATATATATATAGAGAGAGAGAGAGAGAGAGAGAGAGAGAGAGAGAATTATAAATATGCAGAAGACAGAACGGAAAATGCTATCCTTGGATTCCTATAGAAGAATGTTTGATATGTTTGATAATAGTAGGTAGAATAAATATTCTAATACAACATTAATATTATCATACAGGTAAGAGAATTTTTAATTCGTACTCTGCTGAGATTCGAAACCAGGTCCGCGGATAAACGGCACCAATCACCTTGGCTGCACACTCAGTAGGTGTTATATGCACTCGTGTTTAGCAGACTCAATCGCATGACGACCTAGTAATTAATTATCATGTATCTGCAAAGTCATTCCGGATTCCTATGAATGAAATCAAGGTATATATAATTAATTATAGAGAATTATAAATATACACCAGACAGAACGGAAAGTGCTATCCCTGGATTCCTATCGAAGAATGCTTGATAATAGTAGGCAGAATTAATATTTTACATGTATGCAGCATGATGCTCCAGTGCCAGACATAACTTAAACTGCCACACTGCAGACCTCGTAGCAATATGACTGGAAACAATGTTAAATCTACGTTAAAAATCTAAATCACAATCACACCCAAGTAGTGGGAACTATTTTTTTACATGCGCTACCTCGAGCCTTTCAGATCATGTTTTAAGCCTCATTTCGCCTCTAACCTTTTAAGCCTCATTTCGCCTCTAACCTTTAATGCCTCATTTCGCCTGTAACCTTGAACCATATCTACCATCATAGGAGCAATACAAGCCATCTCCAGGCAACGGAACCGTCCCTTTTCAATTACTCTATTGTACAATTTACCAGTCACCGATCACAAATACTGAACATGTACTCACGCAATTGATGCGCATAATCAGGTTTTAATAGGGACTACTAGCTCCAGGGACACTTATGGGAATCTGACCTGAAGTCACTATAAAATTAAACCATGCCATCCTGGAATCTCAACAACACTGCAATCCGTGTAGTTTGCCCCTAGCAATTGGATAATTAGTCGATATCAATTAAAGGATTCCTAAACCCGTAAATGCTTGAAATAATTCTTCTCTAAGCACATTATGACCACAAAAGAGACATTTCCAATTTCACACTTGCATGTTTTTTGTGGTTTCACGTTTACAATAGTCATTAGTAAGCTTTTCGACTCCGAATACTAATAGTTCGCGCCATGCACAGCAGGACACGACCCAAACACCTAACACAGCTATTTAATCCTAGCTCAAATTGCTAATTATGTTTAAATACAATGTCTTAACCCCTTTTTTACACGTAGTCCGTGATTTGTCTCTAGTCAGCTTTATATAGCTGGCACCAAAGAACACTCTTATTTCTCTAACTGGGTTAGAATAACACCAATGCATGTCATGAAGGGCTTTTAATCTTCAATAAGTAAGTTATAAACAATTACTTATGGAATTGTGAATAAAGATTGAATACCCAACTGGATGTTATTAAGGAATAAGCAACCAATTGTATGTAGAAATAGTTGAGTCGGGAATAAGTCACCTAGTTCGTCCTAATATGAACTTTTTTGAACATCTGAATTAAATTTTCCTCTATACATGCAATGCAACTGTGATACAAATTGTAGACAATAATTTAGACCTTTTATTTTAAGACCAAGTTAAGGTGTGTTGCACGTTGCCAGTTTTAAATTTGAACTATCTTACTTCCTCACTTGTACATCTGTTCTTTGTTGTGGGTTTTTTGTTGAACTTTTTTTAAATTACCGGTAATTGAAATAAATGAGGGAAAGCTATAATAATAGGAATATTTTCATATAATATATGGAACCTCTTTTTCTCTAAAACAGTAGCAAGTTAGTTTTCGTTAATTCGTATTGAAAATAAAATTACATCCAACGACCATCTCATCGTGTTATTTTGACCGGTTGAACGTAAAACAAAAAACTATCCATGGAGTTATAAATTAAGCAACATCATTCCCTGATAGATTTCGTTATTCCTCGTATTTTGAGATCTCGACCGCCGCGATATCTTTACAAATAAGCACGTTAGACCGGTTTATATAAAAGAAATGCCCTCAATTGCCAATCCATCAGTTTTAGCATATGCTCGGTTTGTTTCATGACTATCTAGGCTTCTGTGATCTCTCTAGTACCGTTCGAAAGGTAATGAGATTCCGCATCTTCTGCTACCAAACTAACCACTCTATTCCGCAGGATAAAAACGTTTTTGTTTTTTGTCGTCAGGTTTATGTCAGACTGGATCGATGCTGCTTAAGTAATTTTTCCTTAAGTCTGTTCGAAAAAGTCGATTATATTTTTATATCCATACAAGGTAAGTACTCAAATGCAGCAACATTACAAGGCCGACTATCTTCCATCGAACAGATTAAATGACCGTTTCATTCTCTACCGTGAACGAAAAAAAAGAAAAGATATAAAAATAGCCATTTCGTGTAGCGATTAGCGCTCGGTTTTTTCTGTACAGGCTGATGACCTCGTACTAAGGAACTTGTCAGGGTCCGTCATAGTTATGGCCTCCTACTCAAGAACTTGTCATGGTCCGTCATAGTTATGTCCTCCTACTCAAGAACTTGTCATGGTCCGTCATAGTTATGTCCTCCTACTCAGGAACTTGTCATGGTCCGTCATAGTTATGTCCTCCTACTCAGGAACTTGTCATGGTCCGTCATAGTTATATCCTCCTACTCAGGAACTTGTCATGGTCCGTCATAGTTATGTCCTCCTACTCAGGAACTTGTCATGGTCCGTCATAGTTATGTCCTCCTACTCAGGAACTTGTCATGGTCCGTCATAGTTATGTCCTCCTACTCAGGAACTTGTCATGGTCCGTCATAGTTATGTCCTCCTACTCAGGAACTTGTCATGACTGCTGATGCTGTTCATCCATTGGCGTCGATGAGGACCATTCGATGTCATCGAGTCACTGGGGGTGGGTGCGGAGACGGCTGATCAGTCCGATCCGAGCCAAGAACAGTCTGTTGTAGTGGGGGACATGGATGTACAGGTTGCTGATTGTGAGTTGCGGAACGAGTGTTCCTGGATTTGCGTAGATCACGTTTCTTAGCTGATTCCGCCAGTCTTTTCTGCTGAAAGGCTGCCGCACCGGCATTAACTTAAATGTACCAAGCAGATCGATCAGCAGCGACACTCTCCAAGCTGTCAGGGTCAGTGCCTAAGTTCTTCAGCGAGGCCTTGAGGGTGTGTTTGTACCGCTTTTTTGACCACCGTGAGATCTCTTCCCTTGCTGTATTTCTCCATAGAAGAACTTCTTAGGTAGGCGTTCTACCGGCATGCGGATAACATGGCCAGGCAGTCGGAGTTGTGCCGTGTGTGAATGCTTGTCATGCATGCCTGAGTGAGCACCTCTGTGTTCGGAACCTTGTCTTGCCATCTTGTTTTCAGTGGTTTACTCAGGGAGCTCATATAGAAGGGATTTATGAATGGATATACACATAGACTAACTGCCATACACGAGAGCAACTGAATAAAAGAATTCAAGAATCAATGTAAGTAACCGATCCCAGATGGCTCAACAAAACCAAATTATAACATCATATAAGTACAGATAACCGTCACAAATGCAAAACAAGTGATTTTTTTTTTAATGAGATTATTCTAGAAACAAATGCGACGCTATCTAAACTACTTCTTAGACTTCTGTGAATGAGATGAAGAGGTATTAATATCAGTATTGGAAGAATATTTAATTGCGATTCTCTGAGAGGAAGCATTCATTTAATTCAGTCTTTCATTAACGTTTATTGAGCTCGGATTACATGAAAATTAACATATGAATTACTGTAAATTCATTTATAACATTTGGAATCTTAGTTAATGGAATCACTTTGAATTCATTCAAAACCTTATTTGGAGTGTACTCCAGTCAGAACTATTAGTATATTATTCGGAATATCACTGGAATTCATTTGGATTATTCTACACTTTTAGACTTGATAGTATTTTTAGCCTTGTATATAATTTAATTCGCCATATTCTTAGATATTTACTAAGATATTTTTACCTCGTATTTTAGGGAAATACAATAAATTGTCACCATTACGAAGCCTGTTGGTTTTCATTCCTTTGTTGTTTTCGTTACTTACTTTAACGCTTTATTATTAAAGTAAACAGGGGGGTACTCCATAACATGATAAACGGAATAGGTCTTGCTTTATTCGGCGCCCTAACACTGAGTGTGTCTTTATCTTTCATCACGTGACTTGTTTGTGTCACATCAACGGTCGTGTCAAATAAACAGAACCATTTACTGGCCTCGTGATGAGGCTATTTATTCGTATTTATTTATTAAAATATGTCTTATAATTATGGGACACGATACGTCAATCAAGAGAAAGTTTTAATTTTGTTGGCAGTTGTAAGCATGCACTATAAGAGTTCTATAAGGTGGGCGATTTGCCAATTTGTATACGCCAAAGAAATTAAAAGCGTGGACTACTTTGCCATTTTGTAAATATTTAAGCCTAATTTCACTGTTGTAAAACATTTCCGCAGAAATGAAATTGGGTTATATTGATTGTACATATCTGTCTAAAATGGATTTAGATTATATACATTTCTTTCTGCTAAAGGAAAGGACTGTATTGGCCGAGTAATCTGATACATGCTACGTAGAGCTGTTATCTATCTGAAGGTCACGTGATTTATATGAGCAGTACCTCAACAATATTAAAAATCTAGTCGGAATACAGTAAAATCAAGTTAAGGTCTGGCATTTTGTTTTGAACCTCTAGTCAAAATACAGTATAATCAAGATGAGGTCGGGTATTTTTTTTTATTTAGCTGGATGATTACAATTATATTCTAGACATGGTAAAAATAAAGAAGCTCCAAATAACTGTTTGTTGATTCGTCCTTGACATTCATGATACAATGAGGTGATTGAACGAGGTATACGTGTAAGGTAGCCGTTTTGAGGAATTCGATCCTAGGGGAAATATATTTGAGACACGTTTTCTTGCAAAAAGTGTGTGACAAAAAATTACTCCAATCCCCATTTGCAACATTAGGTTACAATCAATACACAGTCAAAAAATCCTTTCAATTTACGATAATACGAACATAAATTTTACTGAATAATTGAAACAACCCTAAACGCTTGTTCTTGGTATTTTGTTGATGCAAATTAACTCTGCGAGGACATAAAAGAGGGGACACCATCTGTCTCTACAGACATTTCAGCCGCGTTAGAATTCCTGGATCGGCCAACCTGGATATGTGAGAAATCTGTAATTTCCCGTGGGTAGGTGATTATAAGCTGGGTTTTCTCAAGTTCTTCTCTACACTAGGGGGTCTCAAACACACTGCCCTCGCGGGCCGCATGTGTCATAAGAGATAATAAAGGTGGTGCGGCCCTTGGGCCATCGAAAATGACATCAGGCGGCCCTCATGGTGGTTTGAGTTTGAGATCCCTGCTTTACACAATATTCTCATTGGTCTATCATATACTAAACAATGACATTTAACCCATCACAACAACAACACCAACACAAAAAGAGGAAACTTAACAATTATGGAAAGCGCTATAAGCGTAAACATCACGGAGACGAATATAAGAAATTAATTTGCTTAAACACTTAAATAAGACAGAAGTAATTAAGTGTATTATATCTTGCAATTTCTATCTCTATTCCGATTATGATCAATATTAAGAAGATCATATTTTCTAAAAAAAATGTGTGCATTTCTTGTTGAATATACACACATATGGACAACGAAGAATTTAAAGAATTTATGATCGAATGACAGACAATATGGACACGCACATTTGTATTCAACATTTTAAAATTTTAATTCTCAACGCAAGAAACGGAACTTCCAACTAATGTTGTTCACATCAACATATAACATATGAAACCTCCAGTTATGAAATAAAAGTTTCCCCCACAGCCATATAATTGAACAGATAAAATCCAAGAACACGACATAAGGATGAAACTTTGAACATTCGAACTAATACTTTGAAATTTCAGTCATCGATGTGTACTTCGAGAGTTTAAAGGTAACAACTCGACATAAGGAAATTTAATTTTCAAAACAATAAATCTGAAACTTGGCATATCAAATGATTTTTTCAACTCAAACATGTAAAACTGGCATTGCCAGTATACGACATTGCAATTTCAACCATTGCTATTTAATTCAACCGTTAATATTTTAAAACTACATATAGAAAACTGGAACCTTCAACTACCTCTGTTTAATACCACAGAAAAGACTGAGAAACTCAACATGTGAAACATAACTTTCAAAACGACGACTTCGATTCAGCGAGTGAAAATGGAATTACGGATATGTGAGATTGACAGGTCAGTTCTTTCTTTCTCATTAGACTACATTTTGTCCACAATGGTACGTCATACCACATCCTAGATTTACAGACAACTTGTTCGCACAGTTATCTCCTGCAATGGATTGCAGTTTAAATTAAGTCAGGGTTATATAACCGCTGTACATTTTTGACACAACCAGAACAGTTGCAAGCAAGCTGACGGAGATATCAAAATGTTAGCAATATGGTTGGCAGTGACCATTGTTACTTTGTATGTTATCTACTCATACATTACTAGGGAGAAATGTATTGTCCCAGGTCCTACGAAATGGCCTGTTTTTGGATGCTTCTTTCAAATTGAATCCAGTCGTCTCCACTTCAGCTTTGACCGATGGGCTAAGAAATATGGACCAATAATGTTATGCAAGATGGCCGCTACAAACGTGTTTGTGATCAGCTGTCCTCGCTTGATCAAGAAAGCCTTTGCGGGAAAGGGTTTCTCCGATGTCCTGAATGACCGACCGGACACATTCTTTGCAAAATACATCATGGATGATTCAAAGGGAGTAATATTTGGTGAGTGCCTTTCTCTCCTCATCCTCCTTAATCTCTTTCATATTTCTCGTCCCCGCCTTCGTGTTTTCGACGAATGTTTTAATGATTTGCTAAAACTCTGTATATATTCATCCTCATCTTCATCCTCATCCTCCTCATCCTCATCTTCATCCTCATCGTCATCGTCATCCTCATCTTCATTCTCATCTTCATCTTCATCCTCATCATCTTACACCGGCGTCCATAAACACACAGTAATGGACAGTAGTGGAGATGAAAATACTGCAATGTAAGAGAAATTCCAGGACGCAGTAAATTAGTGGAACTAGTTTTATAAGATTTATATATAAACCTGTTATATACTTATATCCTTACGTTACTCCTGTTTCATAATTTCTTCTGCTCTTCACTTCTTTATCTTTTCTTTCTTACATTTTTGTAGTGTTTTCTGTCTTGAGGCTTTTACCTATACCTCAATCTAGCTTTTTAAAGCCTTTATACAGAGAAGATTACTTATGTAGAAAATGGAACTGTAAGACGAGTTGACGAGTACACAATTTCTAATCCAAGTTACTTTGCATTTGGTAATCATTCTTGCTCGTATAGATTTCCAACAGAAAATGGCCATCATTTTTTTAAATGCAGAATATTTAATGAAGCAATAAATGAACTTTATGGCAGATAATCAGTAATAAATACTGATTTTAATAAAATTGAATTTAGCAGTGAACTTTATACTGTACCAAACATACCCCAAAACAAAACATTTTGCTACAAAAGAAATGCAGAAATTATTTATCATTAACTGAAAAAGAGTCAGAAACGTATGTTTATCTTTTGTTCAGTCACGATTGTGATTTAAAATTGTACATTCCAGACCACCCCTCTGATTAATCCTTCCTTTATCCCTCTCGCTTAATTCTATGTATGTATGTATGTATGTATGTATGTATGTATGTATGTAAACTGTCCCGATTCTTTCCAGACCTCGTGCTTGTATGTTCATTAATTATGTCTATAATGGAGAAAAACTTATAAGTTGAAAAACGTATGTCCAGTCTTTTTGCTCTGTATACATATTTGATCTTCTTGGCAATAAAATATGTAGAATAAAACAAAACATATATGTTGTCACTTGTGAATGGTATTTACTAATCTACCTTAGCAAATAATAACATGGAGTTGCATAGCTATGGAACTTAACATGTTTATCATCGTATTTCTGTCTCCATTTAAGAGATTCAATTTTACAACATTTTCATCAAAAATAGTTAGCTGATTTCTATTTTAGGACTAATGGCTGAAACGTTTTAATTGCACAACAAGCCAAAACTAGTAGAATATACTTTCATCAAATGCTGCATTCACACCTGTCGCACGTGTTTTTGATGTCCAGTTTAACTGCACTTAGAATCCAGTACGTTGAGTAGGCAGTGTCATGTATGACAAAACATAATTATCATTTAACGACATACTTTGAGATGTAACGGTCAAAGAACACTAATATAATTGAATAGATGTAGGAAGAATATTGTTTGTTACATACTTGAATTGAGATCAAACAACAGTGTTTCTTTCCCTAATATTTAAACATAATGAAGAAAAATGTAACTACAAACTACAGGACTAAAACTGAAAGAATCGTGCTAAGCAGCAAAGAGGGTGAACATACCACTTTTTAGACAAGTCCGTTCACGAAAATAACGTTTCCTACGAAAATTAATGAATACAAGGTCAATAACGTCAAACCGAAGCCTCGAACCGAAACCGAGAGTTCCTCTAATTGGGTTAGTTTATTTTGTTATTTTATCAATGTCGTTCGTGCTTTTCAAAATTTGTATGTTTTGTTTACCTACCCGACACTCATTTGTGGTCGCACCCTCCCTGCTGCTGTTTAGATAATGAATTTATATTAAAAACTATTATAATGCCTCTTAATCCCGAACGTGAATCAGGAAATGAATTTTTAAAAAATGTATAGATGAAGCTACAGAAAATCTTATAAATGAAATAATTCGACGTGACAAAACTGATTTTAAATCAGAGTTAGATAGAACTAATCGGCTTATAAAGATATTTTAAAAAATGAAAAACTAATGTATTTTCTTAACAAAATATTTTATTGAGACCTAAACGATTTCGCGATCGAGGATCATGCACATTTTTTGTGATAAATCCGTGTGGAATAGCTTGTGCTTTTGAAAAGAACGTTTTGAAGTGAATCATACCCATATCTCCTGAAAACCAGGTTTGATGAATAGTTCGCAAAGTATGTGTATCGACTCCATTAAACAAAATTAAAATATTACAGTTAACTCTGACCACTTTATATATTTGTAAATATCGCTAAGTAGCATAGATAATATCGGTGTGTTTATATCTGCCTCGAGAAAATATTCTAGCTGGATTTGACATTTTGTCTATCATCACATCATCATACACTTCTACACTATTACTAAATCCATCAAGATTATCTACAGATGGGGCTTCATCAATATCGGTGATAAAATCAATAATATCCTTGTCGTCCTCCTCCAACAATTTTGCATTTTCATTTTAATCTCTAAGCACCCCGTAGCATCTCTGATCATCTACGGATGGTGCAACTAAATATAACTTATCCCATTTGAGCCATCTCATTATCAGATTGAGTAATAATCGCGTCTTACCAGGCCCATGTGGACCTATGATAATATATCTGATAGAATTTGATAGCGATGGACGATGTTTTACTGGCTCTTGATTTATGTTATGTTCGATGTAGAGCATCCAACCCACAAGTGGATTAACAACAATAATAATAACAACAACAAAAACATGCACTTACTGGTAAATGTGTAAAATGTGGTACAAATAAATATAAATTTACTTCTAATAATAAAATCGGTGGTGGTATCGCTACTTCATTAATAAAATTACCAGGAGCTCTATGGGTTAAATACCCAAGAGAAAAACATCTTGGATATAATTATTGCGGTCCTGGAACTCGCCTTGATATCCGACTTGATAAACAATCAACCAAGACCTGGATAGTATCCAATATATGCGATTAATCAGGCATGTCATGTTCATGATGTAGTGTATTAAAAAAAGATTTACAGCAACGACATATTTGCAAATGTGAAGTTAATTCACTCGTCAGATTGCATAAAAAATAAATTCCTTAGAGAAAATCTTGCTGGCTTTCAAGTAAAATCTGCGATGAAAAGTAAGCTAGCATTAAGTGCCGGTAATTAATCAACCAATTATTAAAATAATGAAATCAATTTATTATAGCCCACAAAATATTGGAAAGGTAGAGCAGCGATCAGTAAACTAGCTGATGCAGCAAATGTCTCACGGTCTGTTGCTGCAGATTGGTTAGCACGACAGGCAATATGGGAAATTTACCTACCACCAACTAAACAAATTCAGTATGCACACTTTGATGTCAGCAGCCCCGATGACGTTCGTGAAGCAGATATTCTATTTTTACCACACGATACTTTTAAAATTGGTCGGCGTCAATCACGTATATGCAAATATGCGTTGACTGTCGTTGATGTTGCAAGTAGATATCAAGAAGCAGAACCACTATCAACTAAAACAGTATCTGAAGTTGTATCTGCTTTTGAACGAACTTACCAACGAGAACCCTTGCGATGGCCACAGTTTATATATTTTGATCCTGGCATGGAGTTTCTTGGTGTAGTATTATCTGTGATAAAAAACACAACGTCAAAATCAGACAAGGACATACCACAATTCATCGTCATCAGGCAATTGTTGAACGATTTAACACTTGCTGATTGGTTATTTACATATCAGTATGCGAAGGAGATAATTCAGAAAGATATAAGATCTCGTGAGTGGGTTGCAAGACTACCAAGTGTGATAGCTATGTTAAATAAAGAAATTACTCGTGCAATTTCTATGAAACCCATTAATGCAATTACAAAAACATATACCAATACAACGATATGATTCCTTTTCAAAGCAACCAGTACTAGGCAATGTGACTGTCATATATTTATATGAACCTGGTGAACTTTGAAGATGATAAAAAAAGAGCGATTGATCCTATTTGGAGTATTACCATGCATACGATTTTCGGCATGGTAAGATCCACGGTACACCTGCAATCTACAGACTAGAATCAACTCTTTCTCAGCGTGGTTTTGTACGCAAACAATTACAAGTAATTTGAAGACACACAATTGCCACCGCATTCACGTTTGTAAACTAGCATCTCGAAGTCGAATATATTCAAGACAGGTCTACATTTTCGCGTGTGACCAAAATTAATATTGATGCTATCTACGGTAAATTGTCTTGGATTATTATTTGAATACTGACACAACATTACTGTGTTACAGCTTGCACAATGATTATTGTAGCTGTTGTTTCAGAGTTATGATAAATTCAACATCTTTTCGATTAATCGTTAATTATAAATTCTAACTCAATATCATCTATAATCAATCTTGCACAATGTCCTTTATGATCATATGGTCCTAATTGGGTAAATTTACCAATTATACTTCTGCCAAGATCTTTTGTTTCTTTATTTTCAAAATCAGCTAAATCAGGATTTTCATCACCAGAAAAAATTTTTGCTGTGGTAACCAAACTTGTTTTTGCTGATTATATGATATATTTGCTTCATTTACAGCCAACATACTTTTACATCAAGCATATATAGTAACAAAGAAAAACAATTATGGTACACACATTTGTTCTAAAGCATGCCTACCAAATAGGCATAACAAATCGGATGGAGATTTCAGCAAAACCAAACTTTTCGATACGAGCGAATCCAGTTAAATCAAAATCTGTTAATGGTCTGTTTATCGCAAATATTGTCATTTTATTTGTTGAATGTCCAAATCTGTCAGAATATTTAGAACATTCTCCCATTCCAAGAAAACAAGAAAGCTATGTTAACCGTAATAATAATATCCTCATTAAAATCGTATTTAGTATTCCATACTCCACCGTTTCCGTATTCGACACAACTGAAATGGAAATCTCCAAGAAATTCTGATCGTGTAGGTCTCCACGAAATTTTCTTCTGAGCAAAATGAGCAGCAACAAAAGAACTGTAAAGGTAGTAGTTGTTAATTGTTCAACATCTCCACTGGCATATTTCTGCGCATTTTTATCGTTTCTTCGTGGAGATATTCTGTACGATAAATATCTCCATTAGGTGGTAAAAATCGATCACAAAGTCCCTTTTTGGTACATCTAAACCGATACAGGATCGTTTTTACTAATATCTCTGATAACATAAAAAATATACCCATTTCATCGTTATAAAATTTAACACTTCGATGTCGTGGAAATATTGTTCCTGCAGATGTCCACGCATGCGAATTATGATCAATAATTTCAATCGGAGCTACTTTCGATTTATTTTTCGATTCGCATAAAATCGCTCCTGTTATTGATTTTACTTTAATTTGGAATTTTAATTTCTTTTCTAATTCAGCAACATTATTTATTGTAGCTCCTTTATCCTTGACTGATTCAGCCCATTTGTTGATTTTTTCACGTCGTAGATCTGTTAGTTTATTTCCACGTATCGCGTTTGTAAAATGTTCCTTTACTAGTTCGGCTACACAATTTATTTTCGAAAATTTCACTGGTTTGAGATCATGAACACTGGGTTTATCATTCAGCGAATATATTGCATAAATAACTGCGGTCACATGATACGCTCTTTCATGCTACGGTTTGTCAATACCAGTAAATATTCCTGGTTTGGAATGTTTATTTAACGTAAAGTAGTTCCAGTGTAAAGACGGACAAAGTCATGTTTGCCACAGATAATCCAAGTATCTTCTACTTTCACAATAAACTTTACTCCAAAAAAATATGTTCGATCATCGAAGTAATTATTAATTGTTGCCGCTCGTTCATTGTTCATTGTAGCATCAATAACATCTTTATTGTTAGTGATTCTGAATGTTGATCACACATGAAATGTGCCATCTCTGCTAAATTCTTTCTTGGCGTCACGAACACTTTTAATCAGAGTTTCCGTCGGATCAACCAAAGCTCGCCTCCGCAAGTCAGGGGTTCTTTTATCAAGTTTGAATCTAGATTTAGAAGGTTCAATTGCACATATTCTATATATATAGATTCAAAAAAAAAAAATTTAAATGCAGATGGCTAATGAAAGGTTCTACAAGTTGTTGTTGTTGTGGGGTTTAACGCCACTTTTCAGCACACGATAGGCCATACAGGGCGGCCAGTGTTAATGGTGAATGAAGAACCCGGGAAAACCCTGAAAAGAACCACCGACCCTCGAGAAGCGGTTCTACAAGTCCCTGTAACAAAGCCTGCGTAAGCGAATTCTGTAGACTTCACTTACAAAGTGTACGAAGAGGGAGTTTTGGACTAAAACCGTGTTTGAAGTGTAGTGTTTGGGTTAGTGGACAAAATAGTTGTGTGTGTTTAATGTGCTGGTAAAGAATACAGAGAGCTGAAACTATATTATGATGAAAAAATAACACCGACAATAATGACAAGATTATAAAAAGTGGTGAAGGTTATCTCGCCAGATTTTCAAATAACTTTTAAGACGTATAATATTATATTAAATGAGCAAAATGAGTTTTTGAAAGATCCTATCATCAAGAAGTATGCTGCATCTCGAGATGGCATAATCAGACACTGTCGACTGAAAAACCAGTCGGTTTCAATAATAATACTTGCTGGCGGGGGGGGGGGGGGAGAAAAATAATTTCTGTCATCAATTCATATGCGAGTGTTATCACAGAGTAATCGAAATGGACAAGTGATTGATCATATCAACTGCAGTAAACTCGATAATTCCTTTGATAATTTGCGAGCTATTACATAAAGCCAAAATAGCAAATTTGGAGTTACTGGGAGTGGTAAAATATTTGCAAATATGGTGGATAAGTCTGTAAATACTGAGGCTGGTGAAGAAAGAATATTTACATCGATAAATGCAGCTGGCAGAAATTTTCATATTCGCCCTCGTTCGCTGAAATATATCAGAGATAATATTACCAGATCATTGTTTTGGAACAAATATTAACAAAAAATTATATTTCAGCATCTCACGATTGTGTTAGATATAAACAAATGAAGGGACATAACTCTGTCAAGCTAAAACTCTCTCCGGTAGAATAATTAAGTAGTTATCCCGCTTGCTACTGCGCAATATAATTTATGTTTGTCGTCATTCAGTACTTAACATGTATGTGTCTAATTAGCTTTCAGTGGTTTAACGTAAATTTGTAATATTTAAAATTAGTATACGGGTATTTACACCTTTTAATTTATGCCCAAATAACTTTGTCATCGACAAAGTCAAGACAGAAAAACAATAAAATCACACGCAAATCGTTACACAGCTAAATTACTTTTAGATCTCTGGGTAAATAAGCTGCATACAGACCTACGTGTATCTTAACCTTGACAAAGTCCAGGCAGAAATATACGTGCCGATTATTTTATACACTGTGTTTGGAAAATGGAAATAAATCCACGCTGCAGTTTACAACATTTATGATTTACACGGTATAATAATAATCATTTGTCTGAATCCACCAGAGATAACTTCATAATAATTTCTGAATCATATATCAGTAACGTTGGTATGTACCGTAGTGCTAGCTTGGCTGATTTTCATGCTCGAGGTCTGGCGTGACTGACAAAATGTTGATTTTGGCGATATTTCGCGATTTTTAAAAAAGTGGGGGCTCCAGCCCCAAAGAAATTTTATGTACACCTCCTCACTACGTCGAACAACTTCGTGAGTGTGTTTTGCACTCTCCCCGGGTTTGATATTGTGTGTGTGTGCATAAAATTGAAATGCCTAGACAACCCTCTGAAGCTCTAAAATTTCGTTTCGTTTAGGGATTCGAAGGTGGGGGGGGGGGGCTTGTCTATGCAAGAAATAGTGGAGCCTCCAAACATAAACAGTAGTGTGATGTGAGCACTCAATCTCACTGAATGGTACCCACACCAAAACATCAGAAAGAATGTCAGCCAAAAAGAAAAGCCTCGTGGGGTGCCAAGAAGACCATAATAAATATCTCACAAAAGGACCATATAAAAGGCACAAAGGCAAAGCAAATGAATGGACCCCAGGAAATGATAACCGTTCATCATGGCTACTGTTTATTTTTGTTATCATGTTTGATAATCTGAATTAATCTGGGTAATATATCCATCAATTTGATGAAATTAACCATTAATCGGAAATAATATTAATAACAATAAAATCATTGATCATAAAATTGTTAATGAAACTAATAATCTGATTTAGTGGCCATAAACTTCTTCATTATAATAAAAATAATGATATCCACTATTCCATGGATATTCTTTTCGATACTCTGAATCCTTGAAGAATATTTTCTTGTCCGTGAAGAATTCGTCGCGTTTTGGTTCTGATGATCCTTGATTATTAGGTGGAATTTCAGGCTATCCTAATACGGATTTAATCGATGAAGAATATTTTTCAACGATGTAATCTAGCGAATTTATTTATATCACAGCTGATAATTTTGGTTCGTGAATATTAATAGCTATTTTGGATTCTCTTCCTCTTGTAAAATATATTCTGCGCTGAAATTCATCGTTGATTTGTTCAATTTGATATTTGCCTGTGGGAATACCAACAACTTGCCAATCAAGAGTCCCATCTGTTTTATTTTTATTTGCAATTACCATTGAATTATTTGCTATTAATCCACCAAATGATTTGATATGATATTTGTGCAACTGTAATATACTCTTAATTGTCCTAGCAATATTTCGTTCACTGGAATCACAATTGGAACGTCGATGCTAAATTCAGGATTGGTTGAGCTTTCTGATTTCATCGTAGTTTTTGACGGAGTTGTATGAACGACAATCTGTTGCAGTAATTTGTTCGGATTGACATTATTATTATTATTATTATTATTATTATTATTATTATTATTATTATTATTATTATTATTTAAATACGGCGTAGATTCTATCACAGTCATTACTTCTTTGCAACTCTTAATCATCTCCGTGAACTTAATATCTATTTTTCCACCACTGAGGCTTGATGATGTCAACGAAGATAATTTGGGATATGCTAGCGTAGATGCGTGTACTTTTATCATATACTCATGCAATTTCGTACTTTTACATGCACATATTTTTTGCGATGATATTAAAAATAACGGCAATTGTTGTTGCAGCTGAAAGCACAAATTGTTACAATTGCTGGCGATATAATTGTTATTGTTGGTAATAATACGCCGGTTCCAGCGATAACAGAAGACGCAGAATACACAATTATGTCAACAACAACTACACGTCTGCGATATTTTTTTACTTTTTCTGTATAATCGTCAACAACATTTTTTAGTTTTGTTTGCCATTCATGTGCTTGATTGTGTCTAAAACGTTAGACGTTGATTGGAATGATCATTATATTTTAAGTAGGTGGGAATGGAACTACTAATTCAAGACACCAATAGTAAATCAAGAAGATTTTTTTTTTCTTCGGGTTCCACTACAAATATTTCTATGTCGTTTTGCTCCAACATCAACAACATAGATCCAGAGAATCCAGTTAGTAGATAACGCCGTGGTATTATGGTGGATGTTGTAACTCCAAGTACTGAGAACCTGTATTTATCCGGTAACCTCAGCGAGATGTTGGATAAATTTACTGAGTGGTGACCATAATGCTTGTCCAGACGCTACTATAAATACTACACTGTTGGTAATTTTTTCTGTCCGAGAGCTTATTACCAATAAATGCCGGCTTTCCCAAAGAAAACATCAAATATTTCCATATATTCTTTTACGAGAATTCAAACATGTGTTTACGTGAGTAGTTTAATCAGATTTAAATGTGGTCATTTCATTATTAATTTGAAACTAACGCGTTCTTCATTGGAAGGTTCTTATTATCGATGTATTTCTTCCATCAAAACCAGTAATTTTATTATTTGACATATTGAAAGAACCAGTTATTGTAATACCGGATTTTTGTACTCGACTATGAATATTCTCTGATATCGTTGACATAGTAACATCAGGTTTAATTTTTCCATTACTATCAAACACAATTACACTAGTTTCAGTTACTCCGCTAATTCTAACGGTAATATTTTGCAATGAAAGATTACTCTTTTTTCCTTGCTTATCCTGAAATACAACCACTTCCTTTGGATCTATATTTGCAAGATTTAATAATTCAGATATTTCGTTACTAATCTGTTTACTCACATTTTCATGAGTTATTCCGTCAGTTTCTTTTGTTTGTTTTTGTTTAGAAGAATATCTTCCGTAAATGTTAACCATATATTTTAAGATCTGTTTAAAACGATGGTGGATGGTTATGCCGTCTACTTGTATACTCGTGCACGACTTTATGAGATCGTATTGTCGATGATGACACAGCGTCGATTACAGAAATAACGTCACGGCCACATATTGGCGGATCGGTTATTGTCTATGTTGGTAATGTTGAATACCAGACGGGAGTGTTTTAAAGATATGTGCTTTGCACTCTGAAGACATATTTTAAAAATTCTTTTGTTGGTGCTAATCCATACGAAGCAAAACAAATAATTTCACGTGGATCAATTGCGTATGTCACGTAATAAGTACCTTGACCAGAGCTTACATCGATTTTAATGATGCCTGTTTCAATATCGTTTGGTTGTTTTGGTAATTGGTGACGCATATAAACATCTCTGAAATGTTTTATATTTAATTTTTAGCAGCATTATGTAAATCAATAATGGACATAGGAAGAATCAGCGAAGTGTTCCTGGAAGTCTCAGAACTTTTCCGTACCTATGAGGGGTTTCTGGTAATCTTAGACCCTTTCCCTTATTTTTAGAAGTGTTTATTCCTTTTCCTGTTGCTTTCTGTAATGCTGACATTCCAGTATCAGTTCCAACAGCAACAAAATACAGCTCATTTTTTAACAGCTCTGTCTGCAGTGGCTGTTAACGCTGGTATAGCTGCAAGACCTGGGAATGTACCATCCGTTTTAATTGCGTTTTTAATAGCATCCGCAGAAAGATTCAGTCTAACACCGGTTTTTGATTGTTTGGCGTCATTGAAATGCCTAAATTAACGTTCTGACAATGATTTGTTTTCAACCTCCTGTGATCTAATCTTTTTTTAGTGATCTTTTTATTGCACAGATTTTTGCTGATTTCGATTGTAGCTTTTCAATCTGACCAAAAGTCAGACTGACACTAACATGATGATATGACATTATAAATATCATGAACGATTTAATTACATGTTTTCCACTGAGGCATTAATAACTCTCATTCGTCCATCAATACCTTCAACTAACATTGTTTTGTCGGTAAGTATAACAGCAGTCGCTTTGTAAGTAACACCACCACCTGTGTTAACGCAAGCACGAAAGTGTATATCAACGACATATTGTCTAATTAAATCCGGGTATTCCAGCAAAAAGTAATAAATCGGATACAGTGTTGTAAAATCCAGCTGTGATATTTGTAGACCGGAATCAACATTTTGATCACGTCCCATGAATGTCATCAAACGACGAAATACACGTGCAACATAATTTTGATCAAAATTTAATAATACTTCTTCAGACGGTTCTTGATGTCGGTTTATTCTTATGGAAACTTCACTAACTCCAAGTTTCTCAAATATTATTGAACTATGTTCTTGTCTAATTTACTCGTACAGTATCTTGGAAAGCAAGAAATATATGTCGTGGTGCAGAAACATCTTGTTGTGATGCTATGTGCCATGCAAATAAACCATCAAGTACACTTTGAACGCTATCTGTAGTCATCGTCAACCATGCTAATAATAATTTACCACCTGAGTCCATAAAAGAGAGTAATTTTTGTTCTTAAGCAAGCGATGGAGTCATTACCAGCATCCACAACGAAAGTTTAAATAATATTACTTTGCCATCAGCAGCGCCACCCTCATGCCAGATATCATCATTATCATCAACTTTTCGCACAAGCATGATTGTAGGCTTGGCTCCAAAACTAGCATTTCTAACAATATCTACTAAATCCAAAAAAATGTGACAATGGAATTGAGCATGAAAATCTTCTACGAATACCTTTCAGCATTAATCGACGCGCTGTGAATCTAATCTTTTAATTTGGCTTGACGCTCTGTAATATCGAAAATCCAGCTCCGGGTCAGTCTATTGATATTAACTCTGTGTGCTGTATCAGCGACGACGTCTGTTACAAGTTCTCCTTCTACTTCAATAAATGCCTCAGCAGGTAAATAAATATCTAGTTGTATCTTGAACTTGTAATTCGATTCGTACACGCTGATTTGGCTATCGTGCTTCTTAAGAATGATACTGATAATCACGACCATATCAAACGCTGGATCGGTTATACGCTTGATCATTTTATTAGATATATTATCGTCTAAAACGAAGACCAATTCCTGGTTTCAGACTTGCATTTATATTTTTTCTGCTTCGAAAGACAAATCTGCTAGTTTCTTATTTGCAACTTGATTTATTATTTTACTGACATTTGCAGGCATAACTTCAGTGCTGGGTAATTTTACTGGCTGGTGTTTTCGTCGCATTAATTGTGCTAGTCTATCATTGACTGCCGAAAACGTTTTACTAGCAACATCACCAACAGCACCAATACCTTTATCACGAACAACGTCAATAACTTTCATTCCCAATTGTTTTGCAATCGGTATTGCTTTCGGGGCTGTCCTTTTAAAAAGACCCTGAACAACATCACCGAGTCCATCTCTGTAGGTAACTTTATATGTTGGTAATTGTGAATTTATCACCCTGACCATTACAGGTCCTCGTTGAGCATTATGTACGATCATCTTATTTTATTGTCACTGACCTAATTGTATACTCTCAATCACTGAAATAATCATCAACGACTTCATCAATGAGAGATCGATAAACAGAAATGTCCATGCTACCGCTTGTAAATAAATGTTGACAAATATCAGCTGCTTCTTTAATGATTTTTCGGGAATTATTACAAGCTGGTTGTCCGCCAATCACAATTTCTAGTCGTTCAACATCTGCAAGGACGCTATTTGGGCATGGGGTAATGCAAACAATTCCTCAAGTAACAGGACCACTTCTGGCTGTTTCTTCGTCCTCACTTGTTGTTATATCCGCTTTTTCTTAATTGGTGAAGAATGTAATTTCTTCAATAGTTTCTTAGTTTCTTTTCAGCTTTTGCTTTCTCAAGTTGATGCTTTATTTCTTCTTTCTTTTGTCTCCTTTCCTGAATTACTTATTCAGTATACTCATATACGTTCTGGTTAAAGATGACAAATTTATTAATATCTTCCAATCAGATTTTTTTATAGAGATTTAACATATTCGGATTTTACATACTTATCTCTATATCAATACGCGGCAGTATTAAATACTTTGTCTAGGTCTTTGATATCGGCAATATAGTCGTACATTTATCTGTAATGTTAGTCCTAAATCTTGGCAGAGGTTGTGGCTCATCTTCAGGTTGTGGTTGAAGAGGTCGCTGGGGTGGTTGAGGAGGTTGCTGGGGTGGCTGATGAACTGCTTGAAGACCACCAGCAGTATCAATAGTTAATGTTTCAAGAGTTTTTGAGTCGCCTCAGTTGCTGTAACAATTTTCTTTGTTGGTTCGACAATTGGTTTAAATAATTGTTCTGAACCCTTTGCAAATTCTACATGAGACTTCAGACGCGCTTGTAATTTTCATTTGACAGAATCACGGACAGGGAGATATTCGTTAACTGTCTCTGATCGCTCTTGAGGTAATCTAGCTACGCGATATTCCACTATTGATATAATAATGATTTATTTACCCCACATCCACACAGCAGCAGGGAGGGTGCGACCACAAATGAGTTTTGGATGGGTAAACAAAACATACAAATTTTGAAAAACACGAACGACAAAGATAAGGTAAGACAAAAACTCTAACCCAATTAAAGAAACTCTCCGTTTTGGATAGAGGCTCCGATTTGACGTTATTGACCTTATAATTTTCATTTTTCGTAGGAAACTTTATTTGCGTGAACGGACTTGTCTAAAAAGTGATATGTTCACCCACCTGGTTCTTGCTGCAAATGCAAGGTGGCGTACTGCAGAGAGCATACAGAGTTGGAGAAATATTTAAAAACAAGAAGAGCTGAAACAACAGAAGGCTCGTTCCTGGAATGCGCTTATAAAATGGGTACCTAAGAAACAGATTATCAGGAATCTGATTGGCAAGAAGACCTTCAGTGGTATCAAAACTGAAAGCTATTTTATGGGTAAACAAAGACTTTACTAAATTAACTGACGGGCTAAAGAGAAAGGGAAAACGGGCTATATTTTAAGACCACTGGGAAACTAGCCAGTAATCCCGTAGGTAGAAAAGGTTATTGGAGGGGAAACAAGTAGCGGTAAAAGAACTATCACCAATATTACGGAAAATGAAAAAAGAGACCGGAGAACCACACTACTTCGACTTGCTGCTAGAATTATTCTGTAGGCAACAATAGAAAAGTTTGAAAAAAGTTCTAAGTCACAAATGCTAGAATGGACACATATCTCTGTACTTTAACAAACAACGGGATAAGGACCCTGGAAACAGAAAAAACGGAACTGAAGAATACGAAGCCAGTCATCTTCTTACACGGGTTTCCAGTAAAATCCTGGTATGGGGATGCATATACTATCGAAAATGCAGGATTTGCGTAATGACAGAACACATGAAGAAAAACTTCCCAACAATTTTAGAGAAAGAAGAACAAAGCCATGTCGCAGAACAAACGATTTTCCCCACCCAAAAGGAACAAAAGGAGGAACGAGAGCAACCAAAACAGCTATGGAACTCAACAAAGGAAAAAGTATATTATTAGTATAGTGTCATTGAAAATGCTTTGAGCTGCCAGTGCAACCTTTCATTTGAATATGCAAACCACCTGTTATCTGTGTTTATCATTATATAGTATCTACATAAAATTCAAATTTCTTATACAATTTATCCATTGTTGTCATTCAAAAGAAAAGCACTGCTTCCTTAACATGCTATCAAATGTGAAAAGGAAATATGAAATAAACGATTTGAATAATAAATAACACGTTCTCAAGCGTATATATGTCATGATTTTGTAATGTTATCAACATCAATCGTAAAACCTTATTAATAACAGTACATATATTAAAGTCTTTTAAACTTGGTAAAGTAGATGTTTTTCAGTATTAATTGCGTGTTATCGTTACCGTTATTATCTGTTTGATTAATGTAGGTTACTAATTACTAATTGGTGATTTTTAGTCCTTAAATTAACATTCTATTTTTCCGTCTTATAAGTGAGTCTTTGATAAGATAATTTGACCAACTCGATGTTATTAGTTGCCGATTGCATACTGGTATATATGTTGAAAATGGTAAGTGTAATGTAATACAATGAATCAAAGTAAGAAAATGTACCGAATGCTAGAATAACATTTTCGGTAACGAATTCCATTACCTCGATAACACAAATTTTCCATTCTCTCTTTCTCTCTCTCTCTCTCTCTCTCATTATAGTATTCATCTCAGCAAATTGATTGTCAGATGATTTCGTAATTTGCAAAGAATAAAATGATTTACTTTACTGTATTAATGCTGTCACTAATGTGTTGCAAATCATATATATTGTCATCACTCAAGTGTATTTTTAATGTCGGTAATAAGCTCCCAATAACTGATGCTGAACTTTTGTTTTCAATCAAGGCGTTAAATAAATCATATTTTATCTTTCTTATATTGTCTTGTATTTAAACCCCAAAAATGATAGGCTGGAAATATTACAAGAACATGTTATCCATCTTCTCATTGCTTTTTATGTATATGTACATTATGTATATTATTTTTAACATTTTAAGAGCCCACTTCACAGATTTCTTTTTCTGTTTATGTCAAATCTAAAACAATTTGTTATGCCTAAATTTGAGGAGACCGGAGAGTCTCCTATTATTTCGGCCCATCTTTTCTATGTGGTAAGTCTGATTTTGAAACCTACAATACTTTCTTTTCACAAATTGCCAGTCATTTCACAGATGAAGAAATATAAAACTTGACTGTCGGTTCAAATGGCGAGACTGCGTTTTGTAAACGTTAAAAGTGGTCATTCCCTGGAGCGACACAGATTGTTTGTACACTTCACTTGAATAAAAATTTCACTTATGCATTCAAAATTAGTATCAGCGTAAAATGTGGAAGACAGTCAATATGCATACACCCTTTTCGGTGACGAAGGAATTTCACAGGCCGATAATTGTTTAGTATTAGAAACAAGAATAAAACATGCAAGATATGCCATTTCGGACAATGAATCAGGTTTCCAGTCATACTTCGAAAAACGAATGTTACCAATTCTGAAAGATCAAGTTAACTTTCTCGCAAGGGTAAGTAAGTGGATGCCCACTGGACAAATAGTAATGCAGAGTCTGCCAATAATATCATGAAGACTGGAACCAACTGGATGCAAAACGATGTATAAGATGTTATAGAATAGTCCAGTATAAAGACGCCGAAAGATCGTTGATTTGAATAGGCAGTTTCAAGCTAACATCAGATTATATGCACCACAGAGCTTCTATTGACGTATAGTGTTAAAACAAAAAACAGAACAATGAACGAGAAGCATTGCTTCGAAAGTTTCTCAAAGACAAGTGTACAAATAAGCAAACATTAACGTCTACAAATGGTAATACCACTATACCAAAGACACCTTCAGGAGGAAAATAAAACCGCAGCATAGGCAAATTATGAGAGCTGAGCGTAGTCAGACGAGAACAAAATAAAACTAATTGTTAGTTATGAAGATATACCTACCTATTCAGGCCATATATATATATATATATATATATATATATATATATATGCATGTCCGTGGTAACAGCTCCAGGCAAACCAAGATCCACCAATAGTTGTCAAAGGCTTCTATCTTCCCATTCCGTTCCACCTTCTAATCTTACTCACTGTTCCCCTCGTTGTTCTGAACCTCGTTATAATCATTATTTTGAAGGAAAATACGGACAGACTTTCACCCGGTTGAGGAAGATGATGTACAAAGGCCTGAACATGTACGGGGAAGGCGTCCAGCAGTTTGAAAGCATGGCACATGAAGAGTTGGAGATGTTGGTGAAGAGTATATCAGATTTAGGAGGAAAAGATTTCGACCCAAAGACATTACTCTCCCGCTCACTGACCAACCTCATAGGGATTCTGGTAATCTCTCTCTCTCTCTCTCTCTCTCTGTATGCATATGTGTATCTTTCTTAATTAGTGTCCCTCTTTTAACACCTACTAAGAGACAACCGGACCTTAAGGCCAATTAGACAGGAATGCGAGGTATGTGAAAGGAACTTAAGACAAAGTTAAGAACTACATATACACGTGTCCACACTGACTTAGGTCAGCTATAGGTCATGTTGATGGCAAAACATCTCTTTTTCAGCTTCTGTAACCTTAAA
The DNA here is from genome assembly GCA_028554795.2 of Sinohyriopsis cumingii. Lineage (NCBI taxonomy): Eukaryota > Metazoa > Mollusca > Bivalvia > Unionida > Unionidae > Sinohyriopsis > Sinohyriopsis cumingii. Next base: position 11,003,964 of record CM068840.1, read on the forward strand.
CGTTTTTATTAGTTTTGTTACTTAAAATCAACCGATGATAAATAGATGATTGGATCATGTGAATCTATCATTCCAATAGATGCATTGTATATTTTTGCATTCTATATTCGGTTGTTTTACGAAAGCATATGTAAGGATTCATTGTAGTGCTTGGCACTGAATAGTTTGGGTTAAATAACTATTCTGCATTCAAAAGTAATCCATTTTTAAGGAGCACTAATCATAAAAGATATCCCGAAGTGAAAGTGTGCTAATTCAGCTGTAAGGGTTTTAATACAAACGAGTATACAAAACTAAAAATGAAATATTGGCTGTTATTGTTGTTGTTGTTGTTGTAGGGTTTAACGCCAATTTTCAGCACACGATAGGCTATACATGGCGGCCAGTATTAATGGTGGAGGAAAGCCCCGGAAAGAACCACCGACCCACGAGAAGAAAACATGGGTAACTAGACCTTGACATTCGATCAAACTCCAACATTTGAAAAGCTAAGTTAGAGTTTCTATATAAAAATGAACATTCTAAGTACAAGCCGTCTATTAAAATGTCTGATATGAAAAACGCTTTTAAATATGATAGTTGTCAGCGCGTGTAACGGTATGTTTTTTATGATCAAACTTCTGTATATGTTATAATCACATTAATGTCACAAAATATTTATGAAATGATTGAATTCCTCATCCTTTTAAAATTGTTGATCTAAACTCCGACTAAAATGTTTAGAAACGCACTCACAAAAAGAAAATCGTATGGCCTATAGAAGATCGTATGAACTATATAATATCGTATTACCTTTAGAATATTGTTACCCAGAGAACATCGTATTACGTATGGCCTATATAATATCGTATCACCGATAAAATATCGTTACGCAGAGAATATCGTATTACCCATAGAATATCGTATTACCCATAGAATTTCCTATTACTCATATAATATTTTATGACCAATAGAAAATCGTATTGCCCATAGAATATCGTATTACCCATGTACTATCGTTACCCAGAGAATATCGTATTTCGTATGATCTATAGAAGAACGTATTTTACTCCTAGAATATCGTTGCCTAGAGAATATCGTATTACCCAGTGAATATCGTATATTACCCACAGAATATCGTATTTCACATATAATATCGTATGACCTATATAATATCGTATTACCCATATAATATTGTTACCCAGAGAATATCGTATTACGTATGACCTATAGAATATCGTATTACACATGTAATATCGTTACCCATAGAATATCATATTACCCATAGAATATCGTATTACCTATAGAACATCGTTACCCAGAGAATATCGTATTCCTCATAGAATATCATATGACCCAAAGAATGTCATATGATCCATAGAATATCGTATTACCCATAAAATATCGTATTACGTATGATCTATAGAAGAACGTATTTTACCCATAGAATATCGTTACCCAGATAATATCGTGTTACCCAGTGAATATCGTATGACTCACTTAATATCGTATTACCCACAGAATATCGTATTACACATATAATGTCGTATGACCTATAGAATATCGTATTACCGATATAATATTGTTACCCAGAGAATATCGTATTACGTATGACCTATAGAATATCGTATTACACATGTAATATCGTTACCCATAGAATATCATATTACCCATAGAATATCGTATTACCTATAGAATATCGTATTACTCATAGAATACCATATGACCCATAGAATATCGTATTACACATAGAATATCGTATTAAGTATGACCTATAGAATAGCGTATTACCCATAGAATATCGTTCCCAGAGAATATCATATTATCCCTAGAATATCGCATGACCCACAGAATATCGTATTACCCATAAAATATCGTATGACCTATATGTTATCTTAGTATTAATTTTGAAAATTCGAATGCCTGTTCGGGTTTTACTTGGATAGTTGCGTAGCTTATGAAACATGCTTATTTTAGAAATATCAATCTCGACAACGTTGGTATGGTTCTTTATGCTTATTTATACCAGAAACATGGAATCAAATGTATATTCTACCATTGAAACTTTTAACGGGGTTTGAGAGGTTGGATATCATCAACGTGACTCAATTTCATACTCAGTTAACTGGATCCATTGTGGACGAACTTGATGCAGATTTAATATGGGAATACGACAACAACGTCAACGATATATTTGAGATGTCGACAGAGGTTACGCTCTCTGCGTTCCCTTTTTTACGTTTCATGCCGGTGGAAGTGGGTCGGAGATACAGACGTACAATAGGGGCTAAAAGGGAGCTGCTGGATAAATACTTCTTTTCGCACAAGGTACTGACAATTGTTTTTACAATCTTTTGTTTTTATAAGCGGTAAAAGATAAAGGAATTTACAAATAAATATGGATTATACGTGGTTTTCTTTATGAGTGACAAAATTCCCAGCAGACCGCACATGACTGATATATTTTCGCATAAAAAATAGAAAATCAATGAACTATTAATGGTTTACATAATGAAAATAGTTTAATTAGAAGGAAAGATAATGCTACTTAATCATCAAGTATAATTGCAATTGTTTAGTATAACACTCCAAACTTGCACAAGATAAATGCATTATGAGCACTTTAGCGTGTCTTTGTGCTCATATAGTTATGAAAGCCAAATTAGCTTAGCTAAACTTTTTTCGAAAATCACGACTTTATTTTGGAGTACTTCAGATAAATGATTCGTACAAAAATGTCGTTTAAGCTTCTAGCTACAAATTAGTTAAAAACCGTTTGAGCACACACCTCGTCATACGACGAGATAAAAATGCACAAAGTTTCGTAACTCGTGAACCTGGCTATTCGTGCAGCTTTATCTCGTTACGTAAATCTAGGATAAATATGACTGCTACAGATAACAGCCCAATCACGTTCGGCAGAATTATGAAGGGAGATAACTCGCTTTGCAATGATATATGAGGTAACTAATGTCACCGAGTTGAAACATATAACTTCGCTATGCAGCGATTATTTTTAAAAGATGTTATAATTTGAATTTCTTGAACTGATACTTATATATGTTTAACTATTTCAAGAAGTTCAAGTTATAGCATTCCGCGATAGTGTTTCATTTTTGAAAGCATTTCTTAAGTACAGATATGTAAATAAGTAAATAATGTTTCTAGTGTATAAGTTTGTTTGTTGTTTGTATGTTTCCGGATAAAATTAGTGAAAATTCTGGCAATTGCCTCTTTGTGGTGTATTCCATTTGTTAATTTAAGCTTACAAGTTATGGCAATTTGGTAGCAGATCTTTTCTGTTGAGAACATTTAAGATACTTTGAAATAATTCCAATGCTAACATACGATATCTTGAAGTAGTTATTTTGTTTGGTGCTTGCATGTTTGCAAATAAATTAGAAAACTTGTAGGGAGTGGTTCAGTAATTAGTAAAGAAGTAGAGAAACTTGTAAGTCTGTCTGTTCGTCCATTAAGAACTTCTGCGTTCCGTTATCTGAATATTGTCATATACATCACAATATATTGTTAATTGTGTTTTCGAGTTGTATCCTCAACTTGTATTCACTTCTAGTATTATAGTATACTTATTGTATACATCCTTTTATATTGTTAGTTTTGTTATCGAGTTGTATCCCTCGATCAGTTATTCAGTTCCACATCTTGTAATTTATTATTGAATCATAGCCCTATACATTCAGAGTCATTTCCATAGTATTATACCTTTACATATATTTCTTAGAAATATGAAACGTCTTTATCCTGAATTCTAGCCCATGTTCATTCGAGTCGTTTCCCGTTTCGATATTTATATCTAGTTGTATTCATATATAAATTGTAATATACTGTTTTAATATTATGATTCATTCTACGTGCCGTTCAAGGTTAAGTAGTGTCTATCGCAAGAATAAACGCGAAACGTTAATCAATCGTGAGAATAGTCGCAAGACTCCACCCCACAAGAATGATTATCAGAATAATAATTCCTGTATCCGTTGTCTTGAATCCTAGTCCGTGTTCATTCCAAGTCGTATTCATTTTAGTGAAGAGTTAATTATATGTAAACTGTGCACATGCACACACACACACACACACACACACACACACACGAAATTACAACCAAAATGAATAACCCCTAAATAACGCACCTATGTACAAACTATCCCACTAAAATCTCATTACTAACCTATAATGCTAGGAAACCTTAGGAACACTAACTGACAATGATTAATTATACCCCAGCCTGAAAAGCCACCATACAACTATCTAATTACAGACAGTACTACTCCCCAGGGAGTATTTACCAAACCTACCTTGCCACTACTGAAAATTAGATAGTTAACCCCAAACTCTTAAGATATGATATAGATAGTGCCAGTCAATACAGGAAAACATACAGTTACAACACAACACACACTATCAGCATCTCACTGGACTTTAATGACTATGGCCAAGTCACTTCCAAATAATACCGATAACGAAATGGGGATGAGAGCGGAAACTTTCACCCTGGACTTTTGCAAAGGGAAAAGGAGTACGATCCTAAGTTTTATGCATGTAATGTTCAAGGCAAGAAAACAACCACAAGCACTAGTGTTTGCAAGTATTGACATGAGAATGGAAACCGACCTACGTACCGAGTGGGAGCGGAGTACGTCTCAGAACCAGCATGCAAGAACAACTAAAAGAAATATGACGAAACGAAACAAAGAATAACCCTGATGGAGAAAAATATAATAAAAAAAAATCACACATGAAATCCGAAATTGGGAGGACGGGGGATACATAAATCACAAACAATGACCTTTAGAAACAAAAAATAGGGGGACACCTCCAACTAATTATAAGCATATAGCAGAACGGAGTCATGGAGTGCCAACAAAATCGTTGAGGTATTTATACACAGATGATGCCGCAATACATCGTCTATGCGCTGGAAATATTCGAAAGCACTTCGCATGTGCGGCATAGGATGAATGTGTGTGAGTGTGTGATTTATATTTTTAGCATAGCTTTAACAATTTTCAGTCATATCGCTACTATGTCTGCAGTGCGACATTTTCCAGTGATGTCTAGCGCTGGGGCATCATGCCGCAGACATGCTGCATGATGTCCCACTCAGTCACATTATTCTGACACCAGGCCGACCAGTCCTAACATAACCTCTTAATGCTGAGCACCAATCGAGGCAGCGGTTAGTACCATTTTTGTAAGCCTTTGGTATGACTCGGCCGGGATCGAACCCACGAACTCCCGCATCCGAAGCGAACGCTCTAACCACTAGGCCACCGGAGCGGTCGCATAGGATGAACTAAACTCACTATTTCGAAATCTTTGTACAATATACATAAATCACCCTCGGGTATCGTTGTACACAAAAAACGAAACCCGAGTACAGGTATTTAATAAATACAAGGATTTATACAATTCCGTGAAAGGCATATCAGAAAATAAGGTGTCCTGAATGATATTAACCTTATATGAACTAGCAAAGTTTATTGTCTAATTGTTATGGCATTTGGTAAAAACTATCACTTATCCCACTTACATAATAATACAAGATTAGAACATTTGCTGCCAAGAAATGTGGTTTCATTGTACTATGTTACCATATTCAAATTTATTATGTCATTAAAAGTTATGTTATGTTAAGCTGTACATTTTTTGAATATACCTTTTCATATCTAAAACATACTATAATTACTGTTTCGATTTTATAATAGGAAACGTACGTACCCGGACGTGAGCGTGGATTGATCGATGCTCTTTTCAAGCTCCAATCGCAAGAAAAGAGTGTTGGAGATACACAGTGGCTGACAGACTTCCAAATCAAGGCTTTCATCCAGGATATTATAGCTGCTGGTATTTCTCATATGTTTGGCCATTTTAGTTCAACTTTTTTTCACACGAGACGAATCCATTTGAAAAGGAAAACTTGTCTGTTTGTGCCAGTAGGGTGCGATGACCTATTTTAAATGCAGAAATACGTGCCACTACATCCAGACACGGAGGGGTAATCCCATTTGAAATATAAAATGATCCCCTGTTCATGCATTACCAACAAACGTTGAATGGTAAAAAGAACCCACGTACTGTGTTACAATCAGGGTATATGACTTAACACACACACACACACACACACACACACACACACACACATATATATATATATATATATATATATATATATATATATATATATATATATATATATATATATATATATATAAAATGGAATTATGTAGTGTTTGTGTTTACGTGTATTTGGAATTAAATGTTTGTATCGTTTTTGATAGGTGCTTCGTAAGTGAATTATTTATTAATATTTTTTATAAAATTGAATGATATGTTATGGGTTTTTTATGTGGTGGCTTCTAAATTTATTTAGCTAGTTACTGGGTCTTTTGGTTTTGTGGGGATAGTAATTATATTTTGTTCCTAAGTCCTGCTGAGTCTATGAATTTATTTATATTTTATATGCTGATTGTTTATTTTTATTAGAGTCCCTAAATAACTCTGGGTATGTGTGTGGTGATCCAATCTCTTTTTGGTTTTTGATAAATATTTTCCGAGCGGGTTGGTATTTTGGGCATATATTGAATACGTGGTGTAGATCTTCGGTGGTGTGGCAGTTAAAGCAGTTAATGGTTGCTGGTTTGGGTCCAGTAAACCTTCCAAAACTGCTTGCTAGTTTAGTTTATCAAGTTATTATTCTGTTTATGGTTTTCTGTTCTAAATAGGTACCCTTAGGTAGCTGTATGTTCCTATCTACGGTTTTTGGGGTTTCATGGTGCTTTTTACCTTTTGTGGAGGAGTTCCAAAAATCTTGCCATGTTTGGTCTATATATGTTTGTGCGAAGCTTGGTGCTTCTGTAGAGCTATAGGTAAGCTTGATAGAGCTTTGATCTCCTAGTTTGCTTTGTGCAACTTTGTCTGCTGTTTCGTTGCCAGAGATTCCAATGTGCGACTGTATCCACATGAGCTCGACTAATTGATGTGCTGTGGTGATATCGTCGATTAATTGGCATGCTCTGTCGAGCAATTATGTAGTGTTTGTGTTTACGTGTATTTGGAATGAAATGCACTTGGGTTTTCTTTTTGCGTACAGCGTTACCCGATAATTTGCTATTTATAGTTGTATCGTACATTATTTCGATGTAATGAGTACGGTTAAATCCATGCTGAAGCTTCATATTACGAAAAGCCTTGCCAGTAAGCGGTCCATTTTACACGCAATATATCCAGCTCTAGTGGTAAGCGAATTGTAAAATTGTCTTTTCCTATCTGTAGATATGTTTCTTTCGTGGTTCACACATTTATTGTGTACGTTTGAAAGTACCGAACTATGACATGCAATTTTAGAGTTTTTATTGTCTGTTTTCAGGATTACTAGTGAATAACTAAACAGAAAATTTTGTATCCACATTAATGATGCCTGTAGTAAGGGACAAGAGAGTTCTTTAAGATTCTACCTGTCAGATGCAGATTCAAATACAAACCTGATCATTGTGACAATCTTGTACATTAATCCCTATGAAATAATTCCAAGTAAGCGCATGCGTAACTTGTGCCATTTCATTTTACCGTGTCGCGTTTACTACACGGCTTTAGGCATGGTATTTCAGCTGTTTCGGGCAGCCATCGTTTGACTGAGCAAAGACAATGTGTCTGAGTAAACCCAATCTATGTTGGGCAGAGTAACAGCTGTAGAGCTGATAATGTTGTGCGTATTTGTTGCTGATGTGTCGGAAATGTGCTGTCTATTGTGAAAGTCATTGTTTAACTGTCCGTATTGGGTGTGCATGTGTTAGGGCAGCCAACGTTTGACTGAGCGGAGACGATGTGTTGGCCACTCTACCTAGTCTGCAGAGCTGTTCATGTAATGGACAGCCGTTGTTTCAATGTCTGTGTTAGATATGTGTCTGTGTGTTTGTTGGGTAGCTGTATAACAAACTGTTGGGGCTGTCTGTGTTGTCAGCTGTGGAACTGTGTTAGAGGTGTTGTCTTAGTTGTGGTGCTGGTTTGCAGGTTGAGTAGTGGTTCTGTGTGACTTGTTATGTACCTGGTGTGATGTTGTCGGTGGTGACGTTGTCTCGAAGTTGGAAAGTGGTTATCTCGTGTTGATGGACCCAAGCTCCCGACCCACAGGGTACGAAAGAGTCCTAGAGATCCTTTGGCAGGCAGGGAGGGGCCGACCATTCCTGGTGGCTCCTTGGACATAATAGATATCTCTAGACATTCATATTAATCATTCTTATGTAATCTTGATTCACATTCATCAGTTTGTAAATAAATGTAGACGGTTCTAATAAGAGAATGTACACCTTTTCAGGACTACTTACAACCAGAAATGGTCTCCTGTGCATTATACTTGTTCTGCTGCATCATCACGAGTGTGTAGACAGGATATATCAAGAAATCGTCGAAGTTGTTGGATTAGAAAGATATCCAAGCCTTAAGGATAGACCTGCCATGCCGTACGCAGAGGCAGTAATACTAGAAGCACTGCGCTACGTCACACATGCACCGCTAGGTATCCCTCACGGGTATGTTCCTTTCTTTTCTGAAGCTACTTTGGCTCAAAAGTAATGGTGTCTGACTAAAAGAATGGGGATTCAAATCCTCACCAGGTCAGGCAAGAGTTTTTGTCCTGGTATGCCTTTAGGCAAGACTTGTTACTCCAGTTACCTTGCACGATATGACCTTTCACGTGTTTATGTGCCGTTAAACTAATAAAGGGTTAGGAATGGGCCTAGTTGCAAGATAGTAAGGATATTGAATCGTATCTAGTTGCTATTAACGTATCTCCCTCCTTTTGATGTATATACCTAGTTCACAGCAGCTTCATACAATATCCTTTTGTATTTACTGCCCGCCATAGGTCAACAGTATTGATGACTCGTAAGTGAGCGATTTTCTTGAATTTGAAATGCAATATTATTTCATGCTTTACTGTAGTGAAGTTAAGAAACGTAAAAATTGCTTTAAGCACAGACATTATTTCTTCACTGAACCTAAAACAAAAGGCACATAAATTTTATTATTATCCCTAATACATTTTACTGAATACTGAATGAAGTCTTTCACGTTGCATGTTGCCAGAATTCATCCATAGTTAATCGCTGGATTGTATTGTTACACGAACGCCTTTTGTGCTGGATTTTGGCTTATGGATTTAAGTGTTAAATAAAGTTAGTATTATTACTAGTATTAGTAATAACCTTATGCGTCTATTTGCAAGTATTTGTTAGTACATGTATCTTCTATTCATTTTTAGTTATCATCTGTGTAACAATACGTATGCGTGTGTGTGTTATGTGTGTTTGTGAGACAGAGAGAACGCGAGAATTGATGAAGGTCATGCATTTAAGTGAAGACTGCAATGATTCAGTATCTTATGAGTCATCCAAAACCTTGCTTAAGCCAGTCATTGCTCAAACCGCAATATTATATTGAGTATAAACATGTTCATTTGTTTTCCTGAGAAATCTAGGGAAGAGGAAGGTTCTCCAGAAATCCTAGTCAGAGATGTTCTTTATTTAGTTTCTATGGAATTTTCGGCAAAATAAACAATTGTTAGTTTCTAATTGCCGCGGATTACCTCAATGACAAAATTTAGCGATATTTTCATCAACTACACAGCAATGTGTTTGCAATTACCATGCATCTTCGCCAGCTAACTTACGTTGGCGTAATTTGATTTAGTTAGATTTGGCAATGATGATGAAAACAGTAATGCAACTTGAATGTTGAAAACAGTAATGTAACTTGAACAATAAAAACAGTAATGCAACTTGAATGTTGAAAACAGTAATGTAACTTGAATAATGAAAACAGTAATGCAACTTGAATAATGAAAACAGTAATGCAACTTGAATAAGAAAAACAGTAATGCAACTTGAATAATGAAAACAGTAATGCAACTTGAATAATAAAAACAGTAATGCAACTTGAATAATAAAAACAGTAATGCAACTTGAATAATAAAAACAGTAATGCAACTTGAATGTTGAAAACAGTAATGCAACTTGAATGTTGAAAACAGTAATGTAACTTGAACAATAAAAACAGTAATGCAACTTGAATGTTGAAAACAGTAATGTAACTTGAATAATGAAAACAGTAATGCAACTTGAATAATGAAAACAGTAATGCAACTTGAATAAGAAAAACAGTAATGCAACTTGAATAATGAAAACAGTAATGCAACTTGAATAATAAAAACAGTAATGCAACTTGAATAATAAAAACAGTAATGCAACTTGAATAATAAAAACAGTAATGCAACTTGAATGTTGAAAACAGTAATGCAACTTGAATAATAAAAACAGTAATGCAACTTGAATAATAAAAACAGTAATGCAACTTGAATAATAAAAACAGTAATGCAACTTGAATAATGAAAACAGTAATGCAACTTGAATAATGAAAACAGTAATGCAACTTGAATAATAAAAACAGTAATGCAACTTGAATAATGAAAACAGTAATGCAACTTGAACAATAAAAACAGTAATGCAACTTGAATAATGAAAACAGTAATGCAACTTGAATGTTGAAAACAGTAATGTAACTTGAACAATAAAAACAGTAATGTAACTTCAATAATGAAAACAGTAATGCAACTTGAATAATGAAAACAGTAATACAACTTGAATAATAAAAACAGTAATGCAACTTGAATAATGAAAACAGTAATGCAACTTGAATAATGAAAACAGTAATGCAACTTGAATGTTGAAAACAGTAATGTAACTTGAATGTTGAAAACAGTAATGTAACTTCAATAATGAAAACAGTAATGCAACTTGAATAGTGAAAACAGTAATGCAACTTGAATAATAAAAACAGTAATGCAACTTGAATAATGAAAACAGTAATGCAACTTGAATGTTGAAAACAGTAATGTAACTTGAATGTTGAAAACAGTAATGTAACTTGAATAATGAAAACAGTAATGCAACTTGAATAATGAAAACAGTAATGCAACTTGAATAATAAAAACAGTAATGCAACTTGAATAATGAAAACAGTAATGCAACTTGAATAATGAAAACAGTAATGCAACTTGAACGTTGAAAACAGTAATGTAACTTGAATAATGAAAAGAGTAGCAATTGTATCGTCTAGATAAGTAAATACAAGATCGATGGGATCTAAGTATGAATGGTGTCATGCGCTGTAAACGTTTAAAACATTTATTTCCTTTACTTTCTTAGTGCAATGGAAGATGTGGAGTTCGAAGGATATACTATACCCAAAGGATCCAAAGTAAGACTTTCAAAGCGATATCACTGTCAATGTGTTATAATTTTAGTAGATGTAATCAAAATGTAAAGAAACCCTGACAAACCTTTTAGAATAAACCACAATGCGCAGACCTACCAGTCCAATTCTCACAAAATTATGTAATTTTATGTATCTCGATACAAAGCAAGGAAAGAGATACAATCATACAATACATGGTCGGCTGAGGGACGAACAAAGAAAATAACATATCAAATAAGCAGAGACTTGAGTAAATGTCGAAGCTAAGGTATAATATATACGCAATCGACAGTTTATTCTATTTACTACATTTGCAAAAATGTGAGCGCAATTGACAATGTGTCAGGTGAAAACCAGTCTGCTGTTTTCCTACACAGGATGTTGGCACATTTCTCTTAGTGGGTGCTGCATTTGTGACGTGTTATGTTTATCTAAATTTCCTAACTCGTTTTGTCTAATTAATTTTTTTATTCATGGCTGTAAATTAAGTGGTTTTTTTTTCAGTTGAAATGGTGTAGGTGTAGAATTTTGTTGGAGTGGAATAGCAATTATTTTACTGTTCATTGGAAATAGAAAGTTCTCGTTGCTTGGAATATGTGAATTATTCAAAGAAGTTCTGGACAACGCCATTTTGACAACGTCGGAGCAGTACTTATTCGGTTCTTAAGTTTACAAGGAACTTTTTCATTCTCTCCGATTTCAATATATCTTTTCCAGGATCATTTTAGATTCACGTTATAATAATGTATGTTCCGCTCACATTTTCGTTTATAACATTGACAAATGAATTGTTTGCTACCTTTTACAAAACTTGTTGGCTGTGTCTTTCTGTTACGTAGTTTATGACTATGTCTCAACTCTAATTTTGAAAATTAATACGAGTTGCTTTTTGCTCATATTCGTTTTCATACATGGTTCAGCATATTAGTTTCCGACCATGACCTCCAACGAATTCTTGGACTTTATCACACTGGGGATGAACTGATTATTAAAATGGGCTTCATGCTTTTTTTTAGTAATGATTTATATATTTCATCACCTGGGTGCACGTTTAATATTTATTTCAAGTGTGGTAATTCGCTAACTATTCATGTGACTCTAATTGTCATTCAGGGAAAACGACAGGCGTTGGGCTTTGATGAATTTATTTCATGTTTTAAATGACGAAAACGAAATGGAAAAATATTCTTGTATTAGTATTAATCGTAAGAAAGAAGAAAAATATGGATAAAAACAATTTAATCAAAGCAACAGTAAATTAGTTCAGGAATTATATTATACTTGCAATGTGTTGTTTCGGCATTTATGTTGGTATAAATTGTCGATTGCCGAAACGCAATGCTTACATCCAAGTGTTATATGCAAACTGTGATTTGGCAACTGATTTTTTATACCGTCATTAATGCAGGAAATGACAATTCATTCCTGATTATAATGTTAACTAATCGAAACAGAATATATGTTTATTTAAACAAAGATTTTCTTTTAAAGTTAATCCTCAACATATGGACAGTTCATCACGATGCAGCAATATGGGGTGACCCGTGGACATTCAGACCTGAACGTTTCCTAGACGATAACGGTAAACTTCTGCCGGCAGAGCACACACTGAGACAATCGTAAGTGTAAATTGATATTTAGTGACGCATCCATATAAAGGATTCTGTTTAAGAAATCATATATAAACCCCCTTGCTATATTGCATTTTCATTTTAAGTCTATACGCAAATAGTTCCTGACCATTATTATGTATGCAAAGAAAATATCTCTCTCTGATCTCTATTCAACGAACACCGGTCCCGTATTGACAACTTTTACTTTAATGCCACGATTATTCTTATAGATAGATTACACTCGAAAAGGAAGACTTAATTAGTGAATTTATAAGTTTATACAGCTTAAATAAATTAGAATTCAGAATACATTTGCTGAGACCTGAGCGCATTTACAAGTAAGTAATAAATGTTTTAGAGTGACATATGCGTGTCTGTAAAAATGTTGTTCGTACCCGGGTATAACTTTGTAGCGCGTCACAAAAACCAGCAAATGGGATCCATCATATCACTAGCTGAAGTGTCTTTTTTATTTAGTCCGAATATCCATGCTTTCGCCCACGAGTCTTATCTCTCCTACGGTATTTTACAGGACCGGTTAATACATCTCTTTCTACATATTATCATACCAACAAACCTACTTATATAGCAATATACATAGCTGTCATAATCTATGTTCGTATATATTTATGTATTTCATGTACGTCTCTTTATACAATGTTTATGAAACGAACGAATGGCGGGAAACACCTTTTTGTGCTTATGAGCTGTGATGGAAATTTTTACAAAAGAGATTGTCGTTAAGTTTCATGCTCTTTACCGCGCTGGTGGCCTAGTGGTTAGAGCGTCCGCCTCGGATGCGGGAGGTCACGGGAGTTCGAACCCTGGCCGAGTCGTACCAAAGACTTACAAAAATGGTACTAACAGCTGCCTCGCTTGGCGCTCAGCTTTAAGAGGTTAGAGGTCGTTCTGATGTCAGAATAATGTGATTGGGTGGGAGATCATGATAAACGTCTGCGACATGATGCACCTGTGCCAAATATCACTATAAGCTACCGCACTGCAGACATCGTAGCGATATGACTGAAAAATCGATAAAGCTACGTTAAAAAATCCAAATCACACAACCAACACACAAACACACACAGAACACATGTGGTATTTACTGGCATTTGTGACATTTTCCAGTCCCTAAAGCAATTCTGTAAATAAATTCTACTGTATGTGCATCGTCCTTGCTATTTCTTTATGTTCAAATGGGGATTGTTTTATGTTTGAAATTTAGACTTGTCAGCTTTGGATCAGGAAAGAGGGTTTGTGTCGGCGAAAACCTGGCTAAGTCTCGGATCTTTCTCTACCTGACAACACTTATACAGAAGTTTGACTTTCTTCTGCCAAAGGTAGGCACCCTACCTTCAGATGACGCTCGGACGTTTCTTCCTGGAGCGATTCTGCGACCACAGGATTACAAGATGCGATTAAGAGTCAGATGAATTTACTGCTTGTCTTTAAAATTGTTTTGTGATTTAGAAGAATAAACGCTTCGCATAAAAAACCGTCAGATTTATTTCTGTTCTGCTTAACATATATATAGGGACATAACTTTTAAGTTAAAGTATTAAGATTGAAATTATTCTAAATTGTATTAAAAGTACGTTTTCATTAATTTATATTGAAAGTAATTTTCCACTAAAATATATTGGGATAAAATTTATATATTTGTGTAATATAACTGCATGCTTTTTTATAGAGATCGCGCTTTACGAGCAGGTGCAGAAACCCATACAATACATTTTGCTCGTAACTAAATATCAGCAATTGTCAGCACAAAATACATTTCGCTCGTATCTAAATATCAACAATTGTCAGCACAAAATACATTACGCTCATATCTAAATGTCATCAATTTAGATTTGGGGGGAAGCTGCTGAACATACAAATTATTATATCAATATTGGATACGTTACGCAGATGGTTCACACGATAGCCTGGGAAAAATTCAAAGGTCGTGTTCTCACTGGACCGAGCGAACACAAAAGCTGTATAAATAGCGAAGCAGGCTTACGAAGAGTTAGTTTGTTCCTAGAGTCAGAATAGCTCTGTCTTTTCCTTACATGTAAGAATCGTCTGTGTTCGCAAACTTCTTTAAAGAATGTGCACTTTTTAATATTTGAGATTTTAACGGTAAAGTTCATATTTTCCAACATTTGTGAGTTCTTTATATTTTATATTATAATATAATGGAATGTTTAATTGTATTTGTGGTATGTATTATTGGAAAAGATGAATTCGTTACCAACTTCATGTTTAGATTTAATTTGGAAATAAAATATTCTTTAAGTAATATTGAGTAATGTTTAGTAACCTATTCAAAATTAGTATCCTATTTTAAATTTAGCACGATACATTTCTTCAAAATGATTGTTGCATTAATCGCAACTATTTAATTTTATACTCTTTGGATATCATGAAGTTAATCGAGATTTAACTATATGTATTACATTCTAAAGGGCAGAAATTATACAAATGTGTGAAGTTGGTAAGCTCGAAGGTAAAGTGTAATCTTATATGTATTTCGTGTATTTTTATATAAAGGCTTTATAAATGTATCTTTAGAATTTAGAATTATATATGTATATCAATAAAAGTTCGTTTCTCGAGTCAGAACAGCTCTGTCTTTTCCTTACATCGATTCCGTACCTCATTCCCCAAAATGTAGCCGTATCTCCACAGTTATTGGTGACACTCTTGTTAGAGAGCCTGAATTCCTGTTCTTCTTCTTCTCTCTCTCTCTCTCTCTCTCTCTCTCTCTCTCTCTCTCTCTCACCATGCGCAAATACATTTCTTAACTTATTAATAATCCCTTCTCATAGCAAGAGATGAGAAGGTTGTGATACAAACCATATCATAACACACACACACACACACACATATATATATATACTAATGTTTATATATGTATGTGTGACTTTATGTATGTGTGTATATGTGTATGTATGTGTTTGTGTTTGTATATATGTGTGTATGTGTGAGTATATGTGTGCATGTATGTGTATATGTGTGTATATCTACATGTATATGTGTGTGCATGGATATATGTATGTGTGTGTATGAGTATATATGTGTGTATATATATATATGTAAATGTGTTTAAATATGTATATATGAGTGTATGTGTGTATATGTATCTATGTATGTGTGTGTACGTATGTATGTATATGATTGTGTGTATGTATGTATGTGTATGTACTGTGTGTGTGCCTTTATGCAGCTAAATCGGGTTTCTTTTACAATATTAAGATTACGGAAAGAACCAACTGTTAACAATTCTTCGAGATTATGACCAAGCTAAATCTTAAAGAATAAATGTACAGCTTTACCAGGGACCACCGTCTCTCCCGTCCATCTTCTGGACCAGTTTTCAAATGTCTTACGTCATGAAGTACAAATCATAGCAGATAGTCTCCACAACTCAATTTCAATTTCAATTGACCGATCGTTACTACATATGTGACACAGAATACTACATATGTGACACAGAATACTACATATGTGACACAGAATACTACATATGTGACACAGAATATCAACCGCATTTGAACCTATCTATGGCACATGCAATTTTGGTGAAGGGCACACCAAAATCGCATGAATTCGAATCGATTCCAACATCGTTGCTGCTCGAGTGCTTAGATTCAATGCTGCATTCACTGACCAATATTGCTATATCATTTGGGGAATTCCCAACACTTTTAAAACCTGACATTGCCATTTAAAAAAAGCTGTCCTATTCTTACCCTCCCCCACCATTGATGTAAAACATCTTTGAAAATGTTGTTCTATGCCAACCTGTATCTCGTCTGAATTTAAATAGTCTCGTTTTGCAATGTACAGTGCGCATATCGCCCTCGATATAGTACTGAAAATGACCTTCTGACAGTAGTTAACGAACTTCTCTCTACTTTTATATTGGAAATATTAGTCCACACCCTACATGGCTTGTATGTGCCCTTTGAAACAAAATACCAAGATATATTTCATCACCGTCTACATCGAATGTGTTTAATTCACGACAAATTTACTGTGATTCAAGTCCTACTTAGTCAACATGACAGTGTCCATAAATGGAAAACATTCCAGCCAATTGATCCGTGGATTGGTGTTCACAAGTCTGTTCTCGGCCCCGTTTTCTTATCGCTTTACACTTATCCTTTCTCTCAAGCGTATTAGATCGACATCCGGTGTCTCACCAATCGTACACTAGCTACAGTCATATATACAAAAGCAGCAGGGAGGCCGAACAGCCTCTAATTGGTTCACTTATATTTTCGCGAATTAAGCCTTCCTACGAAAACACAAAAATCGTTAAAAAAATGCGTATCCAGCGTAAAACAAATTGGTTTACCTGTCATCGCCGATATGTTTTTTTTTCTTTGTCGCATTGAAGGAAAAATGCGCGATTGTCGGTGACAATTTGGAGGCGCGCCTTCCTGCTGCTATGAATTAAAAAATCGTATCAAGACCTACTCGATACCGTGCCCGAGGATCATGTAAATTTATAGTTATAAATCCGTGCGGGGTTGATTGGGCATGACTAAATAAATTTCTAAAGTTATTTATATCCATATCACCACTGCACCAAGTCTGATGTATATTTCGTAACGTGTGTGTATCAACACCGTTAAACACTGCAAGAACATTACAGTTATCCCTGATCATTTTAGGAATTTGTGTATATCGCTGGGTTACATAAATCACATCAGTATTTTTGTGTCTGCCTCTGGAAAATATCCTGGCAGGATTTGATTGTTTATCCAACATGACATCATCGTAAACAACTAAATTATTAATAAATCCATCAATATCATCAATACTTGGCGCTTCATCAATGTCAGTTATAAATTCAACAACATCATCTCCGCCTTCATTTAACGATTTTGCACTTTCATTAAAATCGTTTAACACTTCGTAGCATCGTTGATCGTCCACAGATGGAGCTACCAAATACAACTTATCCCACTTCATCCACTTCATTATTAAATTAAGTAGCAACTGCGTCTTACCACTTCCACATGGTCCAATTATAATCATACTAACAGAATTTGGTAGCGCTGCGTGATGCTTAACTGGTTCTCGTTTCCTTGTTGCAGAAAAGTCAGTGATTTCCATTAGATATAATATAATATAAATATGGATTTATATTGTGTAAAATGTAGAGCACGTACCCCAACAGCAGATACAACAACTGTTACAACAAAAAATAATCGACAAGCACTTACAGGCAAGTGTGAGAGATGCGGTATAAAGAAATTTAAATTTATCTCTACTAACAAGTCAACGCAGTCAATGCCAAGTAAAAAAAAAAACGAGGAGGTTATATAGCAGCAAAATTAACAAAACTTCCAGGAGCTCCGTGGTCAAAATATCCAGGAGAAAAACATCTTCCAGGATATAATTATTGTGGTCCTGGAACCCGTCTTGATATCAGGCTTGATGACCAAGATCAACCAAACCCCGGCGAAGAACCAATAAAGGCTATTGATAAGGCGTGTCACGCTCATGATGTAGCTTACCGAAGTAAGGATCTACAAGATAGGCATCTCGCGGATGTGAAATTAATTCACGCGCTAAATTCCATCACTGATAAATCTTTCAAGGAGAGGTTAGCTAGTTGGTTAATAAAATCCGCAATGAAAGGTAAATTAGCGCTAGGTGCTGATAATTAATTATAAATAGAGTCAATTTGTTATTCACCACGAGGATACTAGAGGGGTAGCGCAGCAATTAGTAAACTCGCTGAAGCAGCAAAAGTTACGTGCGTTACTGCTAAAAATTGGTTATCCAAACAGGCAATATGGCAAATTTACCAACCACCGCCTAAACAAATTCACTTTGCACATTTCAGTGTCAGTGTTCCTAATGAAGTTCATCAGGCTGATATATTATTTCTGCCACATGATACAGTTATACTCCGAAGACCTCAAATAACATATAAATACGCGTTAACTGTAGTTGATGTTGCAAGTAGATACAAAGATGCAGAAACGTTAATGACTAAAACAGCATCTGAGGTTGCTTCTGCTTTTGAACGAATTTATCAACAAGGACCTCTACAATGGCCACAGTTGTTACAAGCTGATCCTGGCAAAGAATTTCAGGGTGCAGTATCATCTTTGATGAAGCAACATAATGTCAACATTAGACGAGGACATACTGAAATTCACCGTGATGAGGCAATGGTTGAGCGATTTAATCGAACACTTTCTGAGCGGTTATATGGATATCAGTACGCGAAGGAATTTATTCAGTACAAGAGATCGCGCGAATGGGTTGCAAGATTACCAAGCGTGATAACTGCATTAAATAATGAAATAACTCGAACAACCAACATGAAACCTATTAATGCAATTACCAAAAAATATATACCACAGCGACGTGATTTTTCAGCACAACCAATACTGGGCAATGTCACTGTGAGATATTTATATGAACCAGGTGAACTTAAAGGCGGTAAAAAAAGAGCGACTGATCCTATCTGGAGCATCACCACACACAAAATATCTGGTATAACTAGATCTACTGGTAGACCAGCAAACCACACTCTGGATTCAATTGCTCCTCAACGTGGATTCACACGTGAACAACTACAAGTAATTCCCGAGGACACACAATTACCGTCCAGATCACTTAACTAGCACCCCGACGTCGATTACACTCAAGACAGGTCAGCATCACATTTTCGAGTGTATTTACGGTGAATTGTCTTGGATTATTACTCAAATGCTGCAATAACATTATACAATTACAGCTCGCACAGTGATTATTCTGCTGTTGCTTCAGTGTCATGATAAATTCAACATCAAGGTCAAAATCGAGATTATTTTTTTGTCACTCTGTTTGTAACCAGCCAATTTTTTTCTTATTATATCGACTTGACATTTATGGTTGTCATCGATCACTGACTCGTCCAAGACAATTCTCCGCAGTTGAGACATTCTTCTGACTCTGGACACAACCAAGTAAACTAAGTTTGACCACACGATTCGATCATCAACAATCCAAACATCTGTATCAGAAATAGTCAGTCCTTGAGATGAATGTATCGTCATTGCGTATCCTAGCGTCCACGGGGATTTATCAGCGCGCAGTGCATCTTCAACAACATTGACATCAACTGTGACAATATCATTTAATACAAGATTTTTTTTCCCCGACTGTCCTGGTATATCAACGTCAGTATTTTGTAGTCGTGTATCAGCTGGTCTATAACACAATGGCACTGGCAATATTGGAAATTTCTCCGTTGCAGTGAAAACAATTTCACCTGAAGTGTGTCTCTGACTATCTTTCTACTTGCCACTATCAAATCGTTTGGTCTCCACGTTTTCCAAAAGTCGCTCATTGAAGTCTCTGAAATTATTTTACGCATAATTTCACATTGAATTTTATTCGGTTGTAGTCTGATTAATGTTTTAAATTCTTTCAACGTTGCATCAAGAGATCTGTGATCTGTATCAATTTCTTTGTAATAATCAACAAAATCTTTTAACCAATCGTGTGGAGATAGTCCAACAAACGGAGGTGGCTGACCGTGATCGTCGCACATAACCACTGCAGTACTTTTTGTTAATAGCCAATCAAGAAATGTTTTTAATGTTTCTAACGGCACTGTGCACACTTCATCCCAAATAATAATCCGCGGAATATATTTCTCTCCCATTCGGTCAGGAGTCCACACACCACCGCTGTATTTAAAAAAGTTGTGATAAGTACAAGAAATGACTCCTCGTTGTTTCATCTCCCTGGATAGTCTGTGTGTTGGTGTTAGCACAATCATATCTGAATTCCGAAATAATTCGATCGCTCGAGTTGTCTTACCAGAACTCCCGGCCCGTTCAAATAAATCGTTTTGTGTCTGGATACTGGATCATACACAGACAGCGCCAACGACATTTCTGATAATTCTGATTTACAATAACTATCTTTAACCGCAACATCAGCGGATTTACAATAGCAATGTAACATTTCCTTTTTTATTCTCCACGAACTCCATGATTCATCATTGCTTGTAAAACGAGCCAGTAATTCTGAATATCTTGTATCAGTATAAAATGAATCCGTTGCAACTCTAACTGTAGTGTCAGGAAATCTGTTTATTTGCGATAGCCAATTTATAGAAACATAAGCCAGCATCGAAGATCTTAAATGTGTGTACTGAGGTGATTCTCCATTAATGTAACTAACAATTGTTCCCAACCGTGTTCCGTCAGACAAGTAAGCGTATTCCCGATTACAAAATATATTTCTCGCAGCGGCATCAGCAATTATAAAATCTAATTCAACATCATCCATAATCAATCGTGAGTGATGCCGTTTATAATCATATGCACCACCTTGAGTAAATTTACCGATTGTTCTTCTACCAAGATCTTTTGCTGTTTTTTCACTGTTGCTGAGTTTAATCTTAAGAATATTAGGAGCGTCATTGTTAATGACATCAGCAGAAACGTTTGGACACTCTCGTGCATATTCTTCAATGACTTCATCGAGACTGATACACTCCGGTGTTGGTAACCAAACCGAAGTCTGTTTTCGGTACGATATGATAGCTTCACTGACCGTCAATGATATCAATATTTTACTGTCAAGCATATATCGTAATAACACTATTGGCCCCAACGTTTCTCCGAGAAATGTCTCCCAAACCAAACATAACAAATAGCATGAAGATTCATAGCGAATTCAAACGAAACTACACGAGCAAATCCTGTCAGGGAAAAATCGGGTAATGGACCATTAATTGATACTCTTGCCATCTTATGACAAGGATGACCAAATCTTTTAAAATATTCAGCACACTCGCCCATCCCGAGAAAACTTCCCGGATAACACGCAGTCATGTCCACGGAGATGATATCATTGTGGTCATATTTGGTATTCCACAAACCGCCATGTCCGTATTCGATACAACTATCCTGGACATCTTTAAGGAACTCAGCGCGTGTTGGTCTCCATGAATTTCTTTCTCGAGCAGCGTGGGCAGCAACCAACGGAACTGTAAAACAATTAGTTAATAATTGCTCAGTGTTTTCTGAATATCTCTATGCGAGTTTTCTCATTTCTTCATGCAGAGATTCTTTACGATATAATTCGCGTTAGGTCTTACAAATTGATCATACTCACCATCTTCGGAACTTTTAAACAACCACACCGACACAGGGTCGTTTTTGCTTATCCGGCTGATAGCATCAAACATTCCACCCCCCGAGTAATATTTCACAACACGATCTCGTGGAAATATTGTTACCGCGGAGGTCCAAGCCTGAGCATTATGGTCAATAATTTCAATTGGTGTTCCCTTTGACTTATTCGCTGATTCATATAAGACCTCTCCGGTTAATGATTTTACGGTTATTGGAAATTTTAATTTACTTGATAATTCAGCGACATCGTTTATTGACGCTCTGTATCCTTAACCCAGTCAGCCCATTTGTTTATTTTTTCACGTCGCAGATCAGTTAAACCGTTTCCACGCTTCGCATTTGTAAAATATTCCATTACTCGCTCGGCTACACAATTTAGCCTTGACAATCTCATTGAGGCAAGTTTATTGATTTTTGGTTTTTTTATCGGATAGATTCCATAAATGACCACGGTCACAGGATACGATCGAGCGTAATATGGTTTATCAACCCCAGTCAACATTCCTGGTTTGGAATCTTTATTTAACAGAGCGGTTTTTCCATTAGCAAGGACAGGGTCACGTTTGTCACAGATAATCCACATGTCATCATCAGAGCGCACAATAAACTTTATTCTGAAATGATATTTCTGAATATCAAGATAATCGATAAGCGTTTTCGCTCGTGCATCGCTCATTGTAGCGTCCTTGACTTCGTCAGTGTCGCGTATAATTTTGAATGTAGACCATACGTGAAATGCTCCATCATTACGAAATTCTTTTTTGGCATCTCTGATAATATCAATCAGATTAGTCAGGGCTCGTCTCCGCGAGTCAGGGGTTAGTCTGTCAAGATCGAATCTAGAAGCTTTCCATGGCTTGATTGCAGATAATCTTTCAAATTCCTAAATATTATATTTAAGACAAACATTTAAAAGGGAGTTTATATTTAAGACAAACATTTAAAAGGGAGTTTAGAACCAATACCGTGTCTGCGATGTGGTGTTGGGGTCAGGGGTAAAACAGTTATGTGCAAGTGGCGGGGGAAAAAGATAGCGTGAACTTAAAACATATTATAACAAAAAAAAAATAACAATGATGCGCTAAAATATAAGCGCGATTATATAGCTAAGTTTTCAGGCAAATTATAAATTAGACAAATACATTATTATATAAAATGAATCAAGAATTTTTCCCACATCCTATCATCAAGAATTACGAAGCGAATCGTGATGGAATAGTTAAGCACTGTTGGTTGAAAAAACCAGTTGGTGTTGTTGATAATGCTGGTTATCTTAGATTTACTGCTGGGGGTAAAGCCTATCATAAACACAGGTTTGTATTCGAATGTTTCTTTGGAAAGATCAAAGACGGTCTTGTGATTGATCACATCAATAACGACAAACTCGATAATTCTCTTCAAAATTTACAGGCTATCACATCTAGTGAAAATTCCCCACGGGGGAATACTGGGAGAGGAAACAAAAAACCTAAAGCAGTTCAATCTTTAAATATAGCGACCGGCAAAGAGAAAATATTTCAGTCAATGAACTCAGCTGCCAAGTATTTCGGTATTAACTCTGCGGGGGTACGACGTGTGGCAGATAAAGTGACCAAATCAGCTTTTCATACAAGTACAAAAATTGGATGTTATTTTCTTATCTGGATGCAGATAATGGAGATAACTTTGCAACGATTGTGTAAAAGCCAATTATGGATTTCTCTCCCTGCGCAACAGGTTAACAATTCTCCATGTTACCTGTACACGGAAGTAAAACATCTCCAATTACTTCCCCCTTAACTTGTCAAGGATTTTATCAAGGATTTTATGAAAAACTGTCAACACGGGCGGTGAAATCGTTTATTTATTTTTTTTCACAAATAATATCCTTGTTTTATTAAATTCGTTTGGTTTTCTGGTTTATCTGCATTTTTTCTGCGATTATATTTAAGAAAAGAAATATGAAAAACCACGCCCATCGCATGAGCTATTTTTGAATTTCCAAGTGTCAGTCAGTTTATATACTATAGCGTCCGAATTATATACTGGGGTTTTTCGAAACTCAACAAAGCTGCACAACTTCCGCGTTATCACCTCGACGCGGTGACATTTTGCACCTCGCGGGATTGATTTTGGGGAGGGTGTGCACATCTGTTGAGCGTAGAATATAACCCCGTATCTGTCTGTACTGTCCTTAGTATAAGTTATAGTTAAAAAGTATATGTTGTACTGTCCTTACACTATACGTCAAACCTACTAGAATGCCATAAGACAATCTAGAGGCGGCACGGTAGTGGTATGTGTGTATATATATATATATATATATATATATATATATATATATATATATATATATACTATTATTTAAGGTGGGTCGTGGGCAGTTTTGTCGTCCTCAGACGGTTTCGTGGGCAGATAAAAGTTCGTGGGCAGATTTCCATCTGCCCACGAAGCACGTCGTCCTTTTCTGCACTCTTGCCACAAATATCAATAAAATAAATGCATATTTACGCTGCTGAATGTTAAATATTCGATAAATATTCATCTGCAAAATAAATAATTGCCTTTTTACCTATTTATTTCCATTTTTTCATTAATGAATTGAATTGAATAGCACAACTTGAGTTACCTCCCATTATGTACTAGTATATATTGCACCTTAAAAATAGATTGACCCGGAAGTAGTATGTTTCAAATTTACTGCCCTTGATGACAGGGGTCGTTACAAAGAAAATCAAGGGATGGGGTTCTAACCTGTAACAATATAATATGTTAATAGTGTTACAGGTTAGAACCCAAATCTGTTGATTTTCTTTGTAACGAGCCACTATGCCCGTGATTATTATTGTGAGAGATCAAAACTGCCCGGGAACCAGGATGTGGAGTGAATAATCTGCCAATGTCGCCAACAAGCACCATACATATATACTATTTATTTTGATATCTAAGAAGTTTTCAATAATGCTAATTAGTAACATTATAATGAGTGAGCTGTTATATGTCTTTCGAAATACCTCTATTCACTATTGCTGGTCTTGAGCCCAAACTAAGAGGATTGTGGCTGTCATTAGAAATACAAGTGATACCATTTATTTAAATCCAGGCTTAGTAAGTTCATAACTTCACTTAAGTTCATATTATATGCTGCTGCATTTTCTTCTCTCAGTCTACCATTAACAACGACAACAAAAGAAAAATGGTGTTTACTCAGAATTTGTTCCTATATTTATCAAAAAATTTGTTTTGGAACAGATATTTTGTTGGAAAAGCTGAAAGAATAAAATTGGGGGAAAATCATGATGGTATAATAATACAATTGTTTACTTATAATAAAAGAATACTGGATTTAGTGTACAACATCCTTGCAATAATTAAATGGCATTGTGAATATGCAGAACCCCATTTCTTTAATGTACATGTACTGTTTAAGGTACAAAACTGTTTTGCATACTTCATAACTTATTTCTCTAATAGTGCAAATAATAGGAGACAGAAGACATTTAGAAAGAATTAATTTGTCAAAATAAGTTAAATATCAAGATTAGTTTAATGGACGTTTGAAAATTTACTATTAAAGTAAAATTGCCTATTTTTGAGAGAAAAATCCTAATAGTAATACACGTAATTTTATTTAAATTAGCAGTAATGTAGAGGATGCTGATTTATTTATGAAATATACTATAAACGTGTGTTTCATGTTCATTACTCCAAAGTAAAATACCCAAGAACCACCTCAGAAAATCAGTAATGACATATTCACGTAAAACACAAAACACAATTCTAAAAAAGTGATGGAGATGCAGTTATCAGCTGTGAGTCACATAGCTAACACATGTTGAGTAGCAGACTGGATGATTGATATGGAACGAATTGTATTTGCCTTGTCAGAATAGTTGGTAAAGATTTTAAGAGGACTTCCTGGTTGGAAAAAAGTGAATTGGAGAAATGTATTATTTTTTTCATCGTATGTGTCCTTGTTTCACTTCATTAATAATAATGATATGACTTATGACAAATCTTTTTGTCCGAGTGACTCAATGCTGATAAGTGTAAAAAAATGTCGAGGCTGCGACAGATGTGTCCTCTGTAGAAATGGGTGTTTATTAAACTAGGTCAAAATTAGGTAGTGTAAAAATAGGAAGTGGAACAATACACAATATGGAAAACGCTCGCTGTGGAAGACATTGGGCGGACATACAGACACATCAAGATGTATTTAATAAGATTCATACACATATTATATACTGTTGTATAGCTCTCCTTGTATGCTTCAGATTTATACTATAAACATTGAAGTTTGTGATACCGAGACAAACGGCAATGGAAGATGCACATATCAAGGTTATGAAGATTGTTAAATTCACAAGCGATACAGAGTCAAATATACCAAAACTTTCATATTGCATTTTCTTACATTTCTACTATCACAGATCGATTTAGACTGATGCGAAACCTATCAATTTATATCAAATTTGTCAAAATCGGGCTTTATTTACTATTGTTATGAGTTATTCACCTGTATGGAAAACGATCGTATAGGAAGACATTAGGCGAAATGACAGACAAAGGAAGATATACTTAATAAGATACATACACATACTATTTACAGTTGTACGGCTTTAATTATATGCTTTAGATATATAGCAATAGCATCGAAATATGTAGTACGATCGCAAAACGGCAATGGTAGATTCACGTAGCAAGGATATGCAGATCGGTAAAGTCGCACCCGATATTCAGTAAAAAGAACAAAACCTTCTATTTTGCATTTTCACACATGTCTATTGGCACAGATCGATTTAGTATGATTAGAAACATATCAATTAAAATCAAATTTGTCATCTGATATCAAATGTGTCAAAACCGTTGTTTTTGCGATTGTTATGACTTATTCGCCCATATGAAAAACTTTCGTATAGGTCGGATCTAGGCGCACGGACAGACAAATAAAGACGTGCTTATTAAGATATATACACACATTTTATAATATTGTATAGTTTTAATTCTATACTTCAGATCTCTAATATTAGCATCGAAGTATGTGCTACAATCACAAAACGGGAAGGGTGTATTAAAGTAGCAAGCATATGAAGATCGGTAAAGTCGCACCCGATATTCCGTAAAAAGTGGAACTTTTTTATTTTGTATTTTCACACACGTCTATTGGCACAAATCGATTTAGGCAGATGAGAACCTATATATTAATATGAAATTTGTCAAAAGCTGTGTTTGTTTACTATTGGTATAAATTATTCACCTATATGGAAACCGTTCGGATAGGAAGGCATCGGGTGCACAAACAGACATATGAAACCGTACTTAATAAGATACATACACATATTATTTAATGTTGTACATCTTAAATTATATGCTTCAAATCTATAGTATTAGCATCCAAGTATGTGCTACTATCGCAAAACGGGAAGGGTAGATGCACATATCAAGGATATGAAGATCGGTAAAGTCGCAAGCAATAATGAGTCATAAATACCAACTTTTTTATTATTAATTTTCTCGACTTTTTTTGGCACAGATCGATTTAAACTGATGAGAAACCTATACATTGATATTATATATGTCGAAATATATGGTTGTTTAAGATTGGTACAACTAATTTACCTATATGGAAAATCTTTGTATTGGAAGGTATTTGGCGCACGGAAAGACAAATGAAGACGTGCTTAATAATATATGTAAACATGTTATATGCTGTTGTTTAGCTTTAATTTTATGCTTGAAATCAGTAGTATTAGCATCGAAGTATGTTGTAACCCCCCGCCCCTTAGTACGCTACTGCAAGCAGACTTTGTTAAATGCTAAGAGACACTAATTGCTCGAAAATTATAATTTAAAAAATATTTATGTATTTATGGACTCGTATATTATAACCTTATAATGTGCCTTCATTTTCCATCAGGTAGGTCTCCAGGTCGAGTTGTCATGAAAAACAGGAACCAGTATCGTACATTCTTTACTAAGCGACTTCTCCGATGGTGCAATGTGTCTATAGAGCGTCCGCCTCGGATGCGAGGGGTCGCGTATTCAAACCCCGGCCGAATCATACTAAAGACATAAAAATGGTACTAGCAGCTGCCTCTTTTGGTGCCGATCATTAAGAGGTTAGTGTTCGGATTAGTCGGCCTGGTGTCAGGATAGTGTGACTGGGTGGGACAAGTTTGTCTTATGTCCGCTAAAATGCAAAAGCCTACTGAACCAAGTCGAACAGGTTACGTATTATACAACTTATTTTCGAGGTTTCAGCGCCCCCCCCCCCTTAAATGCGTACATATATTATCAGTATACCTCCATGCTCAAGCCTATGCATTTGGGTTACCCCCCCCCCCCTCTATGCGTACATACTAAATGGACGGCCCCTAACCATTCATGAGATGGTATTGATTCAAATTTACGAGTGCGATTGTGATGTACGCATTTCCCTACACAAACACGGGATGGTATTATTCAACCGTACATGTCCACAAAACTATATATATTTATAGATATATGTATACAACCATGGTACATCAATTAGGTATCTAATTACATAATGACAGTGTAGTGGTTAGCAAATTTGAGAAATATACTTTTTTATTCAGACACCATGCCAAAAGGAAAGAACTAACTTACAGTTTACGCTGAACTAAATTAAATTTACTATTTTTGTTTCCAGCATGGTCGGAATATGTTTACATGTTTCATATTAGGAAACAATTTGCATTATGGCTAAGTATATCTAAGAAGGAAATAAGATGTTCTTACAAACTCTTATTTTGTTGGTGTATTGGTTACCTCTCAACATATGAACCATTCTTTGCCATCTCACGATTATAATCCGTATGTACTTAAGCGTTGTCTCTTTTGTAGTGTTAATTTTTAAATGTATACTTTGCTTGTAAAATGATCCCACTTTATATAAATGTACAAACACCGCAATCGTGATGTGCTTACAGGAATACATTCTTCTGAGTTCTACTGAAGTCAGTTATTCAGTATAATTTGTAAAACGATATGGACTGATTGATAAAAGTGACTGTTTTCTTTACTTTGGTTTGTCGCAATATTTTTCTAACACAGTACTAATATACACTGGTCACACATGACGCCCCAAAGAAGCAGTTGTAGTTAATTCTTTTTTACCTGTAGTAATGGGATTTTTACAATATATGGCTGTGGCAGATGTACGTCGATTATCAGACAATGGTCGGCTTTTGCACTATTCGCTTATTTCCCTACTTCGAGTGCGGACTGATTGACCGTTAAGCAAAATCTCAATTAATCTCTGCGATTTATGTGCAACGTACGATATTGTCCCCAGTGTTTATTTAATTCCATCATCGTTTAACAAAACTTCTTTTCTTATCCTCTCTAAATCAACTTTTGTTGACCAAAGACAATACATTTTATAAGCAAGGCAGAACGCAAAATCACATTACCCATCCACGAGTACAATGAAAATATGTAAACAAAAATAGTTAATAAAATTCCAAGGTATGTATAATATTGTAATATATTTTGGAGTATGCGCATTTGTTTACCGCTCTCCATTTTAAGGATTCCTTATATACTTGCTTGAATATGGGAAGTCGGTGCTGGGATTATAGTCTTTAGACCAAAATAATTAGCCAATTACTAGGGGCAAACGTTACGGAGTGAAGTGTAAGTGAGTTTCAAGATGACATGGTTTACTTTTGGTGAATTCAGGTAAGAGCCGCATGAGTATCCCTGTCACTCAGTAGTCCCTATTCAAATCTAATTGCGTGAATTGATCGTGTGACTCCAGGTGCAGTATTTATGACTGGAGATTGGTAAATTATACAATGGAATCAACAGAAAAGGACTGTTCCGCCGTCGGCGGGCGCCATTTATTGTTGCTGTGGTGGTAAATATGTTACAAAGTTACAGGCGAAATGAAGCTAAAAATCATGATTTAAAAGGCCTAAGGTGGCGTAGTAAAAACGGTTCCCTGTATTAGGTTGTTGAGTTGTATAGTTTCACGGCGTGAAATACTGGCGGTAAGTTACGGAAAGTTAACGAAGAGAAGCTTTGCAGTTGTGACACTGACATACAATTGGGAAGTTGGGATTTGTGGTCATGTATTAATTAGAGTAACATTACTGATAGATTGGACGCGTTGGACTTTCCAGTTTGCAGAAGTAGTTGTACAGGATTCCTTTGAATCGGGGAAACCTATGACTCGTAGCGGGATTCGCGCAAGGGCTTGACATCGCTCGGTCAAGAAACCCATTTGGTTGATACAATATTTCTTGCGTGAGCATAATGCAAATGTGTATATTGGCTTGCACTGTTTGCAGCTAAGATGTACGATGTTAAGATCTCAGTCGGTCAGGATATTCTTTAACAACGATATCTTTTATCCTAACACGTCTTTCAATACGGTACCATTTACCCCTTGCAATAAAGTATATCAGTTGGAGGTTGAGGATGAACTAATCGATACTGAATTTCTCTAAGTACTGTTTGGTCAATGTTCGGATCTCATTATCTTGTTATTGCAAAAAATATATATTGGTTATAATCAATTACACCTTTAGTTTTATGATTATTTAGACATTCTATATAAATCCAGCATGGTATCAGTTAATATTTCGACGATATTGTTATATGTGACCAGTACATTTGAACATGTATGATTATAAACAGTAAAATTAGGCATTTAAACTGTAGGAAAAAAAATTCTACTGAAAAATGTTTCATCAGCATAAAAAACTAAGGCTTGTCAAATCCGAGACTAGCAATATTTTATAGTACCTATATTTGCTCTTTTCAGGCCAAGTTCTCACGTAATGGCTTGTTTTAGTAGATTGCTTGTTTTTGTGTGGGGTTTTTTTTGGTGCTCCCACACAAAATGCGCATGCGCGGAATTTATTTTCCGTTGCCATGACGTATAAAAGTTACCGGCCATGCACCAACATTTTTCTTTATACATCAGATTTGCATAACATGATTAAAAGTAGTTATACTTGAACAAAAAGAACCAAAAAAAACCTATAAAGTGTACAGAAAAAATAATTTAATTTCTCGAAATAAAAGTATACATCACTGTTACTTAGATACGATTTTCCACCTATAGAGGACGCCAGCAGGAAATGACGTACATTTATCCCCACAAGACGAAGTACTGGGGGGGGGGGGGCCGGCACCAGACAGACCCCCCACCCCACTTTTCCAAAAAATTATAGTGTTTTATGTGTATTTATCCCCCCCCCCATGTGTTGTATGTTTTATATTATGCAAAAGAATTTAGGTCAAAAAAATTTAATTCTCCTTTTTAACGGGGTATTTCTTTTAAAACCTAGTTTTATCTATAGGGTTGTTTTTCCGAATAGGTTTCCATCTTTCCATCACCTGACTTGAAATCCCTTCCCTATACTCTTGGTTGACCTTTGCTAGAGGTCGCCTATATCCCGTGTGTGCTATATATATATATGCTATAGTTTGTGTATGCTATATTTTGCTTCCATGTTGGGATAGCCTTTATTTTTTCCCAAATCTCCCCAGTAATCTTAGGACCTTATAATCGGATCAAGAAAAGGTTTATTTTTATTTATTTAATATATTTTTGAATTTTGGCTAAGTAACGGTGTATTATAATTTAATTAAGAAAAAAAAAACTTAATGTGTTCTGTGTGCAAATATATTGTGTCATTATTCACATATTGGATTTGTAAATTGAAATCCGCTGTACTCGAGTTGGAGTCCATACACTTTTTTATTTGCTTGTATTTCTCCCACCTAGAGTTAGGCCGTCTCAAATTATTTATTGGATTTCTGCCAAAATCTCTAAAAATGGTTGTTCTTCCCACACACACACACACACACACACATACACACACACAGTGGGGATTTACCGTGCAGTGCGAGAGCTGCACATTTTGAGCAAATAGAATTAGAAGAGAGACTTATTAGATCCTTTGTTTTCGTGTATGTATGTAAAGTTTCCTATATGAGGTGTTTTTCCCGACTCTTTCATAGCCCCATGACGTCATTATCTCGTTCTTTTCCCATATAGTTTCTCTGTCCCGATAATTAGGATTTGTGATAGTTTACGTAATATAATTAAAGTCTATTTAATTATTTAATTTTAATTGTAATGGATAATAAAAAGAAACTGAAGCTGTTTAGGAAAATTTATAAGAATCTAAAAGGGTGGCGGCTACAGCAGATTCCAATCCGGGGTGGGGGTATGAGGGCAAGGGTTCACTTTGTGATGGTCCCCTTTAAGGGGAGATTATCCATTGCCCCATCTCCCTCCCCTTCTTTTCACCCTTTGCAGCCCCGTCCCTCCCATTCACAAATCTTCCTAGAAGTTCTTTTTTCTAATTAATTTGAAAGGATTACAAAAAAATTTGCCTATTCATTTTTTTTATGTTTATGACTTGGTCACACGCCATCATGGTTTTAGTTATGTTATCTGTTATTTTTCCTATTAAAGTTTTGTTAAAGTTGCCGTCTTGATATAAAACTTGGTTTCTTCTGTATTTTTATTTCTTGGATATCTCCATAATTAATTGTATCCTGTCTTGTTTCCTAAACTCGCACTGTGCCATCGCATGATATTTTGTGAAGTTCGCACATTTGCACATGAGATAATTTACATGTATGCATATGTCGTGTAGATATTTGAATATCAAGCTTTGTATTTTTGGAGAGCCGATGTTGGTCCAGTACCTCTAAGGTCTGTCCCAATTAACCGAGATATTTCCTCCTCTACTTTATTTTTAATTTTAGAGGTTAAATTTTCCCTTATCCAATTATATGTTTCCTTAGTTTCAATTCCCCAAAGTTCCTCATTTTCCCTATATTTACATAAAAGTTCCTTTATACTTCTAAAGGTCCTTGTTGTTTCTAGTCTTTTTACCAGTTTATTATTTTTGTAGATGTCACTTATGTTTTTCATGCTAAAACCAAACCAGTAAATGTATAAAGCTTCCTAAGGGGTTTTGGGTTGGATATTTACTTCTTTTACATTATAAATTAAATACTAGAGAGGAGGCCTAACTCGAATCGGGAGAAACACAAATAAATAAAGAAAGAAAGTGCGGACCCTGACTCGAATACAGCCTACCTCATTTTGAAAATAGACTTTAATGTGAGAAACACCACACCATAGTCAATCACATAAAACAAAAGGTTTTATTTTAATTTCAAATGGTAGTATACCGTTCATCTCGCCGGAATTCTAAATTGCAAATTAATTCAAAAGCAACTAAATTTATACCAGGACAAACAAATAAATTTGAAAAGTCCATAGAAAAATATATATTAAGACAACAGAGACAAATTTGACATAGTATTGCTGTCCCTACACACAGACTATATAGCATACACACACCATAGCATTGATACACATAGCATACACGGAACATAGAAAATTCTTGACAAAGATCACTAAAAATCAAGGATATGAAATCTGAAAATGGGAATAAGACCCATGTTTCAGACTACTACCCTTTAGAAAACACTAGGACTAATTATAAACTAAAAGTTTGATCAAAATTCCTTTTTTAAACTTTAAACAAGCACACACATCTTGGGGTATACAAGAGTACATGAAAACACTTTATTTTTTGTGTGGTGGGGGTCATCTGTCTGGTGCCCCCCCCCCCATGATACTTTCGTAACTCATACCTGCGAAAGATTATCATTTGCACTCACATTGTATGTTCTTTAAAATAATGATTTTTTTTTTATTTGCGAGATATCGTCATATAGTTAACCTGGATACAATATAATCTTGGTCCGTTTGCACCTTGAAACTTATCATGCGTGAATGGCAGGCGCCTTCAAGCAATCTGGTGATATTTTCGTCTCTTTTGCGATATTTTTTTTATCTGACATTAGCGATACACACACAGTAAGGATGCATACGCATGCCGGCATCCGCTACATTTACGGAGTTCGTTGATATATTTTGTTCTGTAAATTTCGCATGATGAAAAAAGAAGGAATACATTATAACAATGCAAGGTTAGTTTCTTTTATTTTATTTTCAATCAAGTGTTTGTTTATTGTACCGTGCCGGGGCGGGGTGGGATGGGGGGGGGGGGGGGCACAAATTCAACACAAAATTAGTTCCTTTCTTATCTGCATGGAATAATGGAGCAAATATGATTGACGATATTGACTGGTAATAACAAGCTTTCAAATTACGCGCGCACACACGAAGACAACTTGAAAAATAGAAACAAACAATAAAATTAACTGGTAACTTCGCACTTGCTCAAGGCTTTGTAGTTACAATGGGGGGGGGGGTCTGTGCTATTATCTGGTCAGGCATGACTATTTCGCAGAAATACAAACAAATCTTTTGAGATGAGCATAAAATACAATTATTTCTTTTCCTCCATACATTTACGATGCTCTCAAAGGACCCACATATTTAGGTAAAAGTATGACCGTTACCAGGCGTTACCGAGTTGAAAATATGCCGAGTAAACTTACGAATTACGCCACGTACAATGTATAAACAACACTTGGCAACTTTTAATGATAAAAGATGGTGTTTTTATTTATTTACTTATTTATTTACTTATCAGAACTCTTTCAGAATAACAATGTAACTGCCGATTATACAGCTCGCCTCTAAGAAGATTTTCGTAGTTTCCAACTGCCATGCATAAAATAAGTTTATGCCAAAGTGATCGTGACCTACAAAATGTTGGCCATTGTCACAGGGCATAAAATTCATAAAACAATAAAGAACATTCCTTTTTGTTCTACCAAAGCAGCGGAACCATAATGAGTTGATAAAACACAAGGATATTTGTTGTTATTTTGCAAACCATTGCTAATAAAATCAGCTTCAGAAACTATTATTATTGTCCGCCCTAGAGGAAAGATTTTACAAGGTGGAAATCACTGACTGTCAGTATCCCTGGAATGACAACCAGTATGACAACTATAACTAGTTTGTGCATCAGTAAATAATCTTGAGTAGCCACTGCACCTGAAATGCGTGCAGTCCATTCATCGAATACCTCCTATTCATTCATTGTATAATACACATTTTACTTACTAAGAATACCCTATCACAGTATAAATGTTTAGTCATAAATCGGGAAAGTTTACAACTGTATATGCATATTTATTTCTATTTTAACCGTACTGTCATAAAGGTACTTCTGTGGAGGCTAGTGTGTATATGTCATGATGAAAGCTTATGTCATTAATAGTTTTCTTTCTTTGCTCTTTACAAAAAATCAAAATAATAAGACTTTCGTTATCTTTTGTCAGATTTCATATTTTCTTGAGAATTTTTTTAAAAATGTATCTGGAAAGTAAACATAAAAAATACGATAATTTAAAAAATGAAATTTGGGTCTCCATCTAAAGAATTTATATATTCTTAGTTACTACTCAGTAATTTTTAATTATTCATAAATGATTGTAAGATAAATTAGTTTTACAGTGTAAAAGTGCGAGTTTGCTCCATTTACAGAAGGGTTTACTTGCTATTCTCTTTGTATAATTCTCCCAGCTTTAAACTACAGATACAGAACATTACATAAGACAGCGAATTTCAGTCTTAACCTAAAGCTCGAGGCTGGAGAAGAGGTCACTAAATTACCGTTTCCATAGTTACACACTGGTCAGATAGAGCAGTCTCCCGCAGGTATCATTCCCTATAGATGAATTAGAGGCCAAGTAAACTGCCTTCATTTCATGAGCTATACTAGTGTAGTATAGATGAAATAAGTTTTAAATTGCAAAAGTTGTCTCTTTTGTAACCAAAGTGCAAATCAATAAAGAAATATAATGACATGTAAAATTATATGAACAGCAATGAAGGATCTTTTCACGAGAGTCGCAAAAGATTGAAACTATTTAACGAATTTCATAAATTTCATTTTAAATAAACTTAAATGTAAGATTATGTTATGTGTATCACATGACAGAAATGATATTCAATAAAAAGCATAAAAATAGGTTACATAATTGACTTTAAATTACATTCGTCATTACACCTTCAATTCATATGTCGTCATGCCGGCATTTGCTGAGTTACTGGGTGTTATTAAACGTATCATATAGTTACGTATGATACTGGAAAATATCATATGGGTATATTAATCTTAAGAGGAGCAACATTGGCTCAGTGGTTAGCGTCTCAGACCTGTGACCGAAAGGATGCAGGTTCAACCCCTGCCATCGGATCAAATCCTCGACCTTATTGGAAAATAATGAGATAACAAGTACATTCTGCAAAGACATGGAACCTATTACCTCCACTGAAACGTACGAAATGATCATCTAAATTTGCAACAAGTGATCAGGAGAAGTGCGACCTGTTGAACTCGGAAGTTTGATATGTTACACGTTTAAAAAATTATGATAAACAGTTACCGCATTTTGAAGTTAGAAATGAAACTTTTATTTCTGCCATCATTATATATAAACAAGAAATTATAGATGTAGTAACTAGTCTTGACCTAAACAAAACCGCTGGAACCAATCCAATAAGTAATAAACTTGTACAAGTATAGTTGAAGAAATGTATGTTCCATTGCAAATACATTTAAATAAATCACTCCCAGCCAGCGTGTTCCTAACACAGTGCAAGCTAGCGTATGACATACCGATGTATAAGAAAGGAGATAAAACACTACCGTCTAAATGCAGACTAATTGTTGACTTCAGCTAAATTATATACACTATTCATAAGTCCAACCTTAGAATATACTTCTGGAGTCTGGGATAATTGTTCTATTGAAGATTCGGAAAGATCAGAATAAAGGGGGGAAAATCAGATGGAAGATGCACGGATCGTTCCAGATCTATACCCATTAATTCTTCTAGATAGTCTCTTTATGCGGAAACTGCTTGGTTTGCACAACGAAGGAAAAGGAAGAGATTATGCATTATGTATTCGATTATAAATACTCAAGTACCTAACTATTTAAACGAACTTCTTCCACAAAGGAGATATGAGGCATCTAATTATCGTCTACGTTACTCTCAAAGTATCACACCAATCTCAACCAAACTTTATATTTTCACACGACCTTTTACCATATACGATTCGTCTTTAGAACTCTCTGCCTGATGATATCCGAAATCCTCCAAATCTTTCTATTTTTAAGAAACGTTTCTCTAATTTAACTAACGGGTCATCACACAAGCAGAAAGACATCTTATTGTAGGTGAGTAGTCACGTCACTTTTCAATGATAAATCTAGACTTAACCAAGAAGTGTATTGAAAGGTAGAGCGAAAGAGCTGGGATCTTTGGCATTAGGTAAGGGGCAATAGACAAAGTGTTCAACTTCTTCATTATCATAAGCACATGCACACGTGAAAGAGTTAACTAAATTCACCATGTAAAGGTCGGATTTCAGGAGACTACCTGCTTGTCTAAGTTTAGTATGTAGGATATTAAGGTGACATTTGTCAGTAGCGTAATTTTAGCGTGATGACCCGTTAGTTGAATTAGAAAAACGTTTCTTAAAAACAGAAAGATTTGGAGGATGAGAAACCTATAAACTAATATCAAATGTGTTAACATCGGTGGTTCTTTACAATTGGCATGACTTATTTGGTTATATACAAACCATCAAAAAACGGCAAGGGTAGAAGCGGGTAGCAAAGATATGAAGATCGGTAAGTCGCAAGCAATACCGAGACAAAAAAGGCAACTTTCAAGGTAGCATTTTCACACATTTATATTGACACGGGTCGTTTTAGACTAATGAGAAACCAATGACTGGATATCAAATAGGTCCAAATCTTTGTAGCTTTTTTTACGATTAACATGACATATTTAGCCTTATAGAAAACGATCAGGTTGCACGGATATAGGCGCACGGACAGAGAAATGAAGATGTACTTAATAAGATACATACACATAATTTTTACTGTTTTATTGCTTAAGTATATGCTTCATATCACTAGTATCAGCATCGAGGTATGTGATACCATCGCAAAACAGCAATACTAGAGACACGTAACAAGGATATGAAGATTGGTAATGGTAAAGTCGCAAAGGATACTGGGTAAAATATATAAACTTTTCTAGGTTGCATTTTCACACATTTCTGTAGGCATAGATCAATTTAGACTGATGAGAAACCTACCAAATAATACCAGATTTGTCAAAATCTGTGTGTGCTTACGATTGGTATGACTTATTCGACTCTAAGATAAACGTTCGTGTTGTAAAGATCTAGGAGCACTAACATTCAAATGATTATCATCGAATTATATGGTACCATCTCAAAGCGGCAAGGGTAGAGGCACGTAGGTAGAATATAGAATATGATGATCCGTTGATGATCCGTAATATCGCAAGCGACACCAAGTAAAAAATATCAACTTTTTTACTTGCATTTTCACACATTTATATATTTCACAGATCAATTTAGACTGATGAGAAACCTATCAATTGATATCAAATTCGTCTAAATCGCGTTTTTAAAAAATTACTAATGTTATAACTTATTTGCCTATATGGAAAACGCTCATTGAGGAAGACATTGAGCGGACATACAGACACACAAAGATGTACTTTATAAGATGCATACACATATTATATATTGTTGTATAGCTTTCCTTATATGTTTGAGATTTATAATATTAAAATTGAAATATGTGGTACCGTGGCAAACTGCAATGGTAGAGGCACGTATAAGTCGCAACCGATATCGAGTCAAAAATACAAACTATTTTATTTTCATTTTCACACATTTCTGTTGGCACATATCGATTTAGACTGACGAGAAACCTAACAATTGATATCAAATTTTGCCAAATCGGTGTTTATTACTATTGTAATGACTTATTCACCTGTTTGTTAAACGATCGTATAGAAGACATTAGGAGAAAAGACAGACAAATGAAGACGTACTTAATAAGATACACACACATATTATTTACTGTTGTACAGCTTTAATTATATTCTTCAAATTTATAGTATTAGCATCGAAATATGTGGTACAATCGCAAAACGGCAATGGTAGTTTCACGTACCAAGGATATGAAGATCGGTAATGTCGCACCCGATATTCAGTAAAAAGAACAATCTTTTTTATTTTGCATTTTCACACATGTCTATTGGCAGAGATCGACTTAGAATCATGAGAAACGTATCAATTGATATCAAACTTGTCAACATCGTTGGTTGTTTGCGATTGGTATGACTTATTCGCCTATATGGAAAATATTCGGTTAGGAAGGCACTAAACGCAAGGACGTACAAATGAAGACGTACTTCATAAGACGCATACACATTATTTACCGTTGAACAGCTTTTATTATATGTATCAGGTTTATAGAATTAGCATCGAAAAAATGTGATACGATCGCAAAACGGGAATGGCAGATGGACGTAGCAAGGATACGATGACCGGTAACGTTGCAAGCGATACTGAGTGAAAAATACCAACTTTTCTATTTTGCATTTTCACCCATTTATATTGGCACAGATCTATTTAGACTGATAAAAATTTATCAACTGATATCAAACGTGTCAAAATCGTTCTTTGCGATTGGTATGACTTATTCGCCCATATGGAAAACTTTCGTATAGGTCAGATGTAGGCACACGGAAAGACAGATAAAGACGTGCTTAATAAGATACATACACATATTTTATAATTATGTACAGCTTTAATTCTATGCTTCAGATCTATAGTATTAGCATGGACGTATGTGCTACCATCGCAGAACGGGAACGGTATATGAACGTAGCAAGGATATGAAGATCAGTAAAGTCGAACCCAATATTCAGTAAAAAGTACACTTTTTTGTATTCTGCATGTTCACACATGTCTGTTGGCACAGATCGAGTTAGACAGATGAGAAACCTATATATTAATATGAAATTTGTCAAAATCGGTGTTTATTTACTATTGGTATGACTTATTCGTGTATATCGAAACCGTTCGTAGAGGAAGGCATTGGGCGCACGAACATACATTATGAAGACGTACTTAATAAGAAGATACATAAACATATTATTTACTGTTGTACAGCTTTAATTATATGCTTCAAATCTATAGTATTAGCATCCAAGTAGGTGCTACCATCCCTAAACGGGAAGGATGGAAGCATCAAGGATACGAAGATCGGTAAAATCGCAAGCGACAATGAGTCGCAAATAGCAACTTTTTTATTATTCATTTTCACACATTTTTTTTAATTATTTTTTTTTTTTTTTTTTTTTTTTTTGCACAGATCGATTTAAACTGATGAGAAACCTATAACTTGATATCATATATGTCGAAATCGGTGGTTGTTTACGATTGGTACAACTTATTTACCTATATGGAACATGTTCGTGTAGGAAGGCATTTTGGCGCACGGAAAGACAAATGAAGACGTATTTAATAAGATATATAAACATGTTATGCTGTTGTTTAGTTTTAATTTTATGCTTCAAATCAGTAGTAAACTCCCCCTCCCCTTAGTATGCAACTGCAAGCACACTTTGTCAAATGCTAAAAGGCACTAACTTTCTTGAAAATTATAATAATCAAAAAAAATTCCGGATTCGTATATTATAACGTTATAATGCGCTTTCATTTTCCGTCAGGTGGGTCTCCAGGTCGAGTTGTTATGAACAACAGGAAACAGTATCGTACATTCTTTGCTATGCGATCGCTCAGGTGGTGCAGTGTCTGTACAGAGCGTCCGCCTTGGATGCGAGAGGTCGCGGATTCAAACCCCTGCCGAATCACACTAAAGACATAAAAATGGTACTAGCAGCTGCCTCTTTTGGCGCCCATCATTAAGATATTGGTGTGAGGATAATGTGATTGGGTGGGACAAAATGCTGTATGTTTGTGGCATGATGCCACATTGCTAGACATCATTATAAACTGTCACAATGCAGACATGGTAGCGATATGATTGCATTTTTTTTAAAGCTACGTTAAAAATTACACACACACACACACACACACACACTTTGCTTAGTTATTTGCTATTTGAAGAGATGGAATATTGTTCATATTTCAACCGCTTTTTATTAATGATCATCGATGTGACCAACATATACGATAATAATACTCCCGATGATGATGATGATGGTTGTTGTTCTGATTTCTGTATTACTACTGCTCCATGGGTGTATATCGAACTTGAAAACAGAAGCACTACCAGCAATAAAGCAGCTTTGAAAACAAATCGCACTTAATCGATATCAATATATATTGACATCAAAATGAACGTCAAATGCTCTGTGCAACTGTATCGAAATGAACTATTACATGCTGGGTTTTTTTTCTTTTCTTTTTGGGACAGTTTTAGACCGAAAAAAGTAGTACTTCAAGGCTCTGTCTATGGTATAAATATGTTCATGTACACTTTTCCATTGTAACTTTAAGTGTATAGACTGCAAATACGATGAAGCACAAATCGAGGACGTCGAGTGTTAGCATTGGAACAATGTTACTACTTCGGTCGAGAAGGATAACGACCTATATATGTATTCCTGCCCACTACCATGTAGGATGTATCAAACTGTATATTACTCAAGCGCTCTTTGTCGAGCGTGCTGGTGTGTGTGTACAAAAACAAATGGAATATAATAACTTTAACTGAAATATATACAATTAAATTCTATATAAAAGTGATGCGGCACCTGGGAGTAAAGCAAAAATGGAAGAAACAAATTTCCGGATCGCTACTATCAACAGCAATGGGATAGACAAAGCGAAAGCAGACAAAGTAGCCAAAGAAACAAACTTTGGTGTAATAATGATACAAGAAACACACTATAGAATTAAGCCAGAGTTCGAAATTTTAGTAGAAGACAAACTTAACGCAATAAAGATATGCAACAATTTTGCAAATAATGATATTAGAGTTGGTTGCAACAATAATATTTTTAAAAAGCTGGGAAAGGTTTGAGGAGGGGGGAATTTTTTAAGGGACGGTTGCTACGTGTTAAAATGTTTAATTGGCATATTATAAATGTGTACATGCCAGCTAATAGAAATAAGAAACTAATTTTAAAGAAAACTTATACACCTACCTACAACAATATTCGATGGAAAATCTAATCATAGGGGGAGATTTCAACTGGGTAACTATAAATTAAACCAGTCTAGCAGGATTGATAAATTTTACGGAAATTTTTATGATCCATTAATATATATTAATACTGCAATAACCAACCAAAAGCTATCAGACCATTTCATGCTCACTATTGACCTAAAAATGAAAAAAATAGAAAAATGTGGGTCAGGACTATGGAAACTAAATAATAAGATTTTAAATGACAAAGAATATGTCGAAATAATAATTAAGAAAAGAAATTGAAACCGTCAAAAATGAAGAAAATATTAATATAATAATTGATTGGGATGTTTTAAAAAACAAAATAAAAGGAATAAATATTCAGTACTTAAATAGAGGGCGGAAAAACCCCAGAAAAAAAAGACAAACACGAACTCAAATTAGAACTAAGCAAAACAACAAACGACGATGGAGAAAGAAAAAAAAAAACGATTGACAGACAAAATTAAAATAGTTGAAGAAGACGAAAATCAGGGGAGAATAATAAGGGCGGGAAAATTTACAAAGATCTACAACGAGGCAAAAAACGTATATAAGCGAGAAGAATTTAGAAAAGGGGGTGATACAATTTTAAACAATATCAAAATAAACAATGTAACCCATACTGTAAAAGAAGATATCCTAAATAATATTTCCAAATATTATAAAGAACTATACACCACACACCACACAGAACATATACTTCAGCACAATCGACAGCTACTTAAAAAATGTCGACTGTGAGATGACATCAGCAGTACATAGAGACCAATGTGATGATGTCATCTCAGATGAAGAAATCACAAAAAGTATATCAACACTCACAAAAGTCACCAGGGAAAGATGGACTCATCGTGGAATTCTACCAAAAGTTCCACGGTGAACTGACGCCGATCTTAAACGCTTTGTATAATAATATAGTTTTAAGTAAAAATAAAATGACTAAATCTATGAGGGAGGGAGTTATCACAATTATATACAAAGGGAAAGGGAATAGAGACGAGATTAAAAACTGGAGGCCTATATCACTTTTAAACACGGACTATAAGATTTTAAGTAGGATTTTAACAAATACAGTAAAGGGTAGGATAAACAAGATAATTAATGTAAATCAAACTTGTGGGGGAGGGATATACAAAACAATATTTTAAACATTAAAACTATAATTAACTACATAAATGAAACTGGTATGATGAGTGCTATGGTACTCTTCGACCAGGAGAAAGCTTTCGACTGATTTGAACAAAACTGTATAAAGAATGTTTTTAAAAAATTTGGTTTCGGACCCAATTTCCAAAATGGACCAAAATCCTACACACTGGGATAATTAAACGGGAAATGCACGAAAGAATTTGAAATACAACAATCAGTGATACAAGGATGTCCACTATCAATGCTAGAATACGTAATGGCAATATAAATCCTACGTCACACGATAAGAAACAACCCAGATGTGCAAGCAGGGGCGTATTAACCATTAAGCAGACTAAGCACGTGCATAGGACACCAGGGCCAAAGGGGGCACCACAAAGTTGAGAAAAGGGTGAAAAGAAAGAAAGAAAAAAGAATGAAGATTTGTAAAAAAAACTGATACAACTAGTGCAAATTGATCATGATGTTCTGTTTCTTGATCATGGTACACCCTAGGGTTATCTTCTCAGGTGTACGTGGAAAAGAGGGGCGCGCCAAGATTTGTCAGTGCTTAGGGCACCAGTGAGCCTTAATCCGCCCCTGATTATACAAGGCATACAAATACCAAACCTAAAAAAGAATTAAAAAATGCTCTAACATGCATATGATTGCAACATCTTTATAAGAGAGGGGAAATGCTATAAGCGTCGGGTTCCAAAATAAACCACAACAAGCACGAAATCTTAAAAATAGTTAACTGGAGGGGCAACCACCCTGGATTATCGCCCCCCCCCCCCCACACACACTTACTGAGAGACACTGTAAAGGCTCTAGGGGTTTACTTTGGTAATAAAAAAAAGAAGCTGTAGAAAATTATGAACATATTATCAATAAAATAAGAGAAAATGTGAAAATCTGGCCATGGCGCCATTACCTATCATGGAGCGGGCCCAAGTGGCCAAGACTTATTTATACTCAAATATTAACTACATAATTAAATCCATAGATATGGATAATACAATTTTAAACAAAACAGACAACGAAATAATAGATTATATATGGAATCATAAAATGCATCATGTAAAAAAAGAGACATTATATAGGGCCAAAAGTAGAGGGGGCTTGGGGTTGCCGAGCCCTCTACTACTATAATTAACTAACATAATCAATAGATTTAAAAAAAAATGCACTCAGACCCGGCTACAGCGTGAGAAGCACCGTACATCTACTGGTTCGGCTTCACCTTGAGAAACCGACCAGAGATATACAAAAATAACAAATTAATATAAAAAAATCGAAGTGCCACGCAAACATATGAG
Source organism: Sinohyriopsis cumingii (assembly GCA_028554795.2). NCBI lineage: Eukaryota > Metazoa > Mollusca > Bivalvia > Unionida > Unionidae > Sinohyriopsis > Sinohyriopsis cumingii. The sequence goes on from CM068840.1 coordinate 11,048,408, forward strand.
AACTAATTTTAAAATATAGAGACAAAACAGATTTATGCAAAATTTAATAAGTAAAAGTCACGCTTGGATTAGGGAGGAGGTAACCAAAAATATAAAATGTAGAGTAGAGCAGGACAACTGAGGGGGTAAATTGGACAAAAAATTGGAAAAATTGGGGAAAATAAGATCTGTCAAAACACAAAGTATAATTTTTAAATACCTGCACAACACCTGGCTAACAGGCGAAGAAACAATCAAACATCGTATGCTGAGGATAATGCCGAAATGCCCTTTATGTAAAACAGCGAACTTCACCAAACTACATACGATTGTCCAATGTGATAAAACTAAACATAATAGGATAAAGTTAATAATGAAAATTTGCAAAAAATATAAGTATAACAAAAATAACATTTTATTCATAGATTTAGACTACGAAAACAAAATCGTTCTAAAATGTATAGACTATATAGTAACTACGATGATATCCTGTGGACAGGTGATAAAGATTTTTAAATAAGATACGTGGTAAAAATAAGAATATTAACCACAACAAGAACTCAGTACGTCTTACGACGAATAGATACTTACCGTCAGGTTGATATAACGCAATTGATGTTGGAATTGGGGGAGAGAGGGGGAGGGAGGAATAGGTATTACAGACCGAAGGGTCGCGTAGCGCAATTGCGAGCTGATGCCATACCCATACCCCCTCCTCGCACCCCACAACAGCCATATTTCAAAGAAAATTTCAAATTCTATTTCAAATATTTCAAAGAAACCCATATAACTTTTTTTTTTTAAAAGAGAAAAGGGAAGAAAGGAAGAAAGAAAAAATAAAAGAATTTTGTAATTTAATTTTTTTTCTTCTTTCTCTGAAAGAAAATTCTAAAGACATATATAGGAAGGGATACAGGGAAAATATAAGGGGGAAGTAAATGGGGCTAAGTCACAGGGCTCAGTGAAGTGCATAGGCCCATCATGAGTCTTTGAAAACACCCAATGTAGAACATAAACAGACAAAATAAAGACACAAATACATACTGTATAACACTTAGTTTAAAACCCTACTAACTTCTCCCGCACTGCATGGTTGACCACTATAGAATAATGTGGTCTCATAAATACGTTTGGATCTTTCAATAAAGCATAATCAGATAAACTAAATAAAGGAGGCCTAACGCGACCCAGGAAAAACACATAGAGAATAAAGAAGCGTGAACCTTGGATCGAGCGTAACCTACCTATCAACATGTTTAAAGACTATTATGAGGAACGACACATATTATCACTCGAATAATAAAATAGGAAATTATTTTTTTTAAACAAAATCTAAATAGTACACCATTCCATCGTCAAAATTAGAAAACCATAAAACAAATTAAAAGATACAATATAACATCATAAAGGAAGAAATACAACTGGGAAAGATATTTGATCTATACTTGCTGTCTCAAACATAAAGAAAATATAGCATACACACAATATAACACCATTACATATAGCAAACACTGAGACCTAGGCGACATATAGCAAAGGTTACAAAACATTTCAAGGGAATGAACTTCGAGCAAGGTGAGGGAAACCAGACTCGGACGAACAACCCTTTAGATAACACTATGGAAACATAAATACCCCATCAAAAATTCTAAAAACTAAATTTTTTATATAAAATTTTGTTTTAATAAAACGTAGAACACATCTGAGGGGGAAATACACAAATATAAAATACTTTTTATTTTTTTTGGGAAATGGGGGCATCTGTCCGTTGCCCCCCCCCCCCACTCCCAAAAAAGTGTGTGTGTGTGTGTGTGTGTTATTATACCCATTACATTACTTGCAAAATATATATGGTGCTGACATTTTCGGCAAGAGGGAGACCTACCGATATTCTGCATATAATTATTTTAATGTTTTTCAGAGCGAGAGTATTGGGGCCTGATCTGTTCAATATATTTCTCAACTGATACAGCAGGTATAATCAGAGGCGTAGCTGGGGGGGGGGGGGGGGGGGAAGGGGAGTACATATGTCCCCGGGCGCCAAGGTACAGGGGCGCCAAAATGAGGCTTACAACGTTACATTATAATAAGTAAACAAGGGTAATATTCAAAAATATGATTAAACGGGGAGGGGGCTGGGGCGCCAATTTTATAGTTCGTCCCCGGGCGCAAAATATCATAGCTACGCCTCTGGGTATAATAGAGACCCCCCCCCCCCCCACCGAGTTTGCCACAGAGCGCTCGTGTAATATACGGTTTAATACAAAATACATGATTGTGGGCAGGAATATACAACATTTGGTCGATATACATGATCGTTGGTATCTATTCAAACGAGGGCCATGAAATACATTAGCAAATTCCTACAGTATTTTAAGGCAGGCGATTACGAATTATTTAAACCACGTTTTTCATCTGTCACAGATTTTATAATCATTTTGAAGTGGCTGCTTTATCTCGAGGAAAACGAGCGGTAAGTGTTATACAAAACAAAATCTTAATAGCAATTTGATCACTTTTGCGTCATTTGACAGTAAGAATAGTAATAAATAGAGGATAATTTCTTTTCCTACGTTAGGCCTAATACCTGGTATGTTTTTTTAGTGTGGTACACACACAAAAAACAACCCCAAAACAACACTAACAACATTTTAAAAAACCCACAAAAACGAGTGCCGTGCCGAAGCCACGGGCTAAAATGCTTTATTATCATTTTTTTTTATTTATAGCATCAATCACAAATTGAAATATATACAGTATTAGCGTTGGAAAAGAAAGTTTTCTTTTTGTTATATTTTTTTTTTCTCACCCTAGCGAAACACTTTCTGCAAATGACCTTAATAAAGAAAAATAATAAATTAACCTAAACCACTTTGAATGTCGACCGTATCTTTTATTTACACGGCATCATGCGCGGAAGAAAATACCAACTGAACCGGGATTTCAGACAGCAGATGAATTGAAGTTGATTCATTGAACATCATTAGCAATTGTACAATCAAACAGATGCAACAATGAAAAGTGGAACTATGAAAAATCGAGAATGTTAGATTTGCGAAGGATTTATTCCGAATCATTGTCTGCTAATAGAGAATTCATGTCAGTTGCTGTGTCGGCGATGCCCACACAGCGCGCCGTCCAAATGTGAAGTTGCGTTTTGCTGACAGACATAACACTGTGCCATAATTTATCTGATGGCATGTAAAGAAGCTGCTTAAATTATAGTATTTAAAAGTTTCTTCATTTTGTAAGAGCTCAAGAAATTAATTCTGGTTTGAAAGACAAGATGACGGTAAAACTCAGAAGACGTAGCTGTACAGTACCGTTGGTGTTGGAGACATCATAATAAAGGTAACTGCGTTAACTTCGCTTTTTGTTTGGTAATTTGTTGGATATTATCTTTTGCTGATCTTCTTTGAGCTTGGAGTAAATTTTACATTCTGAACATTTTTATTTGCACTTATCTGCTTAATATGTATTGCTGGGATATCATATAGAATATGAAGTCAGTATAATGGTACTATATTACATATTTGAATGATAAAAGACTGGTAAATGATATAATGATAAACTACAAAATAAATAATTTGCCCAATATCCCAAATATGTTAATTAAAACAAACATTGAATGTAAATTCAGATATAATCAGCAGTTGTAAGAAGTAAGAAATAACATTTTATCCATTGAACCTGTTATGTGTTATCATCATCAGTTTTAAAATAAACACATGGAGACAAGTTTGCTTAAATTCTAAACTTAACACACACACACACACACACACACACACACATGGTATTTTAATCTAATACAGAAATGGTGACATTGATATATGCAGACCAATAGTTTTTTTCTTCTACAGATATAAATTAAAAAGCCTAATTCTGAGAGTTTCACCTACAACATTCATGATGGGAAAGGGCCACTAATTAAGAGCTGACATATGTGGAAGAAAAATACCATCCATGTTGAAAAGGGCTAGAGGTAATGTGAGAAAACATAATTTATCAATCTTATTTAACATTATTGTTGATATTTTATTTCAACTGGTCAAAAGGCTAAGTGGGTTTATGTAATGGTCCAGAGTGTGTTATTTATTTCACATCCCCTTCTGTCTTTCAACAGTAAGAAATTAGCTACTTTGGAGTCCATAGTTCTGATCAATTTGTTTATATAAAACTTGGTTTTGGGCTTAAATCAACATCTTGGATAAATCTAATAATGAGCAAAATCCAAGTATATACATGTGATCATGTATAAGATTAGTTGAGTTTTTTAACCAGCCTAAAAGCCATACTTCCACAATATAGGCTAAAATCATTAAGTTGTCCTTGAAGTTTGATGAGTGTTAACCATTAATAATAATAAGGTGATCTTTCATCTGAGTATGTTACCACCGCATGCAATATTTATACATGTAGTGCAGTTTTTACTAAACGTAGAATACATGCTTATATAAATGAGATCTAGATTGAAGAAGTGAAGATGCATACAAATACATGAGGTTATAACCACTACTGCTGATTCAAGTTTGATCATGCTTGGCCATTGGGCTTATAGAGTCAAGTTTCACAATGATGCTTATTATGAGTGTGATAAAGGTATGGTAGTGAAGTGACCTTGCATCTGATTGGCAGAGTTTCTTATGATTTGCACAACAGTGTTTATGATCCAATTTAGATCTGACTTGTTTAATTATTTGCTTGTATGTCTGAGGCTATAAGCAAAATCTATGCATATAATGTGGTGGTTCTACATCTCACTAGCCATTCTTGCTACTGCTCTTAAAACTATTTCTCATTAATTTCATCAGACTTGGTGAATAGATTTATCTCATCAAGATATAGCAAAAGAGCAATTTTGTAAAAAAAATATTCATTCATATTAAACTCAAATTCTGCATCTGATTGGTTGACCTTGCAAATACTATAAGGGCTCTATTTCTGACAAAAAGATTATTTTGATCTAATGTAGCAGAAATGCTTATATGATCAAAACGTTGAACATATTTGATGACAAATAAGAAATAGTTTTTCATGCAAATTTGATAAACATTGATAAATCGGTTCATATCATTAAAAGCTTGGAAGAGTTTGATTACATGCGAGACCATCACATATTAATCATTCTTTATTTAGAGAATTATTTTTGTCAGGATTTAGTAAAATATGTAAAATCAATATGGACTGGTTTTGTTATGTACAGCAACACTAGTTGTTTACTGAGTACTGAGGGAATTGGAGTAAGGCAAGGGTACATTGCAGTAGGTAACCTGGTTGACTTGATAACAGGATTTTAACACAAACATTTTTATCAGGAGTCTAGCATACTAACCATTGATTCACTGCAGATCCTGCCCCCATTAGTTACCTTTTAATACATAAAGCATTTGGGTTTTTTATGTCACAAATCCCATAGGGATTAAAATTAACATCATAGGTCTCACTGGATAGTTTCGTATTTTGACATCCCTCTAATTTTTAAAGTAGAAGGCATGAACCTAATTATCACAAGCCTAGCATTTATAAATTTACACATAAGCTAAATCTATAATGTGGTTCAGATTTACTTTGAGTTAGGCATGAAAATAGGTTGGCTTGTTGGTGACTGCCTGTCACAGTTAGATGAGCATTGGAGATCATATGCGTAACTTAGTCTGCAAATGAGCTGCCGACTTTTATTTGTGTCTGCTACAGAGGTAAATATAAAAAAATCTTGATGGTAGAGGGGTGATGAAAAGTATGCTAATTTGTTATAGTACTAGTGAACTTTATTCATGCATAAGGCACATACTGATTCTTTTAGTTGCCTTGTCACAGAAAAATATTGAAAATAGCTATTTCTAGTAAAAAATGAATGTAAAATGTACCTGCATCCTTTGACCCTACCAGAACCAAACTAAAAGCTCAAATTTGTGCAGCTGCTTTTGCTCATCACAAACATAATTGGGAGTATAACTGCTAACCCTACCCTCTAGCACACATTTCATTCATTCATTGGATTAAAGTCACGTGCACCTTTCGGTATGTGCGACTGTTTAGTTTGTACACGTTTGTGTACTTTTTGAATTTAGCGATTAACTTATACAATGCCCCCAAGCAAGCAAGCCGAAGCCCAGGTGCCCCAAAAGGTCCCGCCCAGGCTCTCGTCGCTGCAACCTTCTCCATCGTTGTACTCCGTTGGTGGTCTGTTTCTGCATCCTGCATCTCCTTCCTCTCTCATTTCAGGCAGTAACCGAAGCACACCAGCAGCAGTATTATTAAATTTTCGTTGCAATCAATGCCCAGTTCCCTATATTTATTGGGCTATTCCTGTACTATCTTGCCAAACATGTGATTGTCACATACGCTTCAGATATTCCTGAGTTGTGAATTTTCCTATCTTTTGTAAGGTCTATTAAATTTTGTGTACTTTGCGTACTTGAATTTTCCGAAAATTTTTTCACATCTAGTAGGCTTTTAGTAGCCCTTTATTTTGTTTTGGAGATCTCAATTTGGTTAAGTATTTCGTACGTGTGGCTTTAAACCAATCAGTGTGTTTCAGGGCCAGTAAGTTGTTGGTCAAAAGAGGGCTTTCGTGGGTCAGAATGAAAGCCCTATGTGGTAAAATTTGTTTGTAAAAAAGAAAAAAAAAAAGAAAAGAAAAGAAAAAAAAGGTGGGTAGGGAGTGTGTATGCTATATTTGTGTGATGGCTATAGACATTTTTGTTCGTTTTTCTGCTTTTCCCACATATCCCGACAACAGACATTCACGCTCACTTTCTCATTCACACTTATAAGTAGATGTGGGGGGGGTGGCCTTATTTCTTTTGTTTGATTTCGGGAAGGCAATTCTTTTCATACTGGGGGGTGGGGGTGGTTTGATTATTTGAGGCATACTCTTTTCATTGTTTCTGCCTTCATTCCCCAAGGTCTGCAAGTGTCCTGTTCTTTCTTCTTTTACTGCCTTAGGACGTTTAACTTCATTCTGTGCCTTTTCCTGCTCTTCTTTATTTCAGCTCTTTCTGCCTTATCCCGTGTCCGTTTCTGTTTTGGTCTTCTAGTCCTTTTGATACTGCCATGTTCACCGTGAGATGTTTTCTTCGAGGGAGGTGGTTTGATTGCCTTTGTTTCCCTTCGCTTTGACCACTTGGCTATTTACCTGTTATTTTTGTTTAGCTTAGCTATTTGTGATTTATTTTAATGTATATTTTTTTTATTTTTATTTTTTTATATTTTTTTTTTTTTTTTGGAACCTACGGGGCCTAGCATGCCATTATAATTCCAAAACAGTGATTTTGTAATATTCGTCCTTATCTGGTTTTTATTGTTCGGGTTATGAGCGGCGGTGTCAGTCTGTGAACCCACTAGCCCGAGCCGGCCGTCACAATTCCCAAACAGTGATTTGTAATATTTTGATTGGTTTTTTTCTTTTTTGGTTCGATCTTTTAGGTTTATTGGTTTTAATTTCTTTACATGGTCCCTCTTTATACCCAACCCTTCATTTGGTTTAGATTTGTCCCCTTTTGCCTATTTTGTTAATGAATGTCATGATGTTATTATAGGTCATTCCTATGTTATTGTTTTTTGCCACAAGTAACTCCGGGTATGTCCACCATTCTCCTATTTGTTCCTGTTGAGATTTTAGTTCGGCCCTTTCCTGGTTGTATTTGGGGCATATATTTATTAAGTGTGCAATTGTTTCTGGAGTTGGGCAGTAGGGGCAGTTTTCGGTTGGTCCCCTTTTTATGTGTTTCCCTGCGCATCCTGCCAGTAGTATTTTACCTGTTCTTATTCTATTTATTATTGTTATATCGTATGGATTTTTGAAGGTCGGACTTTCGACTTTTCTACTTACTTTTTTCATCATCGTGTGTATTAGACTGTTTGCATCCGATTTTTCCCATAGCTCTTGCCACATGTCATTGATCTTGTCCCATGTTATTGATTTCAGTGACGCTGTATGCTATATTTTGGGCTTTTGGTTCGTTTGTGGCGTTTTTTGCTTCTGCATCTGCTTTGTCATTGCCTGGGATTATGGATGTGAGAGGGTATCCATACGAATTCAACGTGTTTGTTGTTTTTTTCAATCTCTTTAAGTAGCGATCTTGCATGATTAATCATATTAGGTCTGCTCTTGGATTGGTCCGTTGCTAACGATTGTAGTACACTGTAAGAGTCGCTTAGAATGACTGCCTTAGTTGTGGGGTATGTTTTGACGTATGTTAATGCCATTAGTATTGCCATGAATTCTACCGTGTATATAGCGCATTGGTCTGGGAGTCTTTTTCCAACGGCGACATCTAATTTTGGGATCACTATCCCTGCTGCAGTTTTATTTGGATTTTTGGTTTTTGATCCATCTGCGAAGATTTGCGTGTATGTCTCGTATTTGTTGTCAATGTACGTTAGTATTGATGCTCTTAGTCCTATCGGGTCATTTTGTTTTTGTCCTAGTTTACGTAAGCTAAGATCTATTTGTGGTGTGGGACAGGTCCACGGGGGGTGTGGGTAGTACCTTATTTTTTCTGGGTTGATATTTGCGATTTGAAATTTCCTTTTTAATTCTATAATTATTTTCCCACTAGGTATTTTTTTATTTTTTCCTTTTGTATCGAATGGTTTGTCGCATGCTAAGAGGGCTTGTAGCGTGAGGTGGTTGGGTTGGTGTATTGATATTCGAGTCGAGTATCGCAGCATCAATTCCTTCCGCCTTAGGTCTAGCGGGGGTTCTCCTACTATTATTAAGATATCTTGTGTGGGGGTACCATTTAGGATGCCGGTGTATACCCTTAGCGCTTTTGATTGGACTGTGTCTAGTTTCTTTAGTAACGTGGCGTTCGCCGCTCCATATACCTGGCAACCGTAGTCCAATTTTGCTCTTATAAGTGCTCTATATAGGGTAACGAGTGTTTTTTGATGAACCCCCCAATTCACCCCTCTGAGGTTTCTGTGGAGGTTGATGTCTCGTTTGCACTTCGTTACGAGTTCTTGGATATGAGCTGCCCACGTGAGTTCGTGGTCGAATACCATACCTAGGAGTGTCGCTTGTTTTTCGAATTTGATGGGTACCCCCTTTAGGGTTAAGTTTGGAGTGGGTGGGGGGTGGCCACCTCCCGGATTGAAAACTATGCCTACTGTTTTTAGAGGTGACAATTTAAATCCCCATTTATCTGTCCAATTTCCTATATCGTTTAGTCCTTTTTGTAAGTGCTTGGTCGTTTCTCTGCTGGCCGGGTTGCCAGTTTTCCATACGGCGCTGTCATCGGCGAATTGGGATAAGTCAAGGTGGTTGGGTTTTACCGCTGTTTCCAGGTCGTTTATCATTATATTAAATAAAGTTGGGCTGATTACGCTTCATTGTGGCATGCCATTTTCCAGTTTGTATCGTTCGGAGTAGTCTTGTCCTAGTCTGACTTGTATCTTTCTATCGGTTAGGAAGTTAGCAATAAATTTGTATATATTGCCAGTTATTCCGTATGGTTTAAGTTTACTTATCAGTCCCTTAGTCCACATTAGATCATATGCTTTTTCCATGTCTAAAAAGATGGCTGTAACATATCTGGATTTTTAAAATTTTTCTCTAGATGCTAATTTGACAGCGGTTTCTAGTCTCATGAGTTGGTCTATTGTGCTTCGGTAGTTGCGAAACCCGCTCTGTGTATTAGCTAGTAGTCCTTTGCTTTCTAAATGGTATTTCAGCCTGTTGTTTACCATAGTTTCCATTATTTTACATATATTGTCTGTTAGTGATATGGGCCTGTATGATTTTATATCGCTTGAGGGTTTTCAGGCTTAAGAATCGGGACCACTACTGCCTTTTTCCATCTTATAGGTATGGTACCGGTTTCCCATATTTTATTAATGAGGTTAAGTGCAATTGTGACAAGTTTTTTGGGTAGGTTCTTGTACATTTCATACCCCAAAGTATCCTCCCCGGGGGATGTGGTCTTTTTGCCGGCGAGGGCCTTTCTCCATTCGGCTTCTGTAAACGGAAGGTTTAGTGGGCCGTCATTATTTCCTGCTTCCTTTATGTTGTCAGAGTTGCTTTCCTCAAATTGCCTTTTATGATTTTTAAACTTATCCTCTAAGTTGGTATTGCTACACATGTTGGCGAAATAGTTTGCGAATAATTCTGCCTTATGTTTGTTGTTTTGTCCAGGTATGTTGGGGGTTATTGATTTAGTTTTGCCTCTCATTTTTTTAATTCTTTGCCACACCTCCTTCGATTTTGTGTTAATATCTAGTTTTGAGCAGAATTCTCTCCATGAGTTTTGTTTAGCTATCATAATAGTTTGTTTGGCAGTTTTTTCCTTTTCCTTGTAGTAGTTAAAGTCCCTATTATTTTTAGTTCTTTTGAATTTGTTTAGAGCTCTTTTTTTCTCTTTAATTGCTATTTTACATTCATTATTCCACCAGGGCACCGTGGGTTTGGGTGCTACTCCTTTAGTTTTAGGAATTGTTTCTTGGGCCATTGTGTTAATGGTTTCTATTAATTTGTCATTAAAGGTGTCAATGTCCCGGTGATATATGGTTTCTGGGTCGATTGAGTCACCTATCTGTTTGAACCTAATCCAGTTGGCCTGTTCGTATTTCCATCTTGGTGTGAAGGACGCTTTATTTTGAGGTATTCTAATTTGTATTTCTATATTTATAAGGTAATGGTCACTTCCCATAGGGTCGCTTTCATCAACTTGCCAATCAGAAATGCCTGCTAATCTTGGTGTGCATAGAGATAGGTCTATTGCTGATGTGTGGCCTGTTCTGTCATCTATCCGGGTGTGCATTCCGTTGTTTAGAAAAACTAAGTTGCATTTTTGTGCCCATTTTTCTACAATTTTTCCTTTAATGTCCGTCTTTTGACTCCCCCATAGTTCATTGTGCGCATTGAAGTCCCCGCATATTACCACCCATTCTCCACAGTCTTTAATCATTTTGATTGTTTCGTCTGCACTTAAATTGCGCTGCTCATTTGTTTCATAGAGGTTAACGATTAGTACCTGCTTAGTTTGAGCGGTTATTTTGACTATCTGTATTTCGAAGTCATTGGGCGGTCTACTATCTGTTAATTTATGCATTTCTGATGTAATTCCATCTCTAACAAAGGTTGCTAACCCCCCTCCTCTTGCTGTGGGGGATCGATGCTTTAGGTATTTGGTGTTGTAGCCTATGATGTTTGGGATACGTGAGGTATCATTTAGATGGGTGTCCTGTATGCATATAACATCTGGTTTTCTTTCCTGTTCAAGTATTTTGTTATTTAGTTGGTCAGCGTGGGCCCTAAGGCCGCGTGCATTCCATTGCCATATTTTGATTTCTGCTCTGGAATCCATCTCTAGTGCAAAAAGTCTTAATAGTTTGTTTAATTTACTGTTGTTTTCGTTTTATGCGTGTTTCCTACCAGTGAGGGTGCTACCTATTTATTTTGTTTTTGGTATCCTGATTTTTGTTTTGGCCTGCTTATAGTTTACCCCATGGGAGATCATATATTCGACTATTAGGGCTTCTCTAAGATCCCTGGGGCATTCTGCGTGGTTTGGTTTGTGGTTACCACTACAGTTAGCGCAGTGCTGATTGGTGGCGCTACATGTTTTCCGGTCTGGGTGGTGAAGACCACATTGATTGCACCGGAATAGGTTTCCGCAACTCTTAGAGTAATGCCCCCAATTTTTGCAGTTGCCACAGAACCGTGGTTTGTTTTTGAAAGCAAAAATTTTTTTAGCCTCGAGTTTTTCGGCTATTTTGATAGTTTCTGGGGTGGCGCCCTTAAAAAAGAGTACCACTGCAGTGCTATCCTTTCCCCTTCTTGTTTTTAGGCGGATTGCTTTCTCTACTTCCTGTCCTTTACTCCTTATGTAGTCTACTATTTCATTGGTTTTATTTTGAGTTGATACGTATATGACTCCTTTGTTGTGTGTTTTTGGGGGGTTTGGGTCTATGTGTTGTTTTGTTCTGTTGTGTCTAGTGACCTGAACATTTATTTGGCCTATTCTTTCAATTTCCATATATTTGGCAATCTGTTGTTCAGTGGTGCATTTGATTATCAGCAAGTCGTCTCTAGTGCTTTTAAGCGTGAATTCTCCTTGGTGATGTTTGTTCAATTGCCATGCTATGGTTTTAAAGGCTAACTTCGTTATTTTGGAATTTACTCCCTTGACGAAGAGAGTCAGTTCAGCGGGGTGTTTCTTGTTTTGGATATTTTGCAGACTGGTCTTTTTTCCCCTGGTGTTTGTCTCTTTAGCTGACTTTGTTTCGTTGTCCATAACCGGCTTGCTGGGTCTTGTATTCTGACAGTTAGTGTGTTCCTTATTCTTTCTAACTGGTATTTGGGATTTGGTTTTCCTATTATTCTTACCTTTTGTTGAGTCGTGTGTGACTGCTTTATTTGTGGTAGGGTGAGGGCGTTCTGTTTCATCTAGTAGGTTCTCAGTTTGAGTCCCCTGGCTGCTAGTGTTTTTAACCAGCGTGGTCTGGGTTGTTTTTGTGCTTGTTGAGTATTGTTCCTCAGTTTGGGTACTCATGTCGGATGTAGTTTTGCGGTTACTCGGTAGATTGTCCACATTCTCGTTTACGCTTGGTGACAGGTAGAGTCTACTCATCGAGTCAGTTGGGGTCGAGTTGAAAATTGGCGTTAAGAACTGTATCTGTTGTTTTTCTCTTAGGGGGGATGAGACTGCTTCGGAGTAAGTTTGCCTTAGTTTATCTGCCTTTAGGTTGACCAGGCAGCTGAGATAACTATTTGATGATGTGACATTAATTTTGTTGTTATCCATCTTGAGTTTCTTTATTTGATGTAAGGTATATATGACGGGATATTTCTTTAGTTTTAATCCTGGGTTTGTTTTGATTTCTTGCAATTTATTTGAGTTTAATTCTAGCTTAAAGCTATCTGTCTTAACTATACTTTATTCTACTTAGTACTATGAAAAAGCAACAGCTGTAAGGGGATATGCAAATAGCTTTTATTCTGATTTGTGTAATTAATTATTATATTACTATTATCCAATTTAAACTTATTGAAAATTATTTTCTAGCCAAATGGTCAAAGTAAAAGGTTTTACTTACCCCGATCCAATTTTCTTTTTAAGATCTTTAGAGTTTTTAAATACAGCCTTCTAATTATACAAGTTTCATTACATTGGTCAATAATTAGTCACATGTGATGACACTTGTAACTAATCAAACCACAGCAACTGAGAGCAGACTAAGCACTGATATTTATATGGTACAGTGGCAATATACAGTCTGTCTGCCGCAACACATGAAACAAACTGGACAAATCTGAAAGCCTTGAATTTGACTTTATTTATCTGTATGGTAGAACAGAACCTGAGTTGAAAAGCTTTTAAAGAAAGACCTTGATATCAAACCTAATAATAACTGCAGGAGTTATATTATGGATAATTAACCATTCTCTCAGTTTCAAACTGGGCATTCCATCCCATGGGGTTCTAAATGTAAACCAAGTGTAACTGATATCCTAATGAACTGTAACGACCATAGCAGCACAACAGCAGGGGACCAGGTATGTCCAGATCCAGAAATCACAGACCAGTTTCAAACTGATGATGAACCACATAAAAATTACACATCTGCTAGAACTTATGTTATGAAGATAACTTAAATTGCATTATTATTAATCCTCCTCCTCACATTCATCATAATTGAGATGCATCATATATGTTTTATTGTAAAATAGTTTTTGCAACATAATTCAGTGAAGACCTTTGCTGCCAATTTACCAGTGAACCATTTGTTTCAATGAACATATTTTATGTTGTAACAAGGAGCATCATTTAAACATTATGATACACTTATCATACCTGTATATGAAATCTTAATACTAACACTTATACTTGCAATACTACTACTAATAAAAACACCTGCATTGATAATTTGATTATGTTCAATTGGACTTGTATCTAAATGATCACCAGCTGTATGAAAAGACATATTTTAATATATAGATATTGGATGGAATACTAGTTACCACAATTGAATAGTCATATGATAAATGATATATTATTTTAAACAATTTATATTTGCAGTGAAACATACTTTTACATTATTTTCACTTAAATTTCATTTATAGAGCAGTATACTCTGCATTCATTAAATTACTGAAATGGTTATAATACAACAACAAATACTGCAACTTCCAGAATCACAAAAATCAAAAGATATAAACAAAAACTTCCCTACATGTATCAACAGTTGTCACTTAATAGACAGAACTCTGAAGATTTAGAATAGGATGTTAACAAATTAGGTATTCAAGTTAAAAAGAAAAAAATACCAAGTAAGCTTACTACCAAAAAATCAAACAATAACAGTGAATTTTAGTACATTCCCAGGAAACAGAATATATGATTTTTCTTAACTTGATCTGATACATCTTAAATCTATAGAAAATGATTCATATTGTATGACTAAAATATTATGTAAACAAAAATTCCATCACTTTTTTCAGATGCAACATGCATACCCCAACCCATCCTTCTTGATCATAAAGTATACCAGCATTCCACTATAAGATGGGGAGCTGTAGTGGCTCAGTGGTTAGCTTTCTGGACCTGTGAAATAAGGTAGGTTCAAATTCTACCATCAGACCAACCTGGGTTAGCTACCATGGTGTGTCCTTGGGCAAGGCACTATACTTAAAGTGCCTTGGCACTAAATAACTTACTTGTGTTGGTTTACCATAAAAGGCCAAACCAAACATAAAAAAACAACAACTTTAAAATATGAGTTTTGTCAATACTATGTAATTGAAAATCATACTGAAGAAATGTTTTTGTTAATACAGATTAATGGATCTAAAAAATCTCTTTCTTCTGCAGGAGTTTAAAATGTTAAATTAAAAAGGTCATGGTACACATTGCTTTGTTCGTACACTTCAGCTTTATCATAATATTTATTTGAAATGAATTTATACAAATGGCATTAAATTGGGTTTCAGGCTGGTAATGACAATGGTAGTAGTGAATAGGGACGGTCTAGGGACTAGGGAACTTCCATGTTAAAAAGGGTATATCCACTCTGGGGACTATGTAATTTAACATGGGAGGAAAAAAAAAATATTCATTCTAGGGACAAGGGGAATTTAACATGGGAGAAAGAAAAAAAACTATTCACTCTAGAGACAAGGGAAATTGAACATGGGGAATAAATCGTGGGACTGTCTTGGGACTAGGGGAAATGGAACAGGGTCGGGACCCTATTTTAATAAGGTCCCGACCTGATGGGTCTATGAAAATGGAACAGGCGAAAATTGAAACAGGGAGGGGTCTCTATTTTTTTATTATTTTTTTAAACAAAAAAATAAAAAAAGGGGTAGGCAATTGAAAGTCAAGATCTTTTCGAGAGATAGGAATGGCCCTGAAAAGGGCCTTTGGTTTTATGTTAATATACCCTTAACATAAAGGGCATCTGTGACATCTTCTTCTTGACCTTAGGCTGTGCCTGACTGCAGGACCATAGATTAAGACTCTTTTGAGGCATCCTTGATGCTCCACATAAGATTCTTCGCATCCACAGGCTGGTGTCTGTCCTGTGGATAACTGTCCAGTTGGATCGGACATACATTGATATGTCCGTCCGGAACATCATCGAAGACACAAGCGTTGAAGATTGTACATCGGTCCACATGTTGGGGTGCTGAGTAACAGGTGAAGGAATGCAGTGAACTGTACTTATTTATAGGGGGAGGAAGGATTGAAACGGGTTGAGTTTGTTGACCAATCCAAACACGCGTTACAAAATTCAGTCAGCCCACGTCCAATCCGAAGAGAGCAGTCTGTGACGTCACATAGTCTATATAGATTCGCTAGCGCCTGTGCGTAGTCAATCTAAGCAACAGTTTTTCAACATGACGGAAACTCAGAAAACGATCAGTTTGGGTGCACTGATGGTGGAGACTACCCAAGGGAACCCAGACTTACTTTCAGAAGAGGTGAATTGGGATTTTGTGGATTTTTTTACCTTGCAAGAATTTGCTCCTGAACCTTCGTCACCTTCTCCTTCATTACCGCACATGGAAAATTTTAGACAGAGACAGAAAGAAGAATTGGAGAAATTTATACAACAGCAAAAGGAAGCGGAACAAGCTTTTCTCCTACAGCAACAGCAGCAAGAAGAAGAGGTAAGAAAAAAACAAGAAGAAGAAGATGCAGTATGCAGTCCAGAAGTAGGCCTTGGCCATGGCAAAGGCTTAAGACAGTTAAAGTTGATTGTTTAAACTCACCCCTTACACCAAAAAAGGCCCTTTTCAGGGCCATCCACGTCTCTCGAAAAGATATAGGCTTTCAATTGCCAATAACTAATAAAAACCATTTTACCCAATAGTACCTGTCTGTGTATGAGTGTGTGTGAGTGTAGGTTCTTATTTTACAATCAAAACCCAAAGACACTTACCTTTTATAATTAATTTATTCTTTTATAAATATTTACAATTCACAATTCACAACAGAGCACTTTAAAAAGTTCATAGACTTATTCTGTCTCATTGTTCACTCTCTGTTTGTTTAATTTCTTCACCGTCATAGTCTTTTCCTCCTCTTCCTCCTCACTTTCTTCCCTTCTTTTCTTCTCCTGTTTCTTTTTCTTCACCTGTCTGTTTTCTTCCTCTTCTTCTTCCTCTTCCTCTGAAGAATCCCTCTCTTCTTCTGACTCCTCTTGTTTCTTTTTTGGGCAGTCTGGTGACCAATGTCCTTTTTCTTGACAATAATAACAGGTATCTTGACTTTTGTCTCTTCTAACCCCTTTTTTTTCTTTTTTGACGGTCTGGACACTCTGAAGACCAATGCCCTTTCTTCTGACAGATATAGCAAGTATCTTGACTTTTATTTTGAAAGGAAGGAGAGTAGTCCCTCGGCTGGTCTGAAGAGAATTTTCTAATGACCCCTCGCAAAGCTCTGATGAAACGTTCGATCTTGGTAGTCTCTTCCATTGTTGTGCTCAGTTTGAGAGTGAAATGAATAGTGAAAGGACAAGACACATACCCTTTATATACACTGGTCTGCTATGACTATAAATTAATCCATGGTGTTTAAACTTTAGTCATTTGACTTTTTGCTATCGAGATGAAATGATCCAATTCATTTGAGAAGAAAGAAGAAGAAAGTAAGAGGCAGAAACGTGATCTATCGCCTCGTACTAGGGCTGAAGTCTTGGCACAAATTCATGCCAGTGATTTTGAAGAGGACATGAGTGATCATTTAAAAGAGGCTGGCACCATTGCCAAAGCGTGTTCCTTAGTCTACCGACAACGATTCATGCTTGAAAACACTGTGGCTGTCATCAGTCCTCAAACGACCAACTATGTCAAACGTCAATACTCGGTCAAAGCCCCATGCTGGTTGCATTACTTGTGCGACAAGGAAGACAAATGGATTCAGCATGCCCGCAACGGACAGGGCGAAAGATCATCGGAATGCATTCGGTCAATGGCTGGGACTTAGAAAACCCCAAGATCATGTACGAGTTTAACGGTTGCTTATTTCACGGATGTCCCGTCTGTTACCCTGACCGCGGCACTAAAAATCAGTTCTTACAACGAACCATGGAAGACTTGTACCAGGCCATTTGTCAGCCACGCCTAAAGTTAGAACAGGAAGGATACCAAGTGGTGGAAATGTGGGAACACAAATACAATCACCGTTTGAACACCGATCCCGAGTTTAAACGCCTCATGGAAAGTTACCAGTTCATGGACCCCCTGAACCCAAGTAATAGTTTGTACGGAGGAAGGACCAATGCCACCTGTTTGCTGTACCAAGCTGACGAAGAGAAAGGAGAAGAAATCAAATACTTGGACGTGTGTTCACTGTATCCCTACGTGTGCAAATGTTGTTGCTTTCCTGCAGGGCACCCACAATTGTTCACCGAACACATCGACCTAAAAAACATTCGACAATACGAAGGCTTGATCAAGTGCAAAGTTTTGCCTCCCACGAACCTATACCATCCCGTCTTACCTCGCCATTGCCAAGGCAAACTTATGTTTCCTTTGTGCCGTACTTGTGCTGAAACGTGCAACCAAGATCAACCTTGTCATCACACCCAGGAAGAACGGGCCTTGACGGGGACATGGGTCAGCGTAGAATTGTTCAAAGCTCTGAACATGGGATACCAACTGTTAGAAGTGTACGAAATTTGCCACTTTCCCAAGACACAATAATTCCACAAGGGTGACCCCACGCAGATAGGCATTTTCGCAGACTACGTGGATGCCTTTTTGAAACTGAGCAAGAAGCCAGTGGCTATCTGTCCTGGTGTCACACTCCCGAAGACCAAAAGACATTCAGAGAGAAATTCTGGGCACAAGAAGGCATTACTTTAGATCACATTGAGAAAAACGAAGGCAGGCGATCGTTTGCCAAAGTGATGTTAAATTGCTTGTGGGGTAAAATGGCACAATGACCGTGTTTACCCAAGACGGAGTATTTGACCGAACCTTCCCGCTACTTTCAGATGATTCACGACAAAGCCAAATTCATGAAACACGTGGACGTCGTTCGTGAGGATTTGATCTTGGTGAATTACGAAGAAGATCTGAACTTTGTAGAAGATGACCCCTTTGGAAATGTCATCATTGCAGCTTACATGACAGCTCATGCTCGCTTAAAATTGTACGAAGCTTTAGAACTGTTAGGGGAACGTGTCTTGTACTTTGACATGGACAGTTGCATTTATATCGATCACCCGAGTCAACAGCACCCTGACATCGAAGGAGACCGTTTAGGAGCCTGGACAGACAAGCACCCCGATGACAAGATTCTAAGTTTCGTTAGTGGTGGTCCCAAAAATTACGGCTACGAATACTGGGACAAACAAGAAGTGCACACGAAGTGTAAAGTGAAAGGACTTACTCTTAATTATCGTACCAGTCGAGTGGTCAACTTTGGCATATTGAAAGAAGCCTTGCAGTCTAGAGAAAGTGACCACCTATCAACCCAACAAGATTGTACGTTTACCCACACACCACATCGTCAGTCGACCCTTGGAAAAAGTCTATCAGATCGTGTAGCAGAAGCGAGTGCGGCTTCCCACCCACTTTACTTTGCCGTATGGACATGTCGGTATAAAACATTGGTTGTAAGAGGATAGCCACCCACCAGAAGGATGACTTCGCCGCAGCAAGAATCGAGTGAGAAATCCAGTGAGAACTCCAAGTTCAAACCCTACCATTTTCCAGTCTTCTTACCTGACTATTGTGATTGTGCCCGTCGATTGGACACGTTTCAAAAATGGCCTACGGATAGGGAAGGATTACCTTCTTCGTATGTTTTAGCTAGAACAGGATTTGTCTACTTCGGACCTGAGTCAGGATTGGGATACGAAGTACAGTGTTTCGCTTGCGGACTGAAGTTACGAATGGATCTATGTATCTACAAAGATTCAGCTATTCTGGAACATACTCGATGGTCTCCGCACTGCCCTTACCTTTCAATGGCCTTTCCACCCATTAAACTACGGTACAATTATGACGGTACCTTAGAGACGGTACCTTCCAAAACTAGACGTAAACACATTGCATCCTATTTCATTGTTGTTTCTTTTCCACATAATAGCTTATTTTTTATAAAATGTTAAACTTTACTAATCTTTTTTCAAGATCACTTTAGTTTGCAAAAATATATCTTGTCATTTATTGGCATTCTACATTGAATTTTGTAAACTAGCTATAAACCTGACCTAATTACTCAACTTAACTGCTGACAGAAACAGTCTACAGTAAATGTATTTCATTTCTATAGCTCGATGGATAAACATTACATCTTTTAAAGCTGTGCACAGAATAGGCCGACATATCACGAGTCAGGAAAACATGGGGGTGGTATCCCCTGTGTCCAAAATTAACATCATTTTGAATAGAATATTCTAGTGACAATTGCCTCTTTTCAAATGGTAAGCATTGCTTTTTTTTATTTTCATCAATCTGTCAAATTCGGTATGCATTTTGCTTTAATATTTGAGATGGAAACCTTAGGTGCATAGAAATGTCAGACAGCATTGTACATCATGGATGGTGTCCAACATACTTTTATGATCATAAAACAAAATCCTATTTTTTAGTTATGGCCACTGATTTAAAAAATATTCATCCAAGCTAAATATAATAATAATAATAATGAGGACTTTGTATAGCGCCTAATCTTTAGAAGCTCTAAGCACTTTGCAACATTAGACAACATAAAAACATACACAATGATATGATTACAAAAACAAACACCGTGAAATTAGAAAACATAAAAAACATGCTGAGAATATTTAAGGTAGTTAACATTATTAAGTCATTAAGTTTGTTTTTGTAGTCAGAATAAGTAGTTTTGAGAGCACTCTTGAATGGGATCACTGCGTCTTTGTGTCTAAGTTCAGTGGGCAATTCATTCCATGTTGCTGGGCCCTGGTATGCAAAAGAATGCTGTCCATGTGACTTTGTTTTCATAGTGAGAATAATGAGTATATGATTGTCGGAAGAGGAGTGTAAGTATCTTGCTTGTGTGTACACATAGGTGAGGTCGGATAGGTATGTTGGACTAGAGTCTGTCAGTGAAACGTAGCACAGAGAACTAATGTTGTGTTTGATTCTGGATCGAATGGATAGCCAGTGTTGGGTACAGAGCAGCGGGGAGGTGTGCTCTGATTGTAGTACTCTAAGTATGATCCAAGCAGCTATGTTTTGAACTTTTTGAAGTCTCTGCAGTAGATATTAAGATGAACCAGACAGAATTGAGTTACCATAGTCCAGTCTTGAAAGCAGTAATGAACACACAAGTGTTTTAGTGGCATCAACTAAAAGATATCTGAGAATGGAGCTGATGCGTCTCAGCTCAAGATACGCAGCCTTGCATATGTTCATGACATGTTGGTGCAATGTGAGAGTACTGTCCAGAGTAACACCTAGGTTTTGTACTGATTGTGTGAATTTAATGTTGGTGTTGCTGATATTTATTGTGTGAGGTAAAGGATGTGAATGAGAAAGTCTTTGATAAGTAAGTATGGGTTGATTTAAATTGTGTTTTTCATGTGACTTGCCAGAGATTTTTAAATGAATTGATAAAGTAACTTGAGACACATTTCAAAGTACATGTTTTAAAAATATTCCATTGATTATTGCTGGCATTTAGAAAAATGCAATGCATCCTTTGTTGTGAAACTTATTTTAAAACATTGTATTACTCATGCAGAAGCCTGCTTGAAAACTAATGGCAAAGCAAAGGCAAATGGAATGGAAGAGACCATATCAGAGACCCTCAAATATGCACCCAACCAACGCAGAATGATAAAAAACAAGGTAATCCAAATGACTCTTATTTCATCAATATTGGATTCAGTTTCGTCTTTTAAAGCATAGTATTTGCAAAGCGGATGCATTTCTAAACTGATAACAAAATCAGCTTATCCTATTGCCCAGGACTATCAGAGCTAGAGTCCAGCTAACTACAATATGCATATATCTTGTCTGATCGGACAAGTGCCTCCATTTGGAATTTTTATTCACATGAAATATTTGGATGAAATAAATTCATCTTTGTGCAAATTGATTGCACCATCCACTTGCCAGAAATGACAAGTAAGTGCAAAGTTATCTTGTATCATGGCTTAACGATAGTAAGGGAAGCACAAGTGCAGTGAAGAAAATTTCATACATTTTTATAATGCTGATTAACATGACTTCTGCATATGTAACTAGTGCTGAGATGATATGACTTTATTTAAGCATTACAATTTTGTTTTAATTTGCAGGTGCCTGAGCAGAAGAAGTAATAGATAAACTTTACAGTGGAGTTGGAGACTGATTCTGATTCATAATCTTAATTAAATCTAGAAAATAAACATTAAAGTCATATTAAAATATCTGTTGTATTGTTTCCTTCTTTCATTTTTCTCTTAAAAACAAATGTCTGAACCTTTAGTCTGTAAATTCAGTGGATTCCTTATCAGCCCATCTACTTTTACTTTACACCATGCTACTTTAAAAAAAAAATGAATTATCCCCATTGGGGTAGGTCCCCCCAACCCCCCACCCTACTTTGTCAACTTACCTGCCACATTTAAATCTAATGGAAGGCCCTGCTGTAAAGCCTGTTAGTAAAACTACCCAACAAGAGGATTTCATACATTTGCAACTCCTAGATGGATGGTAATGTTTTCATTTTTGTAATGTAGATTTGGACATTCTTGCCACCAGTATGGAATATGTGTTTCAGAAACACAAGCAGCTTTCATCAGATTTGCATATAGGTTTTATATGTTGTGAGTATGTTGTAGGAAGTTTTTTTAAATAACATCATATGAGATGATGCCAGTGGAAATGGCAGAAAAGTGTCTGTATTGTTCACCAACTACACCTTGTTCTTACAAAATGTGGCTGTTACACATTCCCATGATGATGTCACTGACAGCCATCAGTGAGGAATGCCCCAACAAGCATAATACAAATTGCTTCCATTGTAATTGTTACAATTCCATTCTGACCACTCCGGTGTCCTAGTGGTTAGAGCGTCCGCCTCAGAAGCGGGAGGTCATGGGTTCAAACCCCAGCCAAGTCATACCAAAGACTTACAAAAATGGTATTAACAGCTACCTCGCTAGACGCTCAGCATTAAGAGGTTAGTGTTAGGACTGATCGGCCTGGTGTCAGGATAATGTGACTGGGTGCAACATCATACTACATGTTTGCAGCATGATGCCCCAGTGCTATACATCACTATAAACTGCCACACTGCAGACATCGTAGCAATATGACTGAAAAATTATTCAAGCTACGTTAAAAATCCAATCACACACACACAATTCCATTCTACGATCCAGAACCAACACTAATTCCGTACTACAGTTCTTGCATTTCAATCCAATTTTGCTTTTGAAATGTAGTGCCACTCAATTCATAATGAACCCATTCATTTCAAACACTCGCAAATACTTATTATTCCTGTCTACAACTGAAAAATATCTATATAAAAAAACGTGTAACTGTGTTTTATGCAAGGGCATGGAGATGCACAAAAACTTGCACCTGAAGCTTGAATAAAACCCCGACTGTGGATAAGACTTTACCCATCGATTACCCCAGCTTGGGGATAAATTCCGACCGTGGCGATTTATTATATATCCTAGACTGCTCCAGCTTGAGGGCAAAATCCAAGCACATCCCTAAAAAGATAACAAGTATAGCGGCTCTTTACCTTCTGTAAATGCCACTTGAGCTTCCTGATGCTGTTGTATCTGCCATTTGACAGAATCACGAATGTGGATATATTTCTTAATTGCCTCTAGTTGTTGAGCTAGTTTAGCTGTATGAAATTCCTTTGTGCAGACTCACTCATTATTAATATTACAACAGTGATTTAATTACACATCACCTGTCAGCACACCGATGATAAGTCAGTTATTTTATAACACACCAACAAGCTTGCCCCTTGCACCCCCCCCCTTTTTATTTTATTTGGGCAACTGTGGACATGAATCTGCAAGGCTCAAATTGTCATTTTTAATATAAGATCTCAACATTTTTAAGGCCTTAATTTTAAAGACATCCTTAAAACCCCCAAAAGGTTATCAACTGGATCACCAGCCTTCGTTTAGAGTAACAGCAAGTATATATATATATTTAGGTCTAAGGAAACACAATAAAAATGTTTGATTTAACAATGACATATTTGCCTCAGGTCGGTGATCCTGAAGTGAATATTAACTGTCCATTTATTTTCGTGGCTTTTCTTTACTAGGAAATTGATTATAGAGATTTCTGCAATGGTGAAGGCAATGTAAAAATTGGTTACTATAACATACTTTTTACGCCATGTTTGAAAAAATAAATCCAATGGAAAGGTTATAGTCTGAAAATCTTCATTAAATTAAGTTAATATAGGGGAAAAAACTTTAAGAGTTCATAAATATTTTTCAGTGCTGAATAAAGATATAACATAACACTTTCTGCTGTGATTTTAATAGTTTCTGAGAGCATGAAAAATTTCTAGAACTATAATGTATAAATGTTTTCAAAAGATTATATTAATATGAGGGAAAAATCTGTTATGAAATAAACTGACAAGATCTTGTATGAATTCATGTTGTCTTTAAATATGATATTTGTGTGAAAATATCTGGAAGAAAAAACAAGATGGTGCCACTCACACATACAATGTGGTTGCCACAGTAGCCATATTAAGAAACTTTTTATCGCTACTTCTGAATGGATAATTGTGTCAGCGTGTCAACATGTGTACAAAATACTTATGTTGATGTCTAGCAGGTCCTGAATGAGAATTATGGTGCTGTACAGACATCCTATAAGGCCACCAATGTGGCCATCCTGAAAATCTTGGTATAACTACTTCTCCTGAATGAATTGTCATATCAGTGAAAGACTTTTTATGTCTAGTTGGACGTAAATGAAAATAGTGCCAATCTAACCTCCAATATGGCTGTTTTAATGGGCATCTGGAAAACCCCTTCCTTGCTACTTCTCCTAGATGGCTGGTCATTTTGACATTGTGCTTTCACTAGATGACCTATTTGATGTCTGGTTGGCCGTAAATGGAACTATGTATATGGTTTTGATGTCTAGTTGGTCCTAAATGTGGTTTTTGCTGCTCATAAACTTCTAATGGTATTATAGTTGGTTCCTTAATGAAACTGCTGTACAAAATTAAAAGGCCTTCTCACTTTCTGTCAAGTTGGATACAATTATCTTTACCAGCTAGGATTTCTTGATCCTCTTTTTTATACATCAACCCTTCGCATATGTAGTTAGCTAAAACAGTATTTTGAACAATTAATTGCCCTCTTGCAAATACAATCCCAATTGCATGCTTTTACCAGTGTGAGAGCTCCTTATATAAGTAGCTAAGTATTCAGTAACTGAATTTCCACATCCACATGCATCAACTCAGAATTAAAAGTTGCAAAACATATACAAATTTGAAAATCTTGAGACATGTGTCACTTTGCATGGTGGGTGTTATGATTTAAATGCAACAAGGAAATTGAATTAGGGTTAATTTCTTTAAGCTGTATTCAATCATGGGGCCCTGGATTATAGAATGGTCTAGGCATACACATCACTAATCAACTCTCTCTAGTCCAACCAATGTGTGTATATGAGAAAGCTTGCCAGTAGCGTTATGTGTGTTGATTTCTTCCAATAAATATGTTGGCTGCCATGTAAAGTCTATGATGTCCTGAAAAATGGTGTTAAGCTCCATACAAGCAAGCTAAACAATCAATGATATAATGGAACAGTAGACACCATTTTAGCTAAATATGCCAAGAATTGATTTAGAGACTTGGTTAGTGATGATGACTTAAAATTGGCAAGGGATTAAAAAGATAAAAGAAATGACCTTTCATGGCACTGTAATATAACAAATGAGGAAAAACAAAAGTTTATTGCATTTGAACCTTTTGTTTTTTCACAGTTTCAATTTAAGTCATAAGGCCCCTTATTTTGCCTTACCAAACATATAGCAAGTTATTACCTCAAGCCCTAGCACTAATAATGCCTCACAAGTAAGCAGTCTTTTATGAAGTCTCAGGTCTGAGTATATGTCTAGCAATACTTATGTCCAGTTTGTTTATAAAATTCTTTCTCACATGGTACAGTTTTCAGAGAGACACGATAAATTCAACAAGTGTGGTAATGAAGGGACAGGCATTCTTTATTTATGCACACATCCCAAAGGGACATTGCTATGTTTGAATCAACACTGAACTGAAGAATGGAGCATCAGCTGCATCAATTAAAATATTGTGGCCCACACAAAATACTGCAAGGACTATAATCAATTTATGAGTGCAATGGGCATGAATTACTGTAGCAGACTGGAGGAAGTAATCCGAATTTATTAATATCTTGAAGCTAAATATAGTAAAGTTTTCATCTATAATCTGTGGAATCATTTTTGCACACAGTTTGCAGGATTTGTCTTTGGGTCATCGTTTTTCTTTTTCTTCATCTTTCTAGCTTATGGTATCTTGATAAGTCTTATGGTGCCGTGCAACTGCACTTGATGATTACCACAGCCAGTGACATTGTATCAAATCTTCTGGGATCAGATGATTCAATGCAAATTCCACATAACCTATCACCATCCTCATGTTTGCCATCTGACTTACTAAGTTATTTTGCCTAAATAATAATAAAAACAATCTGGTCTGATGTATTGATAGCGTTCTGAATGACCATAATATATTCTCTATATCTATCCTAGAAAATCCTGAGTGGATTGCTGTTTGGTTTTAATAAACCAAAGTAATCCAATAAAAGGCATTTTACAGACACAAGTGTCTGTTTCCTGTATGCAGTGATTAAATGATAGTATTATGTCTTTATTTTTTTAAAACTGATGATACATATGATCACCTTCAATGTGCAATATTAGTTATGTTAATTAACGAGTGGGCAATATTTGAATTTCAAAGATAAAAGTGTATGCCATGATCACTTTAGTAGGATGATTTGTCAAGTGAGGTTATCTTTTCTGTTTGAATAAATATTGTTAACTAAACTATTTTCGCAAGTTATGACATAAGAATGATTCAAAGAAAGAAAATTCATTAAATTGAACATATAAAATGTAATACTGCAACAGAGTCTAGATGAACTATTTCTTCAGAGACACAATCCAGACTCTGTGGCAGCAAAATTATCAAATAGGACACAACTAAGAGACAATCACATTTTCAGTCACAATGGTTTGACAATTATCAATGGCTTGAATTCATTGACTGTGAAGGCAAAGTGATTTGCAGTTACTGCAAAAAAAGTTCCCAAACTGTCACAGATTTTAAATTCTACCAGTGGACTTGTAAGTGTAACTGACAAATTCAGGATTTAATCAAGCAAGTCTCATGATAGTATTATACCTAATAAAGCAAAATGTAGCACAGTATATTCATGACACTTAGGCCAGCATGTACAAAATATTCCTCAAGTTACAGTTGCTAGCACTCCACTAAGAAATGTCATTTTATAATAAATAAAAATGTAATGGAAAAAAAAATCGATAAAGTGATTGCACTCTTTAACATAGCCTACTACCTAACTCAATAATGAAAATGATTTGGTTCATTATATCTTTGTGTTTTATGGAATAAATGCATACATCTGATTGAATTTTAGGCAAGAGACTGAACTTTTGGGTTAAGTTAAAATGTGTGTGGAACAAATGCATTTTCTAAAACTACTTGTATCAGTGTGCATTGTGACTTTTCTTTAAGATAACTCTAAATGGTACTGGGTATATATCATTTTCTTCAACTGCACACTGTTGTCTTCCATTTGATTTGATGACTTACAGCTATACTGTCTACACAGTAGGCCTCAACGTCAGGAAAAATTCTGTATACTTCAGTTACAGCTGAAATAAGTTTTGCATTAGTACCTGAATCAGACAAAAAAGGTTGTGTTCTGGTGTGTGAATAGAAATGGCTAAAAGTAATATAGACAAAAGCCATAAGAGTACACAAGTTACATATGAAAACCACCAATTCACTTGCATGTGTGGCATACAAGTTCAAAGATTTGCTTCATGTTTATTTGTGTACACAGATTGTTCAACTCATAAGATATTTTAAGAGCTATTTCTCTATTGTATGCATAATTCATTTACAAATGTGATTAGTGGGCCACACCGAAGGCCATACTATTAGTTCACTTGGCAATATGGTAACGTCAGCTGAAAAGCATAATCATCCATTAAAAGAGCATTATGATATGAACATTAGGTATTTAGGACATATAGATTTTTCTTTTCCAAATGGAGTCCAAGTAATTATTGCCCAATCCAGGTATAATTTTGTACACAAGTAAAGAACAAAATAAGATAAATCTTCATTTATTTGCAATTGACAATACACTTCTTAATGAATATACACTTTTGCATTTATTTTGTATCACTTGAATAAACAATATTTCTTTCAGTTCATTTTAAACTTTTATTTTATATCACTTGAGTAAACAATATCTCTTTCGTTTCATTTAACACTTAGAAACAGGTTCTTCCAGTTACAATAATCAACTCTGGAAACAATAAACAAACTGGAACTTTTGACCTAATTATATTACATTTACTAGGGTTAAAACAATAAATTCCTTAACATAATAAATTAACAGTTCCAGTTAATCAAACACAAAATCACCTTTTATACAGGGTGTGAACTGTTAATATTTACAGGATAAAGCTTATAGTTTCCAAATTGATTGAAGCTTACATGTTGCAGTTGCTGGCACATATCTATTTCCAGCATGGTTTGCATACATTCCACCTTTAATAATTTTGTTACTTCCCTACCCCACCCCATTCAGTAACAAGTATCAAAAATCAGGCTCATTCTAAGGCAAAGTCTGTAACTTGTGTACCACAGTCATCAGAGAGACAAAGATGCAAAACTTTATGATGCCTGTCAAAGGAAGAAAACAGTTTGTTGTTTACCCAAGTTTTGAACCAGTTAACTTGAATTCTCAGACCATCAATTGCTACAGCCCCACTAATTACAATTGTTAGGGAATAATGAGAACTCACCTTCAGTTATCTGTGTATATATATAATTTTAATAACCAAGAATACCGGATGTCTGGGAACATTATAGCATTCAATGGTAACGTCAGAACTGAGATGAGAGAATTAAACAAGCATAGTACATGACATAATATATCCATAAACTATTGACTGGGAAAAATACTACAGAACACCATTTCTGCTGGCAGTAAGATGTTGAACCTATATGTCATAAATATCAGGTTGGACATCTAGGACAAGTAATATTCATAATGGGCAGTACCCACCCCCCACCCCCACCCCAAGTGAGAAGGGCCTGATTTGTAATCTAAGCCACCCAACCTATCACAGCCTTTATAGTACTTGAAACAAATATTGAGTAATAGTAAAACAAACTCTGAAAGTTATTAAAACCAATTTGTTATATTTCCATAACTCTGCATAGTTAACTGTGCAAGCAGACTTAAACATATCAGTGTATGACAGTTAAATTGAGCTATAGCATCGATTAACAGAAGCTACGAATTCATCAACAAGCAGTGAACACTCATCTTCACAATAAATGTCAAACATTAGCATCCATAAGCTGTCAAGACAAGTTGTTACACTGGATATATAATCATCCATTTATTTCAAGCAAGCTGTGAAAAACGAACCTCACGTCCGCTATATGTACGCTGGCCATTGCAAAGGATGCTTTAATAGATTAATGTTTATCGTCGTGTCTTGACAACCATTTTGCGCGCGCACACCGGAAAGTCATGCTATATATTTGTTACTTGTGAACGTATTCGTGGGCAGTACGCTATATATTGTTCCCGTAGCCGTATTCACGGGCAGAATGCTATATGTTTGTTCTTCGTGAACGTATTTTTGGGCAGTTACTTTGTCATCTTCAACCTAAAGGTCAAAACTGCCCATGAAATATATATATCTGCCCACGAACCGAAAACATGAATAGGACTATAACATAAGTGTATATACTTATTTTCAGCATATACATAATTACTATGTAAGAAATACAACCTATGTATATGTATTTTGATTTGAAATGTAAACTATATCATGTCCTTCCCGTAAACCCACTTTCGGGATGACTGCCCACAACGCACCTAAAACGTGTATATATATATATATATATATATATATATATATATATATATATATATATATATATATATATATATATATATATGTTGTACTGTCCTTATATGTATTCCTCTGAACCCGCAAGGATATCATTTGGTAAGCTAGAGGTTCACATCGGGAATGTTTCGTCTTTCGCAAACACAACCCCCATGTGAGCCCCTAACCTGTCAGACAACAGTCTAAAAGGCCCAGATGGAGTGTTTGGATAATTGTGTTTACCTGTTGCTACAGAGTTTAATTTCGCTTGCACTGGATCACAATACAATATCTTTCAGAACAAGCCAAGTGTTTAACATGGCTAGTCCTTCGACTAAAACAAAAATAAAGTTCTTTATTTATTAAACTGCAAAAGTTGGGTGGACACAATCTTCAGCTAAAATAATAATCAGCTAATCAGAAGATCTACCCTCAATTACGGACATAGCTAAATCACAGAATATAAATTTAACTTACATAACACATCCCCTCATAAAGAGAGAACAGATACATACAATTAAGCTTTATTTTCATATTGGTCTAATATACATATGCTGCCATATGTAATATAAATCTAAACTTACATGGCAAGATGTGTTATGAATGACACACAAGATCAATGAAGCAATATACATTACTTTCCATGGGATAATGCATTTCCTATCCTATTATCTGGGCAATCTGCTTCATTTTTATCTTCCTGAATCAATACTCCACCAACACCTATATCACATATAGCAAGAGAAAAATTTACAGTCTTGTCTAGACATGCCGAAATATTACTTCATGGTCTTATTTTACTGCGAATTCAGAGATAGCTTCGGCCTTGACTTCTGCAGGCTCGACTTGTCCATGTTCCACAATATGTCTTAAAAATAAACACGGCAAAACTCATTTTTACCTAGACTAACCGTCCGATTTTTATCACTATTCGACAAAAGGTGTTCCAAACGGCTTCCATGTGATCATTATAGGTGTAGATGACATCATCAATGTTTTCATCACAATTATCTAGCCCGGATATTATGTTTATCGAACGCTGGAATGTCGCTAGACAAAGTTTCTTATTAAATGATTCCACTTTATATTGAAAAAACCACCTGACGATGCAAACACCGAAATTTATTTTGCTCCTTCTGGGTATAAAATCCATCTAAAATTTCAAACTTGGTTTCAAATTTTGAATTTCCTATTTTTGTCAATGCATTCATGTATTCTTTGCGCTGGAAATGAAACTGTTGACCTTTCTATACTGAGTATACATGCGGAATGCATTTGTTTTAGACACAATAATAGATATATAATTATTATAGTATATTTACTAAGCTCTATACAATTAATGTGTAGGAAATAATGTATTCCTTTTCTTTAACAAAAAATCATTTTGAGAAGTTTCTTGTACAGATATTATACAATCGATCTAATTGCCGGTACAAAGACATATTGACAGGACATTCTTAGTCTTTCCCATTAAACAGTTTTCAATGGTCATTTAGGAGTCGCTAAGACTGATCTCAAGGTCTTAAATCATATTATTGTCCAAAACTAAAAATGATGTTTTTAAATATTGCAAATCTTGTCACACTTATCCAATGGTAAGAAAACTCAATTAGAATATACGCACGACTCATCTACCACAAACGCCTACATTTGACAAACCATTTATCAGAAGAGTGGTATACTGTGTTAGTTCCTTTCTTAAGACTGTCAGGCAATCAGTAATTGATGGCAATAATTTGTGCATCAATAAGATTTCTAGGATTAAGGAATATTACAACAAAATCTTAGTTAAAGCTTTGAAAATGTTTTGTTTTACACTAGTTTGCTTCCCAAATCGGTCCAGTCTGATCAAGGGTCACATTTTATGTATTTTTGTTTTGCAACAAGCTATGTATAAATATGGGAAAAATATGATCCTGTCATATTGGTTTGACACAAGAATGAATTTGAATGAGGATTTGCATTTGATTTTGTTCGCTCTTTTAGAAAAAGTTAAAACATGCTGGGGTTTAGTTCATTTGAATTAGGTGTTGAACATAGTATCCATGGAAGGTTATATTATTAAAATAGAAACTTCTTTCAAATGAAACTTTCAAAATTAAACTTAATCGTCTTGACTATTTCTCCGATTTCAAATATAACATGTCAAAGGCTTGTAAAGTAGCATAATTCCATCGTCCATGTACTCCGATAAATATGAAAGAAGATATGACAGATATGCTATTGAATGGTGTTTTCTACTATGTAATTGAGTTCCGGCTCTCATGCCCATTCTCCAAAATCCTCTTTTGGCTAAATTGTGTGTCACTGTACAATTCAAGAGAAGGTAAATCACATAAATCATATCTTTATTAACCCTAGGAGTATAAAGCAGAAACATATTTGTTATATGAACAAATTAAAAGAGTATTTTGGCAAAGATATCGCAATCAATGATTCAATCAGTTTATTTGCAACTGTTCCACACAACAAGGAAGTGAACAATGGAATGCAATCTGAAGGTAGCGATTTTGATTTAACCAAATTTCGAAATTCAGAAGTAATAAACACTCTGAACCAGAAACTTTCACATCTACAACCGCATGAACTAAAACAGCTATTATTCTAATATGATCACTTTTCCAGATGTTCATACACGACTAACTACAAAGTTCGATTCTACACCTGTCAAATAGAACCTGTAAAAGAAGAAACGTCTCAAGTAGGAATTTTTCAAAGACATGATATTCAGTATTTCCTACACAATACTTTTATAGAGCCAAGTAAATTTAATATAATAAAAATTATATATGCATTATTATGTCAAAACCAAATACATTCCGTATGTGTACTCACTATATAAAGGTCAACAGTTTCATTTCCAGCGCAAAGAATACACGACTGCATACACAAAAATAGGAAATCCAAAATATGAAACCAAGTTTGAAATTTTAGATGGATTCTATACCCAGAAGGAGCAAAATAAATTTCGACATTTGCAACCTCATGTGGTCTTTTACAATATGTAGTGATATCATTTAATCAGTAATATTCTCTGGAAACACTCAAGCGTTTGGTAAACATGACATCCGGGCTAGATAATTGTGATGAAAACATTGATGATGTCATCATCTAAACCTAGAACGATCACATGGAAGCCATTTGGAAACACCTTGTATCGACTCGATTAGTCTAAGCAAAAATGAATTTTGCCGTGACTGTTTTAAATTCTTAAGACATATTGTGGAACGTGGACAGGTCGAGCCTGCAGAAGTCAAGGCCAAAGCTATCTCTGAATTCGCAGTAAAATAAGACCATGATGTAATATTGCGGTATGACTGGACAAGATTGTAAAGTTTTCTCAAATTTTTCAGATGTTTACGAAATTCCTGAACCACTGACAAATGTAAATGTGTTGAGTAAGAAATGCAAGTTTCATTCGTCTGAGAAATGGTAGGAGGCTATAAGAATATTAAGAGTCAACTTCAAATTAGAGTGAATTATTAACAGGTCTCTTGCTATATGTGATGCAGATGTTGGTGGAGTATTGATTAAGAAAGCAAAAATGGTGCGGATTGCCCAGATAATAGCATTGGAAATGCACTATCCTATGGAAATTAGTGTATATTGCTTCATTAATCTTTCGTATCATTGATAACACATCTTGCTATGTAAGTTTAGATTTATATTACATATGGCATCATATGTATATTAACCCTAGGAGTATAAAGCAGAAACATATTTGTTATATGACTGGCTATTTGCAATTTTATAAACAAAAAAGATGTTAACTTTGATTTTAGTCTAAGAACTAGCCATGCGTAACACTTGGAATGTTCTGAAAGAGATTTTGTGACTCACATCCTGAGCGTTGCATTGTGATCTAGTGCAAGCGAAATTAAAATCAGTAGCAAGAGGTAAACACAAGTATTCATTCCTCTTGCTAAGTTCAGTCGCTGAAGATTTGTATGATGTGTTCATGTATAATTTGAGGCAAAACATTATTTAAAGTTTTTTAAAATAATAATTCCAATTACATAGTACTGATTGTCCTTTAGGACTAGACCAAGGCCTTGAGGTTGGCGTGAATTCATACAAAGACATTTTGCATTATGTAAATGTGATACATCAAGACTACTGGTATACAAGGACTCAATATCGGAACTCATTCGGAAATTTCCAAACTTTTGGAATTGTGATAGAACAATTCCGTTTATCTGGAATTTAGTTCACAATAACGTGTGTCCCTCTTAACATTAAACTTTGTAACTTATAGAAATACAATTTTACTAAATTGTGTGCTAGCTCCATTCGGTTGCCTAGTTCAATACCATTCAGCCGTAAATATATATATATATATATATATATATATATATATATATATATATATATATATATATATATATATATATATATATATATATATATATATATGTGTGTGTGTGTGTGTGTGTCTGTGTGTGTGTGTGTGTGTGTGTGTGTGTGGATAGTATTACGCTGTATCAATGATATACCACGAGATGTATAAATGTTTCATTCAAAGGAACCGAGGTTTGCTGAGTTACGATAGTTCCGGCAACTGTGTATTGACTGAGTAAATAAACTCCTTACATCCATGTTGGAGTGTCCGCTACAAAATTTAGCTCTTATTGTTCACAACCATATGCAAATTGATAAGTTGATTGTTCTCTTTTTGAGTTTCTATTTTTATTCACATTCATTAAATCACTATAAGACACACTCGTGATTTAAAGATAAAAATATGGTTTTATGAAGATTTTAGTTCTCTACAAACACGGTTAACTACATGTACACTGAACCTGAACTTCAGGCATTCATGTACTGGCGTATGGAAATTAGCGTATAATAGAAACTAAGCGAAATGACGAACCAACAAGAGGTAATTAATTGATTTTCGCCCTTATCTAGCTACGATAATGCAGATAGATAGATAGATAGAGAGAGAGAGAGATTGAGAGAGAGAGAGAGAGAGAGAGAGAGAGAGAGAGAGAGAGAGAGAGATGGGGGTGGGCGGCCATTTCGATATTTTTATATAACATTATTAATAGTCGATTTTCGAACATTATAATAGGTTTAAAAAATAACAACAACAGCATTAATACACTACAGTATGTATGCCTCGTAACCGATAAATTTAACATACAGGCCTAGTGTCGACTGGCTATTGCAACTATGTATGATTGATATCATGAACACTGTACAGTGTAGATAGATCCCAAGGAAAGCGTAAACATACCGTTACAACGAACCAAATTACTGTAGGTTACTTTCTACAAGTTCAGTTTTAATGTTATCTTCAAGAGCAATACGTTTTTCTCTCTCACTCCGGATTTTCGCTTTTGTCCGTTACGCACGAGAGGAGAGAGGGGAATGGAAAATAGAAAGGATTCTGCTGCAATTGTGTACCTTTTTAATTTCATTTAGAAAACAGAGGTTATACATACTTTTTATCGTTATTTTCATATGTCATTTATGATGAACGAATGAATACAAATTCGTCATTGATCTACAGGCCTGCAGTTGAAAGAATGTTTATATATTCGTATCATCGCGCATTGGGCGGATTACAATTTCATAAACCAATAGTATTGCTTTACACACATATTTCATGCAGCAAAATCAGGTTTCTACTACAGTACTAAGATCACGGAAGATTCAAGTGTTAAGAATTCTTCGAGATCATGAACAAGGTAAATCTTAACGGATAAATGTACATCTTTATCAGGGACCATCGTGTCTCCTGTCGATCTGTCGGGCCAGTTTTCAAATGTCTTACATCATGAAGTACAAGCCATAAAAGATATTCTCCACAACACAGTTTCAATTTGACTGATCATTACTATACAGATGTGGCACGGACTATCAACCACATTCCATCCTATATGTGTAGTTGGTACATACAATTTTGATGACTAGCACTCCAAGTCGTGTGAATTCGATTCGATTCCATCATCACTGCTGCTTGAGTGCTTAGATTCAATGTGGCATTCACTGATCAATATTGTTATATCATCCTGGGAATTCCCAACACTTTTGAAACCTGACATTGTGAAGCCAGTTGTGTACCAGACACTTTAACATGGCGATTTTAAAAAACAGTCGTTATATATTTACCTCCTACCATTGATGTAAAACATCTTTGAAAATTTTGTTCTATCCCAGCCTCTATTTGATCTCAAATTAAATAGTGTCGTTTTGCAATGTACAGTGCGCATATCGCCCTCGCTATAGTAGTGAAATGGACGTTATGACAGTAGTTAACGACCTTCTCTCTACTTTTATATTGGAAATATTAGTCCTCACCCTACATGGTTTGTATGTGTCATTTGAGAAAATATACCAGGATATGTTTCATCACCGTGTACAACATAAAGAACAACACTAGCTGTGACTGGTGCATTATGTAAGAGTTGTACTTTCTGTTAGGCTTTAAAAAAATGTTGTGCCTCTTGGAAACATGTGAGATTATGGTAATTCATATCTAGATCACATTTTGCATCTGTTATGATTTATTTTAAATGTTGTACACATGGCTGAAAATGTGACTGTTGTGACTAGATAACTCTTACCCCTGTCTAGTTCCAGCAGAGTTATCTCTCTTAAATGTAATGGAGTACCTGGTTATGTACATATGAGCCACGGCATTGTTGTCATCTACATGTGCATGAAACACATGCTATCGATTCTACACGAAGTGAATCAGGTGCTTCTTACCTTATTGAGTGCTTCTAAGTCAAGTCTGTAAAAATATTAAAATTGCATCAATAGAATTTTGTCTATATTTTTGTTTTAAATTACAGATAGGATATGCTATAAAAAGTACCGGCCATCAAAAACACGCACGTGTTAATAAACTGTATCAATAGTTTGTACTTATGGAACCCTTACTTAAAGACTTTTAATTTCAACGCCTGTTATACACTATGGCAAAAGGTCCCTTTCTAACAGCAGAAAAAGTTTAAAGAAAATTCTTCAAGCCGATTTTGAGAAACGCGACAAAAAGTAGGAAGTCTAGCAGAACGTATGCCGTAAGATTATATCGTACGTTTACATTTGGGCCATTATGTGTACTCTTTATATACGAACTTTCATTGATATTTTATCTCTACGTGATATAGTCCACCTACGAAGGAAGTCCTGACGAATTTAGTGGAGACGAAACAGCGAGATAATGTGCGGAAAAATTAAGGGGTAAATATATGATGGAGGAATGCATGCAGTAAACGGATTAAATCGTATATATACACACGGACCTTTGAATACCCTTATACAGCGTATTACACTGGCCCTTCTTGATGTCTGAGAACATGTTGAAACCATGAAATAAAACTTGACGAAGTGAGAGGAATAAGTGAAATGGGGGTGTCAATTTCTGGTTATCGGATATAAAAAGAACGTCCAATAACTATCGACTGTATTAATATTTTGTACCTACAGATGCTCTACTTGGAGAATTTCTGTCTATGGATCCGTTCCATCAATGGATTGATTTATTGAAAATTTGTGAAGCCGATTTCTAGAGAGATAGAGTTCAATATATGTTATGTGTACAAAGAGGATAAGGAGATCACATCTTCGGTCCTTCTCTTGCGGTGGAATACTTAAGATAGTTTTCCAAGCTCCCGCCACACAAAAGATTTGATGTCCACCCATAGAACATACATGCATGTGATGCCCTACAAAAAGACATTTTTAAGTCCTTACACTCTAGCAACTGGAGGAACTCCCAGCCTGGAAGATTGGCCGAGATGACAGGCTGTGGTCCAGCTCTAGCATCCAATTATGCTGAGGGTCACCCTGGACATGCGCATACTGGTGGCCCGCAAAGCAGTTTTCCGTGCCGTCTTCGGTCGCAAAGTCGGCATCTTTTTCGATTCGCCTGTTTGCTCTTCTCTCGTCCTTGACTATTGCTGCCAGCGCGTTGAAATAAAAATCCTCTAAGAAAGAGTTCCATAAGTACAACCTATTGATACAGTTTATTAACACTTGCGTGTTTTTGATAGCCTGTACCCCCTAAGGTGCCCCTTATTTTGCAGTGACTGATTGGAGGTCATGTTCTGGTAACCTATGTAATTATCATAATTAATAATTTTACCATCCAATCAGATGAAGTCTTATATCTTAGCGTTTGGAGACTGAGAGTGTGCACGAAGATCTTACTTATACATTTTGGTTGTTAAGTATCACTTAATCTTCTTGTGGCAAGTACTTGACCCACCATCCACTCCCCTTTATGTCACCCCAATTTCTGGAAATCGGTTACAAGTATGCTAAATTTCCTAGTTCCAAGGACTTCGAGACAATATTCAAAATCAACAGAAGGCTTCTGAAACTCGTAAATACTCCACAAGGACATGAAGACAACACGAGAAGTCTTCAATTGCACACTTGTACGCTTTCTTGTGGTTTGAGTCATTAGTAAGCTTTTCGAACCAGAATACCAATACTTCACTTCATTTATCCCAAGATCACAAGATACGACCCAAATGCTTAACACAATTAATTAACCCCTATCAATATCATAAACCATTCCTTCATATAGTCCGTAATTTTTCTACACTTAGCTTCATATTGCACTCGTATTTCTCCAGTCAGGTTAAAATTAAACCAATGCATGCCATAAAGAGCTTCCATCTGCATTAACTAAGTGGTAACCAATTATATACTGAATTGGGAATAATGAATAAATAAAAAGCTCGGTGTGAATAAGGAATAAGTTACCAACTTCATTTCAGTGTCGCTTGATTACGTGGTAGTAGTCTGGTTTCATACAAGTCAATGGGGCTGTTCCATTCTTTATTTCTCTTACCTTCTTTTTAAATTGTATTTTCAAGTTTTGAATTTTTAACGTAGCTTTAACAGTTTGAGTCATATCGTAGCGATGACCGCATTGTGGTAGTTTATATTAATGTTTTACTATCCTGCATCTTTCTTATTTCCAATTTGCTTATGACACTACTGTACTGTTAAAAAATCTGCTTCCAAAGATAATATATTTTTCTCTGTGTTTAAATTTTAAAATCATCTATGGGATGCCAAAGGAAAGATCCGCCCCGGGTGCCAAATACTTTAGGTATGCCCATGACTGGAGGTCAGATTGGCACAAGTTTCACTTATGATTAAATTATACAACATGACTAGTTTCTGAGTGAAAACCCATGCCGACAAGATAATTCATTCAGGATTAGTGCCAACATTTACAAAATAGCCACTCTGGTGGCAATAGTGGATTTCTGAGTTGCAACATTTTCTTTTAGGACCAACTGAGATCATACGAAGTTTATTGATAAAAATCCCATGTTAATATGGCCATCTCTTCTGGAGGAGTATTGAAAAAAAAAAGTTTCTCAGAATGGAAACAGCAGCAGGGAGGATGAACAGGCCATTTGCTTAAAAGTCCATTTGTAAAAATAAAGCTTCTTACAAAAATGAAAATTATAAGGTTAATAACGTTAAACCAAAGCCTCTAACCAAAACCGAGAGTTCTCTAATTGGGTTAGCTCATTTTGTTACTCTATCTTTGTCGTTCGTTTTTTTATGTTTTGTTTACCCGTCGAACACTCATTTCTGGTCGCACCCTACCTGCTGCTGTTTAGATAAAAAGAAATTGAAACAAGAACTGTATAATGTCTCTTAATCTTGAACGTGAATCAGGAAATGAATTTAAAAAATGTATAGATGAAGCTAGAGAAAATCGTTTACATGAAATAATACGACGAATCCAACGTGATTGTTATTCAGAGTCACATTGAGATATTGGACTTAAAAATATTGATATAAAGTCTAAAAATAATGAAAAACTAATATCTTTTAACCAGAGATTTTATCAAGACCTATGCGATATCTCGACCAAGGATCATGCAAATTTATTGTCGAAAATCCCTGTGGGGTAGCTTGTGCTTTTAAAAACTAGTTTTTGAACTTAATCAAGTCAATATCCCTGAACACCAAGTATAATGAATGTTTGGCAGAGTATGTGCATCAACTCCATTAAACACAACTAAAATATTGCAGTTATCTGTAATTACTTTAGGTATTTGTGTATATCGTTGAGTAACGTAAATAACGTCTGTGTTTTTATGCATGTCTCGAGAAAGAATCTTAGCTGGATTTGCTTGTTTGTCCAGCATTTCGTCGTCATATGCCACGAGATTATTAATAAATCCATCGAGGTCATTTACAGATGGGGCTTCATCAAGATCGGTGACAAAATTAATAATATCATTACCATCCTCGTCCAACAATTTGCGATTTTATTAAAATCTTTAAGTATATCGTAGCATCTTTGATCATCTATGGATGGTGCCACTAAATATAATTTATCCTATCTGAGCCATCTATTTATCAGATTAGGCAACAATTGTGTTTTACCCGGCTGGACCTATTATTATCTTTCTGATGGATTTAGGTAATGCTGAAATATATTTTATTGGTTCTCTCTTTCGTGTTTCTGAAAAATATATGGTATCCATGTTGTACAAATGTAATAAATAATATGGATTTATATTGCGTTCGGTGCAGA
Organism: Sinohyriopsis cumingii; assembly: GCA_028554795.2. Classification (NCBI taxonomy): domain Eukaryota; kingdom Metazoa; phylum Mollusca; class Bivalvia; order Unionida; family Unionidae; genus Sinohyriopsis; species Sinohyriopsis cumingii. The sequence goes on from CM068840.1 coordinate 11,088,518, forward strand.
ATATCCTTCCCCCACAAGTGGATTAACAACAATAATAATTAAAATAAAAGCGTGCACTTACAGGCAAATGTGTAAAATGTGGTACCAAAAATACAAATTTATTTATTTCGTATGAAGACAGATGAGGATATTGCTACTCCAGGAACTCCATGGGCTAAGTATCCAGGATAAAAACATCTTCCTGGATGTAATTTTTGTGTCCTGGAAATCGAGTTGATATCCGACTTGACGAGCGATATCAACAAAGACCTGGAGAGTATCCAATAAAAGCGATTGATCAAGCATGTCACGTTCATGATGTAGCGTATAAAAATAAAGATTTATAACAACAAGTTGTTTCACTCGTTAAATTCCATAAAAATAAATCTCTCACACAAAAATCTGTTAGCTTCATAGTAAAATCTGCGATGTAATGTTAACTAGTATAAGGGGTCGGTAATTAATCAACCAATTATTTTTATAACGGAATTGATTTATCCAAGATAATATTGGATGGGTAGAGCAGCGATTAGTAAATTTGCTAATGCAGCAAATGTCACACGATATGATGCTGCAAATTGGTTAGCACGACAGGCAGTATGGCAAATTTATTCACCACCACCTAAACAAATTCAGTATGATCATTTTGATATCAACACTCCTAATGAAGTTCATCAAGCAGATATTTTATTTTTACCACACGATACTATTAAATTGGTAGACGTCAATCACGTACATACAAATACGCGTTGAGTGTCTTTGATGTTGAAGTAGATATAGAGAAGAAGAACCACTATCAGCTGAAACAGCAGCTGAAGTTGTATCTGCTTTTGAACGAATTTATCAACGAGGACCCTCGCGATGGCCACTGTTGCTACAGGTTGATCCTGGCAAGGAGTTTCTTGGTGCAGTATGATTTCTGAGGCAAAATCATAACGTCAAAATCAGACGAGGACATACTTCAATTCATCGCGATCAGGCAATTGTTGAACAATTGATTTGAACACTTGCTTATAGATTATTTGGTAATCAGTATGCGAAGGAAATAATTCAGAAAGATATGAGATCTCGTGAAAGGGTTGCAAGACTACCAAAGATGATAGCTGCGTTAAATAATGAAATTACACGTACGATTTCTATGAAACCCATCAATGCGATCATAAAACACTTAATACCAATACAACGACATGACTTTTAAAAACAACCAGTACTACGTAATGTGACTGTCAGATATTTATATGAACCTGGTGAACTTGAAGGTGGTAAAAAAGAACGAATCATCTTATTTTGAGTAATATTACAGCTACAATTTCAAGCTTGGTAAGATCCACGGGTAGACCTGTAATCTACAAATTAGATTCAAGTGCTCTTGAATGTGGATTTACACATGAACAATTACAAGTAATTCCTGAAGACATACAATTATCACCGCATTCACTTTTGTAAACTAGCAACTCGACGTCAATTACATTTAAAACAGGTCAGCATCACATTTTCGCGTGTGTAATATAAATTACCATTAATTCTGTCTACGGTAAATTGTCTTGGATTATTATTTGAATATTGCCACAACATTACTGTGTTACAGCTCGCACAATGATTATTCTTTCGTTGTTTCAGCGTCATGATAAATTCAACATCGAGACTATAGTCGCGCTTAATTTTTGTCACACTGTTCATAACTAACTCTTTTACCACATCATTATCAATAATATTATCGCTATTACCAGCAGTTTCTGTAAAGTCTATGATAACCCTCTGCAGCTGAGATATTCTTCTGAGTCGAGACACTGCGAGATAAACTATATTAGTATCAGAAATAGTTAATCCTTGTGACGAATGAATCGTTATAACATATCCTATAGTCCACTGAGTTTTGTCCATCAAGCTCTCACCAACACTGACAGGAACTAAAATAATATCATTTAACACAAGAGCTTGTTTTTCTGACGATCCTGGTATATCAACGTCAAAGTTTTGTCTTCGCGTATCTGCAGGTCGATAACATAATTGTACAGGTAAATTTGAATTTTTTTCTTTATGTAAGATAAATAATTGTTGTTGAAATGTATCACAAACTATCTTTCTATTTTCAACTATCAAATCATCAGGTCTCCATAAATTCTAAAAATTGTTAACAGGAGTTTCTGAAATTGTTTCACGCAATATTTCAGACTGAATCTTGTTTGGCTGTAGTCTGATTAATTTCTTAAACTCTCTTAATTCTGGATCAAGCGCTCTAAGATCATCAGTTATTTTCTCATAATAATCTGCAAACCTTTTAGCCATTTATATGGAGACAATCCAACAAAAGGTGGGTTTGGCCGTTATCACCCCACATTATTACAGCAGTATTTTTGGTGAACAACCGATCAAGAAATATTGTTTTATTTCTCCAGTGACACTGTACATATTTCATCTCAGATAATAATCTTTGGAACATATTTTTCACCCGTTCGATCAGGAGTACATGTATCTCCCTTCTTTCAAAAGAAGCTGTGATAAGTATGAGATTTAACTCCTCGTTCGTTCATTCCTCTGGCCAGTCTATGTGTAGGTGTTAAAACAACCATATCTACAAAGTTTGAAGAACTCTGACGTAATATGTCAATCACACGTGTTGTTTTACCAGAACCCTCCCGGTCCATTAAGATAAATAGTCTTATGTCTGGCGACAGGATCATATACCTATGATGCTGATGATAATTTTCATATTTTATTATTTTTGTAATAAATAGTTTTGTTTTCAACGTCGACAGATTCAGAATAACTAAGTATCTTTCCTTATCTATTCGCCCCATGATGAATAAGAGCCTATATGTTATTGTTCTAATAATCCTGCATGTTGTTATTAAATAAAATGAATCTGTAGCGACTCTATCGTGGTATCTTAAAATCGGTTCATCATCGATAATAAATATATCGATACTTACGCATATATTGTTGTTCTTAAATGAGTTAACTGCGGTGACTCACCATCAATATAACTCACAATTGTATAAAATTTAGTTTCATTTGGCTAGAAAACTGTTTTCGACCTATAAACCTATTTCTCTTCGTTGTATGAGCAATTATTAAAACTAGTTCAGCATTAGTTATAATCTATTAAGATGTCGTTTATGATCATATGATCCTCCTTGGGTAAAATTTAGCAATTGTTTTTATACCAAGATCTTTTGCGATTTCTATCTCAGAATCGGTTATATCATGATTTTCATCATCAGAATATTTCTTTTGCTGTGGTAACAAAAGTTGTTTCTGCGGACTATATTATATATTTCTTCATTTACAATCAGTGATATCAGTATTTTTACATCAAGCATAAACCGTAATAATACTGTTGGTGACCACATTTTTTTCCTAACAATTGTTTGCCAAACTGGACATAACAAATTGGATGAAGATTTTTGGCAAATTTAAATGACTCGATACAAGCGAATCCAGCCGGGTCAAAATCTGTTAATGGTCTGTTTATCGATACTCTGGTCATCTCTTGTGTGGGATGCCCAAATAGCCCAAAATTCTTAGAACACTCTCCCATTCTAAGAAAATGTATGGGGTAACATGTGACCATATCAATCGAGATGACATCTATATAATCGCATCTGGTATTTTACAATCCACCATGTCCGTATTCAACACAACTTGATATTATATAATCGAGAAAATGAAACCTCGTAGGCTTTCACGATATTTTCTCTCTAGCAAAATGAGCCGCGAATGATGGAATCGGAAAACAATTACTGAGCAACTTTTCATGCATGACATCGTCATGGGTATATTTCAGAGCAAGACTTTTCATTTCTTCATGGAGAGATTCTGATCGATAAATCTCCCCATTAGGTCTTACAAACTGATCAAACTTATTTTCTTCGATACGGACACTTCCATCGGTTTTTATTAATTCGTTGTGGTTTTCTTAGAACTACGAAATAACCATTCTGATACAGGATCATTCTTACCTATTTTGTTAATAAACTTAAACATATCACCGTTATAGAACACAACAGTTTGATTTCGTGGAAATATTGTTATAGCCGATGTCTACGCATGCTCATTATGATCAATAATACTTATCGGAGATCCTTTCGATTGACATCACTATTGATACAAAATCTGTTCTGTTATTGTTTTTACTTTTATTGGGAATTTTAATTTCTTTCCTAATTCATCAACATCATTTAGTGTAACTCCTTTACCCTTCACTGATTCAGCTCTTGTTTTTTACGTCTTCGATCCGTTAAACCATTTTCATGTATCGGGTTTGTAAAATATACAAATATTCGCTCGGCTACACAATTTATTTTCAAAACTTTCATTGGTTTGAGATCACTTACGCTGGATTTATCGGTTTATCATTTAGCGGGTATATTACATAAAGGACTGCGGTCACAGGATACGCTCTTTCATCATACGGTTTTGTACTACTAGTTAACATTCCTGGTTTGGAAATTTTATTTAACGTAAGAATATTTCCAGTGTAAAGACGGACGGTCATGTTTGTCACGGATGATCCTAGTATTGTCTAATCCCACAATAAATATTTCTCTGAAAAAATATCTTTGATTAACGAGATAATTAATAATCGTCGACGCTCATTGGTCATTCGTTGAAGCATCAATGACATCTTTATTGTTAATGATTTTGAATGTTGATCACACATGAAATGTGCCAGCTCTGCTAAATCCTTTCTTGGCATCACAAATACTTTCAATCAGAGTTTCCGTCGCATCAACCAGAGTTAGCCTCCGCAAGTCAGGGGTTATTCTATCAAGATCGAATTTAGATTTAGAAGGTTCAATTAGTACCAAAACTATGTTTGAAGTGTGGTGTTGGGGTTAGAGAAAAAACGCAGTTGTGTGTGCAAAGTGATGGTAAAAAATACAGAGATCTGAAAAGATATTACGATAAAAAGACAAAACACCGACAATAATGACAAGGTTACAAGAAAACTATCTAGCCAGATTTTAAAGATTACTATTTATACAAGAAATATTAAAGAAATGGTACAAAATGAATTTATGAAACATCGCATCATCAAGGATTACGAGGCATCACGTGATGTTATCACTAGGCAGTGTCCACTAAAAAGAGCAGTTGGCAATGTCATTGATACTGATTATCTCAGATATACTGCTGAGGGGAAGACAAATTATCTCTCTCAAAAATTTGTCTACAAATGTTTCCACGGGGTATTCGAATACGGTCTTGTGGCTGATCGTATCAACGGCAAGAAACTCGTTAATTCCTTGGGTAATTCCTTGTGACTGATCGTATCAACGGCAGGAAACTCGTTAATTCCTTGGGTAATTTACCAGGTATTATACATGGTCAAAATAACAAATTTAGAAATGCAGACGAAGAAATGATATTTGCATTGACATATCCAGCTGGCAAATATTTTGATTTTTGCAGGTGTTCAATACACTGGTCGCAAATAATATAACCAAATCAGTATCTCTCAACTGTGTTAGATACAAACAGATCAAGGTAGATAACTCTGTCAAGGTAAGCCTTCTCCGGTAGAGTAATTAATTAGTTACCCCGCATGTTACTGTGTAATATAATTTTTTGTCATCATTCAGTGTCTAATTAGCTGTTAGTTGAGTAACTTTATTTTGTAATAGTTGAAATTAGTAGAAGGGTATTTACCCCTTTTAATTTTGTCCCCAAATAACTTCGTCAACGACAAAATCAAGACAGAAAAACATTAAATCACACACGCTCCTTTTATGTGTACAATATAGCTAAGTTAGTTTTAGATCTCTAGGTAAATAGCTGTATACATATCTACTTGTATCTTAACGTTGACAAAGTCAAAGGCAGAAATATAATGTGTGTTTATTTTAATACAGTGAGTTCTGGAAAATGGAAATAAATCCACGCTGTAGTTTATTTACTCAGTATAATAATAATCACAGATAGCGTCATAATAATTTCGGAAACATACATCAGCAGGGTTGGTACGTAGTGCAGTGCTAGCGTGTCTGATTCTCTTGCCCCAGTTCCAAAAAGGGATTTCATTTACACCTCCTCTGGGTTTCATATTGGGGTGTGTGTGCATGAAATTGAAAAGCCTAGATAACCCTCTGAATCTAAAAATATTCGTTTCGTTTTGGGATTTCGCAGGGGAGAATTATCGAAAAGAATTGGATGAACCTCCAAAAATAAATCGTTGAGTGATGTGAGCTCTCAATCTACTAAAAGTTATCTCACACAAAAACGTTCAGAAAGAACGTCAGCCAAACTGAAAACGCTCATGGGGTGCCAAGAAGACCATAAGAAAGGTTTCACAAAAGGAGCCTATAAAATGCAAATGAAGGGACCCCTTGAAAGGATATCCGCTCATCGTGCTACGTTTTGTTCTTAAAAATTACATTTTAATATTATTATACTATTGTTATAATAGTATTATTATACATTTTACAATAAAACGAAATATGGAAATATTAATAATATTAAATATTAAAATGCATGCCATGAATATATAAGAAACAAAAGATCTGAATACATACATGATAATAATTATTTCGGTGAAACTCAAGGACATGAATTTATATACAGCTTATTTATAGCAAAATCAAAGGGGTATTGTTTGTAAATATAAGTGGAAAGCTATACAATTTTGTCTGAGTCACCTTTAAAAATAAAATATCCTATACAATCTCCAAGCCACAGCACTGTATATGAAGTTGAAGATTTATAAATATTTAAATCAGTAAGAAACAACATATTCAATATTTTTTCTAATACTTACTTTTTGAAAGGTTATGCACAGTGTATTATATTTTTTATTTTGAGAGTCTGGTGTAACAGAAATGGACACAGAGATGTATTCCAGCATCAGGAAACTAGAATATGGAAGAATCACTTGTCCTCAAACAAGTGTAACGCGAGTATGCGCAGATAATTAAATTGGGCAGCATGACGCAAAAAATAATTCCGGAAATATTGCATCCAGTAGGAAGGTCAATGCAAACAGTTTTTATGCGTATCAAGGTTTAGGGAGATGGATGATGCTGCAGAAATGATAAGGAACAAAATACCCAGAGTAAAAATAATTCCATACAAACATAAAGAAGAGCTTGGTAACATTTTTGGAAATGATCTATATCTTATGTCAAAAATCACAGTTATTTAACAAGTTCAGTGTTTGTTGATAATAAGTAAACTCAGGAAAACAACAGCAACTACAGTGAAATGCCCAAATCTTAAAAAAAACAAGCTTGATGATTACATTCAGTACCATAGGATAGCATGATGAATTACACTGAACAGCAAAATACTATAGATGCAAACGAAGCAGAAAGAAGATAGAGGATCCATAGGAAGAAATTTTTGCCATCATGAGTCTTGTAAAAGTTGTTATATAAAAAAATGAGAGTCTTAGAAAAGATGAACGTGTATTTGACTTTGTTTGCAAGTTCTATCTTTCTAATAAGTTGTTGGCTTTTGCAATTGCTTCAAATGCATTTCATTCGTAACTTTTCACATTTCAAAAGTTTGAAAAATGCCAAATTATTTTTCTTTAATTGTATTGAAAACTGACAAATTCTTCCCTTAGGGTGTATTTCAAAAGTATTTTAATCCATCTTAGTTAGAAATTGATCCATGATTTGCTTTTCAAGCAAAATTCATATTCTTCATTTATTATTACGAATTTGTTTATTCAAAAATGTGGCATTTGTATGAAGATGGGAAATTTGCAGAATGTGTCTTCTTGGATTGTGTAGATTTGATCGCATGTTTCGAGTGCAATGACTGTCCCGTATGCAAATGTTACTTATTCATACTATGTTTTTATTACACCAATATAATGGTATTATCTGCTGTGTGTATGATTCTATAATAGGATGAAGAGAGTAGATACTATGGGTTTTTATTACCTCAATATTGATGTTTTGAAATGTAATTATCTATAGTGTGTATCATTCTATAACGGGATGGTGAGTTGTTGTTGTTGTTGGGTTTAACGCCATTTTTCAGCACACGATAGGCTGGCTATACATGGCGGACAGTATTAATGGTGGAGGAAGAACCCGGGAAAACCACGGAAAGAACCACCGACCCATGAGAAGCTACTGGAAAGCTTTCTCACATACCCACATTGGCTGAATCCGAGACGCGAACCAGAGCAGAGGTGAGATGGCAGTGATCAGTAACAGACAGTGCTTTAGACCACTCGGCCACTCGGGGCCCCGGGATGGAGAGAGTAGATACTATTCATACTGGGTTTTTATTACCTGAATATATATTAATGTTTTGAAATGTAATTATATGCAGTGTGTATGATTCTCTAATTGGATGGAGAGAGTATTAAAAGGTTACTAACTATTTTCAATCAGCACTTTCAGATCAGCATATGCAAACTGCAGTGAAAAATAACATGCTTTACATTTTTTGCAAGAATTTTTTGTTTTCAGGTTACTTTTATATTTTTGTTTTGTTTGATTTTGTCATTCAGAATAAAATCCAGAAAGGGTTAAAAAAAAATTGTTTTTTTGTTACTGACATACAATTTTATTTATATACAGTATATAATTCTTGTCTCACACATAAAACAGACTAAACTTGTTTTACATTCTGGCCGTCATAATACTATTTAACCTGCCTTGAAAACTACCATCAAATACCATAATTTCCATACACATATTAATCGGTCATGTTGATAGAGACCTCCTCCAATTAGATTACTGGGTCTGAGAGACCATATTTTTTGACAGAATTGGTGGTCTTTTCAAAACAGCTTAAACTTTACTGTGGTCAGTGATGTCTTTGCAAGCCTTTTTATCTTTCCCTCTACAGTCATGACCCTGACTATTGCATTACTCTTTTAGAGGGCTACTTTTAACACCAAAAAGTAAATCGTACCAACCTTTCCTAGCCTCAGGCAATTTTTGACTAACATTAGAGTAAAATCATTGCGAGTTTCATTGCTAAATGAAGATGCGTTAATTGTATGGAGACAACATGTCTCAGACACTCACTATCCACTACCTGAATGATGCCCAATCCCATGACGCTCTCTTTCACTAATATTAATTCATGGCATGCGCTATGTTGATTAGCTTTTTCAGTATTAACTTAAAGGCCCAACCATTTAATACAATGGGGTATGTGTATTCTAGGATTCGTTTTCAATATTCCAGCAAACAAAAAGCTTGAAACAAAATTCTATTGCTCTGATTTGCATTACTGAAGACATAATTTAAGTTGGAAAAACATTAATAGGTGATAAAAGACAAAAAGATATCCTCGTCAGAAAGAATATCTGAACAGCCATCCCATTCCGCAGAAAATAAAAGGCTAGCCCCTTACTGAACACTGAATACTCACCTTGCTGAGATGAGTCACAGTGACCTACCCTCCCCATTTCTCTTTATATGCGTTGGATAAAACATTTTTCAAAATACACTGACAGATAAAACTGTACTATGCATTGATCTTTAAAGTTTTGCAAATAACATAATTTTGTATAAATTTACTCTTTACAAATCTTATTAATATGATCAATAATGATTCATTTACAACAAATATAAATTTGTCTATCCCTCTGGGCCAAGGCTACAACTGAAAAATGATAACTGAGTAAAACTAAAAATGTTTAACATTTTCAACTGTATTAACTTCTAGCACTTATTCTGTTACACAAAATATTAAGAACTAAATTGGGTTCTTATTCGATACTCCAACGTTGTAATCTGTATTACTTTCAGGTCAAATAGAAATACACTGTTAGTTGCATGAAAAAGATTTCTTGTAATAATATTTATTTTTATGTCACTCTCAGCACCATTATCCTGATTATTAACAGCAAAATTTGATCATTGATAATCTGCCGAGTTTTCATCTTCCTGTTGAAAGTCATTCATGTAATCACGAGGCTTCAGAAACATTATATTACGCACAACGTATCAGTATTTTAATAATGGCAGTCTCTACTAAAGCTATATGACTACGATTACTACCCCATGTTTACCCATCAAGCTAGATGACTATGAATACTGTGTCAAGTCTAATCATCAAGCTACATGATTATGATTACTACGCCTAGTTTACCCATCAAGCTATATGACTTCGATTACTACCCCATGTTTACCCATCAAGCTAGATGACTACGAATACTGTGTCAAGTCTAATCATCAAGCTACATGATTATGATTACTACACCTAGTTTACCCATCAAGCTCTATGACTTCGATTACTACCCCATGTTTACCCATCAAGCTAGATGACTATGAATACTGTGCCAATTCTACATATCAAGCTATATGACTCTGATTACTACGCCTAGCTTACCCATCAAGCTAGATTACTATGAATACTGTGTCAAGTCTAATCATCAAGCTACATGATTATGATTACTACGCCTAGTTTACCCATCAAGCTATATGACTTCGATTACTACCCCGTGTTTACCCATCAAGCTAGATGACTATGAATACTGTGTCAAGTCTAATCATCAAGCTACATGATTATGATTACTACGCCTAGTTTACCCATCAAGCTATATGACTTCGATTACTACCCCATGTTTACCCATCAAGCTAGATGACTATGAATACTGTGTCAAGTCTAATCATCAAGCTACATGATTATGATTACTACGCCTAGTTTACCCATCAAGCTCTATGACTTCGATTACTGCCCCATGTTTACCCATCAATCTAGATGACTATGAATACTGTGTCAAGTCTAATCATCAAGCTACATGATTATGATTACTACGCCTAGTTTACCCATCAAGCTATATGACTTCGATTACTACCCCATGTTTACCCATCAATCTAGATGACTATGAATACTGTGTCAAGTCTAATCATCAAGCTACATGATTATGATTACTACGCCTAGTTTACCCATCAAGCTATATGACTTCGATTACTACCCCATGTTTACCCATCAAGCTAGATGACTATGAATACTGTGTCAAGTCTAATCATCAAGCTACATGATTATGATTACTACACCTAGTTTACCCATCAAGCTATATGACTTCGATTACTAACCCATGTTTACCCATCAAGCTAGATGACTATGAATACTGTGCCAATTCTACATATCAAGCTATATGACTCTGATTACTACGCCTAGCTTACCCATCAAGCTAGATTACTATGAATACTGTGTCAAGTCTAATCATCAAGCTACATGATTATGATTACTACGCCTAGTTTACCCATCAAGCTATATGACTTCGATTACTACCCCATGTTTACCCATCAAGCTAGATGACTATGAATACTGTGCCAATTCTACATATCAAGCTATATGACTCTGATTACTACGCCTAGCTTACCCATCAAGCTAGATTACTATGAATACTGTGTCAAGTCTAATCATCAAGCTACATGATTATGATTACTGCGCCTAGTTTACCCATCAAGCTATATGACTTCGATTACTACCCCATGTTTACCCATCAAGCTAGATCACTATGAATACTGTGTCAAGTCTAATCATCAAGCTACATGATTATGATTACTACGCCTAATTTACCCATCAAGCTCTATGACTTCGATTACTACCCCATGTTTACCCATCAAGCTAGATGACTATGAATACTGTGTCAAGTCTAATCATCAAGCTACATGATTATGATTACTATGCCTAGTTTACCCATCAAGCTATATGACTTCGATTACTACCCCATGTTTACCCATCAAGCTAGATGACTATGAATACTGTGCCAATTCTACATATCAAGCTATATGACTCTGATTACTACGCCTAGCTTACCCATCAAGCTAGATTACTATGAATACTGTGTCAAGTCTAATCATCAAGCTACATGATTATGATTACTACGCCTAGTTTACCCATCAAGCTATATGACTTCGATTACTACCCCATGTTTACCCATCAAGCTAGATGACTATGAATACTGTGTCAAGTCTAATCATCAAGCTACATGATTATGATTACTACGCCTAATTTACCCATCAAGCACTATGACTTCGATTACTACCCCATGTTTACCCATCAAGCTAGATGACTATGAATACTGTGTCAAGTCTAATCATCAAGCTACATGATTATGATTACTATGCCTAGTTTACCCATCAAGCTATATGACTTCGATTACTACCCCATGTTTACCCATCAAGCTAGATGACTATGAATACTGTGTCAAGTCTAATCATCAAGCTACATGATTATGATTACTACGCCTAGTTTACCCATCAAGCTATATGACTTCGATTACTACCCCATGTTTGTCCATCAAGCTAGATGACTATGAATACTGTGTCAAGTCCAATCATCAAGCTACATGATTATGATTACTACGTCTAGTTTACCCATCAAGCTATATGACTACGATAACTACCCCATGTTTACCCATCAAGCTAGATGACTATGAATACTGTGTCAAGTCTAATCATCAAGCTACATGATTATGATTACTACGCCTAGTTTACCCATCAAGCTATATGACTACGATAACTACCCCATGTTTACCCATCAAGCTAGATGACTATGAATACTGTGTCAAGTCTAATCATCAAGCTATATGACTCTGATTACTACGCCTAGTTTACCCATCAAGCTAGATGACTATGAATATTGTGTCAAGTCTAATCATCAAGCTACATGATTATGATTACTACGCCTAGTTTACCCATCAAGCTATATGACTACGATTACTACCCCATGTTTACCCATCAAGCTAGATGACTATAAATACTGTGTCAAGTCTAATCATCAAGTTACATGATTATGATTACTACGCCTAGTTTACCCATCAAGCTATATGACTTCGATTACTACCCCATGTTTACCCATTAAGCTAGATGACTATGAATACTGTGTCAAGTATAATCCTCAAGCTACATGATTATGATTACTACGCCTAGTTTACCCATCAAGCTATATGACTTCGATTACTACCCCATGTTTACCCATCAAGCTAGATGACTATGAATACTGTGTCAAGTCTAATCATCAAGCTATATGACTCTGATTACTACGCCTAGTTTACCCATCAAGCTAGATGACTATGAATACTGTGTCAAGTCTAATCATCAAGCTACATGATTATGATTACTACGCCTAGTTTACCCATCAAGCTATATGACTACGATTACTACCCCATGTTTACCCATCAAGCTAGATGACTATGAATACTGTGTCAAGTCTAATCATCAAGCTATATGACTCTGATTACTACGCCTAGCTTACCCATCAAGCTAGATAACTATAAATACTGTGTCAAGTCTAATCATCAAGCTACATGATTATGATTACTACGCCTAGTTTACCCATCAAGCTAGATTACTATGAATGTTGTGCCAAGTCTAAATATCAAGCTACATGACTCTGACTACGCCTAGTTTCCCATCAAGCTAGATTACTATGAATACTGTGCCAAGTCTAACCATCAAGTTATATGACTGATTACTACGCCTAGTTTACCCATCAAGCTAGATGACTATGAATGATGTGCCAAGTCTAACCATGAAGCTACATGACTCTTATTAGTACGCCTATTTACGCATCAAGCTAGATTACTATGACTGACGTGCCAAGTGTAACCATCAAGCTACATGACTCTGATTAATACGCCTATTTACCCATCATTCTGGTTATGACCCTGGGCTGACAGATTTTTAATATTTGGGTCAAAATATTTTTGCAAAGGGAAGGGGGAAAATCCAACATTATCTCGTCCAAATTAGCATGAAGTTTGTTATGACAAGGAAAATCAAATGCATGGATGACTATGTGCCGAAAGATTAAATTCAGGATTAACTGGCTGGTTACAACTGACACAGATATCTGTTTGATTAATTGCACTCTCTTATCTTACTGTACTAATGTTAACAAAGTGTTTTAGGAGTGAGATAAGTACCTCGATGTTTAAAGCTCATACAATTCGCTGTATGGTTTTGTCTTTTCAAATACAAAAAGAAAATGTATATCAAAAGTAAATTAGAATTGTCTTGTATTACACTTGAACAGTTTCTAACATCTGAGGAATGTATAAATACAGTTGAGTGAATATATATATATATATATATATATATATATATATATATATATATATATATATATATATATATATATATGTTTGGACTTCTTTCACAAATTTATTTCCTAACGTTTTTATCTTGAGAAACAGTCGTTTGCAGTAGTGTACTTTGATGACCTAACCTATTTTGAGCCTCTCTACATTTTCTAGGTATTCTATTTACAGAATAAATGACACAGCTAGGGAAATTTTGTAACGAAATTTAATATTGGTAGTGGTCTACAGAGATCATCATGATTGCAATAATTATTTATTGCAACTGATTTTGGATATATATATATATATATATATATATATATATATATATATATATATATATATATATATATATATAGTCTGGTTTGAAAAATGCAATCAATTAAAAGGTGAAATATAGAATTAAAGTGTTTTTTGTAATATATCGGATAGATTAATATTGAGATCACCCCTTAATCCAGGGTAAAAAGTTAAGTTATATGACGATGCATGTTTTGCCAAGTTTGATGCACTTATCTTTATATTCCTTGTTCTCGTGACTCACACGACCGGGGTCAAGGTAGGGCATTTTTAAATATGGCAGCTGTCAGAAAACCTGTCTGTAATTTATGGCTGAAAAATAAGACAAACGGTTCGAATGATAAAAACAAGGGATGGGGGAGGGGGCAATATGGAAGATAAAGGTATACAAGAGTCTGAAGATGAAAATTAAATGGTGTCTCTGATGAATGTATTGGATACATTTGTTTTTGAATCTTTATTATTTATGTATTCATCGGTTATTACGTTTAAATATATTTTTATTTCATCTGCAAACAAAGTTTTCAAACACATCACAATGTATTATTTGGACATTAAACAACACAGAAAAATTTGAATACCATAGTTATTTTCATATACGTTTCATTACAAGCCATAACGCATGCAAGGCTTTGGGATTGAGATATGCCAGTATGTAAAAAAATTCAATCCTGCAATAACTATATAGTTTGAACTGAAACACTGATATCCTTGGAATAAATTACCCTCTCTTATCTAACCATTGTGGTTGCAAACAACGTGTTTTATGAGGGCAATAATGTATTTCAATATTTTGAGTCCATAAAAGGCACTGGTAGATTGCATCCTTATAAATTATATATATATATATATATATATATATATATATATATATATATATATATATATATATATATATATATATATATATCAGTGAAATTGAAATTGCCTTTTCTTCACATGTAACAGAGTGGAACATCCGTAAAATATAGAAATACAAGTGACTGAAGTGTTTGTCTTCCTTTACTTCTTTCTATCCTACTGTGTTTTTCTTCCTAAACAGCCATGTGCAGGTGTGTCCCATAATGACTTATCCATTTTTATGCCTCACAATTTTTTTCTAAGTATTCTATTTACGGATTAAATGAAATGACTAGGAAGGGTTAATAACCGAACTTAAGTGTCACACTGGTAGTGGTATACAGAGATCAGTGAGATGGGGTTTGGCTACCAATAAAGCCTAATTCCCAAAATTATTGATTGTAATTAATTTAGGGGTTTCGAAAAGCGACATATATAACGAATAGTCTTTAATCAAATATATGATCAATGTGAAATACAGAACTAAATTGTTACTTATGAATGTATATCATATATTAAAACTGACAACACCCCTTTATCCCCAGGGAATGATGATACATATCATACCCAGTGTGCTGCGGTGTACTCATGATACTGAGGGACATGCCAGGGCACTTGAAACATGAGAAGCATGATATGCTGTGTCTGGAATTTAAGTCTAAAGAATAAATAATGAAAAGTTATAAACATAGCAAGATGGGGGAGAGTGATCAATTATAAATTGTGTGTGAGTCTTGGATTTTTAATGTAGCTTTAAAAACATTTCAGTCATATTGCTTTGATCTCAGTGGTGTGAGAGTCTATAGCGATGTCTAGCACTGGGGTATCATCCCGCCGCAGACATGTAGTATGTCCCACCCAGCCACATTATCCTGACACCAAGCCGACCAGTCCTAACACTAATCTTTTAATGCTGAGCGCCAAGCGAGGCAGTTGCTAGTACCAGTATATATATATATTGGTATGACTTGACTGGGATTTGAACCTGCGACATACCGCATCCGAGGCGATTGCTCTAATAATTTGGCCAATTATAAATGGGAAAACATATATAAATGCAGAAAGTGAACTCTGGCCCTTGAAATAAATTTATTTTAATCATGTATTTTTGTGACTTGCTCTGATTTTGTTATTCTCAGGACCTCATCTATCTTCACTTATTTATTCATTAATTTGTTAGTAGTGAATGGGGCCACCCTACGTACAATGGGAATTAGCATTACAGGGACCCCTGGGCCACTCTACGTACAAGGGAAATTTAACATGGCGAAAAATCGTGGGCCACTCTACGTACAGGGGAATTGAACATGGCGAAAAATCGTGGGTCACTCTACGTACAAGGGGAATTTAACATGGGGGAATAGAGTTTGGGCTTGTCTAGGGACAATGGGAAATTTAACATGGGGAATAGATCGTGGGACTGTCTAGGGCATGGGGAAATTTAACATTACGGAAACCCCTGGGGGATATAGCCTCAAGGGAATTTAACATATGGAAATTGAACATGGTGGATCTGTATAGCGTCAAGGGGAATTGAACATGGTGGGACTATCTAGGGACAATGATGGTAGAGGGTCAAACACAACAGAGACAGAAACATACAAACACTAGTACAAGCGTGGGATTTATATATAAAGCGTTACCAAGACCTGAAATCTTGCTGGGGTGTTCAAAAATTTGCATAATTGTAATGATGCTATAAATAGCTATAATCAAGGAAATGCTCAACGACAAAATGGATGTGACTAAAAGTAACGTTAAAATGACGAAATTGTCCCAGAATTTAAAGGAAAATAAACATATCCCCGAAAATTAAGTTACAATGGTTTAGACTAAAATGGATAAAATTAGTAACTACTTACAATATCAACTTCTGTGACGATCGTGGATAAATACCTATGTATCTATAATCAGCTGAAATTCCTATGAAATCCCACTATCTATTTATAGCTCCAACTTGTGGGTTTTTCCTTTGGAAAATCCCACTATCTTTTCATAGCCTCAGCTTGAGTGACGTTCCTGTTTATGAATTCTAGTATATATGTATAGCTACAAAATGTGGAAATCCCCAAGTCGATATTTATAGTCTCAAAATTTCCAGCGTCAGTGACGTCACTGTACTGAACACTAGGGGATAAATGGCAACAGTGTTGCAAGTGGCTGACCTGAATACGCGCTACTGTAGGTAGGTAGGTAGAGTGTATCTGATAGGGATAAAGTGAGTTTTATAGGGACAAACAGAGACCAACACACACACACACACACACAACATACGCGCGCAGACACACTCACACACAAACACAGAGGGAAGAGGAAAAAACAAACCCCAAATATACTATCCACACTCGGGAGGAAGAAAAAAACAAAAAAAAACAACCAAATATACGATCTACACAACTTACGCTAACACACACACACACACACACACACACACACACACACGCACACCACAGAGGGAAGAAGAAAACCATTATACACTATCCACACGGAGGGAAGAAATAACCCTTTATATATATATATATATATATATATATATATATATATATATATATATATATATATATATATATATATATACTATCAACAGAGAGTGAAGAAAATAACCCATTATATTCCATCAACACAGAGTGAAGAAGAAAAAGTTTTTTTTTGAAAGCACCTAAGCCCTCACCTGCAATGACCAACTCTGCCAAACACCTACACCCCACCCCACCCCCACTCCCAACACTACAAAACCCATTTAACCCGTTATTTTATGGCATCAGTGTGTGCTTTAGGAAACATCAAGACACAAAATGATGGATGAATAGACTGACTATTGTTTACGGACCTGCATGCTTAAAGAGCGTGCGTGAAGGAAAACATCCTTCCATTTCAATTCTAACTAAAACATGATCCAGAGGGATAGAGAGAGGTGAAAGAGCACAATTTCATAAAGTGTGAGTAAAAACCAAAACACGCCATCCTTATTATACAATGTCAAGACCAAGAGACACTTACGTTTTCTTTCTGGTCTATTCTCTTTTAGAAGGTAGTATGAAATTTCACATCAGGGCCAACACATCGGCTCACATTGTCAATTTTTCCATTTCCATGTCTTTACTGGCGCAAGTTCTTCATCATCTTCAATTTCTTCTTCTTCTGAATCCCTCTTCTCTGTTTCGTCTTGTTTTTGTTTCTTCTCTTTTCTCGTAGGGCACTCTGAATTCCAGTGTCCTTTCTCCTGACAACGATATTAGGTATCTTGACTTTTGTCTCTCTTTCTTAGACGAAGCAGGTATTTTGGAGACAAATACCCATTTACCTTTGCAGATATAGCAAACTTCATTAGCACTTACACACTTTCGTATGACTCTCATCAAATCAACGACCAAAAGAGTAAGTTTTGTTGCCACTTTCGCCTGTGAATTATGCTTTCGTATGACTTTTAGCAAATATTTGACCAGCAGGTCGATCTGTGCTGACTCTTCCATCTTCTTGATCGTTTGAGAGTGGGATGAATACTCTGACGCTAAGACACTCTCCTTATATACAGGGACCTGCTGCGTATGAAACCTAGTCAAATGTAATTTTGCAATAAGATGAAACGATTTCATTGAGGAAGTAAAAGGCAATGATGTACCGTATCGCCTCACACAAAACCTGAAGTGTTAGCTCAGATCCGTGTCAGCGATTTCGAAGACGACATAACTGAGCTTTCATCAATGCTCTCCATTTATGCAACAAAACCACGAGTCCTGATTCACGCCAAAAGAAATTTCGTTCGGTCCATAAAAAATAGTATCACATCTGAGAAACGCAAAAACGAACTTCCAGAAAACTGAGAACGACGGCTTTCACCTACAATGTGAAATGTATGAGTTCAAGTAGTGCGTAAAACTTAGTCAAATTAAATTTTTATAGTCAAGACGAAACGATCTCTTTTCGAAGAAGAAAGCAGACACCAAGCGACAATGGCGATCTGTGTCACACATCACTTTTCAAAATGTATATGATCAGAGGTTTGTTCTAGCGATCTGCACGGTTAAATTAAATGTTGATGTATTTTATAATAAGACGGACACAATTTCCATGGGATCGCCCATGGAACAATTGTTCGTGCATTAGTTTAGTTTTTAAAATATTTTTTTTAATATAAATCGCCTATAGGATAGACCCAGTAAAGCATGGCCATTCTCGTCACTGTGTGAATAGCTACTCAAGTCAATTCGAAGTGAACGCGGTAAGAAAATAAGTATAGCCAATGAAATGGCTTACAACGGGTGATGCATTGTTTTGTTCTAGAACTGTGGCATAATAATCCCTATGTTCTTGCGTTGTTACCATTACAGTGCAGACAGACTGAAATGTGAACTTACAAGCCCTCTTTGTGTGTGTTGTACCATTTCTTCTTACCACATCAAAATACTGAGCGTCACAGTATTGGTTCGAGTTTTCAAGCTGACCATTTTTTTTATATCTCACTTAAACATTTTAACATAAACACTCACACTCACATCGGTAGAGTCAGAACAGACGTGTTACAGTACGTACTGAGGGGCATGTTATCTTTTTTTTTTTTGTTTGTTTGTTTTTTTTTTTTTGTTTTTTATTTTTTTGTTTTTTTTAAACTAATAAATTTGGGGTTTGTATGAAGTAAAGAACCGAAAGTACAGTGAAACTCAAGGATGATGACCCAATCTGTCTGTCTATTGATGCGTGTATTTACTTAAGAAGAAATATGACCTCTAAAACACAAAGAGATACGGCAAGCATGATTAGAATGAACACAACGATGTTTTCCTTCACGCCCGTGTAATTTAGAGCTTCAATCCTCTTTGAAGACAAACTTGGTCTCCTTTTGTAGGGCTTGAAATAATAAAAAAACCTGAAAAAATCTTAAGCACTTTGCTATAGATAATTTCATCAACAGACTAAACAACATAAATACCGTTACAACACTAGAAAGCCTTAAATCTTCTATCAAAAAGAAATGCATGAAAAAATTAAAGATTAACGATAACTAACCAATGAAACCGAATTTAACAAAGGCAATGACATGTGAAGAAATGGCTCTCACTTTGGAAAAGGTAGGCGAATGTACTCTGTAATGCACCATGAACTTGAAAAAAAATTATAAACAGAGAGAAACCTGAATTCAAAATTCAGTTGTTTTTTTTTTCTCCAAATTATTTCGTTTCTTTTTTTCTTTTTTTTTTTTTTGGAACAAATCTAAGCACTAATATAGAGTGGAAAAGGGAAAATGCACATACAAGCTTTGATATTTCTGAAAAAATGAGGGGATATTCCTAACGTTCATAAACACCTATGGACTTGGACTTGTCTGTGACTTATCCACAAAACAAGATGTACATATTTCTGGTCCAGCTGCAAGTGTGTGCGTGTTTTTGAAAATGGTAAAAGTTGGATATACAATTTTCTCGTGACACTTATAAAGTGCAGAGTCTGTGCAAGTGTCAAAAGCCCAAGTCATATAAGTTTTGTATTTTGTACGGCTTGTAAAGATTTCCACTTTAGAAAATGTGAAGTATCACAAGTTATTATCACAAACAGAAGTGGAACATAGGGGCTTGCAAGAAAGAAAATAACCCAGACAGTTGGTGTCATCAAGAGTGCTAGAGACGGTACCCGACCTTGCTTGCTTGCTTACTTGAATTAAAGTGATTTTCGCTCTAATGGAGCATATATCACTGGTTTAATAACGCACCGCGTGATTTTTAATTACTCCTGGGGAAGGAAAGAGAGCCTCATCCCCCAGGCTTTTATGTACTCACAGACTACTTTTAAATTTAGCCACTCAGGTGTAGGACTAACTAGTCCTTAACAACCTGACTGAAAGGCTTTAAACATGAGTGGGAATAGTCTCACCACACAGTCATTTTTCTGTCCGAGCGTGGTGAAGGAGGAAAAAGGTGCTCAAAAAGACAGCCATGGGTGTTAAGTACTCAACAAAACGCTAGCCCGTACTTATTTCAGATCAAGTCCCGTGTTTGCTAATGGACAGTAAAAAGTACCAATAATGTGTTAACCACTTGTGCAATTAGTTTAAATCTAACGAGTCTGTTAAATTTCCTACTTCCTAACATATCTATCTAATATTAGTACTTAGTGCACATAAAAATAGCCATACTGATCTTATTTAAATTATTATGTCCAAGAGACATATACCAGTTTAGTCACTGTTAGGTTTAAAATGTTAAGTTTGTTGCGGTGTTCCAATGGCTCAAGTTTGTTTCGAGAATAGTTTAGTCAAGGAGGGATACCAAGCCAAATATGGTTCCCTAGTTAATAAAAAGCAATCTTTTGGAGCCCTAAAAAAGGCTGTTTTTTCTGTTAGAAGGTAACACGTCTCTCTTTTGCTTTCACGTTCTTTCCCGCACTCCTAGTCTCATGAGTCTTGATATCAGGAAATGCGTAGCCATGATGGGCGGCAATGTAAGCAGCGGCTTCTACCAGTTGACTGATGGGGTATCCAGTGTAGGTTTGTCTGTAGAATTGGGGAAGAACTCTGACCCTAATCCCCATTGAGAAGGTCTTGGTTTAAAGGTGTCTAGAGATTTGTAGGCAACGTATTGTATGGCTCTAATAAACTACCCTGCTTTGTTGACGTCATACAATGCTTGATCTAGTCCCATTTCGGTGTACTTCTCAACGAGGGTCAGCGTCCCCCTCCTCCTCCTCAACCGCCTCAATTTCCTCTTCCGGTTCTGATACTAATTCTTTAGTTGAGGTAGATAGTTTCAAATCCGCTGTTATGGTGTCTGTCGCTGTTATTGCTGCTGTGGTTGTTCTTTCAGCTGAGATTGCCTGTAGTATCGGAGTGAGAAAAGAACGTTGTTGTTGTTGTAGGGTTTAACGCCATTTTTCAGCACGCGATAGGCTATACATGGCGGCCAGTATTAATGGTGGAGGAAGAACCCGGGAAAAACCCGGAAAGAACCACCGACCCACGAGAAGCTACTGGCAAGCTTTCTCACATACCCACGTTAGCCGAATCCGAGACTCAAACCCACGCAGACAAAGGTGAGATGACAGTGGTCCGTAACGGAGAGCGCTTTAGACCACTTGGCCACTCGGGGCCCCAGAAAAGAACGTAGTGCCTCCGATAATTACATTTGAGTTTGCCTTACCGTTTGTCTAACATAATTGGCCCTTTGTTTTTGCCACCACTCTTTCCGGGGCAGGTTGTTTGTTAGGTATAGTCGGATGTTGACTAGATGTTATTTGTGTTCTCGAGGTGGGTGGAGTGCTAACTAGCTAGGTCTGCATTTCTTGCTCCCGCTACTTCTGTTGCGTATATTTCTTCCCTCCACACCGAGTTCTGGGCCTAATTCTTTTAATTTCGTTGTACCTGAACTTACATTATCAATATTATCACCAACAAAAATAAAACGCACAAACCTAAAAGAAACACTCAGTCACTTTTTTACAGAACATTACTATTTTTAAAATTTTGGTAAGCGACGGAAACGAAGGACTTAGAGTCACACTTTCTAACCAAGATAAAGAAATCATGTGCTGATAGACTCTTCTGTATTTTTTCTTCTAACTGACTAACATATCATAGGCAATGGAATGTTATTTCTTTTCGAGAGTATGGGGTAGCCCTGAATTTTTTT
Organism: Sinohyriopsis cumingii; assembly: GCA_028554795.2. Taxonomy (NCBI): domain Eukaryota; kingdom Metazoa; phylum Mollusca; class Bivalvia; order Unionida; family Unionidae; genus Sinohyriopsis; species Sinohyriopsis cumingii. The sequence goes on from CM068840.1 coordinate 11,111,261, forward strand.
TTTTGGAACTTGAAGTCATGGCGGTCGCTTAGGTTATAAGATGGCGACCTCCTCTGACGACAGGCTTTCTCACAGGATAAGGTCTGCTTCTTCGGAAAAGAGAAGAAGAACTCTTTGGTGTCGAAACAACTGTTGACAAAGCCTCTGTCAGGTTCATGCTGCTGCTGTTGCTGCTCTCTCTGCTGTTTATGAAGTCGGTACTTCTCCATCCATTCTTCTTTCTCCTTCTTGAATTCCTCCTTGAAGAGCTCTTCCTTCAGGTCTTCAGTGACTTTTAGCATTCTCACATTTTCTATTTCTTCTGGCTTCGGTATCAGACTGTGTCTGACCCTATGCAAATTCACGTAGGCTTCGTTTAGCTTAGCTAGTTTGGAGCACATCTTCGTAGGAGGATGAGTTAACAATGGATGGGCAGACTGGAAACTTCCCCCGGTTCTTAAAGTCAAAGCGCGGACGTGAAGGAAAACATTACTACACGGTTTTCTAGCCGGAACGTTCAAATAGTGTATGGGAGGGATAGAGAGAAGTCAAAGAGCATGAATCAACATTCCTATAGCCAAACAAACCACAAAGGCATTTTTTTCTTCAAAACACAACATTTTTTTATTCATACTAACAAACAACTCTAACATTTTTTTTAACAATAATCCAACACTATAACATCAAACATTTTTTTCAAATACCAAACATTTTTTTCAATTCACACTCTACTTTAAACAGGGCTGACAACGTTGTGTATGAAATTGTGATTTCCACTGTTGGAAATCATAAGGCCATTGATGGACACTACGTTTCCTAGCTTGAGACAAAAGATAAGCATAATGGTCACAAAACCATCGATCTACTTTCACATCGTTTCTCGAAGAAGAACGAGGATCAAAATGAGTCACTAAATGTTCTAAGGAATAACCCTGGCTGCGATGATGCAGAAAATACACACAATATTGTCCACACACCAAGGAATATGTGCCTTGTTATTTCACATTATTGAATCGTGTGGTCTGAGCATTTCTTCTCATAAAGTCAATGATATCGTCTTCCAAAGGGGGCAGTCCATAGGAATCAAAATATTCCACACATCCTTCTTGAGGAAAGTAGACGGCTACCCAGTGGGTTCCTGGGAGATGACTGTCGTCCGTGTTGATCACGTAAGCTTGATGGTTTTGAGGTGTGCAATGAGGGAGTTCATCTTTAGCACAGACGACAGGATTCCAAGACGCAGTGTACAAACTGTGGTTCAAAAGGTAATAAAGTTCTCAGGTATCCATTTTTTGTTTTTTTTTCTTCTTCACAGGTAATGATAAGTGATCAATTCGATCCTGACTTTTTTGCTTGAAAATGTCTGACAAGTAACCGTTTCTTCGCCTTGTCTCCCAACTCTGATCCAACAGAGCTTCGATGCGATGGATCTCTTGAGTTGTTAATGGAGGACAATAATGTTCACGCAAGCCTTTATACCACTGTTGTAACACGTCTTCTTCCGAGATGAGACTCCAAGCTTCGTCCAGATATTCGTCCAATTTTTTCTTCTTGACTCAGCATCAGGCATTTATCGTGTTGAATTTCACTGGGATGATCGTTATGACATCCATAGCAATCTTTCTTGATCAATTCCTTATTTTTTTCTGTCAAGACTATAGCATAACAGGAAACTAAATGTGATTCTTGTTCCGGCCATCTAGACTTCATCATGATGACTTCTTCGTCTTTGTCTTGGGGTTCTCCTTCCTCAGGATCTTCACATTCCATGTCCAAAGAATCCCTACTATACAAACATTGATAAAAGTCTTCCATGACTTCTAATAGTCTAGAATGACTTCTCTCAAACTGTTGGTTTATATCGTATTGTCCAATTCAGCATACAGGATGACGTTCACCGTATTATCTGCGCGTAGATTTTCTGCAAACTGAAATTCCACACGCATCTGGCCGGATTTTATAGGGTGAAAATGTCTCTCCTCGCTGTCTTGACTTACAATTCGTTAGAGAACCGTTTTCGAAAATGGAGTTTCACTGTAACTTTCCCTTTGGAGAATGGAATATTTTGTCCCAGATCTCCTTTTATAGCAATGTTGACAGTGTCTAAATACGACTTACTGACGGCCATATAGTGAGGATGTACAAATTCACGGTGTACGTGATAGGTGTTTGCACCTTCCTGGTCATTGTTTGTGGTACTATCCACCTTGAAAGGAATGACACGCAGTAACGGCACAGAGGTGTGTCCCACCACGTTGTACTCCACCACATCGGAATACACAAAGATCAAATTAAGTCCTTGGTTCAGTTCTACCGGGTTTCCAAAAGCTCTGTAAAAATCCATATTACTTTTGATCTTGGGGCTCATATTGTTTGCGACCATTTCTGCATTTCCACCCAAAATTTCAAACTACCATTGAACCTGAGGGACAATGTGTCCGTATCTTGAAATTTAATCACGAGACGATGAGCCACTTTATGGTACTCAATCTTCACACTTTTTTGGCTCTGTTCAGTGCTTTGCCAAAGGCTAAGTTGAACCTGTCCGCAATAGTGTCCACCAAATGTTCACCACTAAAATAATAACCTGAAGGAATTTTCAAGGTGTAGATAATGAAGGCTGGATTGCTGGCTGGTCTTGTGTCCCTTAAAAACCCGATTTTGTTGATTTCTTCCTCCAATTGGGCATTCAGGATTTCCACCTCGAAAGTGTTTTGCTTTTCGGTGATGTTTTTGATTTGTGTTGGGTGAATGATTTCCACTAAAGCCACTTCCCAATGGGCTGCGTGATCTAACTGGATGGCCTGAGGTAATTTGACCGTGTAACAGCACAACGTGTTGTTGGGAAACACCTCCATGGAACTGTCACTGGGTAAGGTTAAGTAAAATTGGTTGTTATTGCTCATAATTCCAGAGTTTTGTGGCTCTCCTAGGCGATACTGGAAGTTAGAGGAGTGTCTCCGCCCAAAATGGGGTTGTTGTTGTTGTTGTGGTTGTTGTTGTTCGACCGGTGACTGGCACTGGCACTGGACACTAGGTTCCCGTGGTTCCCGTTCGAGGAGAATTTCAGGGAGGGATTAGGAAGCAGGTAACCGATGTAACTGCTCAATACAATGGTTCACACGTGTTTGTCTCCTTGTTGCAAACTCAAATTGGCAATGGATGCACCGATGACACAATACACCACAAAGGTTTGGCAGAAAAAGACGATTTGCGTTTTAGGCACACGTTTTCCATACCACACCCACAAGGGTTGTGTTTGTAAATCTTGCAGAGAAGAATTGGGTGAAGGAGTGATCGCAGTAGCTGAATCTGTGTGAAAGGGCATGATGGTCACTTCTTTTTATAGTGCGAAGCGTCGATGCAAGAATCAAAACTGGGTGGATATCCTTTCCAACGTACTCTGACTTCTTTGACACGTCGTTTGCCCACTTTACGGTTTCTGCGTTTGACAATGCCTTTGATGTCGTACACGTCGTTTTTTTTGGTGACACGACTTGATTTGAAATCAGCACGGGCTAGCGTGTTGTTGAGTACTTAACACCCATGGCTGTCTTTTTGAGCACCTTTTTCCTCCTTCACCACGCTCGGACAGAAAAATGAGTGTGTAATGAGACTATTCCCACTCATGTTTAAAGCCTTTCAGTCAGGTTGTTAAGGACTAGTTAGTCCTACACCTGAGTGGCTAAATTTAAAAGTAGTCTGTGAGTACATAAAAGCCTGGGGGATGAGGCTCTCTTTCCTTCCCCAGGAGTAATTAAAAATCACGCGGTGCGTTATTAAACCAGTGATATATGCTCCATTAGAGCGAAAATCACTTTAATTCAAGTAAGCAAGCAAGCAAGGTCGGGTACCGTCTCTAGCACTCTTGATGACACCAACTGTCTGGGTTATTTTCTTTCTTGCAAGCCCCTATGTTCCACTTCTGTTTGTGATAATAACTTGTGATACTTCACATTTTCTAAAGTGGAAATCTTTACAAGCCGTACAAAATACAAAACTTATATGACTTGGGCTTTTGACACTTGCACAGACTCTGCACTTTATAAGTGTCACGAGAAAATTGTATATCCAACTTTTACCATTTTCAAAAACACGCACACACTTGCAGCTGGACCAGAAATATGTACATCTTGTTTTGTGGATAAGTCACAGACAAGTCCAAGTCCATAGGTGTTTATGAACGTTAGGAATATCCCCTCATTTTTTCAGAAATATCAAAGCTTGTATGTGCATTTTCCCTTTTCCACTCTATATTAGTGCTTAGATTTGTTCAAAAAAAAAAAAGAAAAAAAGAAACGAAATAATTTGGAAAAACAAACAACTGAATTTTGAATTCAGGTTTCTCTCTGTTTATAATTTTTTTTCAAGTTCATGGTGCATTACAGAGTACATTCGCCTACCTTTCCAAAGTGAGAGCCATTTCTTCACATGTCATTGCCTTTGTTAAATTCGGTTTCATTGGTTAGTTATCGTTAATCTTTAATTTTTTCATGCATTTCTTTTTGATAGAAGATTTAAGGCTTTCTAGTGTTGTAACGGTATTTATGTTGTTTAGTCTGTTGATGAAATTATCTATAGCAAAGTGCTTAAGATTTTTTCAGGTTTTTTTATTATTTCAAGCCCTACAAAAGGAGACCAAGTTTGTCTTCAAAGAGGATTGAAGCTCTAAATTACACGGGCGTGAAGGAAAACATCGTTGTGTTCATTCTAATCATGCTTGCCGTATCTCTTTGTGTTTTAGAGGTCATATTTCTTCTTAAGTAAATACACGCATCAATAGACAGACAGATTGGGTCATCATCCTTGAGTTTCACTGTACTTTCGGTTCTTTACTTCATACAAACCCCAAATTTATTAGTTTAAAAAAAGAAAAAAAAAAAAAAAAGAAAAAAAAAAAAAAAGAAAAAAAAAAAACAAAAAAAAAAGATAACATGCCCCTCAGTACGTACTGTAACACGTCTGTTCTGACTCTACCGATGTGAGTGTGAGTGTGAGTGTTTATGTTAAAATGTTTAAGTGAGATATAAAAGATGGTCAGCTTGAAAACTCGAACCAATACTGTGACGCTCAGTATTTTGATGTGGTAAGAAGAAATGGTACAACACACACAAAGAGGGCTTGTAAGTTCACATTTCAGTCTGTCTGCACTGTAATGGTAACAACGCAAGAACATAGGGATTATTATGCCACAGTCCTAGAACAAAACAATGCATCACCCGTTGTAAGCCATTTCATTGGCTATACTTATTTTCTTACCGCGTTCACTTCGAATTGACTTGAGTAGCTATTCACACAGTGACGAGAATGGCCATGCTTTACTGGGTCTATCCTATAGGCGATTTATATTAAAAAAATATTTTAAAAAACTAAACTAATGCACGAACAATTGTTCCATGGGCGATCCCATGGAAATTGTGTCCGTCTTATTACAAAATACATCAACATTTAATTTAACCGTGCAGATCGCTAGAACAAACCTCTGATCATATACATTTTGAAAAGTGATGTGTGACACAGATCGCCATTGTCGCTTGGTGTCTGCTTTCTTCTTCGAAAAGAGATCGTTTCGTCTTGACTATAAAAATTTAATTTGACTAAGTTTTACGCACTACTTGAACTCATACATTTCACATTGTAGGTGAAAGCCGTCGTTCTCAGTTTTCTGGAAGTTCGTTTTTGCGTTTCTCAGATGTGATACTATTTTTTATGGACCGAACGAAATTTCTTTTGGCGTGAATCAGGACTCGTGGTTTTGTTGCATAAATGGAGAGCATTGATGAAAGCTCAGTTATGTCGTCTTCGAAATCGCTGACACGGATCTGAGCTAACACTTCAGGTTTTGTGTGAGGCGATACGGTACATCATTGCCTTTTACTTCCTCAATGAAATCGTTTCATCTTATTGCAAAATTACATTTGACTAGGTTTCATACGCAGCAGGTCCCTGTATATAAGGAGAGTGTCTTAGCGTCAGAGTATTCATCCCACTCTCAAACGATCAAGAAGATGGAAGAGTCAGCACAGATCGACCTGCTGGTCAAATATTTGCTAAAAGTCATACGAAAGCATAATTCACAGGCGAAAGTGGCAACAAAACTTACTCTTTTGGTCGTTGATTTGATGAGAGTCATACGAAAGTGTGTAAGTGCTAATGAAGTTTGCTATATCTGCAAAGGTAAATGGGTATTTGTCTCCAAAATACCTGCTTCGTCTAAGAAAGAGAGACAAAAGTCAAGATACCTAATATCGTTGTCAGGAGAAAGGACACTGGAATTCAGAGTGCCCTACGAGAAAAGAGAAGAAACAAAAACAAGACGAAACAGAGAAGAGGGATTCAGAAGAAGAAGAAATTGAAGATGATGAAGAACTTGCGCCAGTAAAGACATGGAAATGGAAAAATTGACAATGTGAGCCGATGTGTTGGCCCTGATGTGAAATTTCATACTACCTTCTAAAAGAGAATAGACCAGAAAGAAAACGTAAGTGTCTCTTGGTCTTGACATTGTATAATAAGGATGGCGTGTTTTGGTTTTTACTCACACTTTATGAAATTGTGCTCTTTCACCTCTCTCTATCCCTCTGGATCATGTTTTAGTTAGAATTGAAATGGAAGGATGTTTTCCTTCACGCACGCTCTTTAAGCATGCAGGTCCGTAAACAATAGTCAGTCTATTCATCCATCATTTTGTGTCTTGATGTTTCCTAAAGCACACACTGATGCCATAAAATAACGGGTTAAATGGGTTTTGTAGTGTTGGGAGTGGGGGTGGGGTGGGGTGTAGGTGTTTGGCAGAGTTGGTCATTGCAGGTGAGGGCTTAGGTGCTTTCAAAAAAACTTTTTCTTCTTCACTCTGTGTTGATGGAATATAATGGGTTATTTTCTTCACTCTCTGTTGATAGTATATATATATATATATAAAGGGTTATTTCTTCCCTCCGTGTGGATAGTGTATAATGGTTTTCTTCTTCCCTCTGTGGTGTGCGTGTGTGTGTGTGTGTGTGTGTGTGTGTGTGTGTGTGTGTTAGCGTAAGTTGTGTAGATCGTATATTTGGTTGTTTTTTTTTGTTTTTTTCTTCCTCCCGAGTGTGGATAGTATATTTGGGGTTTGTTTTTTCCTCTTCCCTCTGTGTTTGTGTGTGAGTGTGTCTGCGCGCGTATGTTGTGTGTGTGTGTGTGTGTGTGTGTGTGTGTGTGTGTTGGTCTCTGTTTGTCCCTATAAAACTCACTTTATCCCTATCAGATACACTCTACCTACCTACCTACAGTAGCGCGTATTCAGGTCAGCCACTTGCAACACTGTTGCCATTTATCCCCTAGTGTTCAGTACAGTGACGTCACTGACGCTGGAAATTTTGAGACTATAAATATCGACTTGGGGATTTTCACATTTTGTAGCTGTACATATATACTAGAATTCATAAACAGGAACGTCACTCAAGCTGAGGCTATAAAAAGATAGTGGGATTTTCCAAAGGAAAAACCCACAAGTTGGAGCTATAAATAGATAGTGGGATTTCATAGGAATTTCAGCTGAGTATAGATACATAGGTATTTATCCACGATCGTCACGGAAGTTGATATTGTAAGTAGTTACTAATTTTATCCATTTTAGTCTAAACCATTGTAACTTAATTTTCGGGGATATGTTTATTTTCCTTTAAATTCTGGGACAATTTCGTCATTTTAACGTTACTTTTAGTCACATCCATTTTGTCGTTGAGCATTTCCTTGATTATAGCTATTTATAGCATCATTACAATTATGCAAATTTTTGAACACCCCAGCAAGATTTCAGGTCTTGGTAACGCTTTATATATAAATCCCACGCTTGTACTAGTGTTTGTATGTTTCTGTCTCTGTTGTGTTTGACCCTCTACCATCATTGTCCCTAGATAGTCCCACCATGTTCAATTCCCCTTGACGCTATACAGATCCACCATGTTCAATTTCCATATGTTAAATTCCCTTGAGGCTATATCCCCCAGGAGTTTCCGTAATGTTAAATTTCCCATTGTCCCTAGACAGTCCCACGATCTATTCCCCATGTTAAATTTCCCATTGTCCCTAGACAAGCCCAAACTCTATTCCCCCATGTTAAATTCCCCTTGTACGTAGAGTGACCCACGATTTTTCGCCATGTTCAATTCCCCTTGTACGTAGAGTGGCCCACGATTTTTCGCCATGTTCAATTCCCCTTGTACGTAGAGTGGCCCACGATTTTTCGCCATGTTAAATTTCCCTTGTACGTAGACTGGCCCAGGGGTCCCTGTAATGCTAATTCCCATTGTACGTAGGGTGGCCCTATTCACTACTTTTGTTGTTTTCTATACTACATTTGCAAACCAGGTTTTATAACACTTCATAATGTGTTCTGCAGAAAATACGTGAGCACAGACAAATTTGAATATCATGGCTATTCTGATATTTGACATATAAGAAAAACATAAAGGACGTGAAGTTAGTTAAAAAATACCAAGTTTGTTCAGTACTGAGTTAGCTTTGCCTTATAGGCAATAATTTATGCAAGAAGACGGGGCCAAGATATGTCGGTATAGGATGGCGAGATATGTGATTAACCAACCGATATCTCTACCTAATCATATCTCTTGTTAAAATATACTTATAATTACTTACCACCTAGTACTTTATGACAGGTTCAAATTCCAATAAAAGAATTTAAAGTAAGTTAATATTTTTAATAGATGATTTGCGATATTTACATTTTATCATAAATTACTCTAGTCATCGTTTTGGGCTGACACATTTTTGATACTTGGATCAACACTTCTAAGTATAGGGCAGGGGTAAAAATCGAACATTGTTCAGTCCAACTGAACCCGTCGTTTGATATGACTAGGGAAAAAAAAATACATGAGTGGCTATGCGACCAAAGGCTGAACTCGAGATTTTGGTTTCTAATGTACCTGAACCTAAGGCTTTATAAAAACATAATTATTCTACATTATCCTTTTTGAAGCAATACATTTTTAATTAAGGCCACTATGTCACTTTTAATTACATTCATATGGGTTATTATGGACTTTTAGAAATAAGCCGAAGCTTGGATTAAGAAATCTGAGGATGCCAAAATTCCGGAGTTTGACAACTACCCCCAAATCTGCCTAACTTGTGTTATACAATCAGTAAGTCCTCGCTGTTGCATGTTTGTACCATCTGCTTGAAACACGCAATAACTGAGATTTAAATGTAAACACAGACGTCCTTGGAATGAATCGCACAATCTTATCTAACCTTTGTGCTCTCAGCAAAGCGTTGTCACTGGGAGATAACGTACTTCAATGATTCGTGATCATACAAGGCAGCAGTAGCTTTCGTCCTGCCAAATATATATATATATATATATATATATATATATATATATATATATATATATATATATATTATATATATATATATTAAAGTACAATTGTCTGTTAATCACTTGCTTTAGTTTACAACATTTGGAAATGTATTTATGCAGGTGATACGTGATATATATTTGATCTTCCTTCACTTCTTTCTTCTCTACGGTTTATATCTTCTGAACAGTCAATTGCTGACCTACCCTATTTTGAACCGCACACATATTTTCTAATCATTCTATTCACAGAGTAAATGACACAACCACGACGTTTCAGTTAGTAACCGAACTTAAGTCTCATCTTGACAGTGGACAGTAAAGATAAAAGAGATGGTTATTGTTGTTGTAGGGTTTAACGCCATGTTTCAGCACACGATAGGCTATGCATGGCGGCAAGTATTCATGGTGGAGGAAGAATCCGGTAAAACCCCGGAAAGAATCACGGACCCACGAGAAGCTACTGGCGAGCTTTCTCACATACCCACGTTAGCCGAATCCGAGACTCGAACCCATGCAGACAGAGGTAAGATGGCAGTGATCCGTAACGGAGAGCGCTTTAGACCACTCGGCCACCCGGTGCCCCATAAAAGAGATGGTCTGACTACCTATAAAATCTAATTTTCAAAAATAAAGGATTGTATTTCATCGTGGAGGTTTGAAAAATGACGTAATATTACAAAGATATGATTAATTACAATATAATATGATCAATTAAATGTGAAATGCAGAATTAACGTATTATTGGTTAATGTATAGGATATATTATTACTGATACCACCCCTTAATGACTTGGAAGTAGTGAGCTACAGGACAATGCATGTTGTACACAGTTTATTGCAGGTATATTCCTTGTTCTCATTTGCTGCTCGACTCGTGTCTGACGAGTGCATCTTTAAATGAAAATGAACCAGCATTTTCAATGAGTTTATTAGACCAATGCGTTTTTATGACCTGCTCTGGTTTTATTTATTTATTTATTTAGTTATAAATCAATTTTACTATATTTATTTACTGAAATTTTATAACACTTCACAATGTATTGTGCACAAAAGCTACATGGTCTACAAGTTTGAGTTGGTCAAAGTATACATGTTAAGTTCTTGTCACAGATTAACAGACATTTTTTGGGAGAGATTAAACTGAAAGTAAAACAATATGATCTACATTTTAGTTCTGAGCTTTCTTCAATGCCAGACTACCTTGCACTGTTGCCAAGCAACATGCAAGCAAATCACAGTGCTCATGCGCAAAGGACAAACAATTTCCTTTATACTAAGAATAACTCAGTTGAAGAAAAGAATTAACACCAAAGGTAGAGAGGACAAATATTCTGACAATAAACTGAGACTACATTAATGGGAAGTAATCATTAAATATTAATTGTAACCAGGTCTTATTAGGCCAAATTGTTCATAGCCAATATTAATCAAACCCTTATATTAGCATGTCACGCATATTTCAACTTTACTCATGAAATCTTACTGACTTTTATGGCAAACAAGGAATGCAACAACAATAAGAAAGTGTGACAACAGTAAGAAGTGTGAATACTGTATAATAGTGTGACAACTATAACTCAGTGTGAAAACTAAGAAAATTACAACTGTATTTAAAGTGTGACAAATGTAAGAAAGTGTGACAACTGTAAGAAAGCGTGACAACTGTAAGAAAGTGCGAAAACTTTAAGAGTGTCAAAACTTTAAGAAGTGTGACAACTGAAAGAAGGCGTGACAACTGTAAGAAAGCGTGACAACTTTAAGATAGTGTGAAAACTTTAAGAAGTGTGACAACTGTAAGAAAGTGTGACAATTGTAAGAAAGTGTGACAACTATAAGAAAGGTGTGACAACTGTAAGAAAGCGTGACAACTGTAAAAAATGTGTGAAAACTTTAAGAAGTGTGACAACTGTAAGATAGTGTGACAAATGTAATTAGATGTGATGACTGTAAGAAAGTTACAACTATAATAATGTGTGACAAGTGTAAGAGAGTGTAACAACACTAAGAATGTGTTGGGTTGGTGTCCAGTAAGGTGCATTTTTTATATTACCAAATTGCAAGAAACTGATAAATGTTAAAAGCAACGTTGATCTATGAATGATATTTGGGAGTGGTAGCTTTGGTCTGTGCAATTTAGAATATTTTGTTCAAGGGTAGTGAAGCATGGTAGCTCACACTGATTTTTGAGGCAAATTGTAATATGCTTGTTTAAATGCATATATGTGTACAAACTACAAAAACAATGACATGTGTTATGTTCCAGATTTAAATGCATACAGGTGTACACACTAAAACAAATCAATGACAAGCTCTATGTTTCAGATTTTAAGGTAAACATGTGTACACTTTTAAAAAATAGCAATGACAAGTGCTATACTCCAGATTTAAATGCATTCAGGTGTATACACTAAAAGATCAATGACAAGAGCTATGTCTCAGATTTCAATGTATACATAGCAGTACACATTTTAAAAAATGACAAGTGCTATGTTCCAGATTGAAATGCATACATGTGTACACGCTAAAATAAAATCAATGACAAACGCTATATTTCAGATTGCAATGTATGCATGGGTACACATTAAAAAAACAATGACAAAAGCTATGTTCCAGATTTTAATGTATACAGGTGTACATATTAAGAATAATGACATAGCTCATGTTCCAGATTTAAATTCATACAGGTGTACACAACTAAAATAACAATGACTAGTGTTAGTCCATTTCTCAGCCAATTGTTAGTATATATAATAATATATATTTCTAAAAGTGGTGGGACCAGAACCATAGTTGATGATATGAAGGAAAAGCATTTCAAAATCAATAACCATAAAAAGTCAATAGGAAAATACAGCTTCAAAAAAGCTCTACAATAATAACCAGTATTTTTGATCTCTTTCATGGAAGATTTAATATACATTTTTGAGGTAATGTACATTAATGTGGTAATGTGATAGAATGAACAAATATCCTATTGAATTGGACATGTATTATGAGACGTTTGTATCACCACCTAATTGCTGAACAGCATTCAAGCTAATCCAACTCTTCTGCCTTATTCCAAATACCAAATTAGACTTGAAAAGAGGCAACATAAGTATTTTTAATATCATAGGTTAGTCAGATTCAGGTAAGATAAGTACAAAGTTGCTAGAAATGTAGATGTCCAAATGGCATTTCCAAACCTGCTATAACACATCACATCATGCAGAAAATAATGTTTTATTCCACACCACCTGACATGATCATGTTTAGCAAAACATAATTTTCAGTAACATTTGGAAAAAATAAAAACACACCGCCTTAGCGTATGCCTGTGTCTTGTAGCGTGTATATATGGTAAACAGTTTAGGCATGTGTGCCTGCTTGATATTGGAGATACACTATGCCAAATATATCCAGACCATGACACATTAGTCCCTATTCTTCTTATTGTAATAGAGCTGGGGAAAAAAATCCAATCTGAATGCGCTATTCCTGTAATTGTAGCAGAATTGGGGAACTGTTCCAATGTGTAGGGACTGTTTCTATTATTTTTATAAAAATAGGTTAAAGTTTCAATAGCATGTACTATTTCTATTTTGTTCATATAAATGGGGAACAGTTCCAATTGAAAAAAGTTACACTTGGTGGCATAAGGAGGCATACAATTATTAATGGTAGAAAAATTCAAGAATGAGAAGAAATACTGTAAATTCCAGGTAGAGAATAGAATAAAGAGACTGTGTAAATGAAATTTGTTAAAATATGCGAAGTTTAATAACAAAAGGCATGTGATATTTAATAATTTCCACAGGAATGTAACAAGCTAAACTTATAAAAAACGGAGAAAGAAGGTACAGGGAGTTGCCAAATATTATAAAGGTATGAATTAAGCAGTGTGCCACTTTTGCCAGCTTTTATTGTTTTTTTATATTTATCTTGTTATTTAATCTGTATTTAAAGTTATTCTTATGAGCTGAAAAGTAGCAGTTAAATGGAATAATGCCTGAAAAATAGCACATTTCTATGAAATAATGCCGCCAAAGCAGCGGTTACTTGTAATAATACCAGAAAAGAAACACAGTTCCATGTAAAAATGACTGAAAAGTAGCACAGATCCACGGAACAATGATGAAAGGCTGCAAAGTTCCAAGAAATGATTATTGAGAAGTAGCTCATTTCCATTAATAAAGACTACAATGTCTCACAGCTCAATGGAACAGTGCCTGAAAGGTAGAATAGTTCCAATAAATGGTACTTCACCTCTTCTGTGGATAACTGAAAAGCCTTTTGGCCAATTCACAAGAAACAGTTATGCTGTGACCTATTTTATTCCATCATATATAACAGCCTCCAAGAATAAAAAACCTATCAACTTTCATGACAATATAGCAGTGTCAGAGAAAATGCAAATTATAATTTAATTACTACAACATGAAAATAAAGTAATTTTGAACTAATTGTTGTACTGTAAAAAGTATTCAAAAAGAAATACATCCATCAAGTTGTATAACCTATACATTCATTGGTGTCCGTAACAATGAATCAGATAGTTGTTAATTTGCATCCTGAGTTACTGTGCATGAATGGAAATGGCTTCTGAAGCATATATTTGTTAAAGCGCATGCTCATTTATTGCTCAAGAATGCGCATGGTTGTTAAAGCATATGGGCAGTTATTGTTTATGAATGTATATGGCTGCTGAAACAGATGTTTTTAAAGAACGTGCTCATTTCTGTTCACATTGGCAAATGGTTGCTGAATTGAATAATTGTCAAATCATGCTCTAATAATGTTTGTGAATGAAAATGACTGATGATACACATAGTTGTTGAAGTACATGCAAAGTTACTGTACTTGAATGCATATGGCTGCTGAAGTGCAAGATTGTATATTTTACACATGCCCCTAATTGGAACGCATGATGCAATATGTTTACTTGTTGATTTTTTTTTTCAGGATATACTAAATAAGAAAATTAGTATTAAAATCAGCTACTGTAGTAATACTAAATATCAGTCACATAGCATCTATCTACTTATCAACTTGTCAAACAAACTATGATTTTACATACATATGAAAGGTTTCAACATGTGGGTCATAAGGGGCTATGCAGAAGAAGTCCAATAATTGATTAAAAGTATGTTTTCATTTTAAAATCATTCCCATTAGGTTCTAATCAAAACCGTTTTTGTTGTTTTTGTTTTTAAAAAAATTTAATTCCAATCAAGAGAAAATATCCAACACCAAATCCACTATTTTGCCTAATTTTCACATTTCACAGCTATGAAATCAGCAAGAGAAACTGTCTGATTTTCACAAGAATCTAAAATATAAGTAAATCTAAAGAATGTTCTCCACTGTGTTATTAACTAACACCCCACCCCTCAAAAAAAACCGAATATGGTTTTAGCTGCATTCGAAACCAGGCCCGCGGGTAAACGGCACCCATCGCCTTGCCTGCACACACGAGCCTATATTCCCTCACGAGTTAGCACACATCACCAAACAATGATGCTACTCAGTAGGTGTTATATGCACTCGTGTGTAGCAGACTCAATCTCATGACGACCTAGTAACTAATTCTCATGTACCTACACAGTTATTCCGGATTCTTAAGAAAGAAACCAAGGTATATAGAATTAACTATAAGTATGCAACAGACAGAATGGAAAGTGCTATCCCTGGATCCCGATAGAAGAACACTTAATAACATAAGGCAGAATTAATATTTTACATGTATGCAGCATGATGGTCCAGTGTTACACATCACTTTAAACTGCCACACTGCAGACATCGTAGCGATATGACTGGAAAAATTGTTGAAGCTACGTTATAAATCTAAATCACAATCACACCCAAGTACTGGGAACTATTTTTTACATGAGCTACCTCAGACCTTTCATATCATTCTTTTAAGCCTCATTTTGCCTCTAATCTTATAGGCCTCATTTCGCCTCTAACCTTGAATCATATCTACCATCATAGGAACAACACATGCCGTCTCCAGACAACGGAACGGTTCCTTCTCAACTACTCTATTATACAATTTACCATTCACCCATCACAAATACTGCACATGGACTCACACAATCGATGCACATAATCAGATTTTAATAATTATTACTCAGCTTACGATAAAATTAAACCATGCCATCCTGGAATCTCAATAACACTGCAGTCTGTGAAGTTTGCCCCTAGCAATTGGATAATTAGTCGATGGTAATAAAAGAATTCCTAAACCCGTAGATACTTGAAATAATTCTTCTCTAAGCACATTATGACCACAAAAGAGACATTTCCAATTTCACACTTGTATGTTTTTTTTTTGTGGTTTACAATAGCCATTAGTCAGCTTTTCGAATCCGAATACTTTATGACAGGTTCAAGTTCCAATAAAAGAATTTAAAGTAAGTTAATATTTTTAATAGATGATTTGCGATATTTACATTTTATCATAAATTACTCTAGTCATCGTTTTGGGCTGACACATTTTTGATACTTGGATCAACACTTCTAAGTATAGGGCAGGGGTAAAAATCGAACATTGTTCCGTCCAACTGAACCCGTCGTTTGATATGACTAGGGAAAAAAAATACATGAGTGGCTATGCGACCAAAGGCTGAACTCGAGATTTTGATTTCTAATGTACCTGAACCTAAGGCTTTATACAAACATAATTATTCTACATTATCCTTTTTGAAGCAATACATTTTTAATTAAGGCCACTATGTCACTTTTAATTACTTGATACTTGAAATAATTCTTCTCTAAGCACATTATGATCACAAAAGAGACATTTCCAATTTCACACTTGTATGTTTTTTGTGGTTTCACGTTTACAATAGTCATTAGTTAGCTTTTCGAATCCGAATACTAATAGTTTGCGCCAATCACAGCAGGACACGACCCAAACACCTAACACATGTATTTATTCCTAGCTCAAATTACATATTATGTATAAACACCAATAGTTTAACCCCTTTGTACACATAGTCCGTGGTTTGTCTCTAGTCAGCTTTATATAGCTGGCACCAAAGAACACTCGTATTTCTTTAACTGGGTTAGAATAGCACCAATGCATGCCCTGAAAGACATTTCATCTTCAATAAGAAAGTTATAAATAATTACTTATGGAACTGTGAAGAAAGAATGAATACCGTACTGGATGTTATTAAGGAGTAAGCAACCAATTGTATATAGAAATAGTTGAGTCGGGAATAAGTCTCTAGTTCGTCTTAACATGAACGTATATGAATATCTAAATTCAATTTTGTCCTATAGATACGATGCAACTGTGATACAAATTCACTTCTGTAGACAATAATTTAGACCTTTTATTTTAAAACATTGTGTTGCATGTTGCCAATTTTAAATTTGAACTATCTTACTTCCTCACTTGTACATCTGTTCTTGTGTTTATTCTTTTGTTCAATTTTTTAAATAAAATTTCAGATAAATGAAAATAAATGAGGGAAGGCTATAATAATAGGAACATTTCCACTTAATATATGGAACCTCTTTTCTCTGAAAACTATAAAGCAAGTCAGTTTTCGTAAATTCGTATTGAAAATAAAATTGCGTCCAATGACCATCTCATCGTGTTCTTTTGTCCGATTGAACGTAAAACAAAAAGGTAACCATGGAGTTATAAATAAAGCAACATCATCTCCTGATAGATTGCTTTATTCCTCGGATTTTGACACCTTGACCGCCACGATATCTTTGCAAATAAGCACGTTAGACTGGTTTATATAGAAAAAATGCCCTCCATTGCCAATCCATCCGTTTTAGCATATGCTCGGTTTTCTTTCATAACTAATCAGGCTACTGTGATCTCTCCAGTACCCTTCGGAAGGTAATGAAATTCCGCATCTTCTGCTACCACACTAACTACTCTATTCCGCAGGATAAAAACGCTTTTTTTCTCGTCAGGTTTATGTCATACTGGATCGATGCTGCTTGGGTATTTTTTCCTTAAGTCGGTTCGAAAAAGTCGATTATATTTTTATATCCATACAAGATAAGCAACATTACTATGCCGACTATCTTCCATCGAACAGATTAAATGACCGTCTACCGTGAAAAAAGTAATAGATATTAAAATAGCCATTTCGTGTAGCGATTCGCGCTAGGTTTTATTGTACAGGCTGATGACCTCATACTAAGGAACTTGTCATGGTCGTTCATATTTATGTCCTCCTACTCAAGAACTTGTCATGGTCCGTCATAGTTATGTCCTCCTACTCAGGAACTTGTCATGGTCCGTCATAGTTATGTCCTCCTACTCAGGAACTTGTCAAGGTCCGTCATAGTTATGTCCTCCTACTCAGGAACTTGTCATGGTCCGTCATAGTTATGTCCTCCTACTCAGGAACTTGTCATGGTCCGTCATAGTTATGTCCTCCTACTCAGGAACTTGTCATGACTGCTGATGATGTTCATCCATTGGCGTCGATGAGGACCATTCGATGTCATCGATTCACTGGGGGTGGGTGCGGTGACAGCTGATCAGTCCGATCTGGGCCCAAAAGAGTCTGTTGTAGTGGGGAGACATGGGTGTACAGGTTACTGACTGTGAGTTTCGAAACTGCTGTTCCTGGATTCGAGCAGATCACGTTTCTTAGATGCTACCACCAGTCTTTTCTGCCGAAAGGCTGCCGCACCGGCATTAACTTAAATGCGCAAAGCAGATCGATCAGCAGCGACATTCTACCAGCTGTCAGGGTCAATGCCTAAGTTCTTCGGCGAGGTCTTAATGGTGTGCTTGTACTGCTTTTTTGACCACCGTGAGATCTCTTCCCTTGCTGTATTTCTCCATAGAAGAACTTCTTAGGTAGGCGTTCTACCGGCATGCGGATAACATGGCCAGGCAGTCAGAGTTGTGCCGTGTGTGAATGCTTGTCATGCATGCCTGAGTGAGCACCTCTGTGTTCGGAACCTTGTCTTGCCATCTTGTTTTCAGTGGTTTACTCAGGGAGCTCATATAGAAGGGATTTATGAATGGATATACACATAGACTAACTGCCACACACGAGAGCAACCTAATAAAAGAATTCAAGAATCAATGTAAATAACCCATCCCAAATGGCTTAACAAAACCAAACTATAACATCATATAAGTACAGATAACCGTCACTAATGCGAAACAACTGATTGTTTTATTTAAACGACATTATTCTCGAAACAAATGCGACGCTATCTAAATTACTTCTTAGCCTTCTATGTATGAGATGCAGAGGTATTCATAGTATTAATATCAGTATTGGAAGAACATTTACTTGCGATTATCTGAGAGGAAGCATTCATTTAATTCAGTCTTTCAGTAACGTTTATTGAGCTCGGATTACATGAAAATTAACTGATATGAATTACTGTAAATTCATTTATAACATCTGGAATCTTAGTTACATGGAATTACTGTGAAGTCATTCAAAACCTTATTAGTATATTATTCGGAATATCACTGTAATTCATTTGGATTATTTGACACTTTTAGACTTGATACTATTTTTAGCCTTGAATATAATTTAATTCGCCATATTCTTAGATATTTACTAAGATATGTTTTACCTGGTATTTTAGGGAAATAAAATAAATTGTCACCATCACGAAGCCTGTTAGTTTTCATTCCTTAGTTTTTTCGTTGCTTTAAAATTATAGAGCCCGAACGCTTTATTATTAAAGTAAACAAGGGGTACTCGAAAACCTGATAAACCGGATAGGCCTTGCTTTGTTCGGCGCCCTATCACTGAGTGCGGCTTTATCTTTCATCACGTGACCGCTGTGGTACATATCACATGTGTCACATCAACGGTCGTGTAAAATAAACAGTACCATTCACTGGCCTCACGATGACGCTATTTATTCGTATTTATTTATTAAAATATGTCCTATAATTATGGGACACGATACGTCAATCAAGAGAAAGTTTTCATTTTGTTGGCAGTTGCAAGCAGCTATAAGAGTTCTATAAGCTGGGCGATTTGCAAAGTTGTATACGCTAAAGAAATTTAAAGCGTGGACTACTTAGCCATTTTGTCAATATTTAAGCCTAATTTCACTGACGTAAAACTGAAATCGGGTTATATTGATTGTACATACCTGTCTAAAATAGATTTAGATTATATACATTTCTTTCTGGTAAAGGAAAAGAATGTATTGGCCGAGTAATCTGGTACATGTTAAATATACCTGTTATCTATTTGAAGGTCACGTGATCAACGTAAATATTAAAAATCTGATCGGAATACAGTAAAATCAAGTCAATATCGGGCATTTTGTTTTGAACCTCTAGTCAGAATACAGTATAATCAAGTTGAGGTAGGGTATTTTGTTTTCATTTAGCTGGATGATTACAATTATGTTCTAGACATGCTAAAAATAAAGAAGCTCCAAATAACTGTTTGTTGATTCGTCCTTGACATTCATGATACAATGAGGTGATTGAACGAGGTATACGTGTAAGGTAGCCGTTTTGAGGAATATTTACCATGCCCTTTTTCGATCCTAGGGGAAATAAATTTGAGACACTTTTTCTTGCAAAAAGTGTGCGACAAAAAATTGTGTCACAAGCATGCCAGAAAAGTACTCCAATCCCCATTTGCAACATTAGGTCACAATCAATACAATCACAAAATCCTTTCAATTTACGATAATACGAACATAAATTTTACTGAATAATTGAAACAACCCTAAACGCTTGTTCTTGATATTTTGTTGATGCAAATTAATTTTGCGAGGACATAAAAGAGGGGACACCATCTGGCCGAATAGCCTAAAGCACTTCTCTATACAGACATTTCAACTGCGTTAGAATCCCTGGATCAGCCAACCTGGATATGTGAGAAATCTTGTCAGTATCTTCCCGTGGGTAGGTGATTATAAGTTGGGTTTTCTCAAGTTCTTCCCTACCCAAGGGGTCTCAAACACGCTGCCCTCGCGGGCCGAATGTGGCCCGCGAAGCCGTATCTTGTGCCCCGTACAATGATCGGCGTCACAATTGGTGCGGCCCTTGGGCCATCAAAAATGACATCAGGCGGCCCTCATGGTGGTTTGAGTTTGAGATCCCTGCTTTACACAATTTTCTCATTGGTCTATCATATACTAAACAATGACATTTAACCCATAACAACAACAACACCAACACAGAAAGAGGAAACTTAACAATTATGGCATGCGCTATAAGCGTAAACATCACGGAGACGAATATAAGAAATTAATTTGCTTAAACACTTAAATAAGACAGAAGTAATTAAGTGTATTATATCTTGCAATTTCTATCTCTATTCCGATTATGATCAACATTAAGAAGATCATATTTTCAAAAAAAAATATGTATGCATTTTCTGTTGAATAAAGACACATACGGACAATGAAGAAATTAAAGAATTTATGTTCGAATGATAGACAATATGGACACGCACATTTGTATTCAACATTTTAAAATTGTAATTCTCAACGCAAGAAATGGAACTTCCAACTAATGTTGTTCACATCAACATATAACATATGAAACCTCCAGTTTTGAAATAAAACTTTCACCCACAGCCATCTAATTGAACAGATAAAATCCAAGAACACGACATAAGGATGAAACTTTGAACATTCGACATAATACTTTGAAATTTCAGTCATCGATGTGTACTTCGAGAGTTTAAAGGTAACAACTCGACATATATAATAAATCTGAAACATGTCATATCAAATGATTTTTTTCAACTCAAACAGTTCGATTAAACATGTGAAACTGGCATTGCCAATATACAAAATTGCAATTTCAACCATCGCTATTTAATTCAACCGTTAATATTTTAAAACTACATATAGAAAACTGGAACCATCAACTACCTCTATTTAATACCACAGAAAAGACTGAGAAACTCAACATGTGAAACATAAATTTCAAAACGACGACTTTGATTCAGCGAGTGAAAATGGAATTACGGATATGTGAGATTGACATGTCAATTCTTTCTTTCTCGTCAGACTAAATTGTGTCCACAATGGTACCTTATACCACTACCTAGCTTTACAACTTGTTTGCACAGTTATCTCCTGCAATGGATTGCAATATAAATTAAGTCAGAGTTACATAACCGCTGTACATTGTTGACTGTGCTATAGCAGTTTCAAGCAAGCTGACGGAGATATAAAAATGTTAGCAATATGGTTGGCAGTGATCATTGTTACTTTGTATGTTATCTACTCATACATTACTAGGGAGAAATATATTGCCCCAGGTCCTGCGAAATTGCCTGTTTTTGGATGCTTCTTTCAACTTGAATCCAGTCCTCTCCACTTGAGCTTTGACCGATGGGCAAAGAAATATGGACCCATAATGTTATGCAAGATGGTCACTACAAACGTGTTTGTGATCAGCTGTCCTCGCTTGATCAAGAAAGCCTTTGCGGAGAAGGGTTTCTCCGATATCCTAAATGACCGACCGGACACATTCTTTGCAAAATACATCATGGATGACTCAAAGGGAGTAATATTTGGTGAGTGAATTTCTCTCCTCATCCTCCTTTATCACTTTCATGTTTCTCGTCCCCGGCTTCGTGTTTTCGACAATGTTTTCATGATTTGTTAAAACTCTGTATATATTCATCCTCATCTTCATCCTCATCTTCATTCTCTTCATCCTTGTCTTCATTCTCATCATCCTCATCTTACACCGGTCACCATAAACACACAGTATTGGACAGTAATGGAGATGAAAATACTGCAATGTAAGAGAAATTCCAGGAATGGAGTAAATTAGTGGAATAAGTTTTATAAGATTTATATATAAAGCTGTTATATACTTTTTATTTTAATTTGCAAATACCATTGAATTATTTGCTGGTAATCCACCAAATGATTTGATATGATATGTAATCCACCAAATGATTTGATATGATATTTGTGCAACTGTAATATACTCTTAATTGTCCCATCGCTATTTCTTTCACTGGAACAGCAGTTGGAATGTTGACGCTAAATTCAGGATTGGTTGAGCTTTCTGATATCATGACGGGGTTGTATGAACGACAATCTGTTGCAGTAATTCGTTCGGCATTGACATTATTATTATTATTATTATTATTATTATTATTATTATTATTATTTAAATACGGCGTAGATTCTATCACAGTTATTACTTCTTTGTAGATCTTAATCATCTCCATGAACTTAATATCTGATATTTTTCCACCACTCAGGCTTGATGATATCAAAGAAGATAATTTGGAATATGCTAGCGTCGATGCGTGTACTTTTATTATATACTCATACCATTTCGTATTTTTACATGCACATATTTGTTGTGATGATATTAAGAATACCGGCAATTGATCTTGCAGCTGAAAGCACAAATTATTACAATTGCTGGCTATGTAATTGTTATTGTTGGTAATGAAACGCCGGTTCCAGTGATAATAGCAGACGCCGAATACACAATTATGTCAACAACAACTACACATCTGCGATATTTCTTTACCTTTGCTGTATAATCGTCAACTATATTCTTTAGTTTTGTTTGCCATTCACGTGCTTGATTGTATCTAAAACGTTAAGCGTTGATCGGAATGCTCATTATATTTTACGTAGGTGGGAACTGAGTTACTAATTCAAGTCACCAATAGTAAATCAAGCCGAGTTTTTTTTCCTTCGGGTTCCACTACAAATATTTCCTCGTCGTTTTGCTCCAACATCAATAACATAGATCCAGAGAATCCAGTTAGTAGATAACTCCTTGGTATTATGGTGATATTATAAATGTTGTAACGTCAAGTACTGAGAACATGTATTTATCCGGTAACCTCAGCGCGATGTTTGATAGATTTATTGAGTGGTGACCATAATGCTTGTCCAGACGCTACTATAAATACTACACTGTTGGTAATTTTTTCTGTCCGAGAGCTTATTGCCAATAAATACTGGCTTTCCCAAAGAAAACATCAACAATTCCATTTATTCTTTTACGAGAGATAAAAAATGTGTTTACGTGAGTAGTATAATCTGATTTAAATGTGGTCATTTCATTATTACTTTGAAACTAACGCGTTCATCATTGGAATGCTTTTATTATTGATGTATTTCTTCGTTACAGCGACATTGTCTGAGTCCGTTTCTCCAAGACCAGTAATTTTATAATTAGACATATTGAAAGAACCAGTTATTGTAATACCGGATGTTTGTACTTGAATATTAATATTAGCTGATATCGTTGACATAGTAACATTAGGTTTAATTTTTTCATTACTATCAAACACAATTACGCTATTTTCAGTTACTCTGCTAATTCTGACGATATTATTTTGCAAAGAAAGATTACTCTTTTTTCTTCCTAATCCTGAAATACAACTACTTCGTTTGGATCTACATTTGCAAGATTTAATAATTCAGATATTTCGTTACTAATCTATTTACTCACATTTTCATGAGTTATTCCGTCGGTTTTTTGTTTTTGCTTAGAAGAAGATCTTCCGTAAATATTAACCATATATTTTAAGATCCGTTTAAAACGAAGGTGGATGGTTATACCGTCTACTTGTATACTCGCGCACGACTTCATGAGATGGTATTGTTGATGATGACACAGCGTCGATTACAGAAATTACTACACAACCACATATTGACGGATAGGTTATTATCTATGTTGGTAATGTTGAATACCAGAAGGGAGTGTTTTAAAGATGTGTACTTTACACTCTGCCGACATATTTTAAAAATTCAATACTGTTTGGTTGTTTTGGTAATTGGTGACGCATAAAAACATCTCTGAAATTTTTTATATTTAATTTAGCAGAATCAAGTAAATTAATATTGGACGTAGGAAGAATCAGCGAAGTGTTCATGGAAGTCTCAGACCTTTTCCGTACCAATGTGGGGTTTCTGGTAATCTTAGACCCTTTCCCTTATCACTATAAGTCCTTATGCCTTTTCCTGTTGCTTTCATTAATGCTGCCATTCCAGCAGCAGTTCCAACAGCACCAAATGCAGCTTCTTTTGCAACAGCTGTGTCTGAAGTTACTATTAACGCTGGTATAGCTGCAAGAAGTGGAAATATCTCACCCGTTTCAGTTGCATCTTTAATGGCATCCGCAGAAAGATTCAGTCTAACACCGGTTTTCGATTGTTTGGCGTGAATGAAATGGCTGAGTTAACTTTCTGACAATGATTTTGTTTCGACTTCCTGTGATCTAATCTTTTTTTAGTAATATTTTTATTGCACAGATTTTTGATAATTTCGGTTGTAGCTTTTCAATTTGACCATGAGTTAGACTGACACTAACATGACGATATGACATTATAAATATCATGAGCGATTTAATTACACGTTTTCCACTGAGGCATCAATAACTCTCATTCTTCCATCAACAATTTCAAGTAATATTGTTTTGTCTCCAAAGTAAAACAACAATTGCTATGTAAGTAACACCACCACCTGTGTATATCAACGACATATTGTCTAATTAAATCCAGGTATTCCAGCAAAAGGTAATCAATCGGATAGTGTTGTAAAATCCAGCTGTGATATTTGTAGACCGGAATCAACATTTTGATCACGTCCCATAAATGTCTTCAGACTATGATATTACACGTGCAACATAATTTTGATAAAAATTTAATAATACTTCTTCAGACGGTTCTTGATGTTCGTTTATTCTTAAGGAAACTTCACTAACTCCAAGTATGTCAAATATTATTGGACTATGTTCTTGAGCGTTTACTCGTTCAACATTTTGAAAAGCAATAAATATATGTCGTGGTGCACACATACCTTGCTGTGATGCTATATACTATGGAAAAAAAACATCAACTACACTTTGAACGCTATCTATAGTCATCGTCAACCATGATAATAATGATTTACCACCTGAGTCCATAAAACAAGAGCAATTTTTGTTCTTAAGCAAACGATGGAGTCATTACCGGCATCTACAACTAAAGTTTAAATAACATTACTTTGCTAACAACAGCGCATCACTTACGCCAGATATCATCATTATCATCACCCTTTCTCACAAATAGGACTGTATGCTGGGCTCCAAAAATAACCTTTCTAACATTTCTACGAAATCCAAAGAGATGTGACAATAGACTTGAGCATGAAAATCTTCTACGATTACGTTTTAGCATTAATGGACGCGTTGAGAATCCTAAGTTGTAATTTGGGTTGACGCTCTGTAATATCGAAAATATTATTATCAACATTATTCTGAATTGATTCAATCTCTTTTTCATTAATCATGTATTTAGCACTTCTGAATAACGCCATGATACAATTATTAACAAAGCCAAGTCTGATATTAACTCCGTATGCTGTATCAGCGACGACGTCTGTTACAAGTTCCCCTACTACTTCTATAAATACCTCAGCAGGTAAATAAATATCTACTCGTATCTTGAACTTGTAATTCGAATCGTACACGCTGATTCGGCTATCGTGCTTCTTAAGAATAATATTGATAATCACGTAAAGATTCATCTTTGAGAACTGGTGCGACCATATCAAACGCTTGATCGGATATACGCTTGATCATTTTATTAGATATATTATCGTCTAACACGAAGACCAATTCGTGGTTTCAGACTTGCATTTATATTTTTTTCTGCTTCGAAACCCAAATCTGCTAGTTTCTTATTTGCGACTTGATTTATTATTTTACTGACATTTGCAGGCATAACTTCAGTGCTGGGTAATTTTACTGGCTGGTGTTTTCGTCGCATTAATCGTGCTAGTCTATCCCTGATTTCCGAGAACGCTTTACAAGCAACAGCACCAGAACCTTTATCACGAGCAACGTCAATAGTTTTCATTCCCAGTTGTTTTGCAATTGGTATTGCTTTTGGGGCTGTCCTTCTAAATAGACCCTGAACAATATCACCGAGACTTCTGACGCGATTGTAATTTTTATTTGACAGAATCACGGACAAGGAGATATTATTTAATTGTCTTTGATCGCTCTTGATGTAATCTAGCTATGCGAGATTCCACTATTGATATAATAATGTGTTATTTACCCCACACCCACACAGCAGCAAAGAGGGTGCGACCACAAATGAGTGTCGGATGGGTAAACAAAACATATGCAAATTTTGAAAAAACACGAACGACAAAGATAAAGTAAGACAAAAAATCTAACCCAATTAAATAAACTCTTGGTTTTGGTTAGAGGCTCCGATTTGACGTTATTGACCTTATAATTTTCATTTTTCGTAGGAAACTTTATTTGCGTGAACGGACTTGTCTAAAAAGTGATATGTTCTCCCACCCTGCTTCTTGCTGTAAATGCAAGATGGCGTACTGCAGGGAGCTTACAGAGTTGGAGAAATATCTGAAAACAAGAAGAGCTGAAACAACAGAAGGCTCGCTCATAGAATGCGTTTATAAAATGGGTTCTTAAGAAACAGATTATCAGGAATCTCCTTGGCAAGAAGACCTTCATTGGTATCAAAACTGAAAGCTATTACATGGGTAAACAAAGACTTTACTAAATTAACTGACGGTCTAAATAGACAGGGAACAACGGGATATATTTTAAGACCATTTGGAAACTAGCCAATAATACCGTACGGAGAAAAGGATATTAGAGAGGAAACAAGTAGCGGTAAAAGAACTATCACCAATATTACGGAAAATGAAAAAAGAGACTGGAGAACGACACTACTAAGGCTTGCACTTAGAAGGATTCTGTTGGCAACAATAGAAAAGTTTGAAAAAAGTTATACGTCACAAATGCTAGAATGGACACTTATCCCTATACTTTAACAACCAACGGGATAAGGACCCTGGAAACAGAAAAAGCAGAACTAAAGAATATGAAGCCAGTCATCTTCTTACACGGGTTTCCAGTAAATTCCAGGTGTGGGGATGCATATACTACCGAAAATGCTGGTTTTGTGGAATGACATGACACATGAAGAAAAACCGCCCAACTACTTTAGAGAAAGAAGAACAAACCCATGACACAGAAATAACGATTTTCCCCACCCAAAAGGAACAAAAGGAGGAACAAGAGCAACCCAAACAACTATGGAACTCAACAAAGGAAAAAGTATATTATTATTATAGTATCCTTAAAATTGCTTTGAGCTGTCAGCGCAACCTTTCATTTGAATATGCAAACCACCTGTTATCTGTGCTTATCATTATACAGTATCTACATAAAATTCAAATTTCTTATACAATTTATCCATAGTTGTCATTTAGATAAACGCACTGCTTCCTTAATATGCAATCAAATGTGAAAAGGAAATATGAAATAAACGATTTGAATAATAAATAACACGTTCTCAAGGGTATATATATATCGTGCTTTGCAATGTTAACAACATAAATGTAAAGCCTAATTAATAAAGGTACATATATTATATTCTTTTAAACTTGGTAAAGTAGATGTTTTTCAATATTAATTGTGTTTTATCATTACCTTTATTACCTAATTGATTAACGTAGGTTACTAATTACTAATTGGTGATTTTTAGTCCTTAAATTACCATTCTATTTTTCCGTCTTACAAGTGAGCCTTTGATAAAAAATTTGACCAACTCGATGTTATTAGTTGCCGATTGCATCCTGGTATATATGTTGAAAATGGTAAGAGTAATGTCATAAAATCAATAAAAGTAAGAAAATGAATCGAATGCCAGAATAACAGTTTCGGTAACGAATTCCATTGCCTCGGAAACACAAATTTTCCATTCTCTCTCTCTCTCTCTCTCTCTCTCTCTCTCTCATTATAGTATTCATCTCAGCAAATTGATTGTCAGATGATTTCGTAATTTGCAAAGAATAAAATGACATACTTTACTGTATTAATTAATTTTGTTTTCAATCAAGGCCTTGAATAAATCATATTTTATCTGTCGTATATTGTCTTGTATTTAATGTCCAAAAATGATTCGCTGGAAATATTACAAGAACTTGATATCCATCTTCTCATTGTTATTTTATTTATATCTACATTATGTATATTATTTGTAACATTTAAGAACCCACTTTACAGATTTCTTTTTCTGTTTATGTCAAATCTAAAACAATTTGTTATGCCTAAATTTGATACCCCCACCACCTTCTACTAAGAACGGAGACCGGAGAGTCTCCTATTATTTCGGCCCATCTTTTCTATGTGGTAAGTCTGATTTTGAAATTTAAAATACTTTCTTTTCACAAATTGCCAGTCATTTCACAGATGAAGAAATAGAAAAATTAATTGTCGGTTGAAATGGCGAGACTGCGTTTTGTAAACGTTTAAAGTGGTCATTCCCTGGAACGATACCGATCGTTTGTACACTTCAATTGAATAAAAATTTCACTCATTCATTAAAAAGTAAAATCAGCATTAAATGTGCAAGACAGACAGCCATATGCAAACACACTTTTAGGTGACGAAGGAATTTCACAGAACGATAATTGTTTAGTAATAGAAGCAAGAATAAAACATGCAACATATGCCATTTCGGACAATGAATCAGGTTTCCAGTCATCGAAAAACGAATGCTATCAATTCTGAAAGATCATGTTAACTTTCTCGCAAGGGTAAAAAATTTGGACGCCCACTCGACAAATAATAAAGCGGAGTCTGCCAATAATATCATGAAGATTGGAACCAACTGGAAGCAAAACGATGTATCAGATCTTATAGAATAGTCCAATCGATTGTCAGTTTCCAGTATAAAGACGCCGAAAGATCGTTGAATAGGCTGTTTCAAGCTGACATCAGATTATATTTCACCATAGAGCTTCTATTGACGTATAGTGTCAAAACAAAAAAAAAAAAACAGAACAATGAACGAGAAGCATTGCATCGAAAGTTTCTCAGAGACAAATGTACAAATAAGCAAACATTAACGTCTACAAATGGTAATACCACTATACCAAAGACACCTTCAGGAGGAAAATAAAACCTCAGCATAGGCAAATTATGAGAGCTGAGGGTAGTCAGACGAGAACAAAATAAAACTAATTGTTAGTTATGAAGATATACCTACCTATTCAGGCCATATATATATATGCATGTTTGTGGTAACAGCTCCAGGCAAACCAAGATCCACCAATAGTTGTCAAAGGCTTCTATCTTCCCATTCCATTCCACCTTCTAATCTTACTCACTGTTCCCCTCGTTGTTCTGAACCTCGTTATAATCATTATTTTGAAGGAAAATACGGACAGACTTTCACCCGGTTGAGGAAGATGATGTACAAAGGCCTGAACATGTACGGGGAAGGTGTCCAGGAGTTTGAAAGCATGGCACATGAAGAGTTGGAGATGTTGGTGAAGAGTATATCAGATTTAGGAGGAAAAGATTTCGACCTAAAGGCATTACTTTCCCGCTCACTGATCAACCTCATAGGGATTCTGGTAATCTCTCTCTCTCTCTCTCTCTCTCTGTATGCTTATGTGTATCTTTCTTAATTAGTGTCACTCTTTTAACACCTGTTAAGAGACGACCGCACCTTAAGGCCAATTAGACAGGAATGCGAGGTATGTTAAATGAACTTAAGACAAAGTTAAGAACTACATATACACATGTACACACTGATTTAGGTCAGCTATAGGTTATGTTGATGGCAAAACATCTATACATCCAGCTTCTGTAAACTTAAACGTTTTTGTTAGTTTTCAAACAACTGTTACTTAATATCAACCGATGTATTGGTTCAGTTTTAAATAGATGATTGGATCATGTGAATATATCATTCCAATAGATGCATTGTATTTATTTTTTATTTTTTTTTTGCATTCTATATTAGGTTGTTTAATGAAAAGATATGTAAGGATTCATTGTCGTGCTTGGCACTGAATAGTTTGGGTTAAATAACTATTCTGCATTCAAAAGTAATCCATCCTTAAGGAGCACTAATCATAGAAGATATCCCGAAGTGAAATTGTGCTAATTCAGCTGTAAGGGTTTAAATACAAACGAGAATACAAAAATAAAAATAAAATATTGCTGTTGTTGTTGTTTTTGTTGTTGTTGTAGGGTTTAACGCTATTTTTCAGCACACGATAGGCTATACATGGCGGCCAGTATTAATGGTGGAGGAAGAACCCGGGAAAGCCCCGGAAAGAACCACCGACCCACGAGAAGAAAACATGGGTAACTAGACCTTGACATTCGATCAAACTCCAACATTTGAAAAGCTAAGTTAGAGTTTCTATATAAAAATGAACGGTCTAAGTACAAAGCCGTCTATTAAAATGTCTGATAAAAAAACGCTTTTTAATATGATATCTGTCAACGCATGTAACGGTTCGTTTTTATGATCAAACTTTTGTATCCATTATAATTACATAAATGTCACAAAATATTTATTAAATGATTGAATTCCTCATCCTTTTAATTTGTAGATCTAAACGCCGACTAAATAGTTTAGAAACGCATTCACAAATAGAAACTCGAATGACCATTATAATATCGTATTACCCATAGAACATCGTTACCCAGAGAATATCGTATTACGTATGGCCTATATAATATCGTATCACCGATATAATATCGTTACGGAGAGAATATCGTATTACCCATAGAATATCGTATTATCCCTAGAATATCGTTACCCAGAGACTATCGTATTTCGTATGGCCTATATAATATCGTATCACCGATATAATATCGTTACGGAGAGAATATCGTATTACCCATAGAATATCGTATTATCCCTAGAATATCGTTACCCAGAGACTATCGTATTTCGTATGGCCTATATAATATCGTATCACCGATATAATATGGTTACGCAGATAATATCGTATTAGCCATAGAATATCGTATTACCCATAGAATATCGTTACCCAGAGAATTTCGTATTACTCATATAATATTTTCTGACCAATAGAAAAGTGTATTACCCATAGAATATCGTATTACCCACAGACTATCGTTACCCAGAGAATATCGTATCAGGTATGATCTATAGAAGAAGGTATTTTACCCATAGAATATCGTTACCCAGATAATATCGAATTACCCAGTAAATATCGTATAACTCACATACTATCGTATTACCCACAGAATATAGTATTACACATATAATATCGTATGACCTATATAATATCGCATTACCCAGAGAATATTGTTATCCAGAGAATAACGTATTACGTATGACCTATAGAATATCGTATTACATATTTAATGTTGTTACCCATAGACTATCATAATACCCATAGAATGTCGTATTACCTATATAATATCGTATTACGCATGACCTATAGAATAGCGTATTATCCATAGAATATTGTTACCCAGAGAATATCGTATTACATAAGACCTATAGAATATCGTATTACACATGTAATATCGTTACCCAGAGAATATCATATTATCCACAGAATGTCGTATTACCTATAGAATATCGTATTACCTATAGAATATCATATTACCTATAGAATATCGTATTACCTATAGAATATCGTTACCCAGAGAATATCGTATTACTCATAGAATATCATATGACCCATAGAATATAATATTACCTATAGAATACCGTATTACGTACGACTTATAGAATATCGTATTACCCATATAATATCGTCACCCAGAGAATATCCTATTACCCATAAAATATCGCATGACCCACAAAATATTGTATGACCTATATGTTATCTTAGTATTCATTTTGAAAATTCAAATGCCTGTTCGGGTTTTTGACTTGGACAGTTGCGTAGCTTATGAAATATTGCTTATTTTAGAAATATCAATCTCGACTAATGTTGGTATGGTTCTTTATGCTTATTTATACCAGAAACATGGAATAAAATGTGTATTCTTTCATTAAAACCTATTACGGGGTTGGAGAGTTCGGATATCATAAATGTGACTCAATTTCATACGCAGTTAACTGGATCCATTGTGGACGAAATTGATGCAGATTTAATATTGAAATACGACAACAACGTCAACGATATATTTGAGATATCGACAGATCTTACGCTCTCTGCGTTCCCTTTTTTACGTTTCATGCCGGTGGAAGTTGGTCGGAGATACAGACGTACAATAGGGGCTAAGAAGGATCTGTTGGATAAATACTTCTTTTCGCACAAGGTACTGACAATTGTTTTTGCAATCTTTTGTTTTTTATAAGCGGCAAAAGATACAGGAATTTACAGAAATATATGGGTTATACGTGGTTTTCTTTATGAGTGAAAAAATTCCCAGCAGACTGCATATGATTGTTATATTTTCGCATATAAAAAAAAGAAAATTAATGAACTATTGGTTTACATAATGAAAATATTTTTTATATTACTGTTTTTCTAATTTCATGTTTGTTTTTGTAATAATATTATTACGTTTCTTATCTTATAGGTGTTGTCTAAAGTTGTAAAGCGCTTAGAGCTTCTAAAGATTAGGCGCTATACAAAGTCCTCATTATTATTATTATTATTATTATTATTATTATTTTGCCAATAAATATATTCCTTGTAGATATGATAATATGAAATTATTTGCTAATATGAGTAAATTGAGATTAAAACTGCTGTACAGCAATACAGACTATAGGAACTGCTATTCGGCAATGCTTAACGAACTATTTAGAATCTTGTCAAGTTTTACTCACATTTTCTCACAACGAGGATACGCTAATTCGATATCATTTTCTTATTTAGTCATTTCAGTTATAAATATTTTAAAAAATTGGACATAACTTCATTCTGGAGGTTACCATTTTGCCTAACCCTTCGCGATTTTCACACTTACGGATACAGAATTGTGGTTGAATATTTCTAATAAACTTAAAACTATCTTAGCTTTTATATTGTTTATAATATAATTTAAATCCTATCATAAATAAGAGTTCGTTCTTCAGCTATCTAAACAATTCGATATGGCTTATGAAAGCTATTTTACTTTTTCCAAAAGGGAAATTGCATTTTGTGAGCCTATAAGATGGTACCTCTACAGAGCGTGGTTTTGTTCAGGGCGGCGTTCATCGGCTTTTGTATGAGAGTCATTTAAAGACAATAGTCACTGAATCAGTACTGAGTCTTCCGATGTATGAGAAACGTGTGTCATGCACATAAGAAAGACAAATATATTTTGTATTAATTAATTTTTCCCATCGTTAAATGCATTATTTTTAAACTTTATCCAATGGAATGAAAGAAAACGAGATTGTTTTGTCTAGAACCAAAGAACGAATGATAAAACTGATCACGTCACATGATGAAAGTCACATAAATTTTGACCAATCAAATGAGAGAATATGCTGGACTTAGAAATGCATTATGGTTGACATTGTTTGCAAAAGGAACTTACTCTAGCAATAATACTCGACATCATTATTGATTCCGTATGTTTGTGACGGAGAATGCATGCGGGTATATATGTAACAAATTAACCGGATGGGATTTTGGATTTACCACAGAACACTTTTTATGGTGATACAAATGCAATGTTTAATGGCGAATGACTTGAATTAGAAAAGAAATATGATTAATATGTGCGTGAACACGATCCGGATATTGAATCAGTTAACATAATACGCACGATATTTACAAAACAATACATAAGTTCAGAATTGAACCTAACCGCGCCCGACAAGAATCCTACGGTACTAAAAGTTTCTTAAAAGTGCAACTTTGTATATTGCTAATATAAATTTCCTGCTAAGTCACAAACAAGAATAGAAAATATTTGCATGATACTACGTAAGCCGAAGCTACATGGAAAATATACAACTTGAACTTCTTGAATAATACTTTCCGGTGATTGCTGTGTCATTTGTGCTATATTGTTCTGTATGTTATCTTTTGTATTTCTGTTCGGACTGGCTTGTAAAGATCAAATTTCATTTTTGTTATTATTTACTTATATTAAATAATGTTTTGGAAGCAGCTTAGTGTAAATACAGGAGTATTAAGTATATGTATTTGTTTTGTATAGAGAGTATTAAGGAAATACTTAACTGAGTTCATAGTATGGTTGCCTGGGATTGCATAGTGCACGCGTTCAGATTAGAGTTGATTTGTTAATGCACGTGCAGCTCTTGCATCCTGCATGAGCTAGTAGCTACTCATGCTAGCACGTGCTGCAAGTTTATGTCCATTAATAATGTTCATTAATAATTCAAGGAGTTTCAAATTATCGCATTGCTAATTATATAAAAATATTAATTCAAGAAGCTAAAGTTCAAGTTATAGCATTTGATAATAAATAGTTAAATATAAATAAGTATCAGTTCAAGAAATTCAAATTATAACATTGATAATAAATGATTATATATATATATATATATATATATATATATATATATATATATATATATATATATATATATATATATTTAAAAAGTTCAAGTTGCAGCATTGATAGTAAATGGTTACAGTATTCCGCGATAGTGTTTCATTTTTGAAAGCATTTCATAAGTACAGAAAAGTAAATAAGTAAATAATCTTTATAGTTTCATTGTACTATGTTACCATATTCAAATTTATTATATCATTAAAAGTTATGTTATGTTAAGCTGTACATTTTTTTGAATATACCGTTTCATATCTAAAACATACTATAATTACTGTTTCGATTGTTTAATAGGAAACGTACGTACCTGGACGTGAACGTGGATTGATCGATGCTCTCTTCAAGCTCCAATCGCAAGAAAAGAGTGTTGGAGATACACAGTGGCTGACAGACTCCCAAATCAAGGCTTTCATCCAGGACATTATATTTGCTGGTATTTCTGATGTTTGGCCATTTTAGTTCAACTTTTTTTCACACGAGACGAATCCATTTGAAAAGAAAAACTTGTCTGTTTGTGCCAGTAGGGTACGATGGCCTGTTTTAAATGCAGAAACACTTGCAACTACATCCAGACGTGGAGTGGTAATCCCATTGGAAATATAAAATGATCCCCTGTTCATGTATTACCAACAAACGTTGAATGGTACAAAAAAACACGTACTGTGTTACAATCAGGGTATATGACTTAATATATATATATATATATATATATATATATATATATATATATATATATATATATATATATATATACACATTTTTTGTTGTTGAGTTTAATTATAGTGGCGTGCGCACAATTGTGCCACTTTTTTTCTGACTGCACCGCAGCCTGCTAGTTGTTCCTGGGGAAGGGAATGGTGCCACCTCCCCCAGGCTTTTATGGGTTCAGTGAACCCTGATAGTTTGGCCTCAATCTGTGGGTCCATACAGGTCCCTTACAGTTGAATGGTTGGCTGTCATTAGTGGGAAGGAGTGCTCGGGAACGGTCCTGGTTGCTTCACATCGTTGGTTTCTTGTTGCATTTGCCTAGTGATTCTTGCGGTGTTTTTTTTTTTTTTTTGTTGTTGTTTTTTTTTCCAAAATGTTCCAAAAGGGTGTGAGGTGTGTTCTGTGCTGTTTATAGAGGTTGTTAGTAGAAATCATGTATGAAGAGAGATTTTCAAGGTTATTATGGTATTACTAGTCAAGGTGTTTAGGGTGTGCTTCCTACGTTATGTTATTCATAAGTTTTTTTATATTGCCTCTTTAAGTTATTTATTTATTAATGTTTTGAGAGATTGAATGTTGTTTATACTTTATTTAGCATGAGACTGGAGTCCTAGCCGATTACACGGTTCGTTAAGGACATCTAGTACTGGAGTCCTAGCTGATTACTCGGTTCGTTAAGGACATCTAGGACATCCGATTTTGCGGTTTCCTTAGTTTTTGATAGGTGCTTCGTAAGTGATTTATTTATTAATATTTTTTATAAAATTGAATGATATGTTATGGGTTTTTTATGTGGTGGCTTCTAAATTTATTTAGCTAGTTACTGGGTCTTTTGGTTTTGTAGGGATAGTAATTATATTTTGTTCCTATATCCTGCTGAGTCTATGAATTTATTTATATTTTTATATGCTGATTGTTTATTTTTATTAGAGTCCATAAATAACTGGGTATGTGTGTGGTGATCCAATCTCTTTTTGGTTTTTGATAAATATTTTCCGAGCGGGTTGGTATTTTGGGCATATATTGAATACGTGGTGTAG
Source organism: Sinohyriopsis cumingii (assembly GCA_028554795.2). NCBI lineage: Eukaryota > Metazoa > Mollusca > Bivalvia > Unionida > Unionidae > Sinohyriopsis > Sinohyriopsis cumingii. The sequence continues at coordinate 11,147,565 of CM068840.1, forward strand.
ATCTTCGGTGGTGTGGCAGTTAAAGCAGTTAATGGTTGCTAGTTTGGGTCCAATAAACCTTCCAAAACTGCTTGCTAGTTTAGTTTATTAAGTTATTATCCTGTTTATGGTTTTCTGTTCTAAATAGGTACCCTTAGGTAGCTGTATGTTCCTATCTACGGTTTTTGGGGTTTCATGGTGCTTTTTACCTTTTGTGGAGGAGTTCCAAAAATCTTGCCATGTTTGGTCTATATATGTTTGTGCGAAGCTTAGTGCTTCTGTAGAGCTATAGGTAAGCTTGATAGAGTTTTGATCTCCTAGTTTGCTTTGTGCAACTTTGTCTGCTGTTTCGTTGCGAGAGATTCCAATGTGCGACTGTATCCACATGAGCTCGACTAATTGATGTGCTGTGGTGATATCGTCGATTAATTGGCATGCTCTGTCGAGGAATTATGTAGTGTTTGTGTTTACGTGTATTTGGAATGAAATGTACTTGGGTTTTCCTTTTGCGTACAGCGTTACCCGATAATTTGCTATTTATAGTTGTATCGTACATTATTTCGATGTAATGAGTACGGTTAAATCCATGCTGCATGATGGGAAATTCCAACTTCACATTATGAAAAGCCTTGCCAGTAAGCGGTCCATTTTACACGCAGTATATCCAGCTCTAGTGGTCTGCGAATTGTAATTTGTCTTTTCCTAACTGTAGATATGTTTCTTTGGTGGTTCACACATTTATTGTGTACGTTTCATAGTACCGAACTATGGTATGCAATTTTAGAATTATTATTGTCTGTTTTCAAGTTTGCTAGTGAATACCTAAACAAAAAATTTGTATCCACATTAATGCTGCCTGTAGTAAGGGACAAAAGAATGTTACCTCAAGTTCTTTAAGATTCTACCTGTCAGATGCAGATTCACATACAAACCTGATTATTGTGATAATCTTGAAAATTAATCCCAGTGAAATAATTCCAAGTAAGCGCATGCTTAACTTGTGTCATTTCATTTTATACTTTACCATGTCGATGGTACTACACAGCTTTAGGCATGGTATTTCAGCTGTTTCGGGCAGCCATCGTTTGACTGAGCAAAGACAATGTGTTTGTGTTAACCCAGTCTGTATTGGTCAGTGCAACAGCTGTAGAGCTGATAATGATGTGCGTCTTTGTTGCCGAGATGTGTCGGAAATGTACTGTCACGTATCTATTGTGAAAGTCATTGTTTAACTGTCCGTATTGGGTGTGCGTGTGTTAGGCTAGCCAACGTTTGACTGAGCGGAGACGATGTGTTTGTCAGTCTACCTAGTCAGCAGAGCTGTTCATGTAACGGGTGTGACAGCCTTTGTTTGACTGTGTTAGATATGTCTGTGTGTTTGCTGGGCAGCTGTATAACAAAATGTTGGGCTGTCTGTGTTGTCAGCTGTATAACAAACTGTTGGGGCTGTCTGTGTTGTTATCTGTGGAACTGTGCTAGAATTGTGGTTTTAGCTGTGGTGCTGGTTTGTAGGTTGATTAGTGGTTCTATGTGACTTGTTATGTACCTGGTGTGATGCTGTCGTTGGTGACGTTGTCTCGAAGTTGGAAAGTGGTTATCTCGTGTTGAGGGACCCAAGCTCTGGGACCAACATATATGCAGGGTACGAAAGAGTCCTAAAAATCCTTTGGCAGGTAGAGAGGGGCCGACCATTCCTGGTAGCTCCTTGGCTATCTAGAAATTTATATTCATCATTATTTTGTAATCTTGGTTCACATTCATCAGTTTGTGAATAAACGTAGAAGGTTCTAATTAGAGAATTTACACCTTTTCAGGAATATTTACAACCAGAAATGGTCTCCTGTGCATTATACTTGTTCTGCTGCATCACCACGAGTGTGTAGACAGGATATATCAAGAAATCGTCGAAGTTGTTGGTTTAGAAAGATCTCCAAGCCTTAAGGATAGACCTGCCATGCCGTACGCAGAGGCAGTAATACTAGAAGCACTGCGCTACGTCTCACATGGACCTGTCGGTGTCCCTCACGGGTAAATTTCCTTTCTTTCTGTTAAGCTGCTATGATTCAGAAGTAATGGTGTCGGACCAAAAGAATGAGGATTCAAATCCTCACCAGGTCAGGCAACACTTTTTGTCCTGGTATGCCTTTAGGCAAGACTTGTTGCTCCAATTATCTTGCACGATATGACCTTTCACGTGTTTATGTGCCGTTAAACTAATAAAGGGTGAGGAATGGGCCTATTTGCAAGATGGTAAGGGTATTGGATAGTGTCTAGTTGCTATAAACGCATCTCCCTCCTTTTGATGTATATACCTGGTTCCCAGTAGCTTCACAGAATAATACCTTTTTATATCTACTGCCCGCCATAGGTCAACATTACTGAGGACTCGTAAGTGAGCTGTTTTCTTGAATTTGAGATCCAGTATTATTTCATCCTTTAATGTAGTGAAGTTAAGAAACGTAAAAATTGCTTTAAGCACAGACATTATTCCTTCACTGAACCTAAAACAAAAGGCACATAAATTTTATTATTATCCCTAATACATTTACTGAATACTGAATGAAGTCTTTCACGTTTCATGTTGCCAGAATGCATTCATAGTTAATCGCTATGTTATATTGTTACACGAACACATTTTGTGCTAGATTTTTGCCTATGGATTTAAGTGTTAAATAAAGTTAGTATTATTGTTAGTAGTAGTAATAGAAGTCGTAGTAGTATCTGTAATAACCTTATACGATAGCAAGTGTCTCGTTTGCAAGTATTTGTTAGTATCTTCTATCCATTTTTAGTTATCTGTGTAACAATACGTATGCGTATGTGTGTTATGTGTGTTTGTGAGAGAGAGAGAGAGAGAGAGAGAGAGAGAACGCGAGTATTGATGAAGGTCATGCATTTAAGACTGCAATGATTCAATATCTTAGGATCCATCCAAAACCTTGCTTAAGCCAGTCATTGCTCAAACCGCATTATTATATTGAGTATAAACATGTTCAGTTGTCTTCCTGACAAATCTAGGGAAGAGGAAGGTTCGCCAGAAATCCTATTCAGAGATGTTCTTTATTTAGTTTCTATGGAATTTTCGGCAAAATAAACATCTGTTAGTTTCTAATCGCCTCGGATTACCTCGATGACAATTTTTTTTAGCGATATTTTCATCATCTACTCAGCAATGCGTTTGCAATTTCCATGCATCTTCACCAGCTAACTGAACGCCGGCGTAAATTTATTTACTTAAATTTGGCAATGATGATGAAAACAGTAATGCAGCTTTAATGATGAAATACAGTAGCACTTTTATCCTCTAGATAAGTAAATACAAGATCGATAGGATCTAAGTATTAATAGTTGCATGCGCTGTAAACCTTTAAAACATGTCTTTTCTTTACTTTCTTAGTGCAATGGAAGATGTGGAGTTCGAAGGATATACTATACCCAAAGGATCCAGGGTAAGACATTCAGTGTTATATCATTGTCAGTGTGTTATGATTTTAGTAGATGTGATCAAGGTGTAAAGATACTCCGACAAACCTTTTAGGATAAACCACATTGCGCAGACCTACCAGTCCAATTCTCACAAAATTATGTAATTTTATGTGAGTATTTCGATACATAGCAAGGAAAGAGATACAATCGCACCATACATAATCGGTTGAGGGACGAACAAAGAAAATAATATATCAAATAAGCAGAGACTTGAGTAAATGTCGAAGCTAAGGTATAGTATATACGCAATCGACAGTTTATTCTATTTACTACATTTGTAAAAATGTGTGTGCAATTGACAATGTGTCAGGTGAAAACCAGTCTGCTGTTTTCCTACACAGGATGTTCTCACATTTCTCGTAGTGGGTGCTGCATTTGTGACGTGTTATGTTTATCTACATTTCCTAACTCGTTTTATCTAATGTTGTTTTTTTTATATTCAAGCCTGAAATTAAGTGGTTTTCTTCAGCTGAAATGGTGTAAGTGTAGAAATTTGTTTAGTGGAATAGCAATTATTTTACTGTTCATTGGAAATAGAAAGTACTCGTTGTTTGAAATATATGAATTATTCAAAAGAGTTCTGGACAACGCCATTTTGACAACTTTAAGATTCTTGTCGGAGCAGTACTTATTCGGTTCTTAAGTTTGCAAGGAACATGTTCATTTTCTCCGATTTCAATATAACTTTTCCAGGATTATTTTAGATTCACGTCACAATAATGTATGTTCCGCTCACATTTTCGTTCATAACATTTACAACTGAATTGTTTGCTACCTTTTACAAAACATGATATCTGTGTCTTTCTGTTACATAATTTTTGACCATGTCTCAACTCTAATTTTGAAAATTAATACAAGTTGCTTTTTGCTCATATTCGTTTTCATACATGGTTCAGCATATTAGTTTCCGAACATGACCTCCAACTAATTTTTGGACTATATGAACTTAAATGGAAATATGACGTAACTTTGAACTATCAAACTGGGGATGAACTGATTATCAAAATGGGATTAATAATTTTTTTTAGCAATTATTTATATATTTCATCATCTGGGTGCACGTTTAATATTTCTTTCAAGTGTGGTAATTCACTAACTATTCATGTGACTCTAATTTTTATTCAGGGAAAACGACAGGCGTAGGGTTTTGATGAATTTGTTTCATGCTTTAAATGAAGAAAACGAAATGGAGAAATATTCTTGTTTTAGTATTAATCGTAAGAAAGAAGAAAATATAGATAAAAACTATTGAATCAAAGGAACAGTAAATTAGTTCAGGAACTATATTATACTTTTAATGTGTTGTTTCGGAATTTATGTTGGTTTAAATTGTCGATTGCCGAAAAGCAATGCTTACATAACGTCCAAGTGTTATATGCAAACTGTGATTCGGCAACTGATTTTTATACCGTCATTAATGCAGGAAATGACAATTCATTCCTGTTTATAATGTTAACTAATCTAAACTGAATATGTTGATTTGAATAAAGATTTTTTTTTCATAAAGTTAATCCTCAACATATGGACAGTTCATCACGATCCAGCAATATGGGGTGACCCGTGGATATTCAGACCTGAACGTTTCCTTGACGATAACGGTAAACTTCTGCCGGCAGAGCACAAACTGAGACAATCGTAAGTGTAAATTAATTGATATTTAGTGATGCATCAATATGAAGGACTCTGTTTGAGAAATTATATATAAATCCCTTTGCTATATTGTATTTTCATTTTAAGTGTATACGCAAATAGTTCCCGCCCATTAATATGTATGCAAATAATAATTGCTCTTTGATCTCTCCTCAACGAACACCTGTCCCGTAATGATAAGTTTTACTTTGATGCCACGAGTATTCTTATAGATAGGTTACGCTCGAAAAGGAAGACTTAAGGAATTTATAAGTTTATACGGCTTAAATAAATTAGAATTCAGAATATATTTGCTGCAAAGTGAGCGAATTAACAAGTAGGAAATTTCATATAATGTGACATAATCAAGTATTCTGTAACGATGTTGTTCGTACCCGGGTATAACTTTGTAGCCCGTCACAAAAGCCAGCAAATCGGATCCGTAATATCACTATCTGAAGTCATTTTTATTTAGTTCGAATATCATGCGTTAGTCGACGAGTCTTATCCCTCGTATGGTATTTTACAGGACTGATTAATACATATCGTTTTCTACATATTATCATACCAACACACCTACTTATATAGCTACATACATAGCGGTCATAATCTATGTTCGTATATATTTATTTATTTCATGTACATTTCCTTATACAATGTTCATGAAACGAACGAATGGGCGGGAAACACCTTTTTGTGTTTATGAGCTGTGATGGAAGCAGTTTTTAAAAGAGATTGTCGTTGAGTTTCATGCTCTTTACCGCTACGGTGGCCTAGTGGTTAGAGATTCCGCCTCGGATGCAGGAGGTCGCGGGTTCGAACCCCGGCCGAGTCATACCAAAGACTTACAAAAATGGTTCTAACAACTGCCTCACTTGGCGTTCAGCATTAAGATGTTAGTGTTAGGACTGGTCAGCCTGGTGTCAGAATAATGTGACTGGGTGGGACATCATGCTACATGTCTGCGGAATGATGCCCCAGTATTAGACATCACTATAAACTGTCACACTGCAGACATCGTAGCGATAGGGCTGAAAATGTGTCAAATTTTTATTAAAAATTTAAATCACACACACACACACACACACACACACACACACACGCACGCACACACACTGAATTTCATGTTCGACATTGTTATTCTATAGCACATGTGGACCGCTCCGGTTTCCTTAGTGGTTAGAGCGTCCTTCTCGGATGCAGGAGGTCGTGGCTTAAATCCCTGGCCGAATTGTATCAAATACTTGTAAAAATGATACTAACAGCTGCCTCGCTTGGAGCTCAACATTAAGAGGTTAGTGGTCGGCCTGATACCAGGATATCAGTATAAACTGCCACACTGCAGACATCGTAGTGATATGACTGAAAAATCGCTAAAGATACGTTAAAAAACTGTATCACACACACACACACACACACACGCACACACACAAAGCACCTGTGGCATTTACCGGCACTTGTGACATTTTTCAGTCCCTAAAGCAATTCTGCAAATAAATTTCACTTTATGTGCATCGTCCTTGCTATTTCTTTATGTTCAAATGGGGATTGTTTTGTTTTAAATTTAGACTTGTCATCTTTGGGTCAGGAAAAAGGGTTTGTGTCGGCGAAAACCTGGCTAAGTCTCGGATCTTTCTCTACCTGACAACACTTATACAGAAGTTTGACTTTCTTCTGCCAATGGTAGGCACCCTACCTTCAGATGACCCTCGGACGTTTCTTCCTGGAGCGATTCTGCGACCACAGGATTACAAGATGCGATTAAGAGTCAGATAAAATTACTGCTTGTCTTTAAAATTGTTTTGTGATTTAGAAGAATACACGCTTCGCTTAAAACCCAGTCAGATTTATTATAAATACTTACAGGAACTCTTGATGCTGTACTGTGATTTTTAACAATTATAAGTGAATTCTTTCCTTTTATAAGATCACATAAGATGCAGTCTCCACACTCAGCTGCAACCCTATATGATATATGAAAGCATTAATGTAATAAACTAAATTGGATGCATTTTGTTTTTCTTTTTAGAGTTATTATAACCACATTAGTTGTAAGAACTGTGTTGTAATCCGTCATAACAAGTTTTTTTAGAGTTATTGTAGCCACTAAAGTTGTAAGAACTGTGTTGTAATCCGTCATAACAAGTCGTTTTAGAATTATTGTAGCCACTAACCTTGTAAGAACTGTGTTGTAATCCGTCATAACAAGTCTTTTTAGAGTTATTCTAGCCACTAAAGCTGTAAGAACCGTGTTTCAATCTGTCATAACAAGTCTTTTTAGAGTTATTATAGCCACTAAAGTTGTAAGAACTGTGATGCAATCTGTCATAAGTCTTTTTAGAGTTATTGTAGCCACTAAAGTTGTAAGAACTGTGTTGTAATCCGTCATAACAAGTCTTTTTAGAGTTATTATAACCACATTAGTTGTAAGAACTGTGTTGTAATCCGTCATAACAAGTCTTTTCAGAGTTATTATAGCCACTAAAGTTGTAAGAACTGTGATGCAATCTGTCATAAGTCTTTTTAGAGTTATTGTAGCCACTAAAGTTGTAAGAACTGTGTTGTAATCCGTCATAACAAGTCTTTTTAGAGTTATTATAGCCACTAAAGTTGTAAGAATTGTGATGTAATCTTCATAACAAGTCTTTTAGAGTTATTATAGCCACTAAAGTTGTAAGAACTGTGTTGTAATCCGTCATAACAAGTCGTTTTAGAATTATTGTAGCCACTAACCTTGTAAGAACTGTGTTGTAATCCGTCATAACAAGTCTTTTTAGAGTTATTCTAGCCACTAAAGTTGCAAGAACCGTGTTGCAATCTGTCATAACAAGTCTTTTTAGAGTTATTATAGTCATTAAAGTTGTATGAACTGTGTTGTAATCTGTCATAACAAGTCTTTTTAGAGTTATTCTAGCCACTAAAGTTGTAAGAACCGTGTTGTAATCTGTCATAACAAGTCTTTTCATAGTTATTATAGCCATTAAAGTTGTAAGAACTGTGATGTAATCTGTCATAACAAGTCTTTTTAGAGTTATTATAACCACTAAAGTTGTTAGAACTGTGATGTAATCTGTCATAGCAAGTCTTTTTAGAGTTATTATAACCATTAAAGTTGTTAGAACTGTGTTGTAATCTGTCATAACAAGTCTTTTCAGTGTCATTATACCCATTAAAGTTGTAAGAACTGTGATGCAAACTGTCATAACAAGTCTTATCAGAGTTATTATAGTCACTAAAGTTGTATGACTTGTGTTGTAATCTGTCATAACAAGTCTTTTTAGAGTTATTATAGCCACTAAAGTTGTAAGAATTGTGTTGTAATCTGTCACAACAAGTCTTTTTAGAGCTATTATAGCCATTAAAATTGTAAGAACTGTGTTATAATCTGTCATAACAAGTCTTTTTAGAGTTATTATAGTCACTAAAGTTGTAAGAACTGTGATGTAATCTGTCATAACAAGTCCTTTTAGAGTTATTATAGATATTGAAGTTGTAAGAACTGTGTTGTGATCCGTCATAACGTCTTTTTAGAGTTATTATAGTTACTAAAGTTGTAAGAACTGTGATGTAATCTGTCATAACAAGTCCTTTTAGAGTTATTATAGATATTGAAGTTGTAAGAACTGTGTTGTAATCCGTCATAACGTCTTTTTAGAGTTATTATAGCCATTAAAGTTGTAAGAACTGTGATGCAAACTGTCATAACAAGTCTTATCAGAGTTATTATAGTCACTAAAGTTGTATGACTTGTGTTGTAATCTGTCATAACAAGTCTTTTTAGAGTTATTATAGCCACTAAAGTTGTAAGAATTGTGTTGTAATCTGTCACAACAAGTCTTTTTAAACTTATTATAGCCATTAAAGTTATAATAACTGTGTTGTAATCTGTCATAACAAGTCTTTTTAGAGTTATTATAGCCATTAAAGTTGTAATAACTGTGATGTAATCTGTCATAACAAGTCTTTTTATAGTTATCATAGCCATTAAAGTTGTAAGAACTGTGTTGTAATCCGTTATAACAAGTCTTTTTAGAGTTATTATTGCCACTAAAGTTGTAAGAACTGTGACGTAAACTGTCATTAAAATTATTTTTGAGTTGTAATCTGTCATTAAAATTATTTTTACAGTTTTAATCTGTCATTAAAATTATTTTTAGAGTTGCAATCTGTAATTAAAAATATTTTTAGAGCTGTAATCTGTCATAGAAATTAATTTCAGAGTTGTAATCTGTAATTAAAATTATTTTTAGAGTTGTACTTTGTCATTAAAATTATTTTTAGAGTTCTAATCTGTCATTAAATTTTTTAGAGTTGTAATCTGTCATTAAAATTATTTTGAGAGGTGTAATCTGTAATTAACAATATTTTTAGAGCTGTAATCTGTCATTAAATTTTTTTAGAGTTGTAATCTGTCATTAAAAATTATTTAGAGTTTTAATCTGTCATTAAAATTTTTTTGGAGTTGTAATTTGTGATTAAAATTATTTTTAGAGTTGTAATCTGTCATTAAAGTTATTTTTAGAGTTGTAATCTGTCACTAAAATTAATTTTAGAGTTGTAATCTATCATTAAAATTATTTTTGAAGTTGTAATCAGTCATTAAAGTTATATTTAGAGTTGTAATCTAGTCATTGTGTTTGTTATCATACAAAGCATACATTATAAAAATCGGAGTTTTTATTAAAAGTACCAATACATGAAAGGATTTTATGATTGATTTAACTGGCGCTAGAATACATAACACATGTGTACGTTATATATGGATCGTACAGGCAAGGCGATTGGTACCGTTTACCTGCGGACCCTGGATCGTATCTCTCTTGAGTACAAATTAAAATTCTAAATTATTAATAAATCTGTCTAAATCATCAACACTCGGCGTTTCATCGATATCAGTTATACAATCACTACTATCATCGCCATCTTTGTCCAACAATTTTGCATTTCCATTAAAATCTTTAAGTACATCTCATCATCTCTGCTCATCTACTGACGGAGCTACTAAATACAACTTATCCCATTTGAGCCATCTCATATCAAATTAAGTAATAATTGCGTCTTACCAATTCCAGATGGACCTATTGTTATCATTTTGATAGAATTTGGTAGCGCTGGATGATGTTTGATTGGCTCTAGTTTCCGTGTTGCTGAGAAATCAATGACATTCATGTTATATAAATATGATAAATAATATGGATTTATAATGTTTGCGTTGTAGAGTTAAAACTCCAACTACTGATTTATCCACTGTTACAACAAAAAAATAAAAGAATAGCATACGGTGGAAGATGTGTAATATGTAACAGAAACAATTTTTCGTTTTTACCTAGAATTGAACATAAAGACGGCGGTGATATTGCTACATTAATGTCAAAATTTCCAGGAACTCCATGGGCCAAATACCCAGGAGAAAAACATCTTCCTGCATATAATTATTGTCGTCATGGAATCCGACTTGATATCCAACCAATACCTGGAGAGTATCCTATAAACGATATTGATTGAGCATATCACGTTCATGATGTAGCTTATAAAATTAAAAATCTACAAGATAGACATATTGCAGATATGAAGTTAATTCATTCGTTAAATTCCATAAAAAATAAAAATATCAGAGAATCATTAGCTAATTGGTTGGTAAGATCTGCGATGAAAAGTAAACTAGCATTAGAGGCTGGTAATTAATTAATCAATTATTAAATAATGGAATCGATTTATCATAGTCCAAGGGGATACTGGAGAGGTAGAGCAGCAATTAGTAAACTCGCTGAAGCAGCAGGTGTCATACGTTATGCCGCCGCAGCGTGGTTAGCACGACAAATAATATGGCAAAATTAACTACCACCGCCTAAACGAATTCATCATGCACATTTCGATGTCAGCGTTCCTAATGAAGTTCATCAGGCGGATCTTTTGTTTTTTAGCATGTGATACTATTAAAATTGGGAGACGTTGATTAACGTACAAATGCGCGTTGACTGTCATTGACGTTGCAAGTAGATATAAAGAAGCAGAGCTATTATCAACTAAAACAGCGACTGAAGTTGTATCTGCGTTTGAACGAATTTATCAACGAGGACCATTACCATGGTCACATTTACTACAGGTTGATCCAAGCAAAGAATTTCTTGGTGCAGTATCATCGTTGATGAAGCGACATAATGTCAAAATACGACGAGGACAGACTGCAATTCATCGTGATCAGGCAATTGTTGAACGATTTCATCGAACACTTGCTGAGCGGTTATTTAGTTATCAATATGCGAAGAAAATAATTCAGGATACGACATCTCGCGAGTGGGTTGCGAGATTACCAAGTGTGATACTGCGTTAAATAATGAATTTGCTCGAACAACTGCCATGAAACCTATTAATGCAATTACAAAAAAACATACCCGTACAACGACATGAATTTTCAGCGCAGCCAGTATTAGGCAATGTTACTATAAAATATTTATATGAACCCGGTGAAGTTTAAGGCGGTAAAAAAAAGAGCGACTGATCCTATTTGGAGTGTAACGACACATACAATTTTCAGCGTGGTAAGATCCACGGGTAGATCCGCAATCTATAAATTAGATTAAATTGCTCCTCAACACGGATTTGTGCGTGAACAATCACAAATAATTCCTGCAGATACACAATTACCACCGCAATCACTTAACTAGCACGTCGACGTCAGTTACATTCAAGACAGGTCAGCATCACATTTTCGCTCGTATGACCAAGACTACTATCTTTTCTATCCACGCTAAATTGTCTTGGATTATTACTCGAGTACTGTCATAACATTATACAATTACAGCTCGCACAATGATTATTCTGCTGTTGTTTCAGCGCTATGATAAATTCAACAGCTAGATCAAATTCGCTTTTTTTTTGTAACATTCTTTATAACAAACTATTTTTTTTGTGTTATTATATCAACTTGACATTTGTCAATGCCTCGATATTTATCGAGGACATCGCCAGTAGTTTCTGTATAGTCTATGATTATTCTCCGCAGCTGAGATATTCTTCTAACTCGAGACACTGCGAGATAACTAAATTTGACCACTCGATACGATCATCGACAATTCAAACTCGAGTAGCAGAGATGGTTAACCCCTAAGATGAATGTATCGTCATCGCGCATCCTAACGTCCACGGGGATTAATCAGCATGTAGCACATCGTCAACAATATTGACGTCAACCAAAACAACATCATTTAACACGAGATTCTGTTTCTCAGTCTGCCCTGGTATACCAACGTCGATATTCTGCCCTTGCGTATCTGCTGTCGATAACCCAGCAGCACTGGTAATTCTGGAAACTTTTCTTTATGTAACATAAATAATTGTTGTTGAAGTGTATCACGAACTATCTTTCTACTTGCAACTATCAAATCATCTGGTCTCCACAAATTCCAAAAATTGTTAATAGGGGTTTCTGAAATTATTTTACGCCTTACTTCACATTGAATTTTATTCGGTTGTGTCTGATTAATTTCTTAGACTCTCTTAATTCTACATCAAGAGATCTATGATGATTAGTTATTTCTTCATAATAATCTACAAAATTCTTTAGCTAATCAAGCGGAGATAACCCAGCTAAAGGTGATGGTTGACCACGATCGCCACATATTATCACGCAGTATTTTATGTTAATAACCAATCAAGAAATGTTTTTAAAGTTTCTAAAGACACTGTACATATTTCATCCCAAACGATAATCTTTGGAATATATTTCTTTGCCATTTCATCAGGAGTTCATGCTTCTCCTTTCCATCGAAAAAAGCCATGATAAGTACATGATTTAATATATCTTTCTCTCATTTCTCTTGCTTGTCTGTGTGTAGGAGCTGAAACGATCATATCAGCAGAGTTTGACGAACTCTGCCGAAATAGTTCAATCACGCGAGTTGTTTTACCAGACCCACCTGGTCCATTAAGATAAACTGTTTTGTGACTACTCACTGATCATACACTGATGGTGTAGATGATAACTGTAATGTCTGATATTGTTTGCAATAAATATATCTGATTTCAACACCAGCGGATTCAGAATAATCGAGTATAGTCTCCTGTTTTATTCTCCATTCACCCAAAGATGATGCATGCTTACCGATATTCAATTTTTCCAACAATCCTGAATATTTTTTATTGATATAAAACGAATCCGTAGTGACTCTGACGGCAAACTTACAAATTCTGTTTATCATCGATACTAGATTTATCAAAACGTATGCGAGCATTGACGATCTTAAATGAGTAAATTGCGGTGACTCACCGTCCATGTAACTCACAATTGTACCTAATTTGGTTCCAATTGGCAAGAAAGCTATTTATCTGCTTATAAACGTATTTTTCTTCGTTGTATCAGCAATTATAAAATCTAACTCAGCATCGTCTATAATCGATCTTGTACAATGTCGTTTATGATCATATGATCCTCCTTGGGAGAATTTGCCAATTATTTTTCTGACGAGGTCTTTTGCAATTCTATTTTCATAATCGGTTGTGTCAGGATTTTCATCAGAATATTTCTTTTGTTGTGGTAACCAAACTTCGGTCTGCTTCCGACATGATATAATTGCTTCGCTTATTGTCAGACATATCAGTATCTTTTCATCAAGCACATATCGTAATAATACTGTTGGTGCCCACATTTTTTTTGAAAAATGTTTGCCAAACCAAGCATAACAAATTGGTTGAAGATCTTTAGTAAACTCGAATGACTCGATACAAGCGAATCCAGTCAGTTCAAAATCCGGTAATGTTCCATTTATCGATACTCTGGTCATTTCGTGTGTCGGATGACCGAATCTTTTAAAATACGCAGAACACTCTCCCATGCTAAGAAAACTTTCCGGATAACACGCGACCATATCAACCGAGATAGCATCTTTATAATTGTATTTAGTATTCCACAATCCGCCGTGTCCGTATTCGACACAACTCGATATTATATCATTAATAAAATCAAACCGGGTTGGTTTCCACGAATTTTTCTCTCGAGCAAAATGAGCCGCAACTGACGGAACGGTAAAACAATTAATCAGTAACTGTTCAGCATGAGTTATATTCAGCAACTCGTCAGTATCATCAGTATATCGCAGTGCAAATTTGTTCATTTTTGTGTGAAGAAAATCTGCTCGATAAATAACGCCATTAGGTCGTACAAACTGGTCAAACTTACCTTTTTCTTCGATACAAATACTTCCATATGATCTGATCAATTCATCCTTTATTTCAGAACTCTGAAATAACCATACCAATACAGGATTGTTTTTACTTATTTCGTTAATAAAATAGAACATATCTCCACGGTAAAATTTAATATTTCGATTCCGTGGAAATATTATTACTGCATTAGTTCACGCATTCGTATTGAGATTAATAATTTCAATCGAAGCTCCTTCTGATTTATATTTTGATTCGCATAAAATCTCTCCGCTTATCGTTTTTACAGTTATTGGGAATATTTTTTTTTTCCTAACTCAGCGACATCTTTGATAGACGCCCCGGTGTCTGTTACTATTTCTCCCTACTAGTTTATTATTTTACGTATTTTGTCCGTTAGGCCGTTTCCACGAGTCGAAACGGTAAAATGTTCTGCTACTTGTTCGGCCACATAATTTATTCTTGAAAATTTCATCGGTTTCAGATTATCAGCGCTGGGTTTTTCATTTAACCGATAAATTCAATTACAGGATACGATCCCTCAAAATACGGGTTGTCAATACCGGTCAACATTCCTGGTTTGGAATCTTTACTCAGTATGGCAATTTTTTTCGTTAGGAAGGACAGGGTCATACTTGTCACGGATAATCCAATTATCTGTTTCTGTTAGGAAAGCAAATTTTACTCTGAAAAAATATTTTCGATTGTCGAGATAATTAATGATAGTTACCGCTCGTTTGTCGTTCATCGCATCATCGACACCATCAGTGATTTTGAACGTTGACCATACGTGAGATGCACCATCTGTGTGAAATTCTTTCTTGGCGTCGTGAATTTTATTAATCAAACTTTTATTATTCGGATCAACCAGAGTTTTTATTGGAAGGTCAGGGAATATTCTATCAAGATTAAATATTTCTTTAGAGTGCTTGATCTTAGATAATCTTTCGAACTCCTCCATATTATAATCAAGACAAACATTTAAATAAAACATATTAAATATATGTTGACTCAAGCAAGAGATAAATGCCGGTGGTTGATGATAGGGTCTGCAATTCCTTGTAACAAATCTTGTGTAAACGAATTCTGTGGATATCAATTGCAAAGCGATCCTAATGGAAGTTTATTACCAAAACCGTGTTTGAAATGTGGTGTTGGTGTTACAGGAAAAACACAGATGTGTGTGCAATGTGGCGATTAAAGATATAGAGAACTTAAAAGATATTATGATTAAAAATATAATGACAGTGATAGGGCTATAAAAAGTGCAGAAGATTATCTAACTAGATTCTCAAAGTAATCATTGAGACAAATTATTATTTAAACAAATGATATTATTATATAAATGAGCCAAGAATTTGTAAGACATCATCTAATAACGAATTATGAAGCAAATCGTGATGGTGTAATCAGACACTGCAGACGAAAAAACCAGTGGGTTTTGTCATTAATACTGGTTATTGCATGTTCACATGCAAAGGGAAGAAAAAGTATTTCTGTCACCGATTTATATTTGAATGTTTGAACGGTATAATCAAGAAGCGTCTTGTGATCGATCATATTGACACAAATCCAAAAAACAATTTTTTATCCAATCTTAGAGCTATCAAGCAGAGTCAGAATTCTGTATTTGCTGGGACTGGTAAATATGAAAAAACAGTTACAAGGAGGGCGGTTGTATCCACAAATTTAGTGGCCGATTGGTCTAAAGCGCTCTCGTTACGGATCACTGCCATCTCAACTCTGTCTGCGTGGGTTCGAGTCTCGGATTCGGCTAATGTAGGTATGGCAGAAAGCTCGCCAGTAGCTTCTCGTGGGTAGGTGGTTCGTTCCGGGGTTTTCCCGGGTTCTTCCTCCACCATTAATACTGGCCGCCATCTATAGTCTATCTGTGCTGAAAAATGGCGTTAAACCCTACAACAACAAAACCAAAAATCCACAAATTTAGAGACTGGAGAAGAAATAAAATTTCAATCAATGAATGATTCTGGCAAATATTTCGATATTCACCTGCGTTGCAGATAAAATATACACATCTGCTCTTTCAAAAATATATAAACAAAACATCATTTTCCATTCTTGTTAGAGATATCTGTCAAACTAAACATCTCCGGGCAGGATTAAGTTATGTCGCTTATATTTATTAACTGTTTTATTTAATTTCTTCTTTTTTGTTATTGTTCAGTAACCATACATTTGTCAATTTATTCTCTATTACTCCAATGGAGATAGCTCCCTTCTTGACAAAAAATAATTCAACCATCGAAGGATGTTTTTCGAGCAGAAAAAAATCATCATATGTCCTTGTCACTGGAAATTGCAAAATTTAGATAATAATACCAATTTTTCTGCAATTCCCCACACACGTGATGCAATTTTATTTTAAACAGACATCGTCATAGAACACTTATTTTGTCATTCTGACCCTTCATTAACAAAAAAAAAGATTATCGACGGTCAGTCAATGTCGATTTACTCAAAATTATATATATATATATATATATATATATATATATATATATATATATATATATATATATATATATATATATATATATATATATATATATATATATATATCTGAGCAAATCGACACTGATATCATGAGATATGTTTCCCCACACACATGACATATAAGATAAAATAATTATATTTTTCTGATATATTAATCAGTATTACTCCAAGGGAGATAACTCCATTCTCCTTGGCAGAGTAATTCAACGGATATCAATCTTTCTTAAGGTCAATGACAGAAATAATTATGTTGTTATGTTATTCTGCGTAGCATTATTAATTTTGTCCTGGTAAATAATTAATCTAACTTTGTCAAGGCAGAAATACAAACAAAATAGAAAGAAATCTACGATGTACTGTGGCAAGATTACTTTATATTAATTTTTAAAACGTGGTATCTGTCAGATGCTTCCGTAGCTCATTGCTAGCGCGTATAACTCTGATTCTCGAGGTCTGCCGATCGAGTCCCATGACTGACAAACTGTCGGTGGTTACGCATATTTCGCGACTTGTATATATATAATTGGGGATCCAACCCAGCCTCGAAATTCAACAGGAAAAAAAACGCACACCTTCACTCCATGTTATGACGTGGTAGGTGCTCATTTTGGACGCTCCCGGTGTTGATTATGGGGAAGGGTGTTCAAAAACCTGCTGAGTGTAGAGAATGGCTCCCGCATATGTTGTGCTGTCCTTACTATTAATACTGTATATACTATATGTACTGCGCCGTCATTACTGTATATAATGTAAATACTATATTTACTGTGCTGTCCTTACTGTAAATACTGTAAATATATCTTCTTGAGCCTGCTAGAATGTTATTTGACAATCTAGGAGTTTAAAGGGAGATTGTGCCGTCCTTGTATGCACTATATGCACTGTGCCGTCCTTACTGTATCCTTATGGACTTGCTAGGAAGTCATATGGCACCCTATGAGTTCACATAAGGAAATGTTTCGTCCTTAGATCGAAGATTGTATTTGTATCGTGCCCTCTGAACTTTCTAGAATGCGGTGGCAGGCTAGGAGTACATGGGGGTTGTGTTGTGTTTATATATTTCCTGCCCTCAGAACTTTCAAGAATGCTGTGGCAAGCTAGGAGTACATGGGGGTTGTGTTGTGTGTATGTTGTTTTATTTTAAATATATATTCAGTATATAAAGAATTACGAAAATATCAATGATATTATTTCTGCTATTAAAAAACTAGCAAAGGAAGTCATAAATATATCTGATGAATTAAATCCTGAGAAAATTATTTCTGATTTTGAAGCATTGCAAGAACATGAATATGAAGGTGGATGCATGCTACCATCTCAATTCGAGTTCGTAAAACGATTTCAAAAGCGATGTTTAAATCGTTAGCTACAGTAAAAGAAAATGAGGTGAGGGAAATCGTCCCTCTCTCTTTCTCTCTCTCGTAGTAGAAAAAATTAGATCAGAATTATCTCGTGAATACGAAGCAAAAAACCCAATTAATACTCGTATAAGACAATTAAGAAAATTTATGTGAGATCGTGAAGCGATGCAAAGTAACTCTGTTACTGCTGAAAGTGAAAATATTGACAATGAAAGTGATGCTTGTCGATGAAGACGTGTAGATCTTAAAATATTTATTCAGATTTACTTTTATTCTGATTATAATATTTTTTGTTTTTGATTTTCTTTGAGAAATCCGAGATTTTTAGTCAAAATTCATCGTTTTCTACCTATTTTAGTCGTTTTTATCATGAAAAATCGACAAATTACAGATTTTCTTCGGGTCAGACCTCGAGCGATTCTCTAATTGATTTATCGATAAATCGATAAATTGTTGGATAACACACCTATAAATGATGTTTTCATTTGTTTCTTGTCAGTTTTTTGACTGATTTTCAAGCAAAAAATGGAGAATTTATCGATTTATCGATAAATCAATTAGAGAATCGCTGGGCGTTTGACCCTGTAGAACTGGGAAATCTGACAGATTTTCTTTCACAAATCGGTGGAAAAAAACGATGAATTGTAACTAAAAATCTCGGATTTGTCATTTAAAAAAATTAACCAGAAAAAATACAATATTTCAGAAAAAATGTAAATCATTATAATAAAAATATTGTCCTTTACACTTAATTTACCGATGAAGAAACTCAGAAAAAACAAAAATATAAAATTTCGAACTTTCTCCACATACTTTCTCGTCATACATATACTTTACAAGGGGGGCCAGACTTCATGATATAACAGAAAATCATCACAATATATGTCCTTGTCATTTGTATACACTTTTCCGAATGACAAAATATGTGTAACGGACAATATTTTTATTATAATGATTTACTTTTTCTGAACTTTGGTCAAAATGTCTTATTTTCTCAAGAAATTTGGTTAAAATTCATCGTTTTTTCCCCAACTTATTTTAGACGTTTATGTCAAGGAAAATCCGTCAGATTTCGTAATTCTTGAGGGTCAAGCCCCCAGCGATTCTCTAATTGATTTTAGGGCTTTTGTGATTTTTGTCCTAATTTTGCTGAAAAATCGATAAAATTAATCATCTTGTATTATATTTCAACCAAAAATCCTAAAATCAATTAGAGAAATACACGCTTGGGTTATTGTCCTCAAAATTTAAAAAATCTGTCGGAATTTCCTTGACAATTTTACACAACAAAAATAATAATTTTGCCATCAGAATATAATAAAACCTGATTTCACGCTGAGGTTGAAAATCGTTAAGATCAAAGATCTACGATCTTACATACAGATTTATATTCAATTTTTCAATTCTTAAATCAATTAAGTGTCCGGACTGGTCAGTAAGTTTAAAATGTATTCGTGATAATAGATTATTATGACACCGTAGATAAACATGATTGATCGGTTCTTGTACTATCAAGTATCCAGGAGGCACTTGTGGAGTAAATATGTATAAAATATATTCTTGTTGAGCTTGATTTGATCTTTCAAGATCTATCTGATAGTTGCCATCAATTACATCACAAACAAGATTGACCGCGATCGTTGAAGTTATATTAACAATTCCTGGTGAAACATGACGACCGCCTCCGTATGGATCATTATCATATTTGAGAATAACTGGAGCTGGAGCTATTTTTTCCATCACTCTGCAATTTTTGGAAAGTTTTCATTGAAAATATCATTGAGCGATTGTTTTAGTTCGTCAGTGGCATTACAAAAGTTGGTAATTCTCTTTTCCGCGTAACATTTGTCCTATTGTTACTGTACCTATATAGAATAATAAGGATGTAGAAAATCACCATAGTACTTGGGTATATAGAATAATAAGGATGTAGAAAATCACCATAGTACCTGGGTATATAGAATAATAAGGATGTAGAAAATCACCATAGTACCTGGGTATATAGAATAATAAGGATGTAGAAAATCACCATAGTACCTGGGTATATAGAATAATAAGGATGTAGAAAATCACCATAGTACCTGGGTATATAGAATAATAAGGATGTAGAAAATCACCATAGTCAAACATAAACACAATGATCAAGTTATTGATAACTCGAGACCTGATGCAACTTGGTTTAGATGTTGTACTGACTCACTGATACGTTGCTTTGTATCATTGTTGTAATGTTGTGCGGCACTGGAAAATAAATTTTGTAATTTAATAATTCCTTTTGTTGTTCAGACTTAATGATGTCGGAAAATGGCTCTTATCGATGACTGATAAATATCAACGGCTTAATCTTGCGAATATATTTAATCGTGGATGATAAAGTTGGTTCGTGAACATTAATTAATATTTTTGAATCTTTTCCAGTTATTGATTTGATTCTCCGTTGAAATTCATCATTGATTTGTTGAATTTGATAACTGCCAGTGGGAATAGAAACAACATTCCAATCGGGAGTTCCATCTGGTTTAATTTTATTTGCAAATACAAACGAATTATTTGCATGTAATCCACCGAATGATTTTGACCTGATGTTTGGCCAACTGTAATATACTCGTAATTGTGCTGGTGCGATTATTATTATTATTATTATTATTATTATTATTATTATTATTATTATTATTATTATTTAAATTTGACACATTTGTACCTTGAATGGCAGCGTCATCATGATAGATTTTAATCATTATGAAAACTCAGAATCAGAGACTATTCCATCATTAAGGCTCTCTGATAATAATATGATAATTTGGAGTATACTGTTGTCGCTGTGTGTAACTTTATCATATAATCGTTCAATTTGTCATCTGTGCAAGTACACATTTCTTGCAATGATATTGAGAATACCGGCAAATGTTGTTGTAGCTGAAATACAGATTGTTACAGCTACTGGCGCCATCATTGTTATCGTTGATAATAACACGCCGGTTCCAGCAACAACAGTAGACACCGAATAAACAATTACATCAACAATAACTACACGTCTGCCATATTTCTTTATTTTTATTGTATATTGTCCGTCGATATCTTTTAATTTTGCTTGCGACAGACGTGCTTGATTGTACCTATAATGTTGCGCTGCAACATCACGTTGAATGTCGATTGAGATACTCATTATATTTTTCTTAGTAACCAAATTCTAGACATCACCAGTAAGATGTTGCAGTTAATTTCTTATCAGCTGCTTCAAGAATAAAAATTTCTTCGTTTCCTTTATTTAATATGATAGACACAACTCCAGAAAACTTATCGGTTCAATGCCGCCAGGGATACGTTGTAAAGAATCCAGATGATACTGTGTATACTATGTTGGTAATTTGCCCGCAAAACTCATCGATATTAAAACAGCTATATCAGGAATTTCACTTACGATGTCTCCTTGTGTTTTTTAATCGTGTCAATTTCTGATATAGCTGTTTTAATATCAATGAATTTTGCGTCGACAGTCAACGGAGCACCAAAGAATTCATCTGCGATTTCATTAAGTTTCCTAAAGTTTCTACGGAGATTTGTAAACGCGCTTAGGTGAACATCATACTCGGCCCGCAACGTGGATAGTATACCATCAACGGTATTGTAATTAACGTCCACATATTTTTTCGTCGTGGCATTTTCGTCGGATGTTGGATCTCTTTAAAAAAAAATTATTTTATTTCCGTTCATCCTGAGTTCGCCCGTCATTGTATCACGGGTTTTCCGCAAAAGATTAGCAACGCTTCTTGCAATTTCATTTCTAATAGTTGCGAATGATATGTTTGAGTCTTTATTTTTTCCGTCATTAGTAAATACTGGAATGTTATCCGTGGCCGCACCAAAAACTCTACGAATTATATCATTCCATTTGATATTACTCATTTTTAAGACACCGCATTTATCCTGAAAAATAACAACTTCATCTCGGTCAACTCCAGTAAGGTTCATATTTACAGCAAGTTCATCTTTTGTCACGTAATTTGACAGACCAATATCTTTATTTCTTCCCCCAGTGATAACACTGGTAGAAGATCTTCCGTAAATATCAACCATTATAATTTAAGATCTGACGAAAACGGCGATGATACTTGTATAAATCATGCGCGATTTTATGAGATGCATCGGAAGATTTTGATATAGCGTCAAGTACATTAACTACTTGTGGATCTGTCATTGTTTGTGTTGGTAATGTTGAATACCAGATATTTATTTTTGTTTGATTTACGTATTTCAAAAATTAAATTGGAGGACGAAGTCCGTATGAATCATAATAAATAATTCCGCGTATGCCACCCAATGTGTTCAGGGTCCTAAATTATCATCAAGATTTATAATTCCTGTTTCAAGTTTGTTTGGTTGTTTCGGTAACTGGTTGCGCATCAAAACACCTCTAAAAAGATTTATATTGAATTTTTTAGCAGTATCAAGTAAATCAAAATTTGCCATCGGTAAAAAACTATCTAACGAAGTGTTCCTAGAAGTCTTAAACCGCTTCCGTAGTGATAAGGCGTTCTTGGTAATCTTAGACCTTTCACTCCTTTTTTAATCCTTTTCCTGTTGCTTTCTTTAATGCCATTCCATCAGCGGTTCCTACAGCACCTAACGCGGATGCTTTTGCTACGGCTGGAGCGGCTGCGGAAATTAACGCTGGAATAGCTGCAAGAAGTGGAAATATACCACAAACTTTAGCCATATCTTTAATATCACTCGGAGAAAGATGATGTTGAACTCCCGTTTTTGATTCCAATGCTTTATTGAAATGTTTAAGTTGATTATTGGTTAATGACAATTTCTATGGTCCGCCATTAGATAATTTTAACGATATTTTTATTCCGCATTTACTTGCGAGTTTTGATTGTAATTTTTTCACCTGACCGGAAGTCAGAGTGACATTAACGTGACAATACGATATTTTTATTATATCATGAGCGATTTAATTACATGTTTTCCATTGGAGCGTCAATAACTAGCATTCTTCCACCAGCACCTTCCAGTAAAATTGATTTATGTGAAAGAATAACTGCAATTGCTCTGTAACAATCAGCGGGTACGTTGTTTACGCGAGCTCGAAAGTAAATATCAACGACAGATTGTCTAGATAAATCAAGATGTTCCAATGAAAAATAATAGATCGGATACAGATTTTTAAAATCTGTGATATTTGTAGACCAGAATCTATATTTTGATCACGTCCCATGAATGTCATTAAACGATGATATGCACGTGCTACATGATTTGTGGTATGACCTAACAACATATCCTCAGCTGGCTCTTGTTGGCCATTTATTCTTAAAGAAACCTCGGTAACCCTGAGTTGGTCAAATATCATATGGCTACGTTCTTGCGAGTTTAATCGATTATTAGTTTGAAAACCAATACAAATATGACGCGGTGCAGAAACACCATGTTGTGATGCTGCATGACATGTAAATACATATCGAACGGTGCTTTGAACGCTATCTGTGGCCACTGTTAACCACGATAACAATGATTTGCCACCTTGATCCATAAAAGAAAATAATTTATGTTCTTCAGCAATTGTTGGAGTCATCACTGGAATCCATCAGCAACACCAGCAACCCGCCAGATTGCGTCGTTGTCATTACCTTTCTTTACAAGTACAACTGTATGCTTCGCCCCAAAAATAACATTTCTAACATTTCTACAGAATTCAAAAATATGTGATAGTGGAATCGCGCATGAAAATCTTCTACGTGCTCCTAACAACACTGATACACGTGTTGCAAATCCTAAGTTGAAATTTGCATTAACACTTCCTATAATATCAAAAACATCAGCTGGTCATAGGTGCATGTTCAAAATCATCTGGTTGTGGATCAACTGCAGTATTTCGTGGTGTCCATATTTTAGTATATTGAACACGATTACAGTGTCGGTAACATCTTTAGCAAACATCATTGATGGTCCAACTGATCTTGTGCAATCATCAGAATAAATTGCAAGACCTATTATAGCTGTAGCAGCGTCCACGTCTTTCTGAATCGTTTCAATATTTCTTCCGTCAATTATGTACGTAGCGCCATCAAACAATACCATAATTCTATTATTAACAAAACCGACACTTAGATTTTCACCGTATGGCGCATCGGCTGAAACATTTGTTACAAGTTCACCTTCTACTTCAAAAAATGATACAGCAGGTAAGAAGTATCTACTTGTATCCTGAACTTGTAATTTGATTCTTCCCCGCTGATTTGGCTGTCTTGCGTCGTAAGAATAAAATTGATAATCGCGTACTGATTCATCTTTGAGAACTGGTGAGTCTATATCGAACGCCGGATCGGATACACGTTTGAACATTTTATTATAATTGATATCGTCTAACACGAAGACTTCGTGCTATTAAATTTTGCAGTTATATTTCTTTCTACTTCACCAGCCAATTCTGCTAGTTTTTGATTTGCTGCTTGATTTACTATTTTACTGACATTTACAGGCATAACTTCAGTGCTAGGTAATTTTATTTGCTGAGGTTTTCTTCGTACTAATCGAGCTAGTCTAACCTTGATTGTCGAGAGCGCTTTACGAGTACGATTATTAACAGCCTCAATATCCTTCATCCCTAATTGTTTTGCAATCGGTATTGTTTTTGCAGCCATCCTTCTGGAAAAAAACATAACAGTATCACCAAGTCCATCTCCGTAAATTGCTTTGTAAGTTGGCAGTCGTGAATTTACTATTTTGACCATAATCGGTCCACGCTGAGCAGTGTTTATGATCATTTATTTTTATATCTCTAGTAGTTGTTTAATCACTGTAATAATCATCGGCAATTCATCAATAAGAAATCGATAAATGCTACGATCCATGATGACGCCAGTAAATAATCTTCGACAAATATCACATATTTCATTAACGATTTCTGGAGAATTATTTTTAGCACGTTTTCCTCCTATGAGGATTTCTAGTCGTTCTACGTCAGAAAGAATATTGTTAGGACAAGCAATAAGACCACTTCCTCGAGTAACAAGACCACTTCCAGTTGCTCCTTCTTCCTTACTTGTTGTTTTATCTGATTTTTTCGTAAATAATTTTAATTCTTCTTCTACTTTTTAAGTAGCTCTTCAGATTTTTCAGCATCCGACATTAAACTTTTCTGCGGTAAAGAAAATTGTTGTTTTCCTGCTTTTTCTTTAGGTTCCTGCTTTATTCCTTTTTCTTTTAATATTCTTTCTGCCTTTGATTTTTCAAGTTGTTGTTTTATTTCTTCTTCTCTTAGTATCCTTCCTTGCTTTACTTGTTCAATGTGCTCATATACTGTATTATTAAAGGATCAAAATCGTTAATATCTTGCTCAGATCTGATTTGCGGAGTATCGGTAGCGATGCGATATACATCCCTAGTCCAATCGATAGATCTCAACCATATTCGGGTTTTACATATTTGTCTCTTTCATAATATCCAAACGCGGCAATGTCAAGTATTTGGTTTGGATCTTTGATAGCTGCAATTCCTTCAGGTGTGAATTTGTCCATGATGTTGACTCTACGTCTTGGTGGAGGTTGAGGAGGTTACTGGGGTGGTGGAAGACGGCCAGCAATACCAGCGGGTAATGACCCAAGAGTTTTTTGAACAGCCTCAGTTGCTGTAACAATTTTCTTGGTTGGTTCAACGATTGGTTTAAATAACTGTTCTGTGCCTTCTGTAAATTCAAATTGTGCTTCTTGACGTTCTTGTAATTTGCGCCTCAGAGAATCACGAACTGGAAGAAAGTTTTTGATTGCTTCTTGTCGTTCTCGAGCTAATCTAGCTGTGTAAGATTCAGAATGAACCATATTATAATATAACAAATAATGATTTAACTACAGCAGCAGAGGAGATGCGACTTCAATGAAACGTCCGGCGGGTAAACAAAACACACATAGAAATTTAGAAAAACACAAACGACAGCGATAAAGTAAGAAAAATAAACTAACCTCCCAAGTGAAAATCTCGGTAAGTTAGAAGCTTTGATTTGACGTTACTGACTTTTCTATTTTTTATTTTTTTCTCACGAGGTTTTATTTTAAGAAAATAACATTTCAGCAAAAGGTCTATTCACCTCCTCTGCTGATGAAACGCATCAGCTTCATTCCAAAATTACTTTCGTTTAATGCCACTAAAACGTTCGCGTGTTTTTAGTACTGTCAAGACTGGTTTATTGTAATTTGCTTCTACTTCAGAAACGTCAATAATTTTAAAACACAGCTGCTCGGACTATTCTTATAGTTCGAAGAGCTGATCACCGATGCCCCATCTGACACCTCAACCGGCTACCCACTCAATCCAGAATCAAATACAAATAACAATGTTCACTATGCTAAATTTCGTTGATTGGCTCCAGTCCAAAACACCTATCTGACCTCACTAATGTGTACACCCTGTCCAGAAACGCACGCACCTCTTTCGAAACTCGTATCCCCATTGTTCCCACGGTCAAAATGGAAGTCACACAGAAAATATTAATTTCCTTACCATGCCTCAGGGGCACAAAGTGGTCTAAAGAGCTCACCGTTACGGATCATTGCCATCTTATCCGTCTGAGTAAGTTCGTGTCTCGGGCTAGGCAAGTGTGGGTATGTGAGAAAGCTTGAAGGTAGCTTCTCGTGGGTTAGTGGTTCTCTCCGGGGTTTACCGGGTTCTTCCTCAACCATTTATACTGGCCGCCATATATAGACAATCTTGTGCCGAGAAATGGCGTTTGGAGCCTCCAACAACAACTACCAGGCCTCGGCTACGTGGAACGAATTGATCATTGACACCGGATCAGTAAGATCTCATTCAACAGTGCCTTGAAACTCGCCTAATTCGACTACAAGAACCTACTTAAAGACTGAATAATGTTTACATCATTAGTTATTTTCATTTTGTAATTTCGCCTGTTCTTTACAATATTGATGCATGTTTCATACGTTATTCCTTATTGAAGATCTCATATAGCTTCTAAAAGTGAGGCGTCCACATCACACACACACACACGTGAGTGTGTGTATGTGTGTGTGTGTGTGTGTGTGTGTGTGTGTGGCTATAGGAATATTAAGAGTCTATCTCTGAATTCGTAGTGCATGTTAGTAAAATAAGACCATGATGTAATATTTCGGTATGACTAGACAAGATTGGGAAGTTTGCTCAAATATTTCAGATGTTTACAAAATTCCTGAACTACTGAAAAATGTAGAGGTGTTGAGTAAGAAATGCAAGTTTCATTCGTCTGAGAAATGGTAGGAGGCTATAGAGTCCGCCAGTGTTTTGAATTTTAAATTTTAGTCAATTATTAACACATCTGTTGATATATGTAATACAGGGGTTGGTGGAGTATTGATTCAAGAATACGATAATGGAGCAGATTGCCCAGATAATAGGAAAGGAAATGCAGTATCCTGTAGAAATTAGTGTATATTGCTTGCTTCATTGATCTTTTGTATTATTCGTAAGACATCTTGCCATGTAAGTTTAGAGTTATATTACATATGGCATCATATCTATATTGGGCCAATATGTAACATAAAGCTTAATTGAATGTATTTGTTCTTTCTGTATGCAGGAGGTGTTATGTACATTAAATTAATTTTGTGTGATTGAGCTATGTCTATAATTGAGGATAGATCTTCTGATTAGCTGATTATTGTTTTAGCTAAAGATTGTGTCCACCCAACTTTTGCAGTTTAATAAATAAAGATCTTTATTTGTATTTTAGTCGAAGGACTAGCCATGTTTAACACTTGGAATGTTCTGACAGATATGGCAGCACACCCTGGACATTGTATTGTGCTCCAGTGCAAGCGAAATTAAAATCTGTAGCAAGAGGTAAACACAATTATTCATTTCTAAGTTTAGTCGCTGAAGATTTGAATGTTGTGTTCAGGTATAACTTGAGGCAAAAGATTATTTAAAGTTATTTAAAGTGATAATTCCAATTACACTGTACTCATTGTAATTTAGGACTATGTCATAAATTTGAGACTAGTGTGAATTCATACAAAGACATTTTGCATTATATAAATGTGATACATCAAGACTATTGGTATACAAGGACTCAATA
This sequence comes from Sinohyriopsis cumingii, assembly GCA_028554795.2. Classification (NCBI taxonomy): domain Eukaryota; kingdom Metazoa; phylum Mollusca; class Bivalvia; order Unionida; family Unionidae; genus Sinohyriopsis; species Sinohyriopsis cumingii. Next base: position 11,175,762 of record CM068840.1, read on the forward strand.
TTGGAACTCATTCGGAAATTTCTAACCTTTTGGAATTGTGATAGAACAATCACGTTTATCTGGAATCTAGTTCACAATAACGTGTGTTCCTCATGACGTTAAACTTTGTAAATTCTAGAAATACAATTTTACCAAATTGTTTGCTCGCTCCGTTCGGTTGCCTAGTTCGATTATATTGAGTCGTAACTATATGCGGTTGTAGATGTGAACGTTTCTGGTTAAGTGTGTTTACTACTTTTGATTTCCGAAGTTTGGTTAAATCAAAATCGCTACCCTTAGATTGCATTCCCTTGTTCACTTCCTCATTGCTTGGAACAGTCGCAAATAAACTAATTGAATTATTGATTGCGATACCTTTTCACAAAAAAACTCCAAGAAAAACTCCTTTAACACGTTCATATGACAAATATGTTTCTGCTTCATCCTCCTAGGGTTATTAAAGATATGATTTCTGTGACTTACTTTCTCTTGAATGGTACACTGACACTACAATTTAGCCAAAAGAGGATTTTGGAGAACGGGCAAGAGTGCCGGAACTCAATAACATAGTAGAAAACACCATTTAATACATCTCTGTCATACATTCTTTAATATTTATCAGAGTACATGGACGATGGAATTATGCTACTTTACAAGCCTTCGCCATGTTATATTTAAAATCGGAGAAATAGTCAAGACAATTAATGTTAATTTTGGAAGATTCATTTGAAAGACGTTTCTATCTGAATAATTTAACTTTCCATGGATAGTATGTTTAACACTTAATTCAAAAGAACTACACCTCCACCAAAAAAAAATGTTCTCGTTTCTAAAACAGCGAACTACATCAAATAAAAATCCTCATTAAAATTCACTCCTGTATCAAAGCAATATGACCGAATCATATTTTTCCATATTCATGCATGGCTTGTTGGAAAACAAAAAGACATAAAATGTTACCCTTGATCAGACTGGACCGATTTGGGAAAGCGAACATGTGTAAATCAAAACTTTCTCAAAGCTTTAAATATGATTTTGTTGTAATATTCCTTAAAGCAATTGATTCTAGAAATCTTTTTGATGCACAAATTATTGCCATCAATTACTGATTGCCTGACATAGTCATAAGAAAGGAATTAACACAGTATACCACTCTTCTGATAAATTGTTAGACAAATGCAGGCGTTTCTGGTAGATGAGTCGTAGGCATATTCTAACTGAGTTTTCTTACCATCGTATAAGTGTGACAAGATTTGCAATATTTTGAAACATCGATTTTAGTTTTCGGACAATAATATGATTTAAGACCTTGAAATTAGTCTTAGCGACTCCTAAATGACCATTGAAAATAGTTTGTTGGGAAAGACTAAGAATGTCCAGTCAATATGACTTTGTACCGGAATTAGATAGGTAACTGACCAATATCCAAACCGGGTACCCCAGACGATCTCCATCTCCTCACAAGGGCCGATTTTTATTTGCAATGGGTACATTTGCGGGGCTAAATTTGCTCAATGGCTTCTGCGTTGAAATGGAAACAAGCGCTATGAAGATATATATTTCAGTTTACTATCAACATATCATGTTTTACACGCTATATATATGCAGTTGCAGTATTACCTGTAGAGGATGTTAGTCACGTCTCCAATGTTGATATTGTTTACACGCATATACTCATGGACATTTATGAAACTGGTGTAGTGTTACATTTTATGATTCTTTAGTCGCTAGTCGTATTTTTGGTGAAATGAATTTGATATCCGTAACCAAACTTCGGAATTCAGAAATAGTAAACATTCTGAACCAGAAACTTTCACGTCTACAACAAAATGACCTAAAACAGCTATTATTCGAATATGATGACTTTTCCCTGATGTTCATACACGACAAACTACAAAGTTCGATTCTACACCTGTCAAATAGCACCTGTGAAAGAAGAAACTTCTCAAGCAGGAATTTTTTAAAGACAAGAAATTTAGTATTTCCTACACAATAATTGTATAGAGCCAAGTAAATTTAATATGATAAAAATTATATATGCACTATTGTGCCAAAAGCAAATACATTACGCATGTGTACTCACTATATTAAGGTCAACAGTTTCATTTTCATCGCAATGAATACATGATTGCATTGACAAAAATAGGAAATTCAAAATATGAAACCAAGATTGAAATTTTAGATGGACTCTATACACAGAAGGAACAAAGAAATTTCGGCATTTGCAGCCTCAGGTGGTCTTTTTCAATATGAAGTGGTATCATTTAATCAGAAATATTATCTTGCAACACTCAAACGTTTGAAAAACATAACATCCGGGCTAGATAATTGTGATGAAATTATTCATGATGTCATCATATACCCCTAGAACGATCACATGGAAGCCATTTGAAAACACCTTTTTTCGGCTCAGTGATAAAAATCGGACTGATTAGTCGAGGAAAAATGAATCTTGCCGTGATTATGTTAAATTCTTAAGACATATTGTGGAACGCGGACACGTCCAGCCTGCAGAAGTCAAGGCCAATGCTATCTCTGAATTCGCAGTGCATGTTAGTAAAATAAGACCATGATGTAATGCATCCGTATGAATGGACAAGATTGTAACGTTTGATAAAATGTTTCAGATGTTTACAAAATTCCTGAACCACTAACAAATGTAAATGTGTTGAGTAAGAAATGTTTCATTCATCTGAGAAATGGTAGGAGGCTATAGGAATATTAAGAGTCCGCCAATTCTTTCGACTTCAAATTCGATTCAATTATTAACACGTCTGTTGCTATATGTTATGTTATACAGGTGTTGGTGGAATATTAAATCAAGAATACGAAAATGAAGCAGATAATAGGATAGGAAATGCAGTATCCTGTGGAAACAAGTGTATATTGCTTCATTGATCTTTTGTGTCATTCATAACACATCTTGCTATGTAAATTGATATATATATTACATATGTATATTAGACCAATATGTAAAGAAAAGCTTAATTTTTTGCATCCATTCTTTCTTTATGAGGGCATGTGTTATGTATATTTAATTTATATTGTGTGATTGAGCTATGTCCGTAATTGATTGTAAAACTTTGGATTAGTTGATTAATAATAATAATGATTATGATGATGATAATAATAATAATAATAATAATAATAATAATAATAATAATAATAATAATAATTTATTTATAGAGTGTAACTCATTAGTCAAGGACTATTCTCCTTGATGCCCTCTTAAGGAGAATATAACAATGTACATTATATGAAGATAACAATAATTACTGTTTATTTTAACAAGTTTAGTATTAAAATACTAAATTCCATTATCTATTAGAAGCACATACATGCTCATGATATCTCTTCTTAAATACTCTAATATTTTCAGCAGATTTTACATGTAGTGGAAACTTGCTCCACAGAACTGTACCAGAGTATTGGAAGCTCTTTTTAAATTGCTCTGTTCTTTATTTTGGTGCTAGAAGGTTTCCATGTGATATTGATCTCAACTGGTATTGTGTTGAACAAGGCCTGAATAAGTCCTGAAGATACTCTGGTGTCGTTCCCTGTAGACATTCATATAAAAGAACTGCCTTGTGAAAATCTATCCTGTCATATATTGTGAACCATTTGAATTCTGTAAATAATGCTTTCGATGCATCTAAAATTACACGTGCTCTCGTTTCTGAAGTTTATAAATCCTGTCAAGCTCAGATTTAGCACAGTTTCCCCATACATTTGAACAATAATCCATTTGTTGGAAGAATATATGACTTGTAGTATAGATTTCGAGTTTCCATAGGTAAATATTTCTTGATTCTGCTGAGTATGGCAATTTTGGATGACAGTGTTTTACAAAGCTTATCAATATGGTCACTCCATAATAAATTATTACCTACGGTGACACCTAAAAGCTTTTCATGTTTGACATTTTCCAATGGATGATTATTTATTGCAAGAGATAGTTCTGGGTTCCCTGACTTGTGTGGCTTTTGTGATGTCCCCAAAATCATACATTTTGTTTTACCTTCATTTTTTACCATCCTGTTTTGTAGTGCCCAGTTTTTAACTCTAATAAGGTCTTGGTTTAATCTCATTTGGATAACTTCAGGATCAGAACTAGATGTATACAAGGTTGCATCATCTGCAAACAAATCTGTATTTGTGGATTCATTATTTAATGGTAGATCATTGATATAGATAAGGAAGAGCAGAGGGCCCAAAACTGAGCCGCCTTGACGGACCCCTGAATGAATAGTGCGAGTCTGAGAGCTAATAGTGCCAATGCTTACTTGTTGAGACCATTGATTTAGGTATGATCTGAACCAATTTAAAGACGGATTGTCGAACCTGTAACAGTTCAACTTTTGCAGCAGAATTTCATGATCAGCAATATCAAAGGCTTGCTTGAAGTCAAGGAAAATAATCCCAGTCATATGTCCATTATCCATTTCCTTCAGCCAAAGATCAATTAATTGGTACGTTCTGGTTGGCACGACTGGTACTTTCTAAATCCTGATTGCGCTTTGTGAAATAGAGAGTATGTTTCAAAAAATTTATAGACCTGAATGGCTACATGTTTTTCAAATAATTTTGACAATACAGGTAGAATTGATATTGGCCTGTAACTCCCTGGATCCTCATTTTCTCCTTTCTTATAGATAGGTGTAACCTTTGCACATTTCAGTGTTTCTGGAAAATTGCCATTCATAATAAGTTTATGATATGCGTTAGTGATTTTGTTATTACTGGTGCTGAAATTTTAAGAATTCGTAGACCAATCCCATCCAATCCAGAGCATTTATTAATATTCACCTTAATTAGCATATCAATAACATCAGCGTCAATAACATTAGCTATTGAAAAATGATTATCATCATGATATGTAGCTCTTATAAATAATATAAGAGCATCAAGTACAATTGGGCTGTTAGTCTGGTTCCGAATAATGTTACTGGAGATGCTTACGAAGAAATTGTTGAACATTTCCACAATATCTTGTACAGGTGTTGCTGTATCATCATTTTGCTTATGACTGGTGGAAGACAACTGTTCCTGAGTGGGTTCAGCTCTTTTAGATGCTTCCACAATGTCTTGGTACTCTTACTTTCATCAAAAGCCTGTTTATAGCAGTTTTCTTTTTGCCTTATTTATCAGGTGCTTAGTTTTATTCCTTCACTTTCTATTGCTTTTCATGTCTTTTTTCTTGTGGAAATGATCTCTTAGGTACCTAGCCTCATTGATCTCAGGGGTAATCCACTTGGGTGTAATTTGATGTTTAACCCTCTTTGTTTTAATTGGGACATGCTTGTCTAAGGCTGCATGTAACATCTTATGTCATTTGTCTAAGGCATTGTTGACCTCAGCTATAGTGCAAACTGATTGGAAGGGTTTGCAAACTAAATCATTTAAGAACATTTCCTCATCAAACTGTTTGAAGTCCCTGTATTGTATTTCAATGTGTTGGCCATTTTTAGATGATTTTGGAACATGTCTAGTTATACAGACTGGGTAGTGGTCACTCAGTGCATACACTGGCACATTAATGTCAGGTGTATTAGTACAGACATGATCAATGATAGTAGCACGTTTATCTGTTACTCTAGTTGGGGTGTTAATTAACTGAGTAAAGTTGTAAGTGTCAAAGTTACTTATCCATGTTAATGGTGGATTGTTTCATGTAGTCAATGTTAAAATCACCTAATAATACAGTTTTTAAATCTTCCTTTTGTAATGCTTTTTGAATTTGAACCTCAAATATATCAATCCAGTCAGCTGTGGAACTAGGTGGCCTGTAAACAGAATATAAGAGTATTGGCTTTGATTGGGCAAGGGTTACTTGGATCCAGATGCTCTCTACCCCAATAGTCTCTAGATCAACACGTCTGTTATAACTAACGGAACTGTCTTTATATAGAAGAATACCCCACCCCCTTGGATTCCCTATATTTTCTTTCAAAGTTGAGCCCTTGTATTTGCAGGGCCAAATCATCAGTATCATCAGAGAGAAAGGTTTCACATAGACCTGGAATATTGACTGATCTAGTTTGCTGTAATATTAACTTTATCTAATTCAGTTTAGGGAGGATGTGTTGAATATTTAGGTTGATTACTTATAGACCTCTTTTGAGGGGCCAAAGACATGACAATTTTGATCAGAGGTTTGATTTTCAGACAAGGTAGTATGCAATGTATTATTTTTAGACTTGACAGATTTTTCATCACCTTGATTATTTATATAAACACGTGAAAAAGATAACATGCAAGATCCGTATGTTGTACCATGACCACATGTAGTGGGTACATGAGAATGTTCAACATGAGACTGATTTACATACATACAAGAAGACATATTGATATATTAGATACTTGAGGAGCATCAGACGGAGAAGTAACTTGAACAATATCACATAGTTGTTTACATGTTAACAAGTTGCAGAATTACAAGTATTCCATTGAAAGGTATACACAGTCTAACGCATTTTGTTGATGGATATGTGTTGCATAGGCCTACATATCTTTGCCTTCTACCTATTGGTATGTGCACAACTTTTGCTATGTCCTAGTTCATTACAAAGATGGCAAAGAATCTGTTTTCCATGCAGACATCGCTGTGTTACATGACCGTGCTCTCCACAATACAAGCAGTTTTCCGACTCATGCCTAACCCCTTTTATAAGTCTTTTGCACCAGTCTATATTCCAAACGAGCAATGGAAGTACCTCTGTTGGACAAGTGGATTCGGTCTCGCTGATATAACTGTTGGTTCACTCGATTGTCTTTGAAGAAGGTCCTGTATTGCGGAACAAAGAGTATTTGGAAATTTTCACGCGACGTACTTAGGGTGTCATTTATTGGAGTCATACATACATCGCTTCTTGGCGGTAGACCTGAGCTGATTATTTTACATTCTGTGTTTTAGGACCTGATAGCATACAACAAGCTTTCATAATCATCCTCAATGCCCTTTAAGGATTGGCAAATACTGTAATTATTGCCACCAATGAGAAGAATTACAGACTGATATGGTGACATCCATTTCCAATATTTTTTCTGCAATAGTATTAATAGTTGCACCTCTATGGGTTTTTACATCAGTTTTATATAACCTTCTTGTTCTTACTCCTTTGATTATTGATGATCCTATGAGAAGAGATCTGTCTTTAACTATGTTGTTGATTTTGACAAGTGGGGGGTTCAGATGCATTGCTTGAACTTCTTGATTTCCATGACTATACTGACTGAGAGTTTGGTGACTGCTGTATTTAGTATTTGCATTTAATTCAGCTCCTTGCTCTGGGTAATTGGAGGTTGTCTTTAGAGCAGTTCCTTCTGTACCTGGGTTTGATGTTGAGTGAGACACATGATGGTCAGTGTTTGCAGTATGTGCTTTAACTAAGTTTTGGCTTTGTCTGTAACAAGATAACCGGGTGGGATATTTCGGATTAACAACAGAACACGTTTTGACGACACCGATATATATGATTTAATGTGATGATTTATATGAATAGTGGATTATGAAGATGTGTGCGTATTTATAATCCAAATATTGGATCTATTTAACATAAACAACGCACAGTTTCAAAGATGGAAAAAATATACAAATAAATTTGTTCAGTAACCCTAAAACACAGGATAAATGATTTCACAAATGATTCAATAATGGAAAGATGAATATAGTTCACTCAAATAGTAAACGATGTAAGTCTTTACACATAGTAAAAAATGTATTCGCTCAGGTAGCGAAATTATGTCACTAAACACAAGAACCGATATACAATCTATCCTTTCAGTCCTGAATAATACACTGGGTCTTACTAACCCAAAATTAGCATACAGCTAAAAATACATGTGTGGAGATGCACTCCGTCACCCGTGCACCATATCCACTCCACAGCTCCTCCGAATCAATTTCACAACTGCTATAGACTCCGGACCCTCGGAATACTATGATCACTTGAACATTAGACCCTCCGGACCCCCTGGTCCTTTGACGGCTCTACAGCTGGGTCACCTTAGTCACTCTTGACATTAGACACTCCGGACGCTAGACATTAGACACTCCGGCACCTTAAACGCTCCGGACAAACGGACGTTTCTACACTCGGACAACACCGGACACCCCGGATATTCCTACTCTCAGACAACACCGGACACCCCGGATATTCCTACCATCAAAAAAAAACAGCTGAAAATATACCCGATACAGTGTACTAAACTTGATACAGACATAACGTAAGGACGTTATACATGGTAAGTTATAAAGATTATATTATTATGGCAATTACAAAACAGAGGTTCAATAGTAAACCTAACCCTGCTCGATAAGACAATAGTAAACAATTCTTTTTAAAAAAACGTAGCTTTACATTACCAATATAAATCCTGTACTACGTCGCAACAAGAATAAAGAATGCACGCATTATGCTATATAAAGAAAACTATATAACATGCAAAGGTAAATATGGTAATACACTAGTTATCACTTAAGACCGAAAAATTACCTACCCCTACAGCTGGAGTTGTGCGAATCCTTTTAGCAGGCCGCTTGCTGATAAAACCATTAGTATTGTAAAGGTCCTTTACATGTAGTAACGTATTTATACCTTTAGAATTTTCGTTATTCCTTATCGAAGGCACCTTGCACGTGTGGCATAGGACGAATGGTACTCACGATTTCGAAATACAATAGACCCTAATATAATCACCCTCGGGTATCGTTGTACAGCGAAAAGAAACGAAACCCGAGTACACGTATTTAATTAACAACATTTACACCATTCCGTGACATTGTCCATGTAATACCTGTAGACGAGACTCATCTTGTTTAATTGGTGTGGTTGCATCTGTTTTTGTTTATAATGATCTTTTCCTGATAGCTGGTTTTGGTATGGTCTGAGTGCCCTGACATGCTCTTGTGTTTTGGTCCTTTGACATGTTTGTGCATTGTGTTGTCTGGGTTTACTGGCACGCTTTTTTGCACCGGGTTTATTCATTTAAATGCTGTGTAGACTCTTTGATTTTATTGCAGAGAGTTCCTGTTCTAACCTTTCTACTTGGGCCTGGAGATTACCGATCAATACTAAGCACTTTATGGAGGTGCAAGTCTGGCTATGGGTTCCATGGAACTCAATGGAATTTGTTGCACCTATCATAAACTGGGGTCCTGGAGTTTCCTCCACATTATTGCAATCTGGCTTAGTTCATGTAAAGCTGTGTTACTATTAAATGGATTTTGAGATCTGTGGGCTTCAGGGATGGGTGTTGAAGCCCTTGGCTGAGAGGTAATTAATTTCAATCTGGTGTTATCTACCATTTGCTGACAAGTGTTGATAAAATAATTTACCCATTCTGTATAGCCTGGCCCTTGTACATGAATTTTACCAGTTGTTATGTATAGAGTTACTGTGGCAGAATCTGTATCCATGAATTTATAGATCAGTCCGTTATGTGATTGTCCCTGCTGGAACAAGAATTTCTTGATTGTTGCAATTTTGTTGGGGTCAGCTGTGATTGTTATACTATGCATATTATGTCGGATTTTAAGAAAGCATGTTTTTGAAGAAGAGGAGTCAGCCATGTTGGATTTTGGTGTTAAACAATCTTGGTAGGTTGAATCTATTTCAAGTCAATATTTCTCTTCAGTATTGAGTGTGTCTATGTTCTTTATATCATTTAAGACATCCTCTGTTTAGTACTGAATGTGTCTATATTCTTTATATCATTTAAGAGATCATCTTGGGTAAATCCTGAAAATGAATCGAATCTGATTTGAAAAATGAGTAGATCCACTGAGACAGTAAAGAAGTGGCCATATTTGTTTTACTGTTCTTTAGTCTGAATATGCAAACATGCAAATCTGTACTTATATCCACAGACTGAACTTACCAAGTTATCCTGACACTTTATGGCAGACTAAATTAGTTGCTGGTATTCGTAAATTAGTTGCTGGTAGCACTTAGAACTAGTATATTTTCTTCTGTACATATGTATTTCCGAATGTTTCAGGAGTTGGTTAAGAGTCTCATACTATGGTGGCCATGTTTTGGCTGAAGACTGTGTCCACCTAACTTTTGCAGTTTCCTAAAAAAAAAAAAAAATGTTAACTTTGATTTTTGTCTAAGAACTAGCTATGTGTAACACTTGGAATGTTCTGAAAGAGATTTTGTGACTCACATCCTGAGCGTTGCATTGTGCTCTAGTGCAAGCGAAATTAAAACATGTAGCAAGAGATAAACACAATTATTCATTACTCTTGCTAAGTTCAGTCGCTGAAGATTTGTATGTTGTGTTCATGTATAATTTGAGGCAGAACATTATTTAAAGTTATCTAAAGTGATAATTCCAATTACAATGTACTCATTGTCCTTTAGGACCATACCAAAAATTTGAGGTTGGTGTGAATTCATACAAAGACATTTTGCATTATATAAATGTGATACATCAAGACTATTGGTATACAAGGACTCAGTATTGGAACTCATTAGGAAATTTCTAACTTTTGGAATTCTGAAAGAACAATTACGTTATTCTGGAATTTAGTTCACAATAACGGGTGTTTCTCTTAACTTTAAACTTTGTAACTTATAGAAATACAATTTTACTAAAAATTTTGCTCGATCCTTTCGGCTGCTTAGTTCAGTTCCATTCAGCCGGAAGAATATATATATATATATATATATATATATATATATATATATATATATATATATATATATGATGTGGACGCCTCATAGTTAGAAACCATACAAGATCTAATAATGAATAACGTATGAAATATATAGAATGTCAACATTTCCAAAAACAGAAACACGAGATTACAAAATTAAAACATACTACAAGTAATTATGGATGTAAACATTATTTAGTCTTTAAGTCTGTTCTTGTAGTCGAATAAAGTGAGTTTTAAGGGCACTGTTGAATGAGATCATAGTATTCTTGTGTGAATGGGAAATTCGTTCCAAGTAGCTGAGTCCTGTGTGTTGCTGCTGTTGCAGGGTTTAAGGGCCATATTTAAGCACAATATGGGCTATACATGGCGGCCAGTATAAATGGTGGAGGAAGAGCCCGGTCAAACCCCTGAAATAACAATCGATCATCGAGAAGCTACCGTCCAGCTTTCTTACATACCCACATTAGCCGAGCCCGAGATTCGAACTCACGCAGATGGTTGAGATGGCAGTGATCTGTAACGGCGAGTGCTTTAGATCACTCGGGGCCCCCTGAGGCATGGTAAGCAAATGAATCTTTTCTGTGTGACTTCATTCTGACCGTGGGAAGAATTGGGAATACGAGTTTCGGAAGAGGGGCGTACGTTTTTAGACAGGGTGTACATAAGGGTGAGGTCAGATAGGTATATTTGACTTAAGCCAATCAACGAAATGTAGCATAGTGAACATATTTTGTATTTTATTCTGGATTGAATAGGTAGTTGGTGGAGGTGACAGCAGGGGCAGGGGTGATCAGCTCTTCGAACTCTAAGAATGATCCGAGCAGCTGCGTTTTGAAAATTGTGACGTTTCAGAAGTAGATGCTGAGACAAACCAGACAGAAGCGCCTTACAATAGACCAGTCTTGAAAGTACTAAGAAACGCGCGAACGTTTTAGTGGTATTAAACGAAAGAATTTTTCGAATGGAGCTAATGCATCTTAGTTCCTTATATATTACCTTGCACATGTTCATTACATGCTGGTGTAATGACAGCGCACTGTCAAGAGTGACACCAAGATTTCATATTGTGTAAATTTAATGTTGGTATTACTGATTCGTATTTTTGAGGCTAAGGATTTGAATGAGAAAATCTTGGTAAGATGATCCGGTTGGAATTTATCATTCACCTGCAGAGTTTTATATATCCATGACTTACATGTCGTAAAGGCACCTCCCTTCGCATTGGATGGTTTATATATCCATGACCTATATGTCGTAAAGGCACCTCCCTACGCATTGGATGGTAATCTCAACTTCATTTGGGAAGTTACATTTGTATATGTGAGTGTAGCTAGTGTACAGGTATAATGGTACCAATTGAACAACCCCAGGTGGGGGAGCTTAAGGTGTAGGGAACATTGTATTCAGAAATAAACATCACCACTAGCTATGATTGGTGCATTATGTAAGAGTTATACTTTCTGTTAGGCTTAAAAGTTGTTCCTCTTGGCAACATGTGAGATTATGTTAATTCATATCTAGATCATATTTTGTATTTTTTATGATTTTTTTAAAATGTGGTACACATGGCTGAAACTGTCTGTTGTGACTAGATAACTCTTACTCCTGTCTAGTTCCAGTAGAGTTATCTCTCTTAAATGCAATGGAGTACCTGGTTTTGTCCATATCAAATTGACAATATAACATTGATCTATATGAAAGTGTGTGACAGGCATGCTGAGGTAGGAGAGAAGGTATATTTATTTCAAAAGACCTTTGCATTAAGGTACATGGAAAAACAATTTGTACCGTGATACCGAAATGGAAGAACAGCCTCACAGTGTTTCCATAGAAACATACATGTGGGAGGCATTTATGAACTGTATTAGTCTGATGTAGGAAAACGAATGGATGGTGAACTGTTTTGGTCAAATATTGAAAGTTGTTTAAGAAAAAAATTTATGAAATCTTCAGAAAATAGCACAAGTTGGCTTTGGATGGGGACTTTTGATAACTATAGCTATGACATATGGACTTATATTGCCTGATGGCTTATGTCTGTGTTGTCAGTTCCTAGACTGGCATACATCCAACAAGATAACTTATGTAAACATAATATAGTTGATTTGGGCCAAATAGTGACTTTTTTACCTGCAAAAGATGAAACATCGTGTGTACAGAAACAACTATATTGTTCATGCAAGGCATGCCATAAACCAGGATAGAGAACACTCTAGGGTACACTTGTGAATAAATCACTTGTATCATGTAGGATATTCTGATATGAGTAATTGTAGGTAATTTATTAAAGAGATGCTATTCCTTCTCACTTTGATTTTAATTGTCCTGGTCTAGTTGTCTAATTGAGATTATGTTAATTCATATCTAGATATTATTTTGTATTTTTTAAGATTTTTTAAAATGTGGTACACATGGCTGAAAATGCCTGTTGTGACTATGTAACTCCTACCCGTGTCTAGTTCCAACAGAGTCATCTCTCTTAAATGCATTGGAGTACCTGGTTTTGTCCTTGTCAAATTGCCAATCGAACATTGTTCTCTATGACAGTGTGTGACATGCATGCTGAGGTAGGATAGAAAGTATATTTATTTCACAAAACATTAGTAGAAAGGTATATGGAAATACAATTGGTACCATGATACCTAAACAATTGGTGGGACACCGGATGTCGATCTAATACGCTTGAGAGCGGCTCAGTGTATAGCATGAAGAAAACGGAGCCGAGAACAAAGACTTGTGAACACAATCCACGGATCAGCTGGACTGGAATGTTTTCCATTTACAGATACAATGTCATGTTGACTAACTAGGATTTGAATCACAGTCAGTTTATCGTGAATTAAACACAGTCGTTGTAGACGGCGACGAAATATATCCTGGTATATTGTTCCAAATGACACATACAAGCCACGTAGTATTTCCACTATAAAAGTAGAGAGAAGGTCGTTAACTCTGTCAGCAGGTCCGTTTCAGTACTATGGCGATGATGTTATGTGCACTGTACATTGCAAAACGAGAAAATTTAAATTTAGATGAGACACAGGTTGGGATAGAACAACATTTTCAAATATGTTTTACATGGGGGTGGGGGTGGGGGGTAGAAATAGGACAGGTTTTTTAAAAATCGCCAAGTTCAAGGGTCCGGTACACAACAGTGGCTTCACAATGTCAGGTTTCAGAAGTGTTGGGAATTCCCCGGATAAGATAGCAATATTGTCAGTTAATTCGACATTGAGTCTAAGCACTCAAGCAGTAGTGATGTTGGAATAGAATCGAATTCATACGATGTTGGAGCGCTATTCATCAAAATTGTATGTACCAACTACACAGAGATAGGTTCAAAAAAAAGGTTGATATTCTGTGTCACAACTCTAGTAACGGTCAGTTAAATGAAATTGTGTTGTGGAGAATATCTTTTATGGCTTGTACTTCATGACGGAAGACATTTGAAAACTGGTCCGGAAGATCGACGGGAGACACGGTGGTCCCTGGTAAAGCTGTACATTTATTCCTTAGTATTTAGCTTGTTCAGTATCTCGAGGAATTCTTAACAGTTGATTATTCCGTGATCTTAGTACTGTAGTAGAAACCTGATTTGGCTGCATGAAGGCACACACCACACACACACACACACAAAAATACACCCCCATATATATATATATATATATATATATATATATATATATATATATATATATATATATATATATATATGCTAAACAGAACACAAAGTACTATCCATGGACTCAACAGGAAAACGCCTGATAACAACAACATATTATTTTGTTTTCAAAGCTACGATTAAATAATATCATGCATGTTACAGAATTTTAATTTGTACTCAAGAGAGATTCAATCCCGGGTCCGCAGGTAAGCGGCACCAATCGCCTTGCCTGTACGATCCATATATAACGTACGCCTGTGTTATTTATTCTAGCACCAGTTAGATCAGTCATAAAATTGTTTTATGTATTGGTACTTTAAATACAAACTCCTATTCTTATAATGTTGTATGCTTTGTAGAATAACAAACACAAACATCTATCGACGTATTTTAATGGCTATAATAGCTATAAAACGACATGTTATGACAGATTACAACACAGTTCTTACAACTTTAGTGGCTATAATAACCCTAAAAGGACTTGTTATGACAGATTACAACACAGTTCATACAACTTTAGTGGCTATAATAACTCTAAAAAGACTTGTTATGACAGATTACAACACAGTTCTTACAACTTTAATGGCTATAATAACTCTGAAAAGACTTGTTATGACAGATTACAACACAGTTCTTACAACTTTAGTGGCTATAATAACTCTAAAAGGACTTGTTATGACAGATTACAACACAATTCTTACAACTTTAGTGCCTAGAATAACTCTAAAAAGACTTGTTATGACGGATTACAACACAGTTCATACAACTTTAATGGCTATAATAACTCTAAAAAGACTTGTTATGACAGATTACATCACAGTTCTTACAACTTTATTGACTATAATAACTCTAAAAAGACTTGTTATGACAGATTACAACACAGTTCTTACAACTTTAATGGCTATAATAACTCTGAAAAGACTTGTTATGACAGATTACATCACAGTTCTTACAACTTTAATTGCTATAATAACTCTAAAAAGACTTGTTATGACAGATTACAACACAGTTCTTACAACTTTAATGGCTATAATAACTCTAAAAAGACTTGTTATGATGGATTACAACACAGTTCTTACAACTTTAATGGCTATAATAACCCTAAAAGGACTTGTTATGACAGATTACAGCACAGTTCTTACAACTTTAGTGGCTATAATAACTCTGAAAAGACTTGTTATGACAGATTACAACACAGTTCTTACAACTTTAGTGGCTATAATAACTCTAAAAAGACTTGTTATGACAGATTACAACACACTTCTTACAACTTTAGTGCCTAGAATAACTCTAAAAAGACTTGTTATGACAGATTACGTCACAGTTCATACAACTTTAATGGCTATAATAACTCTAAAAAGACTTGTTATGACAGATTACATCACAGTTCTTACAACTTTAATGACTATAATAACTCTAAAAAGACTTGTTATGACAGATTACAACACAGTTCTTACAACTTTAATGGCTATAATAACTCTAAAAGGACTTGTTATGACAGATTACATCACAGGTCTTACAACTTTAATGACTATAATAACTCTAAAAGACCTGTTATGACGGATTACATCACAGTTCTTACAACTTTAGTGGCTATAATAACTCTAAAAAGACTTGTTATGACAGATTACATCACAGTTCTTACAACTTTAATGACTATAATAACTCTAAAAAGACTTGTTATGACAGATTACAACACAGTTCTTACAACTTTAATGGCTATAATAACTCTAAAAGGACTTGTTATGACAGATTACAACACAATTCTTACAACTGTAGTGGCTATAATGACTCTAAAAAGACTTGTTATGACAGATTACATCACAGTTCTTACAACTTTAGTGGCTATAATAACTCTAAAAGGACTTGTTATGACAGATTACAACACAATTCTTACAACTGTAGTGGCTATAATGACTCTAAAAAGACTTGTTATGACAGATTACATCACAGTTCTTACAACTTTAGTGGCTATAATAACTCTAAAAGGACTTGTTATGACAGATTACATCACAGGTCTTACAACTTTAATGGCTATAATAACTCTAAAAAGACTTGTTATGACAGATTACATCACAGTTCTTACAACTTTAATGACTATAATAACTCTAAAAAGACTTGTTATGACAGATTACAACACAGTTCTTACAACTTTAATGGCTATAATAACTCTAAAAGGACTTGTTATGACAGATTACATCACAGGTCTTACAACTTTAATGACTATAATAACTCTAAAAGACCTGTTATGACGGATTACATCACAGTTCTTACAACTTTAGTGGCTATAATAACTCTAAAAAGACTTGTTATGACAGATTACATCACAGTTCTTACAACTTTAATGACTATAATAACTCTAAAAAGACTTGTTATGACAGATTACAACACAGTTCTTACAACTTTAATGGCTATAATAACTCTAAAAGGACTTGTTATGACAGATTACAACACAATTCTTACAACTGTAGTGGCTATAATGACTCTAAAAAGACTTGTTATGACAGATTACATCACAATTCCTACAACTTTAATGACTATAATAACTCTAAAAAGACTTGTTATGACAGATTACAACACAATTTTTACAACTTTAATGGCTATAATAACTCTAAAAAGACTTGTTATGACAGATTACAACACAATTCTTACAACTTTAGTGGCTATAATAGCTCTAAAAGGACTTGTTATGACAGATTAGATCACAATTCTTACAACTTTAATGGCTATAACAACCCTAAAAAGACTTGTTATGACAGATTACAACACAATTCTTACAACTTTAGTGGCTATGATAACTCTAAAAGGACTTGTTATGACAGATTACAACACAATTCTTACAACTTTAGTGGCTATAATAGCTCTAAAAAGACTTGTTATGACAGATTACATCACAATTCTTACAACTTTAATGGCTATAATAACTCTAAAAAGACTTGTTATGACAGATTACAGCACAATTCTTACAATTTTAGTGGCTGTAATACAACTCTAAGAGAAAAAAATGCATCCAATTTAGTTGATTACATTAATGCTATCATATATCATATAGGGTTGCAGCTGAGTGTGGAGACTGCATCTTAAGTGACATTAAAATAAGGTAATAATTCATTTTTAATTGTTAAAGATCACAGTACAACTTTACAAGATCCAGTAAGCATTTGTAATAAATCTAACGCATTTCTCATACGAAGTGTTTATTCTTCTAAATCAAAAAACAATTTTAAGGACAAACAGTAATTTTATCTGACTCTTAATCGCATCTTGTAATCCTGTGGTCGCAGAGCCGCTCCGGGAAGAAACGTCCGAGGATCATCCGAAGGTACGGTGCCTACCTTTGGCAGAAGAAAGTCAAACTTCTGTATAAGTGTTGTCAGGTAGAGAAAGATCCGAGACTTAGCCAGGTTTTCGCCGACACAAACCCTTTTTCCTGATCCAAAGGTGACAAGTCTAAATTTCAAAAACATAAAACAATCCCCGTTTGAACATAAAGAAATAGCAAGGACGATGCACATCAAGTGTTATTTACAGAATTGCGTTAGGGACTGAAAAAAAAATGTCACAAATGCCAGTAAATGCCACAGGTGCTGTAGAATAACACGATGACGAGCATGAATGTCAGCTATAATCTCTATGAAAACTTTTTCCATCGCGGCTTATAAACACAGAAAAAGTTATTTCCCGTCCATTCGTTCGTTTCATAAACATTGTATAAAGAGATGTACATGCACATCTATAGATATATACGAACATATATTATGAACGCTATGTATGTAGCTATACAATTAGGTTGGTTGGTATGATGGTATGTATAACAGGAGATGTATAAATCAGTAATGCAAAATATTGTACAAGAGATAAGACTCATGGGCGAACGCATGGATATTCGGACTAAATAAAGAAGACACTTCAGCTACTATATGATGGATGACAATATATTTCCAGAAGAGCTGAATAACTACCGAGAGCATAACATATTTTAGGGTATATCCGAAACAGAATGACACTTTTACTGGATTTTGTGACGCTCTACAAAGCTGTATCCTGGTTGTTGTTGTTGTTGTTGTTTTAGGGTTTTACGCCATTTTTTAGCACAAGACAGGCTATACATGGCGGCCAGTATTAATGGTGGAGGAAGAACCCGGGAAACCCCCGGATAGAACCACCGACCCACGAGAAGCTACCGGCAAGCTTTCTCACATATCCACATTGGCCGAGCCCGAGACTCGAACCTACGCAGACAGCGGTGAGATGGCAGTGATCCGTGACGGAGAGCGCTTTAGACCACTCGGCCACTCGAGGCCCCTGTATCCTGGTACGAGCAACATTGCTACAGAAAATACTTGATCATGCCACTTTACAACATTTATACTTTACTTGTAATTACGCTAATATCGCAGCAAATATATTCTGAATTCTAATTTATTTAAGGTGTATAAACTTCGAAATTCACTAATTAAGTCTTCATTTTCGAGTGTAATCTATCTACAAGAATAATCGTGGCATTAAAGTTAAAATTGTCAATACGGGACCGGTGTTCGTTGAATAGAGATCAAAGAGCAATTATTCTTTGCATACATATTAATGGTCAGGAACTATTTACATATAGACTTAAAATGAAAATGCAATATAGCAAGGGGGTTTATATATAATTTCTTAAACAGAATCCTTCATATGGATGCGTCACTGAGCATCAGATAATTTACACTTACGATTGTCTCAGTGTGTGCTCTGCCGGCAGAAGTTTACCGTTATCGTCAAGGAAACGTTCAGGTCTGAATGTCCACGGGTCACCCCATATTACTGGATCGTGATGAACTGTCCATATGTTGAGGATTAACTTAAAAAATTCGAATCTTTATTCAAATCAACATAGGTATTCAGTTTCGATTAGTTAACGTTATAATCAAGAATGTATTGTCGTTTTCTGCATTAATCACGGTATAAAATTTAGTTACCGAATCAAAGTTTGCATATCTCACTTAGGCGTTTAGTAAGCTTTGTGTTTCGGCAATCGACAATTTTTACCAACATAAACGCAGAAACAACACATTGCAAGTATAATATAATTCCTGAACTAATTTACTGTGCCTTTGATTCAGTTGCTTTTTTCTATATTTTTCTTCTTTCTTACAATCAATAGTCTGACTAACAAGAATATTCCCCATTTCGTTTTTGGCGTTTTTAGCATGAAATAAATTCATCAAAACCCAACGTCTGTCTTTTTCCCTGAATAAAAATTAGAACTATTTAAATAGCTTCCGAACTATCACATTTAATAAAAAAGAAAGAAATATTAAATGTGCACACAGGTGATGAAATATGTAAATCATTACAAACAAAAAAGCATGAAACTCATTTTGATAATCAGTTCATCCCCAGTGTGATAGTTCAAAATTACGTCATATTTCCATTTAAGTTGATAAAGTCTACGAATTTGTTGGAGGTCATGGTCGGGAACAAATATGCTCTTCCGTCTGGCTGAACCATGTATGAAAACCAATATGAGCAAACAGCAAAGCTTGTTAGTTTTCAAAATTAGAGTTGAGACAAACACGTGTAGAGATTGCAATGTAATACGTGAAGCAATTTAACCATTCAACTAATGTTCTGACCAATAGCTAACACTTGAAACGATTACTATGAAGAACGGTCATTTCAGTGACGTCAGCATCCTATTTTATGAGAAGATCAAAGATACTACGAGGTATGCAGTTTGATATGATTGATTACTTGACTCGGATCATTTACATTTGATCCGATCTGAGGAAGATCACACACATGATTACCAGATAGGATTAAAAGGAAAAGCCGACGTCAGTGTTGAAAAGCAAAATATTAAATGCTTCTTATATGCCGTTGAGCCTTTTGAACACTACCATAAACTATGTACAAATCTTATACAAATACAATTGTTATATATATATATATATATATATATATATATATATATATATATATATATATATATATATATATATATGTGTGTGTATGTATATATATATATATACATATATATATATATATATATATATATATATATATATATATATATATATATATATATATATATATATATAATTGTCAATGTCTAGGAAAAGATAGAAAATGCTTCTATGAAATCCGTGCAAGCAATTATAGACAAGAAAGGAAACACATATTTGCTAACTTGCTAATGATCTTTAACGGCATTGGTTCTTGACGATGAGTGTTTCAGGATAGCAACTACGTCGATGAGAATAAAGAGGGTAAGTATTGTTACGCTTTTATTGGGATATGTTAAGATTGTTATCCCAATTTAAGAAGAGAAATAAACAAAAACCACGAGAAAAGAGAGCAGACAAAAAAGACTACGTTAACATGTAAGTCATACGATAGAGTGAAAAAGCTAAATTATGAAATTAAACTTGTGTCTGCGTCAACTTAAAGTAACCATCTTTTAAATAAAGCTTCGAGGGTGTAATAGGGTATAATAGGATTTTTCCAATATGAAAAACTTGGAAATTAATTCAATAAACGGAATAAAGCTAAACGACTGATTAACGGGAGACCTGAAAGCCAAAATAATACTGCAATAGATATAATGATGCTTATAATCAAACAGGTCGTTGTTGTTGCTGTTGTTATAGGGTTTAACGCTGTCTTTCTGCACAAGACTGGCTATACATGGTGGCCAGTATTAATGGTGGAGGAAGAACCCGGGAAAGCTCCGGAAAGAACCACCGACTCACGAGAAGTTACCGGCAAGCTTTCTCACATATCCACACTGGCTGAGCCCGAGACTCAAACTCACACAGACAGAGGTGAGATGGCAGTGATCCGTGACGGTGAGCGCTTTAATGTGAGCGGGACATACAATAGTATAATGTAATAAATGAAATAAACTCTGTCGATTGTGCATGTACTATACCTTCGCTTCTATATTTACTTAAGACTCTGTTTAAATAATGTATTATTTGCTTGGTTTGTCCCTCAGCCGATCATGCATGGTATAATATTATATTTTTGCCTGCTTTGCAAAGAGATACATACAATCACATGCATAGTTTTGTGAGAATTGATCTTGTAGGTCTGCACAATGTGGTTTATCCTAAAATGTTTTTCAGTGCATCTTTACGCTTGGATTACAACTACTAAAATAAGAACACATTGACAATGATTTCACATTGAATGTCTTACCCTGGATCCTTTGGGTATGTTATATCCTTCGAAATCCACATCTTCCATTGCACTAAGAAAGTAAAGGAAATAAATGTTTTAAATTTTTACAGTGCATGCAACTATTATTTGTAAGATCCCATCCATCTAGTATTTACTCATCTGGAGGATCAGCGTCATCAAAGTTGCATTAACGTTTACATCTTCATTCTTGCATAAAAAAGAGAGATATTAAAATTGACATAGCGGTCATGCTAAGTCTGAATAATATTATGTAAACAGAAGTTAGTTGGCGAAGATGAATGACCATTGCGAACGCACTGCTGACTATTTGACTAAAATGACGCTAAAACTTTTCATTGAGGTCATCCTTGGAACCATACAATTAGAAACCTATAATTGTCCATTCCGCAGACAAACTAACTAAAGAACATCTCTGGATTGGATTTCTGGTGAACCAGCCTCCTCCATAGATTTGCCAGGAAAGCAACTGAACTTGTTTACTGTATACTCAAAATAATATTGCGGTTTGACCAATGACTGGCTTAAGCAAGGTTTTGTATGAAAATGGATAATAAGCGATTGAATTATCGCCGTCTTCACTTAAATGTATAACTTTCACCAATAGTCTCTCTCTCTCTCTCTCTCTCTCTCTCTCTCTCTCTCTCTCTCACACACACACACACACACACACACACACGCATACATATTGTTCCACAAATAGATGATGACATAACATGGGTTGAAGAATCTGACAAATACTTGCAAACGAGACACTTCCCATCATTTGCTGTTGGATAAGGTTAATACAGATGATACTACTACTACTACTACTACTACTAATAATAATAATAATAATGATAATAATAATAATATAAATAACTTTATTCAAGACTTAAATCCATTGGCAAAATCCGGCACAAAAGATCTTCCTGTGACAATACCTTCCAGTGTTTAAGTATGTATGAACTGCTCCAACATGCATCGTGAAAGAATTCATTCAGTATTCTGTAAAATGTCGGAGGCATAAAAATAAAAGTTATGTGCCTTTTATTTTAGGTTCAGTGAAGGAATACTTTCTTTGCTAAAAACAATATTTACCTTTCTTAAAGTCTCTACAGTAAAGCGTGAAAAAATATTGTCCATCAAATTCAGGAAAACAGTTCACGTACGAGACATTAGTACTGCTGTCCTATGGCGAGCAGTAGAAACAAAAGGATATTACTCTATGACGTTAACTGGTAACCATGTATACATCAAAAGGAAGAAGGTGCGTTAATAGCATCTTGACACGGTCCAATATCCTTACCATTTTGCGACTAACCCCATTCTTCATACTTTAGTCGTTTAACGGCATATCAACACACGAAAGGTCATATCGCGCAAGATAACTGGGGTAACAAGTCTTGCCTAAAGGCATATCATAACAAAAGCTCTTGCCTGACCTGGGTAGGATTTGAATCCTCATTTGTTTTGGACCGACACGCTTACTTCTGAATCATAGCAGCTTAACAAAAAGAAAGAAACATACCCGTGAGGGACAGCTATAGGTGCATGTGTAACGTAGCGCAGTGCTTCTAGTATTACTGCCTCTGCGTACGGCATGGCAGGTCTATCCTTAAGGCTTGGATACCTTTCCAAACCAACAACATTAAAGATTTCCTGATATATCCTATCTACACACTCGTGGTGATGCAGAAGAACAAGAAGAAAGCACAGGAGACCGTTTCTGGTTGTAATTAATCCTGGAAAGATGTAAATCTTCTTATTACAAGAATGTTTCAACCAAAATCACAAACTGATTTATATTGAAATACGCAGACAAATACATTGACTTGGACTGACATATATGTGTGCGTGTGTGTACACACACTTGTACATATATATATATATATATATATATATATATATATATATATATATATATATATATATATATATATATATATATATAGTATGTACGCTGGATCAATGATATACCACGAGATGTATAAAGTTTTCTTTAAAAGCAAACGAGGCTTGCCGAGTTTCCTTTCGTTGAAAAATTTATACGACTGGTATATCATCGATTCAGCGTACATACTATACATATATTTTATTTATACCACATACAAGTTTTCATTTTATATGGGAGATTAAACTGACGGCCAGTAACAGTGTCCTTTAGGGGAGAGAACTCTTCGCAACCTCTAGCATGTATGTACGCTCAAACAAGACGTTCTGTAGTGATTTATAATTTCCTGTATACTTCATTTATATTAATTGATATATGTTTCCTTTAGCAATATTGAATGAAACGAAAACACACGGCTGATAGTTAACATTCAAACGTTTTTGAATAATGTGCATGGAAACATTGAATTTGCAACGTTCGTTGTCATGAACAGTAAATGGGCGGCCATTTGCATCTATAATAACACTACGATTCGAGCCAGAAGCATAAAAATGAAAGACCAAGAGGTAATTAAATAATTTAACAGTAACTACATTTCACTGATATCGTTTCTGTCCATATTTCGCTATTTCTACTGACTGTCAGTGTCACTTTCAATAATTATCCTACGTTTCCGCTGTGTGGGCCCTGTTTGAGTATTCGCCTGTTGAAAGAAGTTGACCCAGTTAGGGATTAGGGATCTCGTTCACGTTTTGCGGGAGATTCATAACAAACATATTTTGTACGGTGATGTTTGATCCGTAGAATGGGTTGCTGATAATCTGATTCTGCTGAATATTACACGTTTGGGAACTTGATATACTACAGTCTGTTGCTGTGCAGTTTGAAATTTTTTTGTTGAGGGGGTGTGGGTTGACATCATCATTATTTGAGTAGCCGGTATTGCCCAGGTAACTGGAGTACGTCTGTTGTTGTTTGTCACTAATGTTTGAGTAGCTCTGTATAGACTGTACATTTATGTGGCCTGAAATTTGCATGATATCAGTTGGGGGAATGATTTTGTCTCGACTTCTGAATTAGGTACTTTCGGCTACTAGTGTTTGTTAATTTCTTTCTTTCTGTAATATTTGCCTTGGATTATGACATCGCAAATAAACAAGATTAACGGGCACCGACACAATCAAATGACTCGACAATTTTTTTGATTTTATGGAGTTCAGTGTTTATGTCGAATTGATTCTTGAGTTGATGTTGGCAGCTCATTATTAATAATTTCGATTGTTGTATAACGTTGATCAGATCAACAAGATGTGTGTGAATTTCAGAATGTTTGGTGTTGATGTCCGTTGGATTTCCAAAGAAATGGTCTATAATAAGTTCATCTTGTTTTGTATATTTGGATAAATCAATGTTATCCTGGGGCTTGCCTTAGGCAGATCTTTCGTAAAGATATACAATTTTAAAACATTAACCTGTTTAAAACGACGTTGAATGGCTATGAAGTCTGGTGGCAAACGTATGCACAACTGTATGCGGAGGCGCGGATGACCTTGCCACAGCATTAACTACAGCAAGTACTTCTGAACCCCATATTGGTGGATCCGTTAAAATCTGTGTTGATAATGTTGAATACAGATTGCTATGTCATTGGCTAAGCCTCAATACCGTACATATAAAATAGGTGGCGCCAATTCATACGAACCGAAATAAACAACTCAACGTGGATCAACCGCGCATGCAACCCAATGAGTACCTGGACCAGAAAGTCCATCGAGATCAATGATACCCATTTCAATATGGTTTGGGTTTTCCGGTAGTTGATCACGCATGAAAATACCTCTGACGTTTTCTCTGTTTAAACACCAAGCAGCATCAAATAAACAGTAACATGCTGGAATAAGTTCCAACAGCGCGAAGTACAACTTCTTTTGCAGTAGATGGACCTGCTGATGCAATGGATGGGACCACTGGTTTAATTAGCGCTGATATGGCGCTAGAAACGGAAATGAACCATCAATTTGTATTGTATCGCTAATCGCCTTTGCAGAAAGACAAAGTTGAACGCAAATGTTTTAGTTCTTGGCTTTATTGTAGTGTTTGAGCTGAATTTCAGTCAACGATAATTTATTTGGTCCCTGCTACTCTGCTGAATTTATAGATACTTTTGCCCCAAAATTCTTCTTCGATGCAAATTCAAGTCTTTTAGTCTGACCAGGCATCAGGGTAACATTGACGTTTTGATATGACATTATAACATCATGAATGATCTAATTAGCATTACATGATTTCTACGAGCTCATCAATGACTCATTCGTCCTCCAACACCTTCAACCAACTTTGTTTTGTCTGACAGTATAACAGCGATTGCTCTGTAACCATCGGGACCAGCCTGTATATCAGTAACAGAAGCACATGAATAACAACGACAGTTTGTCTGAACCAATCCAGATGTTCCAGTGAGATATAATATATTGGATACAGCGTTGATAAATCACGTTGAGATATCTGAAAACCAGAATCAACATTCTGATCACGCCCCGTAAATATCATCTATGATACGCTCGTGCTACGTTGTTTAGTTCACAATTCAGTATTATGTCTTCGGATGGTTCCTGATGTCCATTTACCCTCCGCAAAATCGTAGACACCACTAATTTATCAAGCACCGTCGGGTTTCTTTCTTGATCTTCTTATCTTGTGTTACCTAGAAATGCAACGAATATATGTCGTGGTGCTTAAATTTCCTGTTGAGACCCTCTCTGCCATGCAAATGAATTTGCTGTGCTTGTAACAGATTCTGCGGTCATTGTCAGCAGCCACGACAACGTTGACTTTCCGGCGTTATCTATGAACGATAATAACCAAGCTTCTTTTGTGAGCAATGGAATCATTGCTGGCATCCACAAAGCAAGTTTTGTTAGTATTTATTTACTTACAGCTGCAGCATTATCATCGTTGACAGTTGACTTTCATCGTTGACAGCTGACTTTCGTACTAACTCAACTGTTTGTTTGGCTCCGAAGTTCAATGTTCTAACATGTCTGCAGAATCCAAAGATATGCAACAACGGTATCACACAGCTGAATCTACCATGAGCATTAATTTGAGATCGTCGTGCCGCAAATTCCAAGTTATATTCTTCACTCATTCCAGTTAATATGTCATCACCATCAACCACAGCCTTCTTTGTTAGATTGATGTGATTAGGAAAGTCAGTAATATCCTTTGAGAATATCATCGATGGACCAGCGGACCTTGAATAATCATCGGAATATCTTGCAAGACCAAGTAGCATCGTAGCAGCATTGACGTAATTGTAACATACTTCGTTTTATCTACTATCAATCATTTAAATCAAATACCGCCATAACATCATTCTTAACAAATCCACATTTGTCACCTGTAGCGTATGGATTATTGTTATCTCGTTGAATATTTGACTTGTATTTCGATTCGCCCACGTTGGTTTGGTTCTCGTGCTTCATAAGAAAAGAATTGATAATCACCACAGACTCATCCTTGAGCACTTGTGCGTCCATGTTAAATGCTGGATCAGATACACGTTTGAACATTTTTTATTATATTCGATGCTGTCTAAAACGACTTTCCAACATAGAACAATAAGTGGTTGATCAGCGATGACGACGGACCAGACCAGTACCCGATATTAGGTTTGCGGTTATGTTTTTACTATCTTGTCGGCGGCTTGTTTTTTCAGAGATGGCCCACCAGCTAATTCTTTCAACCGCTCATTTGCAGTTTGATTTATTATTTTACTGACACATGCTGTCATCATTCTGTTGCTAGGCAGTTTTACTGGTTGTAGTGTTCGTCGCACTAATCGCGCGAGTCTGTCTTTGATCGTCGAGAATGCTTCACAAGCAACATCACCAACAGTGTCAATATACTGTACACGAACAATTTCGATGGCTTTCGTACGTAATTGTTTTGTAATCGGGATAGCTTTTGGGGCTATCCTTCTAGCAAAAACTGACTAACATCGCCTCGTTCATCTCCGTAGATCTTTTAATAAACTGATAATCATGAATTTATCCCCTTGACGCTTTCCACGTTGTGCATTGTGTATACTCATGTAATTTTGTTATCGCCGATCTAATTTATCACTCACTGTAGCAATCAGTAATTTCATCGATCAGCGCCCGATAAGCGCTATTCTCCATAATGGGAAATAAACGCTGACAAATATTAGATGCTTCATTAATTATTTCGTGGGGATAGCTGCCAACTCGTCTTCCACCAATCAGAATTTCTAGTCGATCAACATCAGGGAGGATGTAAATTGGACAAAGTTTATCTGGAATCACTGGTGATTCAGAGATCGTATTAACTTTGTTTTTTAAGACATCGATCACGAGTGGCAAGGCCATTTCTGATTGCTGCTTCAGTCGGTTCTTCTTCCTCTACAAGAGATGCTCCAAATATTGATCTTTTGTGTGATGTAATCCGGAGCAATGGGGATTCTCTTTTGTGGCTGATTTAAATAACTGTTCTGTACACTCTGTAAAATCCACACGAATATCCTGGCGTTGCTGCAGAATCACAGACTGGAAGACACTTCTTAATTTCGTCTAGTCATGTCGAGCTAATTCTGCCGTATGAGATTCCATAGTAAGCAAAGAATCACTCATTATTATTATCAAAACAACGATTTGATTACAAATGACAAAGTCAGCAGATATACAAGGTTTTACTCTATTACCGTATTTTGCCAACTACAATGAATTGCCTGATCTCAATTATACTCACAGTTTAGACATTGCCCTGGTCACGTGTTTGCGCTAAAATACATATGCGATATTAATTGCACGCAGCGTTTTCCAAGATATTTATATATTGCCCTGGTCACGTGGTCGATTTCTCTACTGGAATGTACATGGGTAAAATTGATTATTTTACACTTCATGGGTTCGAGTTACAAAAAAAGCGGTAGACATATTGTCGCTGTCGTCAACAGATACTATTATAGTTGGGGTTATTTGCGATACATTGAGAAAAGACGAGCTAAACTTAAATGGGTAATTGTAAATTGTAGAAAACTAACCCAGGTGCAACTCAACTGCCTCCACCACCCCAAAAGGGCATTCATTTTAAAGCGCCCGGGGTTCATTTGAAGGGGCGTGCTTGACTATAAATTAACAAACTAAAATTCAGCCTGGACAGCTCTCGGGATCTCTAAAATTTCGTTTCGCACTTAGCAATTCACCAGGGAAGGTATTCAAGCACAATGGGAAAGGCGAAAATCCCCATAATCTCTAAATGCAAAATAACAAACCTTTCATGTGCACTGGATCTAGCAAGGGATCATGTGTGTCAAAATTGATTATGATAAATGCATAAACAAAATTTGCATGCACAAATGAAATTATCTTTTGCAGCCGACACATTTTCTTTTAAAGAATTCTCTAAATTTACTTAGTAGCCAATAAGTATTATTATAAATATCAGGGATATAATTTGTGCTTACATAAATTTACATAAAATAACAGATGCCGTTATGCTTCGTTGATTTCCAGGTTATATAAATTTACATAAAATAACAGATGCCGTTATGCCTCGTTGATTTCTAGGACATATAAATTCACATAAAATAACAGATGCCGTTATGCCTCGTTGATTTCTAGGTTATATAAATTTACATAAAATAAAAGATGCCGTTATGCCTCGTTGATTTCTAGGTCCATAAAAATATTATCCAGCATCCTCAAGAATCTGAAATAGACTAGTTGAGAAATAATACATTTAAATGTGTAATTCCGGTAGAAACAGCCATGTAAAGTTTTGCAAACACAACGGTTTTTCTGTTTTATTTGTTTGTCTTGTCCATGTTTTGTAGTTGCCTTTGAAAAAGACACATTAAGAGTCGAAAGCACTCATTCTAGTTAGATACTAGTTTCGCACTTTTCGTTGTCAATTTATTGCATATATATATATATATATATATATATATATATATATATATATATATATATATATATATATATATATATATATATACTATGACTACTTAATACACTATTTGTTTTGTACCATTTCAACTTACTATATACTTTGACTGTGTAGTACACACTATGACTTTTGAATAAACTACGTGTTTAATACCATTTAAATTACGCTATATAGCATGACTGTGCAATGCAGTACGTGTTTTTGTACTATTCAACTTTTGTTGGCAATGCGTGAACAGGGGATTAGCTTATATTTCAAATGGGATTACTCCACCAGTGTCTGTATGGAGTAACACGTGTTGCTACATTTAAAATGGACCATCGCACCATACTGGCAGAAACAGACACATTTTTCTTTCCAAATAGATTAGTCTCCTGTGAGAAAATAAATTGAACTAAAATGGCGAAATATATGAGAAATACCAGCAAATATAATATCCTGGATGAAAGCCTTGATTTGGGAGTCTGTCAGCCATTGTGTATCTCCAACACTCTTTTCTTTCGATTGGATCTTGAAGAGGACATCGACCAATCCACGCTCACGTCCGGGTACGTACGTTTCCTGTTGCACAACAGTACATTATATTATGTTTTATATATGAAAAGGTATATTCAAAAGAATGCACACATTAACGTAATATAACTTTTAATGTACGAACACGAATTTGCCTTACTTGTATTTTATATACTGCATCTGACATCAACTGAGGCATTGTTTGCAGAATATTACAGTTTCATTTATGCCATCGAACTTCGCATGGTCCTCACACGATCGGTACATCGATATATTGGATATAATAAATGTGAATGTGGTAACATAGTACAATGAAATCACTTTTCTTTGCAGTAAAACTCTCCTAATTTTGTATTGTCATGAAAGTGGGGGATAAGTGATAACTTTTACCAAATGCCATAACAATTACACAATAAACTTTGCTAGTTCATATAAGGTTAATATCATTAACGACAACATATTTTCTGATAGGCTTATATATATATATATATATATATATATATATATATATATATATATATATATATATATATATATACACCTGCATGCATTCTCCGTCATAAACATACCAAATCAACAATGATATCTCCTATTGTTGGTAGAGTAAGTTCCCTTTGCAAACATTGTCAACCATAATGCATCTGTAAGTGCAGCATATTCTCTGATTTGAATGGTCAAAATTAATGTGTGACTTTCATCACGTGACGTGATCAGTTTTAGCATTGATTCTTTGATTCTAGACAAAACAATCTCGTTTTGTTTCATTCCATTGTATAAAGTCCAAAAATAATGCATTTTACGATGGGACAAACTAATTAAAACAAAATATATTTGTCTTTCTTATGTGCATGATACATGTTTCTCATAATCGGAAGACTCAATACTGATTCAGTGACTATTGTCTGTAAATGACTCTTAAACAAAACCTGATGAACACCACCCTGCACTAAACCACGCTATGTAGAGGTACCATCTCATAGGGTCACATGATGATCGCTACTCTGCACTAAACCACGCTATGTAGAGGTACCATCTTATAGGGTCACATGACGAACGCCACCCTGCACTAAACCACGCTATGTAGAGGTACCATCTTATAGGGTCACATGATGATCGCTACTCTGCACTAAATCACGCTATGTAGAGGTACCATCTTATAGGGTCACATGACGAACGCTACCCTGCACTAAACCACGCTCTGTAGAGGTACCATCTCATAGGGTCACAAAATGCAATTTCCCTTTTGGAAAAAGTAAAACAGCTATCTGTAGCCATATCGAATTGTAAAGATAGTTGAAGAATTAACTGTTCGTTATCATAGGATCTACGCTATTCAATAAACAAATTAGCATGGATTTTTAGTTTATTGGAAATATTCAACTACAATTCTGTATCATTAAGTGTGAAAATCGCGCAGTGTTTGGCAAATTGGCAACCTCCATAATGAATAAATGTCCAGTTTTTGAAATATTTACAATTGAAATGACTAAATAACAAAGTAAATGAATTCAACACAGCATATCCTCTTTGTCAGTAAATGTAAGTAAAACTTTAGAAATCTAAATAGTTCATTAAGCATTGCCGAATAGCAGTTCCTACAGCCTGTATTGCTGTGTAGCAGTTTTAATCTCAGTTTACTCAAACTAGCAAATAATTTCATATCATCATATCTACAAGGAATATATTTATTGGCAAAAACTCTATGAAACAATACAAGTTAAATCTAATTTTTATTTGGGTGACAAGGATTAGTGTGATTGATCGATACGCTTGAGCGTTTAATATTCACACTTCTATTTTCACAACTGCATTTGATTTTTAAATATTTTCCAATATCGTCATCTGAATAATTCCTCACGAATTCAAACATTTCAGTATGCATTGCACATATTTCATTATATTCCTGAGATTCATTGCATAGTAAATACACAATTCTTGGATAACGATGGTTTGGGCGAAATGCTGAATAGCATATACTGCTTTAGAATGCATAACATCAAGTATTTTATGATGAACGAAATTCTGAGTATATATGTATATTATATAAGTTTATGATAAGTAGCGAATCTCCAGTCGAAGATTTAAGTTTTCCTAATTCTCTGCCAAGAAAATTGTCTTTAAAAAATTAATCGTTGCATAGCGAAGTTATTTGAATCACCCACGACGTTAACCTTTGTGCCGAGTTCGACTCGGTGACTTTAGTTACATCATGTATCACTGCCAAAAATGCGAATTATCTCCTTTTATTATTATTGCGGACTTGATTGGGCTGTTATCTGTGAATTGCATAGCTTGCACATTTATCAGAAATTTACGTAACCAGAAAAAGCTGTAAGAATTTGCAGGTTCATGAGTTACGAAAATGCGTGCATGTTTATCTCGACATTTCAGGAAGTGTATGCTGAAACGATTTTAACTAATGTATGGCTAGAAGCAAACTCGACATTTTTTTACCAATTAGTTAACTGAAGTACTCCAAAATAAATTCGCGATGTTCGACAAAAGTTTAGGCAAGCTGATTTTGCCGAAGCAACTAAATGAGCAAGGAAAACAAACCAAAGTACTCAGTACTGCAGTTATCTTTTGCAAGTTTGGAGCGTTTGTCGTACTATAAAACTGCAATTATACTTGGAATTAAGCAGCATTATATTTCTCTGTATTAAACACTTTTCACTCCGTAAATCATTAATGGTTCATTAATTTTATAATCGTTTATGCGAAAATATAACAGTCATGTTCGGTGTGCTCGGAATTTCGTCATTCACATAGAAAACAGCCTATAATCCATATAGTTCTGAAAAATTTCTTTCTGTGCCGTTTATAAAATAACAAAATAGATTATTAAAAATAAATTGTGATTGCCTTGTGCGAAAAGAAGTATTTATCCAACAGCTCCTTCTTAGCCTCCATTGTACGTCTGTATCTCCGACCAACTTCCACTGGCATGAAACGTAAGAAAGGGAACGCAGACAGAAAAACATCTGTCGACATTTCAACGGTATCGTTGATGTTGTTGTTGTATTTCCATATCAAATCTACATCATTTTCGTCCACCAGGGATCCAGTTAACTGCGTATGAAATGGAGTCACATAGATGATATCCTACCCCCCACCCCCAGTAACAAGCTTCAATGGTAGAATACACATTTGATTCCAAACATTGTCAAGGCTGATATTTCTAAAATAAGCCTGCTTCATAAGCTACACACCTGTCCAAGCTAAAAACAGACATTCGAATTTTCAAAAATGAATAATAAGATAATGTGTAGGTCATACGATATTCTATAGGTCATACGATATTCTATGGGTAATACGATATTCTATGGGCAATACGATATTATATGGGTAATACGATACTCTATGGTTAATACGATATTCTATAGGTCGTACGATATTCTATGGGTAATACTACATTATATGGGTAATACAATATTCTATGGGTAATACGATTTCCTATGGGTAATACGATATTATATGGGTCATACGATATTATATAGGTCATACGATATTCTATGTGTAATACGATATTATATGGGTAATATGACATTCTCTAGGTCATGCGATATTCTATGGGTAATACGTTATTCTATGGGTAATATGTTATTATATGGGTAATACGGTAAAATATGGGTAATACGATAATATATTAGTGATTGCGTTTCTAAACATAATCAGTGTTTAGATCTATGATGAGGATTTCAATCATGTGATAAATATTTCCTGACAATGATGTGGTTATACTAAATACTAAACTTTGATCAAAATAAACATACCATTATAGGGGTTGACAACAATTATATTTCAAAACTTTCTTCGTTTTAGAAATGTGAATAGGGAGCTCGTACATGGAATGTTCATTTTAATATAGAGACTCTAACTTAGTTTTTCACATATTGGAGTTTAATCGACTGTCAAGTTAACGTATGTTTCATTTTTAGTTTTATCTACTCATTTACATTTTAACCATTACAGTTGAATGCAAAAAGACAGTGCATCTATTGGAATGATACATTCACATGATCCAATCTTCTATATAAAACTGAACCGATACGAATGGTGATTGTATATAAAAATTGTTTGAAAACAAACGAAGACAGAAGCTGCAAATATGACGCTGTACCATCCAAATTACCCATAGCAGAACTAGCTCAGTCACTGTGTGTAAGTTTATCTGTAGTTCATGATTTTCTCTTAAGTTTCTATCACATACCTCGCAGTCATGTTTAACTGGCCTTGATGTCCGGTTGCCTCTTCTCAGATGTTAAAAGAGGGACAAAATGTAGGAAAGATACATTCAGAGAGAGAGAGAGAGAGAGAGAGAGAGAGAGAGATTACCAGAATCCCTATGAGGTTGGCCAGTGAGCGGGAGAGTAATGTCTTTGGGTCGAAGTCTCTTCCTCCTAAATTTGTTATATTCTGTACCAACGATTCCAGCTCTTTGTGTGCCATGCTTTCGAACTGCTGAACGCCTTCTCCATACAGGTTCAGACCTTTGTACATGATCTTCCTCATACGAATCACAGTCGGTCCGTATTTCCCTTAAAAACGAGTATTATGTATGACGAGGTTCAGAAAATGAAGGAAAGAGTAAGAACGATTAGGAGGAGGAGCGTGAGGTGAAGGAAGAACCCTTTGACAACAAAAAAATAAAACTGTCGCTGAATCTTGGTTTGCCTGGAGCTGTTACCACCAACATGCTAAGAACAATCGCAGACACCATATGTTGGAGAACGCATTTACCATGCCAGGACAACAATGCTGAAGTCAAAATTAAAAGTTGCCTCAAAAAAATACAGTTTTATTATCAGATAAAAACCTGATGCAGTGGATTTATTTCTAAACAGTTTTTTAACATATAAACAGAAAGACTAGAATGTTAATTCATATTAATGGCGCGCATCGAGATCCTGTGTAAACAGACTGCGTCTGCTCAGGGAGAACGACGACAGACGTGATAAACGTTAAAGACGGCACGGAGGTGGAACAAGGAGCCCAGAAAGTATAACAACTTCAGTTCAAGTACACTGCCTTTCAGATAGACCTTAGGAAATAATGATCATAGAGAAAAAAGTTCAAAGCGTGAACTTGAGACTGGCGACAAAAGGAAACACGTGGATTCTTCTTTAAGGAACATAACGATGTGTCGTTGAGGGGATCGTTGCAAATAGAAAAGTTATGAAATTAAACATATGGATTAGTAAGGAAATCACAGGACATTGTACTTATCATCAGCATTGTAAAACCAAATCAAAGTAGCTCCGCATTGCGAATAATGTGCAAGAGTATGTATGACTGATAAAATTGGGACAACTAGTTAGCCGAATGTAAATACAATGAGCGATCATCATGACAGACCAGCTAAAGATATGGCATGCCAGGCTTATTTAATTTATTATTCATAATCATGCGGAGCAACTGTTTGAGCATGAACTACTAGCCATGACCGTATATAGCAAATACAACCGAATAACTTTGTGGTACAAGTTTTATTCAAGTCAAACAGCTTAGATCAGTATGACCCGGTGCATGTATACTTAAATTGCATTGTTTCATATATCATATTTTATTTTATGTTATTGGTTATGGATAACTGTATTGTTGACATGATTTTGTCCAAAATCAAGTTCATTTTCTACTCGACCTGCACCATTGATTTCTTTTATTCTGTAAAATACTAATACATAGCTAAATGTGTTCTCTATGAGTATGAATTAGTATTAGGATTGGTATCTTTGTCTGAGAAATTTATAGCATAGTTAGAGTGATAGAGTTTCTATTAATAACTGAGGTTTTATATAGTAAACAGAAGGGACCTTCTGGATTTGTTTTTCTTCTATTAGATAACAGATGGGTTTTTTGAGAAAATGCTAACTGCGACATGAAGTCAAGTAGAGGACTACACAATCTTGTTTTTCTTTACGTTTTTCATTCGTGTTTTAAGGTCTGAGCAGAACCAATTGTTTTATTGTTGTCTCCAGTAGTTTATTTGGGATGCAATTTTATTTATTCAAATTATTTATTTACTGGAAGTAAAAAGTGCTGATAAAACTAACATTCTTGGAAATGGAGACTTGAATCTATAGTGAAATTTCAAGTAAGGAGATATTCATGGCCTGTATTTTTGTGATCCAACAAAATACTGTAGGAACATCACAACTACACAGCCTCAACAGGCACAGCAATATTATGGAAGAATGTCGGTCCTAACACCACCTATCGGTTCTAGCACAAAACTGGCTGATTCTGATAATGGTTTATCATGTTGTTATTATAACACCCTTATATGCTCGGACCGGCATCATCTTTTTTGTACTAAAGGTGCTGTCACAGTATGGGATATGCCGGTTCTAACACACCCTACCAGTTCTAGAAGAAAACATTTATTATGCTAATGGGTTATCATGTCATGATAGGACCCTGAAGTGCTAGGACCTTCATCATCTTTGTCTGGCTACAGGTGCCGTCACGGTAAGGAAATATGCCGATTCTAACACACCCTACCAGTTCTAGCAAAAAAACAGGTTTATTTTGCTAAGGAGCTATCACTTTATTATAAGCCCTCGTGTGCTAGAACTGGCATGCTTTGAATAGACTACATGTACTGAAATAGAACTGGCATGCTTTGAATAGACTACAAGTGCTGAAATCTCCCGCTCCCCAGGCCTCAGCTGGTGTTTACATCAATCCGAGATAAGCGATTAAGGTTTCTTTAACATTTCCTCTGATATATTTCTAGCCATAAGCCAAAGTGTTAACACCATCCACAAGAATATGTGTGTGTGTGTGTGATTTGAATTTTTAACGTACCTTTAACAATATTTCAGTCATATCGCTACGATGTCTGCAGTGTGGCAGTTTATAGTGATGTCTAGCACTGGGGCATCATGCCGCAGACATGTAGCATGATGCCCCACCCAGTCACATTACCCTGGCACCAGGCCAACCAGTCCTAACACTAACCTCTTAATGCTGGGCGCCTAGCGAGGCAGCTGTTAGTATAATTTTTGTAAG
This sequence comes from Sinohyriopsis cumingii, assembly GCA_028554795.2. Lineage (NCBI taxonomy): Eukaryota > Metazoa > Mollusca > Bivalvia > Unionida > Unionidae > Sinohyriopsis > Sinohyriopsis cumingii. The sequence goes on from CM068840.1 coordinate 11,212,611, forward strand.
TCTTTGGTATGACTCGGACGGGGTTCAAACTTGACCTCCGACTTCCGTCAATAATATGTCGTTTATCATCCTAAAAAAAGATAAACCCACTTTGTTGAGCGAGTATGTAAATAAATTATGAAAATTCGATCTAATCACATTCACTTGAATGGGGGTAACAACAAAACCCAGTAACAACTGGGGTGAAAAAGTACTCTGGCATTGTACATGCACGTCTGGCAAACGAACATTTGAATTCCAGTTGTCAAATTTTATTTGTGACGATGGTGTAACCGTTTGGCGAATAACTAAAACAGGGGATGTCATCGATACAAATATCATAACCCAAGATTTTGCAATGAAATTTATTCTCAGTATATTTTCTGAGTACTGGTTCAAACAAAGACCCGCACAAACAATGTTATGTCGCAAAAATTACTTTAGAAGATATTTTGTATCCATAATCGAATCAAAATCTCCAAACGGACAACAACCTATAACTGTTTCAGACCCACCTAAGGTCGTTGTAATGAGCTCATACCATTCGGCATATGTTTGTTTTACGCGATATTTTAAAATAAACTCTTTTAACTGTTGGTGCAAGTCTATTATTGTCATTTTACTAGTAATGATAAACACGACAAAATGGCGGGAAAATGTTACATCTCCGACGTCATAGTACAAAATCCCAAGACTCTTGATAAGGCCTCCATTTTTAGAAATAACGTTGGCATCACCTTAAAACTCACTAAAGCCATCGGTGTCTCCCAAAGACAAATATTACCAACGCCAGAGCAGTGATAAAACTTATCTAGGTATCATCAAAAAGATATGATTCAGACCTCATTCGGAGGCATTCTGCGTGATGCATGAGTAGCGCGTACTTTAAAAAAATGTATCAGAATTATCACAATCCTGATAACATATAAGAATGTCTGAAACGAAATACATCATGCACGCCCACATCGAAAACCGTAGGGATTTCGAAGATACCATCATTAACGCCTACCCTTTATACATTGAAATTTCTCTCAATTTGACTCTCACTAAAGTAATATGACGTAATATGACGTGGACCTGATAACGATTTGCTTACAGCAAAGCAAGATAAAGAATTGTATGACCAGGAAATATTGCATGTCACGTACGATGAAGATCTCGTAATGAAACACAGCACATGCTGTACTGGCAAGGACCAACTTCTGTAATTAATTCAAGCCACCACAATGAAAAAGACCAGCGGGGGACCGGACAATGAGAGATTTCAGCAACACTAGTTTCTTTAAGGCATGCTGGTTCTGTCAGATAAAGGGTTATCATAGCATGTTAGCTCCTTAGGAAAAATAAACCTTTTTTGTGCTACAACTGGTAGGTACTCCCATACACTGACAGCACCTCTAGTCAGAAAAAAAAGACGATATCGGTCTTAGCACATACGGGTATTATCCGGACATAATAACCACTTATCAGAATAAACCTGTTTTGTGCTAGAACAGGTAGGATGTTTTACGGCCGGCATTTGCATACAATATTCACGTCATCACTTCCGGCGTTTGATCGAACTTGGATTTCCGCTAAAGTTGTTTTTCATTACTTTGATCATTCTGACTTGTATCTGTAATTCTAGGATTATTTGGGATTTAATTCACAATACAGTAAGTTCCTTTTTTACATGTTTTCTTTGTATTCTAGGGAAGTTAATTATTTGTTAACTTTAACAACGAATGTTCTTTGTCAGTCTTTTTTATTACATATTTTAATATCTTAGAGTCGTAATACCATATTAATGCGAACGCCATTCCTAGAAAATTATAAATCCAGTAGCAGCAACAAACGGTATAAGGTTCTAAGGTTTTCGTTTTAAAGACTACCAGTCCAGGGTCATAATTGGACCCGGGGTGGCTATCTAAGTGTTAAGCATTTAAAATGGACCCGGGCTGGCTATCTAAGTGTTAAGCATTTAAAATGGACCCGAGGTGGCTATCTAAGTGTTAAGCATTTAAAATGGACCCGAGGTGGCTATCTAAGTGTTAAGCATTTAAAATGGACCCGGGGTGGCTATCTAAGTGTTAAGCATTTAAAATGGACCCGGGGTGGCTATCTAAGTGTTAAGCATTTAAAATGGACCCGGGGCGGCTATCTAAGTGTTAAGCATTTAAAATGGACCCGACGTGGCTATCTAAGTGTTAAGCATTTAAAATGGAGGACCCGGGGTGGCTATCTAAGTGTTAAGCATTTAAAATGGACCCGAGGTGGCTATCTAAGTGTTAAGCATTTAAAATGGACCCGAGGTGGCTATCTAAGTGTTAAGCATTTAATCTTTATTTGAAGCTATTAAGAATAGACTATTGATGGGTACTGAGATACAATGAGTGTTGGAAAAATGATATTTATCTAACAAAAGATTGTTGGGACATCAACAATTTACGAACCATCACAAGCACATCAATAATTTTAGCATTGGACTCAATTTGGATTTCCACGTATGTTTATTTAGAACTTTTATTATTAGGGTTTGTGTCTGTATTTTACGATTATTTAGATTCAATTCTCAGTACATTAAGTTTACTTTCTTATACATTTTCACCTTGTATTATCGGGAAATATATTGTTTGTTGAAATTTACAAAGCTTGTTGCTTTTTACTCTTTCCTGTTATTTATGTTAAGAGGAAGGACTCTAGCAAGAGACGTTAGAATGGCTAGAGGTCCATACCTAATACGTTAGAATGGCTATAGGTCCATACCTAATACGTTAGAGTGGCTATAGGTCCATACCTAATTCTGTACTATTTGACTCTGGTTAGGGACGCTATGGTATCTAGATGCCGATGCTTAATCCTGAGCGTATATTCATGTAGTTAGGGACTCCTGGATGCTTATACTTATATATGTTTTGGAACTTAACCCTAAATGTTCACTTGTCTCACGACAAGTATTAAACGAAAACCTCCTTGATCAAATTAATCTTTAATATGGACTTGATATTTTTAGGAGCTCTTCACTAACTTGGCTCCTCAAAAACAGCATCCAATCTTAAAGATGGTATTATCGTGAACTTCATCTTCCGTGAACGGAATTATAAATTTGTATTCCATGTATCAAATCTCTCTTAGATGACTGAAATATCATTGAATATACTGGCAATTGCTCACTGCTGACGAACTTGTCAGATACATTTTGGTATTTTTGAAAGGACTTACATTGTGAGACCACGACTACACTTTTATATAAGCTTGACTCACATGATGTTTATTTCTTTGAAACTGTCTTTGAACATTAGTGTGACGATACTGGAGGCATCCTTATTGTCCTCAACGTAGATATGCTCTTTATCTGTTGTATAGGCGATGTGGACTTAATTTATGTGCAAATAAGTGCAGTGCAAAATGTTTTCCCTAAAGGACTTGATGCTGGTGTGTTCTTGTCGACGGGATGATTAAACATTATGAGAACATTTGTTTGAGCTATTTTTAACAGCACCACCTTCAAGAAAGACTTTTAGTTTTCTAAAACAGTCTTTCGCTATTTAAAATAAAAACCTTTTGGACATTGTGTTTGCATGTGTATTGGTCAGATCTTTCTCTTTGTACATACGTCCGGCCTTACAGGCCACTGATTATATTTATGAAATGTTTCATTTTTTAAATGTTATTGTATTTTGTGATAATGGACTCATTTTCTGAAAACATTATCACACCATAATATAAAACATAATGTAACTTAATAAGGGATGTTGGAATGAACAATATCGACACTGACTAGAATCAAGTTAATATGAATGCAGTATCGATTTAAACACCGACACTATTGTAAATGATACGAGTTCCTTTCTTTGACGGTAACAAAATATCAACAATAATATGTACAGTTATTCCATCCGATACCCAAAGTACATAAAACCAACGTTATATATGACATAAGTCAAGAAGCCCAAGTAAAAGTAGAAAAATAACACGCGTTCAGCTAATCCTCTATTAATGTATCCTCATTATCAGCTATATCCTTTTAACACTGCTTCTGTTACGTGTAGTGGCAGTTGCTTTAACAATTGTTACGTCTACATCCTTTTGATTCAAGAAAATCTTCTCTTAGTTTCAAACATGTCTTAGTATGCATGAGAGTGAATCCCAACTCTTTGGTTATATATTTTACAGAACAATATTATCAAACGATATAGCCTTGGTACAGCCAAAATACAATTGATACGTTTCTCAGTAAAGAGTGTAAAACTTGAAAGGTGAGGATTCATATATACACAGTTTTAGCAAATCATGAAAAAATCGTCGAAAACACTAAGGCGGGGACGAATAACATGAAAGAGCTAAAGGAAGATGAGAAGACAAAGACACTCACCAAATACTACTCCCTTTGAATCATCCATGATGTATTTTGCAAAGAATGTGTCCGGTCGGTCATTCAGGATATCGGAGTAACCCTTCTCCGCAAAGGCTTTCTTCATCAAGCGAGGACAGCTGATCACAAACACGTTTGTAGAGGCCATCTTGCACAAAACTAGGGGTCCATATTTCTTTGCCCATCGGTCAAAGCTGAAGTGGAGACGACTGGGTTCAAGTTGAAAGAGGCATCCAAACACAGGCCATCCAGAAGGACCAGGGGTAACATTTTTCAAGCTTGTTGTGTATGAAAAGAGAACAAACAAAATGACTGCTATCACTGCCAACCATAATGCTAACATTGTTATATATCCTTGGTGCAAAAACAAATCGCTACAGACAGTAAACAAAAATCCCGACCTTCCGCTTGCTAAGACTGATACCGATTTCTGAGTTAACAATATATGGATATCACGGAACGTTGAGATAACTGACCAATCCCGTCGTACCTCGTTTCGAAGGAACTGAGGCAATATCTTTCACCCTTGTAATATACGAGTACAAAGTAACAATGATCACTGCCAACTATAATGCTAACATTTTGATATCTCCATCAGCTTGCTTACAACTGTTACTGCTGAGGTAAAAATGTACATCGGTTATATAACCTTGACATAATTCTGAAGTGCATTTCATTGCTGGAGATAAGTGTGAGAACACGTTGTTTGTCAGGAGAGGACGTGGTATGAGGCACAGTTGGGGACAAACTTTAGTCTAATGAGAAAGGAGTTGACATGTCAATCTCACATTTCCATAATTCCAGTTACACTCGCTGAGTCAAAGTCGTAATGTTGCAAGTTATATTTGATATGTTGAGTTTCTCCGTCTTTTCTGTGGAATTAAATAGAGGTAGTTGAAGGTTCCGTTTTTTTTAAATGTAGTTTTAAAATGTTAACGGTTGAATTAAATAACGATGGCTGAAACTGCAATGTCGTATATTAAAAATTCAACTTTCACATGTTTAATCAAACTGTTTGAGTTGAAAAGACCATTTCATATGCCGAGTTTCAGATTTATTATTTGGAAAATTCTATTTCCTTATGTCTCGTTGTTACCTTTTAACTCTCCAAGTACACATCGATGACTGAATTTTCAAAGTATTATGTCTTTTCAATTATATGGCTGTGGGGGATAGTTTTTTTTATAATGGATAGTTTCATATGTTTTCTGTTGAGTTGCGCAGCAGTAGTTGGAAGTTCAATTTCTTGCGTTGATAATTACAATTTTAAAATGTTGAATACAAAATGTGCGTGTCAATATTGTATGTCATTCAAACAAAAATTCTTTACTTTCTTCGTTGTCCGTATAATGTGTATATTCAACAAGAAATGAATACATTTTTAGAAAATATGATATTCGTAATATTGATTATAATCGGAACAGATAAATATTGAAGATATAATACACTTAATTACTTCTGTCTTATTTAAGTGTTTTAAGCAAATTAATTTCTTCTATTCGTCTCCATGATGTTTACACTTACGACATGCCATACAATTTTAAGTTTCCTCTTTTTTTGGTTGGTGTTGTTGTTGTTATGGGTTTCATGCCATTGTTTAGCATATGATAGGCATCCAGCATATTGTGTAGGGAAAGAACCTATGAAAACCCGACCAAGGAATCACCTACCCACGGGACGTTACTGACAAGATTTCTTACATACCCAGGTTGGCCGATCCAGGGATTCGAACGCAGGTGAAAGGTCTGTAGAGGCAAGTGCTTTAGGCCATTCGGTCAGATGGTGTCCCCTCTTTTATGTCCTCGCAGAGTTAATTTGCATCAACAAAATATAAAGAAGTTGAGGGTTGTTTTAATTATTCAGTAAATGTTCTGTTCGTATTATAGTAAATTGAAAGGGTTATATGACTGTATTGATTGTAACCTAATATTATCGTAAATTGAAAGGGTTATATGACTGTGTATTGATTGTAACCTAATATTATTGTAAACTGAAAGGGTTATATGACTGTGTATTGATTGTAACCTAATATTATCGTAAATTGAAAGGGTTATATGACTGTGTATTGATTGTAACCTAATATTATTGTAAACTGAGAGGGTTATATGACTGTGTATTGATTGTAACCTAATATTATCGTAAATTGAAAGGGTTATATGACTGTGTATTGATTGTAACCTAATATTATTGTAAACTGAAAGGGTTATATGACTGTGTATTGATTGTAACCTAATATTATCGTAAATTGAAAGGGTTATATGACTGTGTATTGATTTTAACCTAATATTATCGTAAATTGAAAGGGTTATATGACTGTGTATTGATTTTAACCTAATATTATCGTAAATTGAAAGGATTATATGACTGTGTATTGATTGTAACCTAATATTATTGTAAACTGAAAGGGTTATATGACTGTGTATTGATTTTAACCTAATATTATCGTAAATTGAAAGGGTTATATGACTGTGTATTGATTGTAACCTAATATTATCGTAAATTGAAAGGATTATATGACTGTGTATTGATTTTAACCGAATATTATCGTAAATTGAAAGGATTATATGACTGTGTATTGATTGTAACCTAATATTATTGTAAACTGAAAGGGTTATATGACTGTGTATTGATTTTAACCTAATATTATCGTAAATTGAAAGGGTTATATGACTGTGTATTGATTTTAACCTAATATTATCGTAAATTGAAAGGATTATATGACTGTGTATTGATTTTAACCTAATATTATCGTAAATTGAAAGGATTATATGACTGTGTATTGATTGTAACCTAATATTATTGTAAACTGAAAGGGTTATATGACTGTATTGATTGTAACCTAATATTATCGTAAATTGAAAGGATTATATGACTGTGTATTGATTGTAACCTAATATTATCGTAAATTGAAAGGATTATATGACTGTGTATTGATTTTAACCGAATATTATCGTAAATTGAAAGGATTATATGACTGTGTATTGATTGTAACCTAATATTATTGTAAACTGAAAGGGTTATATGACTGTGTATTGATTTTAACCTAATATTATCGTAAATTGAAAGGATTATATGACTGTGTATTGATTTTAACCTAATATTATCGTAAATTGAAAGGGTTATATGACTGTGTATTGATTGTAACCTAATATTATTGTAAACTGAAAGGGTTATATGACTGTGTATTGATTGTAACCTAATATTATCGTAAATTGAAAGGGTTATATGACTGTGTATTGATTGTAACCTAATATTATCGTAAATTGAAAGGATTATATGACTGTGTATTGATTGTAACCTAATATTATTGTAAACTGAAAGAGTTATATGACTGTGTATTGATTTTAACCTAATATTATCGTAAACTGAAAGGGTTATATGACTGTCTATTGATTGTAACCTAATATTATTGTAAACTGAAAGGGTTATATGACTGTGTATTGATTTTAACCTAATATTATCGTAAATTGAAAGGATTATATGACTGTGTATTGATTTTAGCCTAATATTATCGTAAATTGAAAGGGTTATATGACTGTGTATTGATTGTAACCTGATATTATCGTAAATTGAAAGGGTTATATGACTGTGTATTGATTGTAACCTAATATTATCGTAAATTGAAAGGATTATATGACTGTGTATTGATTGTAACCTAATATTATTGTAAACTGAAAGAGTTATATGACTGTGTATTGATTTTAACCTAATATTATCGTAAACTGAAAGGGTTATATGACTGTGTATTGATTTTAACCTAATATTATCGTAAATTGAAAGGATTATATGACTGTGTATTGATTGTAACCTAATATTATTGTAAACTGAAAGGGTTATATGACTGTGTATTGATTTTAACCTAATATTATCGTAAATTGAAAGGGTTATATGGCTGTGTATTGATTGTAACCTAATATTATTGTAAACTGAAAGGGTTATATGACTGTGTATTGATTGTAACCTAATATTATTGTAAACTGAAAGGGTTATATGACTGTGTATTGATTGTAACCTAATATTATTGTAAACTGAAAGGGTTATATGACTGTGTATTGATTGTAACCTAATATTATTGTAAACTGAAAGAGTTATATAACTGTGTATTGATTTTAACCTAATATTATCGTAAATTGAAAGGATTATATGACTGTGCATTGATTGTAACCTAATATTATTGTAAACTGAAAGGGTTATATGACTGTGTATTGATTTTAACCTAATATTATCGTAAATTGAAAGGATTATATGACTGTGTATTGATTGTAACCTAATATTATCGTAAATTGAAAGGATTATATGACTGTGTATTGATTGTAACCTAATATTATTGTAAACTGAAAGGGTTATATGACTGTGTATTGATTGTAACCTAATATTATCGTAAATTGAAAGGGTTATATGACTGTGTATTGATTTTAACCTAATATTATCGTAAATTGAAAGGGTTATATGACTGTGTATTTATTTTAACCTAATATTATCGTAAATTGAAAGGATTATATGACTGTGTATTGATTGTAACCTAATATTATTGTAAACTGAAAGGGTTATATGACTGTGTATTGATTTTAACCTAATATTATCGTAAATTGAAAGGGTTATATGACTGTGTATTGATTTTAACCTAATATTATCGTAAATTGAAAGGATTATATGACTGTGTATTGATTTTGACCTAATATTATCGTAAATTGAAAGGGTTATATGACTGTGTATTGATTGTAACCTAATATTATCGTAAATTGAAAGGGTTATATGACTGTGTATTGATTTTAACCTAATATTATCGTAAATTGAAAGGGTTATATGACTGTGTATTGATTGTAACCTAATATTATCGTAAATTGAAAGGATTATATGACTGTGTATCGATTTTAACCTAATATTATCGTAAACTGAAAGGATTATATGACTGTGTATGGATTGTAACCTAATATTATTGTAAACTGAAAGGGTTATATGACTGTGTATTGATTTTAACCTAATATTATCGTAAATTGGAAGGATTATATGACTGTGTATTGATTTTAACCTAATATTATCGTAAATTGAAAGGGTTATATGACTGTGTATTGATTGTAACCTAATATTATTGTAAACTGAAAGGGTTATATGACTGTGTATTGATTGTAACCTAATATTATCGTAAATTGAAAGGGTTATATGACTGTGTATTGATTGTAACCTAATATTATTGTAAACTGAAAGGGTTATATGACTGTGTATTGATTGTAACCTAATATTATCGTAAATTGAAAGGATTATATGACTGTGTATTGATTTTAACCTAATATTATTGTAAATTGAAAGGGTTATATGACTGTGTATTGATTTTAACCTAATATTATCGTAAATTGAAAGAGTTATATGACTGTGTATTGATTGTAACCTAATATTATTGTAAACTGAAAGGGTTATATGACTGTGTATTGATTGTAACCTAATATTATCGTAAATTGAAAGGGTTATATGACTGTGTGTTGATTGTAACCTAATATTATCGTAAATTGAAAGGGTTATATGACTGTGTGTTGATTGTAACCTAATATTATCGTAAATTGAAAGGGTTATATAACTGTGTATTCATTATAACCTAATATTATCGTAAATTGAAAGGGTTATATAACTGTGTATTCATTATAACCTAATATTGCAAATGGGGATCGAAGGAATTTTCTGGCATGCTTGTGACACACAATTTTTTTTGTTGTCGCACACATTTTGCAAGAAAACGTGTCTCAAACGTATTTCCCCTAGTATCGAATAAGAACATGGTAAATGTTCCTCAAAAAGGCTACATTACACGTGTACCTCATTAATTCACCTGATTGTAACATGAATATCAAGGACGAATCAAAACAAAATAGTTATTGGTAGCTTCTTCATTTTAAGCATGTCTAGATCATAAATGTAATCTGCTGAATGAAAACAAAATGCCCGACCTCAACTTCATTTTCCTATATTCTGACTAGAGGTGCAAAACAAAATGCCCGACCTCAACTTGATTTTCCTATATTCTGACTAGAGGTGCAAAACAAAATGCCCGACCTCAACTTGATTTTACTATATTCTGACTAGAGGTGCAAAACAAAATGCCTGACCTCAACTTGATTTTACTATTATTCCGACTACAGGTGCAAAACAAAATGCCTGACCTGAACTTGATTTTACTATATTCTGACTAGAGGTGCAAAACAAAATGCCCGACCTTAACTTGATTTTACTATATTCTGACTAGAGGTGCAAAACAAAATGCCCGACCTGAACTTGATTTTACTATATTCTGACTAGAGGTGCAAAACAAAATGCCCGACCTGAACTTGATTTTACTATATTCTGACTAGAGGTGCAAAACAAAATGCCCGACCTGAACTTGATTTTACTATATTCTGACTAGAGGTGCAAAACAAAATGCCCGACCTTAACTTGATTTTACTGTATTCCGACTAGATTTTTAATATTTACGTTGATGTACTGCTCATATAGATCACGTGACCTTCAGAGAGATAACAGGTCTATTTAGCATGTACCAGAAAGAAATGTATATAATCTAAATCCATTTTAGACCTCTATGTACAATCAATTTAACCTGATTTCATTTCTGATGAAATGCGTTTGCAACAATGAACAGTGTTTCGCAATTATGCTTAGTTATATTTGTGTGTGTAGTGTGTGTTTCATAATTAGTGTGTTTGTGAATTTTTGTTGTGAATGTTTCATCGTTAGTGTATATTTGTGTTGGTGGTGTGTGTGTGTGTGTCATCATTAGGTCGTATTTGTATTTCTCTGTGTGATGTGTGTATGTTTCATCAATAGAGTGTATTTGTATTTGTTTGTGTGGTGTATATGTGTTTAGTCATTTAGATGTCTCGGTATTTGTGTGTGTGGTGTGTAATTCATAGCGAGAGTGTATTTATATGTGTACGTGGTTTGATGCATAATAAGGGTGTCTTTGTATTTGTGTGTTATGTATGTTTCATCATTAGGGTGTCTTAGCATTTGTGTGTATGTGTGTGTGATGTATGTCCGTGTGTATTCCATTATTAAGGTGTATTTGTATATGTGTGTGAGTAGTGAATGGGGCCACCCTAGGGACAATGGGACTTAGCATTAAAAACACCCCTGGGCCACTCTAGGGACAATGGAAATTTAACATGGAGAAAAACGCTGGGCCACTCTAGGGACAATGGGAATTTAACATAGAGTTTGGGCTTGTTTAGGGACAAGGGAAATTAACATGAGGAATAGAGTTTGGGCTTGTCTAGGGACAAGGGGAATTGAACATGGGATTTTTTTTTTTTTTAAATTTTTTTAAATTTAAATTTAAATTTAAATTTAAAAAAGGGTAGGCAATGGAAAGGCTATCTCTTTTCGAGAAATATGGCTGGCCCTGAAAAGGGCCTTTGGGTTTATGTTAATGTATCCATTAACATAAAGGGCACCGTATTGGTCTTCTTCTTGTCCTTAGGCTGCGTTTCACTGTAGGACCGTAAATCAGGACTCTTTTGAGGCATCCTTGTCTTTCTACGTAGATCCTACGTATCCACAGACTGGTGTTTGTCCTGTGGACAACGGTCCACTTGGATCGGACATACATGGGTATGTCCGTCCGGAACATCAAGGAAGACACAAGCGTAGAAGATTGCACATCGGTCCACATCTTGAAGCGACGAGAACAAGTGAATCAATGCACTGAACTGCGCTTATTTATAGGTAGAGGTAGGATTGAAACGGATTGAGTTCATTCACCAATCCAAACACGCGTTACAAAATTCAGTCAGCCCGCATCCAATCCGAAGAGATTAGTCTGTGACGTCAGTTGGTCTATATAGATTCGCTACCGCTTGTGTGCAGTCAATCTATGCGACAGTGATTCAACATGACGGAAACTCAGAAAACGATCCATTGGGGTGCACCAGCAGGGGAGACCGCCCAAAGGAACCCGGACTTACTTTCAGAAGAGGTACATTGGGATTTTGTGGATTTTCTTACCTCGCAAGAATTTGTTCCGGAACCTTCGTCATTACCGCAAGTGGAAAATTTTAGACAGAGACAGAAAGAAGAATTGGAGAAATTTATGCAACGACAAAAGGAAGCGGAACAAGCTTTTCTCCTACAGCAACAGCAACAGCAACAAGAAGAGGTAAGAAAAAAACAACAGCAACAACAGCAAGAAGAAGTAGCAGCAAAGAAACAAGAGGGTGAAAATCAAACGGCTACGGTACTGTTGGACATTTTAGCGGAGTTAAGAAGTCTGAAACAAATGTATCAGACTTCTTTATCACGACCGAAGAGAATACGACCTTCCCGAGCTAAACACGCCAACCCTGTGACTAAGCCTGTCGTACCACCCTTAGTGATTTCAACCCAATCATCAGAAGTAGGCCTTGGCCGTGGCAAAGGCTTAAGGCAGTTAAAGTTGATTGGTTAAACTCACTCCTACACCATAAAGAAAAAAGGCCCTTTTCAGGGCCACCCACATTTCTATAAAAGAAATACAATTTCAATTTGCCAATAACTCAAAAATAAACCTCACCCATTTTACCCTTATAGTACGTGTCTGTGTATGAGTGCGTGAGTGTAGCTTCTTATTTTAAAATCAAAACTCAAAGACACTTACCTTATATCATTCATGTATTCTTATATCCATTTTTTACAATCCAATTCACAATTCACAACAGAACACTTTAAAAAGTTCGTACACTTCTTCTTTCTCCTTGTTTAGTCTCTCTGTTTTTTGAATTTCTTCACCGTTTTTTCCTCATTTTCTTCCCTTCTTCTTTTCTTCTCCTGTTTCTTCGCCTCTTTTAAATAGAATTGTCTTCTTTCTTCCTCTTCTTCCTCTGAAGAATCCCTCTCTTCTTTCGAAGAATCCCTCTCTTCTTCCGAAGAATCCCTCTCTTCTTCTGAAGAATCCTTCTTTTCTTCTGACTCCTCTTGTTTCTTTTTTGGGCAATCTGGAGACCAATGTCCTTTTTCTTTACAATAACAACAGGTATCTTGACTTTTGTCTTTTTTAGCCCCTGTTTTTTTTTCTTTTTTGACGGTCTGGACACTCTGAAGACCAATGCCCTTTCTTCTGACAGATATAGCAAGCATCCTGACTTTTATCTCGAAAGGAAGGAGAATAGTCCGTAGGCTGGTCTGAAGAGAATTTTCTAATGACCCCTCGCAAAGCTCTGACGAAACGTTCCATCTGGGTAGTCTCTTCCATCGTTGTGCTCGGTTTGAGAGTGAAATGAATAGTGAAAGAACAAGACACACACCCTTTTATATACGCTGGTTTGTCATGACTATAAATTAGTCTATGGTGTTTAAACTTGAGTCATTTGACGTTTTGCACTCAAGATGAAACGATCCTATTCATTCGAGAAGAAAGAAGAAAGTAAGAGGCAGAAACGTGATCTATCGCCTCGTACCAGGGCTGAAATCTTGGCACAAATTCATGCCAGTGATTTTGAAGAGGACATGAGTGAACCAGAATCCGAACCCTCTAAACCAAGTTCACCACCCTTAGTCAACCCTGAAAAGTACTATTCCATTCGAGAGACGGAAAAGCGCTCCTCTAGAAAATTTAGAACCACGGCTTACACCTACACGGTGAAGTTTAAAGATTTCAAGGCCGACGTACCCTTGGAGGAAGCAGAAGGGTTTATCACCGAGATGTGGGATTCTTTGCTCACCTCACTCAAGCGACAATGTCAACCCAAAGAAGACGATCGCTTCACGACGGTTTGAAATCCCCTGTTTGGATCGAGTTTAGCAGACCCGCAGAACTAACCCCTTCCAAAGTCATGGACAAGATTCAACACGTACAACAATCTAATGACCAGTTTGACATCACCGATGGTAAAGCCACACTGAAAATGGCTCACGTCTCTCTTCCTCAAGGGACAGGACGCAAAAAGGTGTTATTGGTGGACGACCTTCGCAACACCAAAACAAGTCTCGTCCGAATTAACAACCCTCAAGACCAGATGTGCTTAGCCCGTGCCATCGTGGTGCGACGAACCTATGCCAACAAGAACGACACGGTAGAATGGAAAAGAACCTGGGAGAACATTCGAAAATCGAACCGAACCAAACAACGAAACGAAGCAGAACTCCTGTTGCAACAAGCTGGCCTGTCCAAAGACACACCCTGTGGCATTCCTGAGATGCAAAAATTGCAAGATGCCCTAGCTCCACTCTACACCTTGAAAGTGCACCCTCAAGAAATGCGCGGACCTCTGTTGTTTCGAGGCCAAGACTTTAAGGACGGAAAATACATTCATGTTTATCATCACGATGACCATTTCGATACCATTACCACTATCACCGGATTCCTGGGATACAGATATTACTGTGAGAAATGTGACTATGGTTATAATAATCGAGAGCAACACAAGCATTGTGGATGGAAATGCCCAGGATGTTTGGCCTCTCCACCCTGTCTGAGCGAAGAACCATTGCCTTGTTCGACTTGTCTGCGCACGTTTGTCAGCCCTACCTGTTACCAACAACATTTGAAAACACAAGGTTCACAGAAGAAATGTGCTTGTCAACTCCTGAGATTGTGCCCTACGTGTAGACAAGGCATACGTACCAACAGTACCAAGGCACACGTATGTCGAGGAAAGAAAAAATGTCACATTTGTCACCACATCGTGGACTTGGAACACCAATGCTACGTGCAAAAATACCAACCCCCACCAGAGAAAGAGGACGGTCACAAGAAGAAAATCAATTTCATCTTTTTCGATTTAGAATGCATGCAAGAGACCGGCATTCACATTCCTAATTTCTGCGTGGCTCATCCAGCGTGCGAGAAGTACATTCAAGAACCTATCTTCAGTCATTGCCCTCACTGCAGCAAGATTCCTGGAGGGCGTAAAAAAATCTTTCGAGGACCGAACACGTTAGCCGATTTTGCCCAATGGGTCTTAGATCCCATCGACAAGACGTGGAGCCAAGAGGACATCGAACGTTACGGAGATTGTCATCGTCATGCCACAGTGATGGCTCACAATTTCTCCGGATACGATGGACAGTTTCTTCTCAGATACTATACGGAACAAGGCACCGAGCGTCCTAAAGTGACTTTGAACGGAGCCAAAATCATTTTCATGCAAGTGGGACAAGTGCAGTTTAAAGATTCGATGAGTTACTTGGCCATGCCTTTGAGTCGAATGCCTAAAACGTTTGGAATGACAGAAATGGCTAAAGGGTACTTTCCACACTTT
Organism: Sinohyriopsis cumingii; assembly: GCA_028554795.2. NCBI lineage: Eukaryota > Metazoa > Mollusca > Bivalvia > Unionida > Unionidae > Sinohyriopsis > Sinohyriopsis cumingii. The sequence goes on from CM068840.1 coordinate 11,228,166, forward strand.
TTCAATACGGAAGCCAATCAACATGCCGTTCTACCCCATTTACCTGAGGCTCACTATTACGACCCCGACAACATGCGTACCGAACAACGAGAAGCTTTCTACGCTTGGTACCAAGCTCACTCCTCGGACCCTTTCGACTTCAGGAAGAAATACTAAAGTATTGTCGTTCCGACGTGGACATTTTACGACGTTGCTGTGGGGAATTTCGAGAACTGTTCATGGAACACGGAGGGGTCGATCCTTTGAAAGAAGCTTGCACCATTGCCAAAGCGTGTTCCTTAGTGTATCGACAACGATTCATGCCTGAAAACAGTGTGGCTGTCATAAGTCCTCAAACGACCCACTTTGTCAAACGTCAATACTCGGTCAAAGCCCTACCTTGGTTACATTACTTGTGCGACAAGGAAGACAAGTGGATTCAGCATGTCCGCAACGGAGGGGGCGAAAAGCCCATCGGAACGTATTCGGTCGATGGCTGGGACTTAGAAAACCCCAAGATCGTGTACGAGTTTAACGGTTGCTTATTTCACGGATGTCCCGTCTGTTACCCTGACCGTGGCACTAAAAATCAGTTTTTGCAACGAACCATGGAAGACTTGTACCAGGACACTTGTCAGCGGCGCCTAAAGTTAGAACAGCAAGGATACCAAGTGGTGGAAATGTGGGAACACGAGTACGATCACCGTATGAAAACCGATCCCGAGTTTAAACGCCTCGTGGAAAGTTACCAGTTCATGGACCCGCTGAACCCGAGGGATAGTTTGTACGGAGGAAGGACCAATGCCACCTGTTTGCTGTACCAAGCCGACGAAGAGAAAGGAGAAGAAATCAAATACTTGGACGTGTGTTCGCTGTATCCCTACGTGTGCAAATATTGTCGCTTTCCTGTAGGGCACCCACAATTGTTAACGGAACACATCGACCTGAAAAACATTCGACAATACGAAGGCTTGATCAAGTGTAAAGTTTTGCCTCCCACGAACCTATACCATCCCGTCTTACCTCACCATTGTCAAGGCAAACTGATGTTTCCATTGTGCCGTACTTGTGCCGAAACGTGCAACCAAGACCAACCTTGTCAGCACACCCAGGAAGAACGTGCCTTGACGGGAACCTGGGTCAGCGTAGAATTGTTCAAAGCTCTGGACATGGGATACCAACTGTTAGAAGTGTACGAAATTTGCCACTTTCCCAAGACAGAACAATACCACAAGGGTGACCCAACTCAGAAAGGCATTTTCGCCGACTACGTGGATGCCTTTTTGAAACTGAAGCAAGAAGCCAGCGGCTATCCTTCCTGGTGTCACACTCCCGAAGACCAAATAAAATTCAAAGAGAAATACTACGAACAAGAAGGCATCTCTTTAGACCACATCGAGAAAAACGAAGGCAGGCGATCGTTTGCCAAAGTGATGTTAAATTGCTTGTGGGGTAAAATGGCACAACGACCGTGTTTACCCAAGACGGAATATTTGACAGAACCTTCCCGCTACTTCCAGATGATTCACGACAAAACCAAATACATCAAACACGTGGACGTCGTTCGAGAGGATTTGATCTTGGTCAATTACGAAGAAGATCTGGACTTTGTACAAGACGACCCTTTTGGAAATGTCATCATTGCGGCTTACGTGACAGCTCATGCTCGCTTAAAATTGTACGAAGCTTTAGAACTGTTAGAAGAACGCGTCCTGTACTTTGACACGGACAGTTGCATTTACATCCATCACCCGAGTCAACAGCACCCTGACATCGAAGGAGACCGTTTAGGAGCCTGGACAGACGAGCATCCCGACGACAAGATTCTAAGTTTCGTCAGTGGCGGTCCCAAAAATTACGGCTACGAATACCGGGACAAACAAGGAGAAGTGCACACGACGTGCAAAGTGAAAGGACTGACTCTGAATTATCGTACCAGTCGAGTGGTCAACTTTGGGATATTGAAAGAAGCCTTGCAATCGGGAGAGGATGGAAACTTTAAAGTGACCACCTATCAACCGAACAAGATTGTACGTTTACCCACTCACCACATCGTCAGTCGACCCTTGGAAAAAGTCTATCAAATTGTATACCAGAAGCGAGTGCGACTTCCCAATCACTTTACGTTGCCGTACGGTCACGTCGGTATTGGTCTGTATATAAAAAGGAACCCTAGGCAAGATCGATAGTTCATTGTTCATTGAAGTAACTTACCATGTCGTTGACGAAGAAGAAACCAGATTGGTTAGGAGTCAAATGTTAGACATCACCGAGACCAGGATTTTGAGGCTTGGACACAAGAGGTAGCCCAGTATGCACGAGAGTTATTCAAGGAAAAAAGTTACTTTTCAACCCGTGTTAGTGACGGTGCCAGAAGAACCCGTCACCCAGGACAGGACTGTCGTGGACAGGCCTGAAAGACCCTTTCGGGAGGACACTTGTGTGACCTTACCCCCTACTATAGAACTGGTTAGAACTTTACCCAAAACATGTGGTTGTTGTACAGACACTTGTTTTTATTCCACGTTCGTGGTTATCATGTGCCTTTTATTCTTGTACTTAAGTCTTTGGCTTTTATGTATTTTTGTCTTTCGTATTCATGTTTGAAAAAAAAACATTCAATAAACGTGTTCTGAAAAAGTATATAAACTCCTGTCTTGTTTGTTTTTCGTGTCACAAGTGACATTTCTCACACCATGGCTACCTCTGCTGTCTCTGCTCCCTCTTCCTCTACTGTCAAAGTCATCGACGAACACTTAGATCGTGCCAGTTGGGAGGCTTTGTGTCTTCGCCATCCCTTTAACATGCTCATTGCTGGACCTAGCGGTTCAGGCAAAACCGAATTCGTCAAACGTTTGATCGAACATAAACATCATTTGATCGATCGGCCACCTCAACGGATCGTGTGGTGTTACAAAGAGTGGCAATCGGCGTACAACCTCTTGCGAGAAAGTCAAGGCGATTCCATCGTGTTTGTGGAAGGCATTCCTAAAGAAGACGACGGCATCGTCTCTGACTCCCGTCAAACCCATTTGGTCATTTTCGACGACATGTTAGGAGAAGACGAAGAAGAAATTAAACTGTGGTTCACGCGCAAAGGGCATCACCGTAATGCCAGTGTCGTTTACATCACCCAAAATTTGTTTCAACAAAGTAAAGCCCATCGCACCATCAGTCTCAATGCGCATTACGTGGTCTTGTTTAAAAGCCCTCGAGATAAATCGCAAGTGCAAGTCTTAGCCAAACAGTTAGGAACGCCTTGGCTGACTCAGGCGTACGACGATGCCACTCAAACGCCACACGCCTATTTACTCGTCGATTTGAAACCTACGACTCCCGAGGATTTGCGATTTCGTACCCACTTGTTTCACCACTGGTGCCAAGACGGAGGGCCTGTCCTGTACACGTCTCCGTCCTCGACTTCATTTCACTCCCCATAAAAAAATCTATAAAAACCTCAGACCCTTTTTCGTCTGTCTCACACAGTTTGAACATGACGTCCCTTCAGTCGCATCTTCCCGTCAAATTGATTCGTGCCTTGTATCGCATCAGTCGAGAAAAAGATCCACAAACACGAGATCGTGTCTTAGAAGCTAGTCTCAAAGAAGTCTTACGATGGTTCACGGTGACGGCACGTCAATTACTGCAAGGAATCATTCAGATTCCTCATCAAACCAAACGCTTTTTCGATCGAAACAAAGTCGCTTTGGTCCAACTGGCCGATCCTCGCATCGACACTCAAACCAAAAAACAAATCATTTTGAAACCTGGAGGGAGCGGTACTCTAGGAGGGGTCATCATTCGCTCACTCTTAAGATGGGATCCTAATGCCCCCAAAGTTATACCCAAGACAAAAGTCCAACGAAGCCCCAAGAAGAAAAAGACCAGGTCCCCAAGGAGAACTTCTCCAGTGGCAGGACCCTCCTCTGACCAGACACCACCACCCCGGAAAAAGAAAAGAAGCCCCCAGAAAAAGAAACAGAGAAAAAGTCCCCAGAGAAAGAAAAGTCCACAGAAAACTGGTCCCAAGAGAGGCACTTCGGCCAGGACGCAACCTTACACTTGCAAACCACGATCTGCCACGGCAGTGACTGCGTCTCCGGCATCCTCACGTTTATCCACTTCTCCGTTGATGACACCAGGAACTGAAGAGTACTTGGAGACGTTGATCACACCAAGAACTTCTCCGTTAATGACCCCCAAAAGAACTTACCCAGTGGCAGGACCCTCCAATTTAGTGGCAGTGGCTGCTGCTCACAAAGTACCTTCTCCCAAAATCAAAGTCCATGAAAGATCGGGCATGTTACAAAGTTTGCTCGATTTGTCCAAGCAAGAACTGGCTCGATTTAGTCCGTTGCGTACCCCTGCACGACGTGTCATGCCTGTCCTCAAACTGATACGACGTAAAGACAATCAGTGGCGACGCGTTCCAGTATAAAAAAGGCCTGTGACCAAGTAGGTTATCAGTGTTTTTTTGGTGCTCCTGAAGACTCAAAGATGTCACCCTCCAGAAAACCCCAAGGAAAGAAAAGGGAAGGACTGCCACCACGTTTAGCCAAACATGGGGACCTGTTATCTGTCCTGTCCAAAGCTTCTCCACCCTTACGAAAAAAACTCATTCAAACAGCCTCCAAAGAGGTCATCGATACCGTGTGCGAATGTTGTTTGAACGTTTTGAAAGGCACGATCCCTTTGTCCAAACACCAGAAACAATGCTTAAGCAAGCATCGTCACGTTCTTCGCCAAATGGTTCGAAAGAAAATCCCCATTCGTCAAAAAAAGAAGATGTTGGTCCAACGTGGAGGCATTTTGCCTCTCTTGTTAGGTCCCATACTGAAAGGAGTCTTGGGAACCATGTTGGGAGGACTGGTGGGAGCAAGATAAAAAGGCCCTCGGAAGTCCCAAGATCTCAGAATCGACCCCTGACAACCCCATGGAAGGACGAAAACTAGCTTTAGTGCCTTACAAACGATGGATGGAATACCATCGGTGGCAAGAACAACGCACCCCGCATTTACCTCCCAATCCCAATTTGAGCGAGATGTCCCAGTTACAACACGAATTGCAGTCCTTGATGGATCGCCAAGATTTGTCCGAAACAGAAAAATCGCAAAAGTACGGTCAACTCTTGCAACGACTGCAACTCTTTCACCAGAAAGATTTAGACGAAACAGCTCTACCCACTCTGAAAGATTTTAAGACCTTGATGAAAAGTCCAGCACCATCACCAGTATCAGTACCAGTACCAGTACCACCAGTACCAGTGACCAAGACAGAAAAAGGAGAAGAAGAAGAGGAAGGGTTTCAAACTCCACCAGAAAAAGTACGCAAGTTAACAACACCACCTACCTCCAGAATTGGATGGATTAAAAAGATGATGGCCACCCCTTCTTCATCACAAGAGAAAAAGAAAGTGAAGACAGAAGTGAAGACAGAAGTGAAACAAGAACCGATATCCCTCGCTCAGACATCCTTCTCTTCGACACCTATTGCCGGCCGCACACGCAAAGCATTGCAGTCCAAGAAAGTACCCCAAGAGAAAAAGAGTAGCATCCTCCAACAGTGGGTGTCTTATTAACACAAAAAATAAAAATGGAAAAAGTTTTAGCCAGCATTTACTACGATCCCTCCCATCCTGCAGGTTACGCAGGAGTTCAAAAATTGTATCGTGCTGCCAAAACGCGACTGAAAAGTCTCCGTTTACCTCAAGTGCAACGATGGTTACAAGAACAAGCTACCTACACTTTACACAAACCCATTCGACGCAAGTTTCCCAGAAGTCGCACCCGAGTGGAAGGCATCGATCATCAATGGCAAGCCGATTTAGCCGATGTCTCTCATTTGGCCAGCTACAATCGTGGCTACAAATATTTGTTTTGTGTCATCGACGTCTTTTCCAAATTTGCTTGGGTCGTACCCTTGACTTCCAAATCGAGCAGCGAGTTAGTGCGAGCCCTGCAACGGGTGTTGAAACAAAGCGGTCGTCACCCTCTTCGATGGCAAACGGACAAAGGTACCGAATTTCTGAACCAAGCTTTCCAAAAAGAATTAAAGAAACGTGACATTCATTTTTTTACCACCGAGAATCCCGAAACCAAAGCCAGCATCGTGGAACGTTTTCAACGCACTTTGAAAGAACGCATGTGGAAATATTTTACGCATCACCACACTCTGAAGTACATCGACATCTTACCGCACCTGGTGCAAGCGTACAACCAATCTTACCATCGAAGCATTGGACGTGCCGCGCAAGACGTGACTCCCGACAACCAAGTGTTGGTGTTTAAGCACCTGTTTGGTACGTCCCCGACGAGGGCTGTCCCCAAGAAAAGTGGAGAGTTGGCCGTAGGAGATTGGGTGCGCATTGGCAAAACCAAACGCACTTTCGACAAAGGTTACTTACCTAACTGGACGACCGAATTGTTTCGCGTCACTGGACGAGTGCATGGCCGTCATCCTGCCGTCTATAAATTGGAAGACATGAACGGAGGAGTGCTCAAAGGAACGTTTTATTTGCCCGAGTTACAACGTGTCACCAAAAAAGAAGACGACGTGTACGACATCGAAAGCATTCTCGAACGCAGAACCCGTAAAGTGGGCAAACGACGTGTCAAAGAAGTCAAAGTACGTTGGAAAGGATATCCACCCAGTTTTGATTCTTGGATCGACGCTTCGCAAGTCATCGACTATAAAAAGAAGTGACCATCATGCCCTTTCACACAGCAGACGCAGCTACGTCGACCACTCCTCCTTCACCTAGTTCTTCTGTGCAAGATTTACAAAAACAACCCTTGTGGGTGTGGTGTGGAGAACGTGTGCCTAAAACGCAAATCGTCTTTTTCTGCCAAATCTTCGTGGTGTATTGTGTCATCGGGGCAGCCATCGCCAATTTGTGTTTGCAACAAGGAGACAAACAAATGTGGACCATTTTATTGAGCAGTTGCATCGGTTACCTGCTTCCTAATCCCTCCCTGAAATTCACCTCGAACAGGAACCCCGGGAACCTTGTGTCCAGTGCCAGTGCCAGTCACCACTTCAATCACAACCAGAACCCCATTTTAGACGGAGACACGCCTCTGACGTCCAGTAACCCCTCGGACAGCCACAGAACTCTGGAATTATGAGTCACCAAAACTAATTTTACTTAACTTTACCCAGTGACAGTTCCATGGAGGTGTTTCCCAAGAACACGTTGTGCTGTTACACGGCCAAATTACCTCAGGCCATCCAGTTAGATCACGAAGCCCATTGGGAAGTGGCTTTAGTAGAAATGATTCACCCGACCCAAGTCCTCAATGTCCTTCCCAATCAAAATTTTTTTGATGTGGAAGTTCATGACGAGCAAATGCAACAGTGGATGGATAGCAATGTCAAATATGACAAGAAAACCCGTACACAAAAGTACACCACCTATCACTTGTTCATTCCCCCAGGCTATTATTTTAGTGGTCAACATTTGGTCAGCACCATAACCTCCAGGTTTAATGTCGTGTTTCTGAAAGCTTTGGAGCATGTCAACAAAAATGTCACCATGGAGTACCACAAAGCAGCTCGTCGCTTCTTGATGAAATTTGAACGGAGTAAAATCATGTCCATTATATTTTGTCCTGAATTGTTTGACATGTTGGGCGGAGACATGGACATGAGAAAGGCCATGATCAAGAAAAACGAATTACCCATCGTTTACGACAACGAGTCTTTTAGCAAGTTATTTCGTGCCCCGGTAGAACTGAACCAAGGACTGAATTTGATGTTCGTGTATTCCGATGTGGTGGAGTACAACGTGGTGGGACACACCTCCGTACCGTTAGTGCGTGTCATTCCTTTCAAAGTAGATTCTGCCACGAACGCTGACGAGGAAGGTGGAAACACTTACCACGTTCACCGCGAATTTGTCCATCCTCACTATTTGCCGGTCAGCAAGTCGTATTTGGACACGGTCAACATTGCTATAAAAGGAGATTTGGGACAAAATATAACATTCACCAAAGGAAAAGTCACGGTGAAACTCCATTTTCGAAAACGGTTCTCTCACGACTCGTAAGTCATGTATCCAGTGTACCGAGGGGTTGCTCGACAGCGAGGACACGGCTTACGAGATATGTTAAAATCGGCCTTTCGTTCGGTGGCCCCGGTGTTGAAACCGATGGTGACACGCGGATTGCACGCCTTGAAAGATGCGGCACTGACGCAAGGCAAAGAAATTCTCCAAAATGTCATCATCGACAAACAAAACCCTAAAGAAGCCTTCATGAGGGCAGGCAGAAATGTCTTGCTGTAAACGGGCAAAGACATTTTAGGCCAACGAGAAACACCTATAAATGCCCTGCACGCTACCGAGTCAGGCATTCAGCAAGGACAAGGCAGAAAGAGACGACGAAGAAAACACCCTTTCACCAGACTTCAAGCGAGAAAGGCCAAGAAAAGAAGAACCGTTCGAGACTTAGACGTTTTCGATTATTGAGAAAAGAGACAAAAAAATGATGCACCGAGAATCTTGCGCTTGTTCCAAGACGGAACTGGATCTGTTTGCCATGCCCCCCACGATGATGACGATGCAAGAATCCCAGTGGGTGGAATTTCACCCCGTCTCCTCACTGACCGATTCCGCTCCCATCGAGTTTGAAATCAAAGGACAGCCCGAAGATTACATCGATCTTAATAGCAGTTACTTGTACATGAAAGTCAAAATTCTAGATAAGACTGGAGGTGCTATAGACAATGAAGCAGTAGCTCCGTCAACAATTTCATGCATTCCTTGTTCAGTGGAGTGGACTTGTACTTGAATAACAAACTGGTCAGTAGCAGCATGGATACTTACCCTTATCGTGCCTACCTGGACAATCTCTTGACGTACGGAATAGATGCCAAGAACACTCATCTCAATGCCTGTGTGGTATGGGAAGCTGACGAACCTACCAAGTTTGAAATATTGGAAACTGATGAAAAGAAAGACAACAATGATGGATTTCTAGAACGAAGAAAGAGAATCACGGGAGCCGACACAAGTTTAGAACTGATGGATCGTTTGCATTTGGACATGTGGTTGCAAGAAAAGTATTTGCTGAACGGGGTGGATGTCCGTCTGAGACTGAATCGTAGCAGTGCCGCTTTCCATTTGATGGCTGATAGTGACGGTTACAAAACCAAAATCCTAGAAGCCAGACTCTACGTACGCCGTGTGGAAGTGTTACCTAAAGTGGGAAACGACATCAGTCAGACGTTGAACAGAACGACTGCCAAGTATCCCATACGACACGTGGAAGTGAAAACCTTCACCATTCCCAAGGGACAGCGATCCATGATCGAAGATCATCTGTTCCAAGGACAGTTACCCAAACGTTTGATTGTTGGTATCGTCGAGAATACAGCCTTCAACGGAGCTGCCGAAAAAAATCCTTTCTACTTTCAACACTTTGGCGTGTCCAAAATCGAAGTCAGTCGTGATGGCAAGACCTTGTGTACCCGACTTTTCGAACCTGACTTTACCAAGAAGAATTACTTGAGATCGTACTTGTCCCTGTACGAAGCCACCGGACAGTTAGGAACCAATACCAGTCACGGTATTACGTACGAGGATTATGTAGGAGGCTACGCTTTGTGGGCTTTCGATTTCACTCCAGACCAAGGAAGCGACGAGGGACATTTCCACCCTATAAAATCCGGCCAGATTCGTGTGGAAATTCAGTTTAAAGACCGAGACCCTGATGAAACGGTGAACGTCATCCTGTGTGCAGAATTCGATAATACCATAGAAATCAACAGTTTGAGAGAAGTCATCCTAGATTACTAGAAACCATGGAAGACTGTTATCCCTCTTTACCTAGTGGAGAAACTTTTAGTGTTGGATTATTGTTAAAAAATGTTAGAGTTGTTGTTGTTTAGTGTTAAGTGATTTTTGAATAAAAAATGTTGTGTTTTGAAAAAATTTTTGATGTTATATTGTTGGATTATTGTTAAAAATGTTAGAGTTGTTCTTTAGTGTTAAGTGATTTTTGAATAAAAAATGTTGTGTTTTGAAAAAAATGCCTTTGTGGTTTGTTTAGCTATAAGAATGTTGGATTGATGCTCTTTCATTTCTTACTATCCCTCTCATGACACTCACTAAACGTTGCGACTCAAAAACCGTGTGGGGGATGTTTTCCTTCACGTCCGCGCTTTGACTTTAAGAACCGGGGTTGTTTCCAGTCTAACCATCCATTGTCGACTCATCCTCCTACGAAGATGTGCTCCAAACTAGCTAAGCTCAACGAAGCCTACGTGAATTTGCATAGAGTCAGACACAGTCTGATACCGAAGCCAGAAGAAATAGAGAACGTGAGAATGTTAAAAATCACTGAAGACCTGATAGAAGAGCTCTTCAGAGAAGAAATGAACAGGGAAAAAGAAGAATGGACAGAGAAGTACAGACTTCAGAGACAGCAGCAACAGCAGCAACAACAACAGCAGCAGCAGCAACCTGAAGCTGACAGAGGCTTTGTCGATTGTCGTATCGACACCAAAGAGTTCTTCTTCTCTTTTCGAAGAAGCAGACCTATCGCCAGAAAGTCTATCCTCAGAGGACATCGCATTCTTAGAAACTAAAAAAGAATGCCATAGCAAACAAAAAACAGCCCTTTTCAGGGCTACCCAATACTCTTGAAAAGAAATAACCATCAATTTGCCAATGTGTGTAGGTAGAGTAGTGTGAAAATAAACACTAACTCTTTTTTTAAAAAAAATGTGAGGGTATGTGTTTGTGTGTTTGTGTTTGTAAGTGGTTAAGTTGGTATGGATAGTAGATTAAAATGATGTCTTTATTTGGTGTTTGAGGTGTAGATTTCGGGGTTAGATTGGATTGCTTTGCGTATGTGGATAGTCAATTGAAGTGATTTATAAAAAATTTTAAAATAGTGATGGGTAGAATAAAAAAGTGAGTGAGTGTTTCTTTTAGGTCCGCGCGTTGTTGTTTTTCTTTTTGGTCATGATCTAGGTAAGATCAATTTTATGTTTTTAGGGGGATGTTTTCCTTCACGTACGCGCTTTCACTATAAATTGAAACTCGTTCGGCAGTCTAGCTACCCTTGTTGATTGATCAACACAAGAATGAATAGTAGCAGAATAAGCAAACTTCTTGAACTCCAGATACATCTGGAATATGTCAGGCGCCTGGTAAATGAACTGGCTGCGGAGGCTATAATAGAAGAAGAAAGAATAAAGAAGGAAGAGGAGGAGAGAAGACAGAGGGAAGAGGAGGAAAAGAAAAGAGAAGAGAGGATGTCGTTCAATATTCCCGAGACAGAGGATTGTGGTGCTGAAGCGAATCATCCTCCCTCTTCGCTCCCCAGAAGAAAGGTGAAAGGAGACTGGGGAAGAAGATGCGTGTGTGGCGCCAGGCCAGGAAGGTGCAATCATTAGATAGTTGCATCTGGAGTTCAAAAAAGAAAACAGCCCTTTTAAGGACTACCCAATACTCTAGAAAAGAAATAACTATCGATTTGCCAATGTGTGTGTGTGTGTGTGTGTGTGTGTGTGTGTGTGTGTGTGTGTGTGTGTGTGTGTGTGTGTGTGTGTGTAGGTAGAGTAGTGTGATTATAAACACTAACTCTTTTTTCATAGTGCGAGGGTATGTGTTTGTGTGTTTGTGTTTGTAACTGCTCACGTACGATTGTGTGGATAGTAGATTATGGATTTTGTTTATTGTTTCTTAGCGTATGTGGAGAGTATAGTTTGGGTTTTGTAACCGCTCACGTAAGATTGTGTGGATAGTAGATTATGGATTTTGTTTATTGTTTCTTAGCGTATGTGGAGAGTATAGTTTGGGTTTTGTAACCGCTCACGTAAGATTGTGTGGATAGTAGATTATGGATTTTGTTTATTGTTTCTTAGCGTATGTGGAGAGTATAGTTTGGGTTTTATTATATGAAATGAGAAAAGTAGGGGGATGTTTTCCTTCACGTCCGCGCGTTGCTGTTTCTTTGGTCATGATCTAGGTAAGATCAATTTTATGTTTTAGGGGGATGTTTTCCTTCACGTCCGCGCTTTCACTATAAGAACCCACAGTATTCGTCGTTCAAACCATTCTACAAAGAAGATGGCTTCTAACCAAATGGACAAAATACAAACATTGCAAGACGTTTTAGACAACTTAGGAATGATGGAACAGATGTTAATAAGACTCGTTGAAGACCATTATTCCTTTTAGTCCCCATCTTTTAAATATGGAAATTAATAACTTAAAAAAGGTAAAGGACAAGATTAGTGGTGTCATGAAAGAGATAAAGGAGGAGAAGGAGGATGAAGAGGAAAGAATAAGAATAAGCAAATGGAACGAAAAAATTGAAAAAGAAGAAAATGAAAAGAGGAAGAAAGAAGAGGAGGAAGAGAAGAAGAAAGAAGAGCAGGGGAAAAAAAAGAAAGAGAAGAAGAGAAAGAGTGTAGGAGATAAAATAAGAACTTGGTGGAGAAAAAGAAGAAATTAGAAGCAGAAGAAGAAGAAGAAGAAGAAGAAGAAGAAGAAGAAGAAGAAGAAGAAAACCCAAAGGCCCTTTTCAGGGCCAGCCATATTTCTCGAAAAGAGATAGCCTTTCCATTGCCTACCCTTTTTTAAATTTAAATTTAAATTTAAATTTAAAAAAACTTTATAAAAAAAATCCCATGTTCAATTCCCCTTGTCCCTAGACAAGCCCAAACTCTATTCCTCATGTTAATTTCCCTTGTCCCTAAACAAGCCCAAACTCTATGTTAAATTCCCATTGTCCCTAGAGTAGCCCAGCGTTTTTCTCCATGTTAAATTTCCATTGTCCCTAGGGTGGCCCCATTCACTACTTGTGTGTTTATTTGTGCGTTTCGTCACTTTTGATGTATTTGTATTTCTGTGGTATGTGTGTGAGTGTGTGTGTGTGTGTGTTTCACTTTTAGGGCGTTTTTGTATTTCTGTGTTTGTGGTGTGTGCGTGTGTTGCATCATTAGGGTGTTTTTCTAAGGTTCTTCAGAAACACTGGTCTTAAAGCAGGCTTGGTGAGTATAATAAATAACAATAAGTATAAATGGCAGGACAAACTGTAGCTGTCATCGTTTTCTTGCACTTTCTAACATTCCCAGTCTTTCACTCATGATATTTTTACTGACTTTTATTTCCTGATTCCTTTTTAAGAGGTTGCACTTGGTAAATCACTGCCACGCATCCTCTTCTTTATATTTTTCGTAAAGGAGATTTAAGCAAATTTCACAGGAAAACTTCACTGCTTTGTCCATTAAGCAGACGAATGAGGCACTAACATTTAATAGCTGCATCGACACTGATCAAATTCAGAAATTATCTTCATAAATCATAGATCACATTGTTTAAGTGACGAATTCAATTATTAATTTTCTGACAAGAAAGTAATTATAGGCACTTATCTATCCTTCAGTTAATAATAGTGGATTTTTGAAAGTTTTATTGATATAATTTAATTTGATTTGTATGCATATATCTGCACAGAAAACATTGAAAACTGTGCAAAAACATCTCTACTAAGAAACATAGAAACATACAACAGAAGTATATGTTACGTTTTATTCACAATTGTCTACCATCTGAATTTTCAAGAACAACTGTGTTGCATGCTTCATTTCTGGGTGTGCCGTCGATCTCATCTGCTTATGAAGAGATTCTGGATGATATAGCTTACCAGATGGTAGCACAAATTGATCAAACCCGCCATCGGATTCAGAATCACACCGATACATCCAGACTGAGACTTGATCGCTTTTGCTATATTATCAATATACTAAAACATATTACCGTTACAAAATCTGCTAGTTTTGTATGTGGAAATTGCGTTACGTTTGTAGTCCACGCATGAATGCGAAGGTCAGCTATTACGGCTGTTTTTTTCTTTTTTTTTCTTGCCGGTTGCCCTATCAAACCTTGTCGTAGCCTTCTGGGGGTTAAGAATAGCAAATCTTGCAGACTCTCTTTTTCAGTTGCTACATATTTAATCTTATCTCGCACATTTTCTTGGGCAACTTTTGACCCAGGGAATGGAACCTCAATTCCAGTTAGCTAAATATATTTCTCCCTTAATGCCAATAATGTTTTAAATCTCAGAAAATAATGCTAAAGACATCACCTGAGTACGGCCATCTCCATTTGGCGAGTTATAAATCGCTTAATTAAAAAAATATATTTACTAAAAAATACCAAGAAAATATTAATGCGATTATCTCTGCGATTGCGAAATTGCAAAAGAATAGTATTACACACTTCGAACAACTTGATCCCGAAAACAAAACTACGATTTTGAAATGCTTCAAGAGCGACTAGATAACTGTAGATATACATTAGCGACATAATATTGATTTATCAAATTACTCTAGCAGGCAGTGACAACGTCACCTTCAAATGGTCATATATGACTAATCAATTACTGAATTCATTCCACTGTCAAAGGACATAAACAGATGATTAACAAAAACCGAAAAAGACATCTGAAGAAACTTCTAGTAGAATCCTTGGATTCTGATTGCAAGCAATCCACCAAGTATTCGGATTCCACTGATGCCGAATCCAAGGATCCTAAACATGGAGTTATACCTGCAGTGAAGCACCCCGTATGTTGGCTCGAGGCAAACACTCTCCCTCCACGTCCACAGTTTACGGTGGACTGCCTAATACGCATCAATATTAAAATATAATCTTGTTTTGTTTATTCTTAGTGCTCTTGTTTGTTCTTTTTTAACCCTTTTTGGGAGGCTATCCTGGCGACCGTTGGTCGCTTACGGTCTATTTTACAGTTAATTCTTCACTTAGGAATACCAGTAAATGTTCAGCTTGATCAATGAGACGAAATCGTATTCGTGACAGCGTAAATAAATTTGATTAGTGGACACTGACACAATCAAAAAAATCCAGGGGGACCGATGGAGTAAAAGCTATAAAGAACATATCCTTGCCTGGCTAGGGATTCATTAGAACTCGCCTGATAACTACCATCTACGGAATCACAGACAAGATTTACAGAAATGGTCTATGTAATAGTAACTATACCCAGTGATACATGACAACCGCTACCATCTGGATTGTTGTTATGTTTTAGAATATTTGGTGTGGCTTTATCGCACTCCATGCCGCATAGATCTTCAGAAAATATGCTTTGATTATGTCACTGAGATGCTTTTGTATTTCATCGATGTCCAACACAGACAGTTTGAAAGTACGCAGTTGGGTTCCGTGATCTTATAATGCTCAAAAAATAACTTTTAATATTCTGTAACGGCTGCAACCTCACTATTACCCCATCTGATAGCCTTTTCTATTGAAAACTTTTCAGAAGATGTAAAATCTATCTCACCGCGTTCAGGTGTTGTACTGTTTAAATAATATTTCGTTTAAGATTATCATTCGGATATTCAAGTATATATTGCTCATCTAGGGCTCTCAGATCGCCTTGTACAACTTTATCTTCTCGCGCTATTGCATTCGCGAGTCCATCACCTTCAGAAATACACTGATTATATATATATATATATATATATATATATATATATATATATATATATATATATATATATATATATATATATATATATATATATATATATATATATATATATATATATATATATATATATATATATATATATATATATATATATATATATATATATATATATATATATATATACCAAACATAATCAGTATTACAGGGAGTCAGAACAAATGTGTTAAGTAAATTATGATAGATCTATGGGACCACTGTGGGCGTTTCATTAGAAAACCTTTCCAACAAATTGGAGACCAGTGTTGAACCAGAATAAATATGAAATAATTTGCTGTAGATAAGTTATTAATAATATGAATTATGCTAGGCAGTACGTGTATTGACAAAATACATAAAATGATCAAAGTCCCAATCCAATTAACAAAAGTAGCTTACAACAAACAATAGATGAACACAAATCGGAAGTAGAAAGGAATTGTGTAGGATTAAAGGTAACGTTGATTTACACGATAAATTAACGAAGATATGTAAATATAAAACAAGATTGCTCACGCAATGGGTCAGTTATGTATTGCATTAGATAACAGAAAGATTGAATTGCAAAAGAAATGTATACTAATAAAAAAAAAAACACTTATGAGGAAAAACTCATATAAACATCCGATTGTATTTTGATTTATTATTGTTTTTTCTTCTTCATGGAATCAAGTCATCGTACCAATATGCATTACTTTACCTTTTACGTTTAAAAGATAAATCATAACACAGAGACCAATTAACCATTTTTGTGGTAATTTGTAGCAAGCACAACATTTGCCGGTAATTTAAATCTGAAAGTAAATTCCAAACATTTGGTAAATATTAGGGATGTAACTGTGGTTCATCTTGATTCCTGGGATTTATGTGGCATACAATAGATAATTCACATCAATATAGTATTCATGATATATTATCCAACAGATAATTCACATCAATATAGTATTCATGATATATTATCCAATAGATAATTCAGTCTAATACACGTTTACAATTAACCTATAAAAAAAATGCTTGTGTGCTAAATGTTGCCTTTTATATCGTATCGAAGGCAAAACCCCAATGTAGTCCTTGCTCAAAACAGATGTTAAAATAAATCAATAACATAATATTTATAGAGGGAAAAACACGTGTATACCATGGATAAGAGAAAACTAATTTATTCTTAAATATGAAACAGCTACCCCATAGATAAATTGCTGCAGATACGTACTTATTCAAGGAATGATATAAATAACTGTAGAAATCACAGGAAACACGTAAGTAGTGAAGGGGGATACCCTAGCGACAATGGGAATTAGCATTACAGACCCCCTTGGGACAATCTGGCGACAATGGAAAATTAACATGGAGAAAAATCGTGGGACAATCTGGCGACAAGGGAAATTAACATGGAGAAAATTTGTGGGACTGTTGAGCGACAAGGGAAATGAACATGGAGAAAAATTGTGGGACTGTTTAGCGACAAGGGAAATTAACATAGGATTTATTTTTTTTTTAAAAATTTAAATTTAAATTTAGATTTAAAAAAGGGGTAGGCAATTGAAAGGCTATCTCTTTTCGAGAAATATGGCTGGCCCTGAAAAGGGCCTTTGGGTTTATGTTAATGTATTCATTAACATAAAGGGCACCGCATTGGTCTTCTTCTTGTCCTTAGGCTGCGTCTTACTGTTGGTCCGTAAATCAGCACTCTTTTCAGGCATCCTTGTCTTTCAACGTAGATCCTACGTATCCACAGGCTGGTGTTTGTCCTGTGGACAACGGTCCACTTGGATCGGACATACATGAGCATGTCCGTCCTAAACATCATGGAAGACACAAGGGTGGATGACTCAACTGTGGTCCACATCTTGAAGCGACGAGAACAGGTGAATCAATGCAGTGAACTGCGCTTATTTATAGGTACAGGTAGGATTGAAACGGATTGAGTTTATTCACCAATCCGAACACGCGTTACAAAATTCAGTCAGCTCGCATCCAATCCGAAGAGAGCAGTCTGTGACGTCACGTGGTCTATATAGATTCGCTAGATGTGTACAGTCAATCTATGCGAGACAGTGATTCAACATGACGGAAACTCAGAAAACGATCCATTGGGGTGCACCAGCAGTGGAGACCACCCAAGGGAACCCGGACTTACTTTCAGAAGAGGTGAATTGGGATTTTGTGGATTTTCTCTCCTCGCAAGAATTTGTTCCGGAACCTTCGTTACCTTCTTCATTACCGCAAGTGGAGAATTTTAGACAGAGACAGAAAGAAGAATTGGAGAAATTTATACAACGACAAAAGGAAGCGGAACAAGCTTTTCTCCTACAGCAACAGCACCAGCAAGAAGAAGAGGTAAGAAAAAAACAACAGCAACAACAGCAAGAAGAAGTAGCAGCAAAGAAACAAGAGGGTGAAAATCAAACGGTCACGGTACTGTTGGACATTTTAGCGGAGTTAAGAAGTCTGAAACAAATGTATCAGACTTCTTTATCACGACCGAAGAGAATACGACCTTCCCGAGCTAAACATGTCAACCCTGTGACTAAGCCTACCGTACCACCCTTAGTGATTTCAACCCAATCATCATCATCAACATTACGCGGTCCAGAAGTAGGCCTTGGCCGAGGCAAAGGCTTAAGACAGTTAAAGTTGATTGCTTAAACTACACCATAAAGAAAAAAAGGCCCTTTTCAGGGCCACCAACATTTCTCGAAAAGAAATACAATTTCAATTTGCCAATCAATCAAAAAAAAAAAACCACCCATTTTACCCTTATAGTACGTTTCTGTGTATGAGTGCATGAGTGTACGTTCTTATTTTAAAATCAAAACTCAAAGACACTTACCTTATATCATTCATTTATTCTTTTTATCCATTTTTTACAATCCAATTCACAACACAACACTTTAATAAAAAGTTCATTGACTTCTTCCTTCTCCTTGTTTAGTCTCTCTGTTTTTTGAATTTCTTCACCGTCTTTTCCTCTTCTTTCTCCTCATTTTCTTCCCTTCTTCTTTACTTCTCCTGTTTCTTTGCCTCATTTAAATAGAATTGTCTTCTTTCTTCCTCTTCTTCCCCTGAAGAATCCCTCTCTTCCTCTGAAGAATCCCTCTCTTCTTCTGAAGAATTCCTCTTTTTTTCTGATTCCTCTTGTTTCTTTTTTGGGCAATCTGGAGACCAATGTCCTTTTTCTTTACAATAATAACAGGTATCTTGACTTTTGTCTTTTTTAGCCCCTGTTTTTTTTTCTTTTTTGACGGTCTGGACACTCTGAAGACCAATGCCCTTTCTTCTGACAGATATAGCAAGTATCTTGACTTTTATCTCGAAAGGAAGGAGAGTAGTCCGTGGGCTGGTCTGAAGAGAATTTTCTAATGACCCCTCGCAAAGCTCTGACGAAACGTTCGATTTGGTTAGTCTCTTCCATCGTTGTGCTCGGCTTGAGAGTGAAATGAATAGTGAAAGGACAAGACACACACCCTTTTTATATACGCTGGTCTGCCATGACTATAAATTAGTCTATGGTGTTTAAACTTGAGTTATTTGACGTTTTGCACTCAAGATGAAACGATCCTATTCATTTGAGAAGAAAGAAGAAGAAGAAAGTAAGAGGCAGGAACGTGATCTATCGCCTCGTACCAGGGCTGAAATCTTGGCACAAATTCATGCCAGTGATTTTGAAGAGGACATGAGTGAACCAGAATTTGAAACCTCTAAACCAAGTTCACCACCCTTATTCAACCCTGAAAAATACTATTCCACGGCTTACACCTACACGGTGAAGTTTAAAGATTTCAAGGCTGAAGTACCGTTAGAGAAAGCAGAAGCGTTCATCACTGGGGTGTGGGATTCTTTGCTCACTGCACTCAAGCGACAATGTCAACCCAAAGAAGACGATCGCTTGAGACTTTCCATACAACACGACGGTTTGAAATCCCCTGTTTGGATCGAGTTTAGCACCCCTGCAGAACTGACCGCTTCCAAAGTCATGGACAAGATTCAACACGTACAACAATCTAATGACCAGTTTGACATCACCGATGGTAAAGCAACACTGGACATGACCCACGTCTCTCCTCCTCAAGGGACTGGACGCAAAAAGATGTTATTGGTGGACGACCTTCGCAACACCAAAACAAGTCTCGTCCGAATTAACAACCCTCAAGACCAGATGTGTTTAGCCCGTGTCATCGTGGTGGAACGAACCTATGCCAACAAGAACGACACGGTAGTATGGAAAAGAACCTGGAAAACTATTCAACGATCCGATCGAGCCAAACAACGAAACGAAGCAGAACTCCTGTTGCAACAAGCTGGCCTGTCCAAAGACACACCCTGTGGCATTCCTGAGATGCAAAAATTGCAAGATGCCCTAGCTCCACGCTACACCTTGAAAGTGCACCCTCAAGAAATGCGCGGGCCTCTGTTGTTTCGAGGCCAAGATTTTAAGGACGGAAAATACATTCATGTTTATTATCACGATGACCATTTCGATACCATTACCAGTATCACCGGATTCCTGGGATACGGTTATTACTGTGAGAAATGTGACTATGGTTATAATAATCGAGAGCAACACAAGCATTGTGGATTGAAATGCTCAGGATGTTTGGCCTCTTCACCCTGTCTGAGCGAAGAACCAGTGCCTTGTTCAACTTGTCTGCGCACGTTTGTCAGCCCTACCTGTTACCAACAACATCTGAAAACGCAAGGTTCACAGAAGAAATGTGCTTGTCAACTCCTGAGATTGTGCCACACGTGTGAACAAGTCATACGTACCAATAATACCAAGGCACACGTATGTTCAGGAAAGAAAAAATGTCACATTTGTCACCACATCGTGGACTTGGAACACCAATGCTACGTGCAAAAATACCAACCCCCACCAGAGAAAGAGGATGGTCACAAGAAGAAAGGCAATTTCATCTTTTTCGATTTCGAATGCATGCAAGAGACCGGCATTCACATTCCTAATTTCTGCGTGGCTCATCGAGCGTGCGAGAAGTGCATTCAAGAACCTATCTTCAGTCATTGCCCTCTCTGTAGCAAGATTCCTGGAGGGCGTGAAAATATCTTTGGGGGGCCGAACTCGTTAGCCGATTTTGCCCAATGGGTCGACAAGACGTGGAGCCAAGAGGACATCGAACTTTACGGAGATTGTCATCGTCATGCCACGGTGATGGCTTACAATTTCTCCGGATACGATGGACAGTTTCTTTTGAGGTACTATACAGAACATGGCACCGAACGTCCTAAAGTCACTTTGAACGGAGCCAAATCATTTTAATGCAAGTGGGACAAGTGCAGTTTAAAGATTCGATGAGTTACTTGGCCATGCCTTTGAGTCGAATGCCTAAAACGTTTGGAATGACAGAAATGGCTAAAGGGTACTTTCCACACTTTTTCAATACGGAAGCCAATCAACATGCCGTTCTACCCCATTTACCTGAGGCTCACTATTACGACCCCGACAACATGCGTACCGAACAACGAGAAGCTTTCTACGCTTGGTACCAGGCTCATGCCTCGGACCCTTTCGACTTTCAGGAAGAAATGCTAAAGTATTGTCGTTCCGACGTGGACATTTTACGGCGTTGCTGTGGAAACTTTCGAGAACTGTTCATGGAACACGGAGGGGTCGATCCTTTGAAAGAAGCTTGCACCATTGCCAAAGCGTGTTCCTTAGTGTATCGACAACGATTCATGCCTGAAAACACCGTGGCTGTCATCAGTCCTCAAACGACCCACTATGTCAAGCGTCAATACTCGGTCAAAGCCCTACGTTGGTTACATTACTTGTGCGACAAGGAAGACAAGTGGATTCAGCATGCCCGCAACTGAGGAGGCGAAAAGCCCATCGGAACGTATTCGGTCGATGGCTGGGACTTAGAAAACCCCAAGATCGTGTACGAGTTTAACGGTTGCTTATTTCACGGATGTCCCGTCTGTTACCCTGACCGTGGCACTAAAAATCAGTTTTTGCAACGAACCATGGAAGACTTGTACCAGGACACTTGTCAGCGGCGCCTAAAGTTAGAACAGCAAGGATACCAAGTGGTGGAAATGTGGGAACACGAGTACGATCACCGTATGAAAACCGATCCCGAGTTTAAACGCCTCGTGGAAAGTTACCAGATCATGGACCCGCTGAACCCGAGGGATAGTTTGTACGGAGGAAGGACCAACGACACCTGTTTGCTGTACCAAGCCGACGAAGAGAAAGGAGAAGAAATCAAATACTTGGACATGTGTTCGCTGTATCCCTACGTGTGCAAATATTGTCGCTTTCCTGTAAGGCACCCACAATTGTTCACGGAACACATCGACCTGAAAAACATTCGACAATACGAAGGCTTGATCAAGTGCAAAGTTTTGCCTCCCACGAACCTATACCATCCCGTCTTACCTCACCATTGTCAAGGCAAACTGATGTTTCCCTTGTGCCGTACTTGTGCCGAAACGTGCAACCAAGACCAACCTTGTCAGCACACCCAGGAAGAACGTGCCTTGACGGGAACCTGGGTCAGCGTAGAATTGTTCAAAGCTTTGGACATGGGATACCAACTGTTAGAAGTGTACGAAATTTGTCACTTTCCCAAGACACAACAATACCACAAGGGTGACCCTACTCAGAAAGGCATTTTCGCTGACTACGTGGATGCCTTTTTGAAACTGAAGCAAGAAGCCAGCGGCTATCCTTCCTGGTGTCACACTCCCGAAGACCAAATACAATTCAAAGAGAAATACTATGAACAAGAAGGCATCACTTTAGACCACATCGAGAAAAACGAAGGCAGGCGATCGTTTGCCAAAGTGATGTTAAATTGCTTGTGGGGTAAAATGGCACAACCACCGTGTTTACCCAAGACGGAATATTTGACAGAGCCTTCCCGCTACTTCCAGATGATTCACGACAAGACCAAATGCATGAAACACGTGGAGAGAATTTGATCTTGGTCAATTACGAAGAAGATCTGGACTTTGTACAAGACGACCCTTTTGGAAATGTCATCATTGCGGCTTACGTGACAGCTCATGCTCGCTTAAAATTGTACGAAGCTTTAGCACTGTTAAGGGAACGCGTCCTGTACTTTGACACGGACAGTTGCATTTACATCCATCACCCGATTCAACAGCACCCTGACATCGAAGGAGACCGTTTAGGAGCCTGGACAGACGAGCATCCCGACGACAAGATTCTAAGTTTCGTCAGTGGCGGTCCCAAAAATTACGGCTACGAATACCGGGACAAACAAGGAGAAGTGCACACGACGTGCAAAGTGAAAGGACTGACTCTGAATTATCGTACCAGTCAAGTGGTGAACTTTGGGGTATTGAAAGAAGCCTTGCAATCGGGAGAGGATGCAAACTTTAAAGTGACTACTTACCAACCCAACAAGATTGTACGTTTACCCACTCACCACATCGTCAGTCGACCCTTGGAAAAAGTCTATCAAATCGTGTACCCGAAGCGAGTGAGACTTCCCAACCACTTTACTTTGCCGTACGGTCACGTCGGTATTGGTCTGTATATAAAAAAGGAACCCTAGGCAAGATCGATAGTTCATTGTGACTACCAAGACCGAGCGAACAAGATGAATACTTTCAGAGAAACACAAAACAAGTTGTTTAGAAAGGCACAATTCAAGTGTTAGGCTTCGGAAGTGGAATGCGATTGTGAGCCTTGCGATGGATACGATGCTGTACGTTGTGACCTGAGCGATGCCGTAAAGCATCATGGGAACTTTAGTGTCACTACCCCTGTCATGGAAAGCGATGCTGTGCGTGTCAAACCTGAGGGATGCGAAAGCGATGCCGCTCGTCCTCTTGGACATTTTACTGGGTTTCGTTTTAAAGGGGAATGTTCACCTTCACGTCTACCCCCCTAGGGATGTCATCCAGCCCTGAGCAAACTCCTGTTCCTGTCACCCAACCCTTATCGAAACGAACCTGTGAAAGACGAATATTCGTTTCCTGTGCGTTTGCCGGAATACTGCGACTTTGAAAACCGTCTTCAATCGTTCAAAGGAAAATGGCCTAAGTATCTGGGAGGACCGACCCCCGAAGAATTAGCCAGAGCCGGATTTTTCTACTTGGGCGAAGGAGATAAAGTCAAGTGCTTCAGTTGCGGTGTGTCACTTCACCACTGGGAACCGCAAGATTCGGCCTACGTAGAACATGCTCGATGGTTACCGAATTGTCATTACTTACCCTTAGTGGGACCGAGACATTGAAGTAACTTACCATGTCGTTGACGAAGAAGAAACCAGATTGGCTAGGAGTCGAATGTTGGACATCACCGAGACCAGTATTTAAACTTCATTTCAAAAACGATATTGAATCATTACCTAAAGAACTGCAAGAGAAGATTTACAAAGAAGTTTGGCAGGGACTTGCCAGAGTGAAATCTCAATGGGTCACTGTAGAACTTTTGTGTCGAGAAATTCATAAGAGGAAAGTGAAAAAAGTCAACCAGTGTGTTAGATTTCTTTGGGTCAAGGGTGCATTCATCCTATTATACCGCTTTAGACCGTTTACATCAAAAGAGTTCAGTGACATTCTTGGACGTTACCCTGAATGACAGTGGTCAGAAATTACTCACTATGTGGATTACTTTTGCTCTCTATGAGAAGATTTGTGAATTGTACGGACTGACTTATTCATGAATACTTTGCTAGAGAACATTCGTGCTTTGTCTGTGGAGTTGAGAGAACGCATTTACCGAGAACTGATCAAAATACAAGTGAAATGCAAACTCAAAGTGATTCGTCCGTTTTTAAATTATGCTCTGTTCCAAAGTACAAGAAGACTGATTATGAGTGGATATTACATTAGGCACAAAGTTAAACGAGGCTATTGGCCACCACCCAACGATTCCAAAAACAGTGTATATACTTATGGATACTTTACAAGAGAACATTTTTGGCTTGCCTGAGGAGTTGAGAGAAAGGATTTACCGAGAGCTGGTGAAAATACAAGTGAAACGTAAAGAACAATTGCACCCGTTACGTCACCAGATCTTTAACCACTGGTACCTGAATGGTATAAGAGGACTGATTCGTCAGAAATTTTTTCAGTGGTCAGACCTTGTTGAACACTTTCAGTTTGTGAATGATGATGGACCAGACGTTCGTAATTTTGGTTACTTCGAGATTCACTTACTGCAACGTATTGAGGAAGACGAGTTAAAGGATTACCAACATTTGTTACATGGAATCTGCTTAGAAAAAGACGAAACATCTAGACAAACTCTGACGTTTCAGTTACAGTATGTAACATTTAAATTCCCTACTGGAGAACGAACGTGTTTGGTTAGAAATTACCTTTATTGCTTCCGAAACAAAGACACTATAAAATCAAGTTGCCATGCCACGGATTATGTCACATATCATTCAACAGATTCCGTGGAAGGAACTCAATGACCATATTCAAACCGTGGATCATTACCATCGATTATTACAAGAACTGTATCCATTCAATTTAGGTCGACAGGTCGTGTGTGTCTTAGTGACTTGTTTTCTGGGATTTCGTTTACCAGCCGATTCTTTGTGGACTCTTTACGATCAGTACTTACCATACCCCCATGGCCTTAAATGGTCACGAAAAACTCCTTTTGCTCAAAGCCTTGCGTTTTCATCTGGATACTTCTCGACCTCAACAGGAAAAAAAGATTCGTCAACTTTTAGCTACCCAAGACGTGTATGACGATGTGTGTGTAGCTTGTGACTTACATCCCCATTGGACAGATGTCCGTGCCTGGAAAGAATGGGGTTTTGAGGCTTGGACCCAAGAAGTGGCCCAGTATGCACGAGAGTTATTCAAGGAAAAAAGTTACTTTTCAACCCGTGTTAGTGACGGTGCCAGAAGAACCTTTCACCCAGGACAGGACTGTCGTGGACAGGCCTGAAAGACCCTTTCGGGAGGACACTTGTGTGACCTTACCCCCTACTATAGAACTGGTTAGAACATTACCCAAAACATGTGGTTGTTGTACAGACACTTGTGTTTATTCCACGTTCATAGTTATCATGTGTCTTTTATTCTTGTACTTAAGCCTTTGGCTTTTATGTATTTTTGTCTTTCGTATTCATGTTTGAAAAAAAACATTCAATAAACGTGTTCTGAAAAAGTATATAAACTCTTGTCTTGTTTGTTTTCGTGTCACAAGTGACATTCCTCACACAATGGCTACCTCTGCTGTCTCTGCTCCCTCTTCCTCTACTGTCAAAGTCATCGACGAACACTTAGATCGTGCCAGTCGGGAGGCTTTGTATCTTCGCCATCCCTTTAACATGCTCATTGCTGGACCTAGCGGTTCAGGCAAAACCGAATTCGTCAAACGTTTGATCGAACATAAACATCATTTGATCGATCGACCACCTCAACGGATCGTGTGGTGTTACAAAGAGTGGCAATCGGCGTACAACCTCTTGCGAGAAAGTCAAGGCGATTCCATCGTGTTTGTGGAAGGCATTCCTAAAGAAGACGACGGCATCGTCTCTGACTCCCTCAAACCCATTTGGTCATTTTCGACGACATGTTAGGAGAAGACGAAGAAGAAATTAAACTGTGGTTCACGCGCAAAGGGCATCACCGTAATGCCAGTGTCGTTTACATCACCCAAAATTTGTTTCAACAAAGTAAAGCCCATCGCACCATCAGTCTCAATGCGCATTACGTGGTCTTGTTTAAAAGCCCTCGAGATAAATCGCAAGTGCAAGTCTTAGCCAAACAGTTAGGAACGCCTTGGCTGACTCAGGCGTACGACGATGCCACTCAAACGCCACACGCCTATTTACTCGTCGATTTGAAACCTACGACCCCCGAGGATTTGTGATTTCGTACCCACTTGTTTCACCACTGGTGCCAAGACGGAGGGCCTGTCCTGTACACGTCTCCGTCCTCGACTTCATTTCACTCCCCATCAAAAAATCTATAAAAACCTAAGACCCTTTTTCGTCTGTCTCACACAGTGTGAACATGACGTCCCTTCAGTCGCATCTTCCCGTCAAATTCATTCGTGCCTTGTATGGCATCAGTCGAGAAAAAAATCCACAAACACGAGCTCGTGTCTTAGAAGCTAGTCTCAAAGAAGTCTTACGATGGTTCACGGTGACGGCACGTCAATTACTGCAAGGAATCATTCAGATTCCTCATCAAACCAAACGCTTTTTCGATCGAAACAAAGTCGCTTTGGTCCAACTGGCCGATCCCCGCATCGACACTCAAACCAATAAACAAATCATTTTGAAACCTGGAGGGAGCGGTACTCTAGGAGGGGTCATCATTCGCTCACTCTTAAGATGGGATCCTAATGCCCCCAAAGTTATCCCCAAGACAAAAGTCCAACGAAGCCCCAAGAAGAAAAAGAAAAAGACCAGTTCCCCAAAGAGAAGAACTTCTCCAGTGGCGGGACCCTCCTCTGACCAGACACCACCCCGGAAAAAGAAAAGAAGCCCCCAGTAAAAGAAACTGAGAAAAAGTCCCCAGAAAAAGAAAAGTCCACAGAAGAAAACTAGTCGCAAGAGAGGCACTTCGGCCAGGACGCAACCTTACACTCGCAAACCACGACCTGCCACGGCAGTGACTACGTCTCCGGCATCCTCACGTTTGTCCACTTCTCCGTTGATGACACCAGGAACTGAAGAGTACTTGGAGACGCTGATCACACCAAGAACTTCTCCGTTGATGACCCCCAAAAGAACTTCCCCAGTGGCAGGACCCTCCAATTTAGCGGCAGTGGCTGCTGCTCACAAAGTACCTTCTCACAAAATCAAAGTCCATGAAAGATCGGGCATGTTACAAAGTTTACTGGATTTGTCCAAGCAAGAACTGGCTCGATTTAGTCCGTTACGTACCCCTGCACGACGTGTCATGCCTGTCATGAAGTTGATACGACGTAAAGACAATCAGTGGCGACGCGTTCCAGTATAAAAAAGGCCTGTGACCAAGTAGGGTATCAGTGTCTTTTTTTTTTTTGGTGCTCCTAAAGACTCAAAGATGTCACCCTCCAGAAAACCCCAAGGAAAGAAAAGGAAAGGACTGCCACCACGTTTAGCCAAACATGGGGACCTGTTATCTGTCCTGTCCAAACTTCTCCACCCCTACGAAAAAAACTCATTCAAACGGCCTCCAAAGAGGTCATCGATACCGTGTGCGAATGTTGTTTGAACGTTTTGAAAGGCACGATTCCTTTGTCCAAACACCAGAAACAATGCTTAAGCAAGCATCGTCACGTTCTTCGCCAAATGGTTCGAGAGAAAATTCCCATTCGTCAAAAAAAGAAGATGTTGGTCCAACGTGGAGGCATTTTGCCTCTCTTGTTAGGCCCCATACTGAAAGGAGTCTTGGGAACCATGTTGAGAGGACTGGTGGGAGCAAGATAAAAAGGCCTTCGGAAGTCCCAAGATCTCAGAATCGACCCCTGACAACCCCATGGAAGGACGAAAACTAGCTTTAGTGCCTTACAAACGATGGATGGAATACCATTGGTGGCAAGAACAACGCACCCCGCATTTACCTCCCAATCCCAATTTGAACGAGATGTCCCAGTTACAACACGAATTGCAGTCCTTGATGGATCGCCAAGATTTGTCCGAAACAGAAAAATCGCAAAAGTACGGTCAACTCTTGCAACGACTGCAACTCTTTCACCAAAAAGCTTTAGACGAAACAGCTCTACCCACTCTGAAAGATTTTAAGACCTTGATGAAAAGTCCAGCACCATCACCAGTACCAGTACCAGTTCCACCACTACCAGTGACCAAGACAGAAAAAGGAAAAGAAGAAGAAGAAGGGTTTCAAACTCCACCAGAAAAAGTACGCAAGTTAACAACACCACCTACCTCCAGAATTGGATGGATTAAAAAGATGATGGCCACCCCTTCTTCATCACAAGAGAAAAAGAAAGTGAAGACAGAAGTGAAGACAGAAGTGAAACAAGAACCGATATCCCCTGCTCAGACATCCTCCTCCTCTTCTTCAACACCTATTGCCGGTCGCACACGCAAAGCATTGCAATCCAAGAAAATACCCCAAGAGAAAAAGAGTAGCCTCTTCCAAGAGTGGGTACCTTATTAACACACCAACCAACACAAAAAATAAAAAATGGAAAAAGTCTTAGCCAGCATTTACTACGATCCCTCGCATCCTGCAGGTTACGCAGGAGTTCAAAAATTGTATCGTGCTGCCAAAACGCGACTGAAAAGTCTCCGTTTACCTCAAGTGCAACGATGGTTACAAGAACAAGCTACCTACACTTTACACAAACTCATTCGACGCAAGTTTGCCAGAAGTCGCACCCGAGTGGAAGGCATCGATCATCAATGGCAAGCCGATTTAGCCGATGTCTCTCATTTGGCCAGCTACAATCGTGGCTACAAATATTTGTTTTGTGTCATCGACGTCTTTTCCAAATTTGCCTGGGTCGTGCCCTTGACTTCCAAATCGAGCAGCGAGTTAGTGCGAGCCCTGCAACGGGTGTTGAAACAAAGCGGTCGTCACCCTCTTCGATGGCAAACGGACAAAGGTACCGAATTTCTGAACCAAGCTTTCCAAAAAGAATTAAAGAAACGTGACATTCATTTTTTTACCACCGAGAATCCCGAAACCAAAGCCAGCATCGTGGAACGTTTTCAACGCACTTTGAAAGAACGCATGTGGAAATATTTTACGCATCACCACACTCTGAAGTACATCGACATCTTACCGCACCTGGTGCAAGCGTACAACCAATCTTACCATCGAAGCATCGGACGTGCCCCGCAAGACGTGACTCCCGAGAACGAAGTGCTGGTGTTTGAGCGCCTGTTTGGTACGTCCCCGACGAGGGCTGTCCCCAAGAAAAGTGGAATGTTGGCCGTAGGAGATTGGGTGCGCATTGGCAAAACCAAACGCACTTTCGACAAAGGTTACTTACCTAACTGGACGACCGAATTGTTTCGCGTCACTGGACGAGTGCATGGCCGTCATCCTGCCGTCTATAAATTGGAAGACATGAACGGAGAAGTGCTCAAAGGAACGTTTTATTTGCCCGAGTTACAACGTGTCACCAAAAAAGAAGACGACGTGTACGACATCGAAAGCATTCTCGAACGCAGAACCCGTAAAGTGGGCAAACGACGTGTCAAAGAAGTCAAAGTACGTTGGAAAGGATATCCACCCAGTGTCGATTCTTGGATCGACGCTTCGCAAGTCATCGACTATAAAAAGAAGTGACCATCATGCCTTTACACACATCAGACGCAGCTACGTCGACCACTCCTTCTTCACCTAGTTCTTCTGTGCAAGATTTACAAAAACAACCCTCGTGGGTGTGGTGTGGAGAACGTGTGCCTAAAACGCAAATCGTCTTTTTCTGCCAAATCTTCGTGGTGTATTGTGTCATCGGGGCAGCCATCGCCAATTTGAGTTTGCAACAAGGAGACAAACAATTGTGGACCATTTTATTGAGCAGTTGCATCGGTTACCTGCTTCCCAATCCCTCCCTGAAATTCTCTTCCAACGGGAACCTTGTGTCCAGTGCCAGTGTCAGTCACCCCTCCAACAACCATAACCAGAACCCCATTTTGGGCGGAGACACGCCTCTGACATCCACTAACCCCTCGGACAGCCACAGAACTCTGGAATTATGAGTCACCAAAACCAATTTTACTTAACCTTACCCAGTGACAGTACCATGGAGGTGTTTCCCCACAACACGTTGTGCTGTTACACGGCCAAATTACATCATGCCATCCCCTTAGATCACGAAGCTCATTGGGAAGTGCCTTTAGTGGAAATGGATTCACCCAACACAAATCAAAAACATCACTGAAACTCAAAACACTTTTGACGTCGAAATTTTGGACCCAGCACTGCAGCAAACCATGATGGGCAGTCCTCAACATAAATCACATCTTGCAAAGGAGCTATTAACCCGCAGCAGTGACTCTTCTCTTCCTCTTTTCGTTTATCACTTTAAAATTAATTCAGGCCATTATTTTAGTGGTCAACATCTGGTGGAGGCCATCGCTGACAAATTTTATGCAACCTTTGACAAAGTTCTGACCACAGCAAAAAAACGTGTCACCATCGAGTACCACAAACAGTCTCACCGTCTACTCATTAAATTTCAAAGTGATGAAAAAAGTATAAGTATTAGATTTTGCCCTGGATTGTATGACATTTTGGGTGGAGACCTCAATATGATCACGGATAAGCAGACCAAAACGATTAAAATGGCAGAGATTGACAACGACATGCATTTTGCAAGGTATTTTCGTTTCCCGGTAGAACTGAACCAAGGACTGAATTTGATGTTCGTGTACTCCGATGTGGTGGAGTACAACGTGGTGGGACACACCTCCGTGCCATTACTGCGTGTCATTCCTTTCAAAGTAAATTCTGCCACGGTCACTGACGAGGAAGGTGGAAACACTTACCACGTCCACCGCGAATTTGTCCATCCTCACTATTTGCCTGTCAGCATGTCTTATTTGGACACGGTCAACATTGCTATAAAAGGAGATTTGGGACAAAATATTCCATTCACCAAAGGAAAAGTCACGGTGAAACTCCATTTTCGAAAACGGTTTTCTCACGATTCGTAAGTAAGTCATGTATCCAGTGTACCGAGGGGTTGCTCGACAGCGAGGACACGGTTTAGGACATATGTTAAAATCGGCCTTTCGTTCGGTGGCCCCGGTGTTGAAACCGATGGTGACACGCGGATTGCACGCCTTGAAAGATGCGGCACTGACGCAAGGCAAAGAATTTCTCCAAAATGTCATCATCGACAAACAAAACCCTAAAGAAGCCTTCATGAGGGCTGGCAAAAATGTCTTGCTGCAAACGGGCAAAGACATTTTGGGTCGCCGAGACACACCTATAAATGCCCTGCACGCTACCGAGTCAGGCATTCAGCAAGGACAAGGCAGAAAGAGACGACGACAAAGAAAACACCCTTTCACCAGACTTCAAGCGAGAAAGGCCAAGAAAAGAAGAACCGTTCGAGACTTAGACGTTTTCGATTATTGAAACACAGAGAAAAAAAAATGATGCACCGAGAATCTTGCGCTTGTTCCAAGACGGAACTGGATCTGTTTGCCATGCCCCCCACCATGATGACGATGCAAGAATCCCAGTGGGTGGAATTTCACCCCGTCTCCTCATTGACCGATTCCACTCCCATCGAGTTTGAAATCAAAGGACAGCCCGAAGATTACATCGATCTGAATAGCAGTTACTTGTACTTGAAAGTCCAAGTTCTAGATAAAGATGATGGTCCAGTAGAAGACACTGAAGAAATAGCTCCCGTCAACAATTTCATGCATTCCTTGTTCAGCTCAGTGGATTTGTACTTGAATAACAAACTAGTCAGCAGCAGCATGGATACCTACCCTTACCGTGCCTACCTGGAAAATCTCTTGACGTACGGAATAGATGCCAAGGATACTCATCTCAATGCCTGTGTGCTGTGGGTACCTGACGAAGCGGGCAAGTTCGAAAAATTGGATGGAAGCAATTCCGGCTTTGAGGCAAGAGAAAGCAAAATCTTAGATAAGAGGAGTTTAGAACTGATGGATCGTTTGCATTTGGACATGTGGTTGCAAGAGAAATATTTGCTGAACGGGGTGAATGTCCGCTTGAGACTGAATCGCAGCAGTACCGCTTTCCATTTGTTGGCTGATCCTGCTAAGGCTCCTAAAAGCAAAATCGAAGAGGCCAAACTCTACGTACGACGCGTGGAAGTGTTACCCAAAGTAGGTAACGAAATCAGTCAAACGTTGAGCAGAACGACCGCCAAGTATCCCATACGACGTGTGGAAGTGAAAACGTTCACCATTCCCGCTCAACATCATTCCATGATCGAAGATCATCTGTTTCAAGGACAGTTACCCAAACATTTAATCCTTGGTATGGTCGAGAATGAAGCCTTCAACGGAGCCTTCAAAAAAAATCCTTTCAACTTTCAACACTTCAACGTGAACAAAATCGAAGTCAGTCGCGATGGCAAGACCTTGTGTACCCGACCTTTCGAACCTGACTTTAGTGACAAGAAGATGAATTACTTGAGATCGTACTTGTCCCTGTACGAAGCCACCGGTCAGTTAGGAACCAACACAAGTCACGGCATTGAGTACGAGGATTATGCAGAAGGCTATGCTTTGTGGGCTTTCGATTTCACTCCAGACCAAGGCAGCGACGAGGGACATTTCCACCCTATAAAATCTGGCCAGATTCGTGTGGAACTTCAGTTTGCAAAAGAACTACCAGCGACAGTGAACGTCATCCTGTATGCAGAATTCGATAATACCATAGAAATCAACAGTTTAAGAGAAGTCATTCTAGTTTATTAGAAGCCATGGAAGACTGTTATCCCTCTTTACCTAGTGGAGAAACTTTGGACATGAAATGTGAGGAGACCGTGGAAGGAGAAGAATCTCAAGACAAAGACGAAGAAGTTGTCATGATGAAGTCGAGATGGCCAGAACAAGAAGCCCATTTAGTCTCCTGTTTTGCCAAACACTTGGTGGAAAAAAATGACGGAATTGATCAAGAAAAATTGTTATGGATGTCAAAACGATCATCCCAGTCAAATTCAACACGATAAATGCCTAATGTTAAGTCAAGAAGAAAAATTGGACGAGTATCTGGACGAAGCTTGGAGTCTCATCTCGAACAAAGACGTGTTGCACCAGTGGTATAAAGACTTGCGTGAACATTCTTGTCCACCATTAACCACTCAAGAGATCCATCGTATCGAAGCTCTCCTGAATCAGAGTGAGGAAACAGAACGAATAACCGTTTATTCGTCAGACATTTTCAAGCAAAAAGTAGGATCGAATTGACGACTTATTATTATCTGTGAAGAAGAAAACAACACACAAATCAATGGATACCTGGGAACTTTATTACCTTTTGAACCACAGTTCGTATACGTCTTCTTGGAATCCTGTCGTCTGTGCTAAAGATGAACTCCCTCATCGCAAACCTCAAGACCATCTAGCTTACGTGATCAAAACGGACGACAGTCATCTCCCAGGAACCCACTGGGTAGCCGTCTACTTTCCTCAAGAAGGATGTGTGGAATATTTCGATTCGTATGGATTGCCCCCTTTGGAAGACGATATCATTGACTTTATGAGAAGAAATGCTCAGACCACCCGATTCAATAATGTGAAATTACAAGGCACAGATTCCTTGGTGTGTGGACAGTACTGTGTGTATTTTCTGCATCATCGCAGCCTAGGTTATTCCTTAGAACATTTAGTGACTCATTTTGATCCTCGTTCTTCTGCTAGAAACGATGTGAAAGTAGATCGATGGTTTTGTGACCATTATGCTTATCTTTTGTCTCAAGCTAGGAAACGTAGTGTCCATCAATGGCCTAATGATTTCCAATAGTGGAAATCACAACGTTGTCAGCCCTGTTTAAAGTAGATTGTCAATTGAGAAAAAAAATGTTTGTGATTTGAAAAAATTGTTTGATGTTATCATGTTGGATTATTGTTAAAAATGTTAGAGTTGTTGTTTAGTGTTAAGTGATTTTTGAATAAAAAATGTTGTGTTTTGAAAAAATGCCTTTGTCTTTTGTTTAGCTATAAGAATGTTGGATTGATGCTCTTTCATTTCTTACTATCCCTCTCATGACACTCATTGAACGTTGCGACTCGAAAACCGTGTGGGGGATGTTTTCCTTCACGTCCGCGGTTTGACTTTAAGAACCAGGGGTTGTTTCCAGTCTAACCATCCATTGTCAACTCATCCTCCTAAGAAGATGTGCTCCAAACTAGCTAAGCTCAACGAAGCCTACGTGAATTTGCATAGGGTCAGACACAGTCTGATACCGAAGCCAGAAGAAATAGAGAATCTGAGAATGTTAATAGTCACTGAAGACCTGATAGAAGAGCTCTTCAGAGAAGAAATGAACAGGGAAAAAGAAGAATGGACAGAGAAGTACAGACTTCAGAGACAGCAGCAACAGCAGCAACAACAGCAACAACAACAGCAGCAGCAGCAGCAGCAACCTGAAGCTGACAGAGTCTTTGTCGATTGTCGTATCGACACCAAAGAGTTCTTCTTCTCTTTCCGAAAAAGCAGACCTATTGCCAGAAAGTCTATCCTCAGAGGACATCGCATTCTTAGAAACTAAAAAAAGAATGCCATAGCAAACAAAAAAACAGCCCTTTTCAGGGCTACCCAATACTCTAGAAAAGAAATAACTATCACTTTGCCAAAGTGCGTAGGTAGAGTAGTATGAATATAAACACTAACTCTTTTTTCAAAAAATATTAGGGTATGTGTATAGGATTGTGTGTTTGTAAGTGCTCAAGTACGTTGGTGTGGATAGTAGATTAAAATAATGTTTTTTTGGTGTTTGAGGTGTAGATTTGGGGTTAGATTGGATTGCTTTGCGTATGTGGATAGTCTATTGAAGTGATTTATAAAAAAATTTAAAATAGTGATGGGTAGCATAAAAAAGTGAGTGAGTGTTTCTTTTAGGTCCGCGCGTTGTTTGGTCATGATCTAGGTAAGATCAATTTTATGTTTTTTAGGAGAGGGGATGTTTTCCTTCACGTCCGCGCTTTCATTATAAATTGAAACTCGCTGGACAGTTTAGCTACCCTTGTTGATTGTTCGACAGTAAAAAAAGGAGTAGAATGAGCAGCAGACTGAGTAAATTGATAGAACTTCAGATGCATCTGGAGTATGCCAGATGCCTCCTGAATGAGCTGGCTGCAGAGGCCCTTGTGGAAGAAGCCAGGATAGAACAAGAGGAAGAAGAAAGAAAACTGAAAGAAGAGGAAGAAAAAAAGAGGGGGATAAGGTCTCACGTGTTCATGATAGAGAAATGTGAGGTGAAGCCCTGGATGATGGAACCTCCACAGGCAATGACTGCACCACAGTTACAACCACAAGAAGAGGTAAGGAGACCAATTGTTCATCCTCGAATGAGGAATAGAAGACAAAGAAGACAAAGGGAAGAAGAAGTGTTCACTATTCCACAAACGGAGGAGTGGGATAGTGAAGCCACTCACCCCCCGTCAGCTCTTCCAACAACTTCAGTCAATTGGACCAATGACTGGAGTAGGCGTTGTGTCTGTGGTGCCAGACCCGGAAGGTGCCACCATTAACCAGGGCCTCTGAAGTTAAAAACAAACAGCCCTTTTCAGGGCTACCCCAATACTCTAGAAAAGAAATAACGATCCATTTGCCAATGTGTATAAGTAGAGTAGTGTGAATATAAACATTAACTCTTTATTGATAGTGGAAGTGTATGTGTTTGTGTGCTTGTGTTTGTGTTTGTAACTGTTAACGTAAGTTTGTGTGAATAGTAGTTTATTTATTAGTTCTTAGCGTATGTGGAGAGTATATTTTTGGTTCTATTATATGAAATGAGAAAGTAGGAGGATGTTTTCCATCACGTCCGCGCGTTGTTTGGTCATGAACTAGGCAAGATCAATTTTATGTTTTAGGGGGATGTTTTCCATCACGTCCGCGCTTTTCGTATAAGAACCCACAGTATTCGTCGTTCAAACCATTCTACAGAGAAGATGGCTTCGAACCACCTTAACAAAATGGAAAAATTGCAAAACGTCCTGGACAATTTAGGAATGTTTGAGCAAATATTGGTTAACCTAAACGAGGATCACTACTCTTATAGTCCACATCGAGTGAAGATGGAGATAAACAATTTACGAAAAATGAAGGTAATCATCAGTGATCTGTTGAAAGAAATAAAGGAGGAGAAGGAGGATGAAGAGGAAAGGATAAGGATGAGAGCATGGAATGAAAAAATTAAAAAAGAAGAAGAAAATGAGAAGAGGAAGAAAGAAGAGGAGGAAGACAAGGAGAAAGAAGAGGAGGAGAAAAAAAAGAAAGAAAGGAAGAGAAAGAGTGTAGGAGAGAAAATAAGAAGTTGGTGGAGGAAAAGAAGAAATTAGAAGCAGAAGAAGAAGAAAACCCAAAGGCCCTTCTCAGGGCCAGCCATATTTCTCGAAAAGAGATAGCCTTTCAATTGCCTACCCCTTTTTTAAATTTAAATTTAAATTTAAATTTTTAAAAAAAAAAAAAATCCCATGTTAATTTCCCTTGTCGCTAAACAGTCCCACAATTTTTCTCCATGTTCATTTCCCTTGTCGCTCAACAGTCCCACAAATTTTCTCCATGTTAATTTCCCTTGTCGCTAGATTGTCCCACGATTTTTCTCCATGTTAATTTTCCATTGTCGCCAGATTGTCCCAAGGGGGTCTGTAATGCTAATTCCCATTGTCGCTAGGGTATCCCCCTTCACTACTCACGTATATGTTCAAATAATTTGTATCCTGGAGGACTTGATGGGGCCTAAATTGAATCAAAAATGTATTATAGAGAAATAATTCAGCGTCCAGTGAAAACTAATCGAAGATATTACGTGACTTTAGTAAATGGTAAAGAGAAAAAGTCTTGGTGATTCACCACTGGACAACATAACTGATGTTTTGTTCTGTATGTCTCTATTTCCACAGGAAATAAGTTTAAAACATGAAATGCCAATACATCTAAATCGAGTTTATTTAAATGAATTTTTAGCGATAAATAACATTCATTTTATGTGTGATGGCTGCCTTTGAGATTGCTACCTACGTGAATTTTGGAAGTAATATAGGTATCAATCTATGGTAAAGTTCTCACTTCAAACAAACTGGACAAGATATTAGTAGGACTTATAATATGTCGTGTAGATATACAGCTAGTGAAACTACTTCCCACAGACGTCATCAGCCGAGTGCCCATCTTTTCTACTGGTATTTCGCCCCTTATCTCAAAACACCCTCCTGATGTTGTGGTGGCAGTAATGATTAAGAACTACCCGTCTTTGATGGCTGCCATATTTTGTTTTCACGTCTGAACCAGAGCTAACTAGACGCTTTTTCAGCGACCCTGCCCAGTACTTGCGCAGCTGTCTTGCATGCCCACCCTTTTATTACTGCTGAACTGAGCTTGCTTCAGAATTACTGGGCTGGAAACCCCGTACAACCACCTTCCACAGGAAATAACCATGTTTTCCATCCTCTGCCCTTGCAAGATTCTACCAACTCATGGTACTTCGTCCTCTTTCTCTCATGTGCCTCTTCTGTCCTCTCTTCCCACCAGCATCATATTCTTTGCAGCTGGTGACCAGATGACAATGTCAGGGCAGAAGGATGTCTGAAAGACATCAGGAAAAAACAGTTTCCTGCCCACGTCGACCGACACCTTCTATGACATTTTTATTGCAACCATCCAGTATTCCTCTCCGCTGCGGCCTTTTTGCACCTGTCCTTCTATAACAAACCTGATAATCTGATGACCTGTTTTCTTTGTAGTTCTCTCTTTCCACCTTTCTGTTTCAATGAGATCAGCATTCTCCGTCATTACTTTGTCAGGACTCCATCTGTAGCTTCCTTGGGTCAGTGCAACATGAAACAGTATGTGGGCGAGTGTTCCTCTTCCTTCGCACAGTGACATGATGATGGGTCTTTTAAGAGCTTCCACCTCACAAGGTTGGCTGATGACGGTAGAAGGTCACACTGATCGAAGCAGAAATTGCAACTGCACTGGTTCATATTGCTATATATCGGCACATGGAAGTTTCATTTCTGGCAGTGACCACTTTGACCAATTAGCATGGATCTCCATTAGGACTGCGTTTACTGATATTAATTCCTCTTCTACCTTACGGATATCCTCTTGGACCATCTTCTTCCATTCAACTTTATTTGTTGAACCTTCAATGTCCCTTTGCCTGGTCTACTGTTTGGCTCACGAACCATTTCCTTCCAGTTTGTCCTCCAATATCAGTACTTGGGATTTTCCTGTCTCTCGAAACCTTAAGGGTCAGGATAAGCTGTGTTTTTTGCAACCTTATTTTCCTCTACCAAGGATGGCAGGGGCAGCTGTAGTTTATTGGTTCTGCCATATAACCCGATACTGGTAAATGAAAGAAGAACACGAGACCATGGTCACAAATGCCTGTTTATCATATGTTCTAAATTCTTTTCTTTCGTCGTAGGAATCTTATTAACCAGCAGTGGCCGTATGACCTTCGCAAGAAGGTCATTCTGGTAGAATCGTTCACTTGAGTGAGGCAATTCTGACAAATATTTACCATACTGTAGAGCTAAGGCTAAAGCTATCCCTGCGCGTATCAGCAGAAAGAAATGAATGCGATGTTTGGGTATGGCTGGATATTATTTTTAAGTTTGCTCAAATTAATCCATAACTGTTGAACTTCTGTCACTTTATCAAATAAGAAGACCAAATTGTATTGGTCTGACAACTGCCATATGGCGTTCCATAAATTAAAAGCCATATTTAAACGTGCACCAGTTCTATCAGCCCCAGATTATAACCAATCAGTTAAGATGTCTTTTGGTGCTAGTTGTGTACTAGTTGGTGACGCATAAATTTACGAAAATAAAACTGGCGTGGATTATCTAAAATTAAATAAACGCAAGAGAAGTTATTCCACTGTCAATAAGGACTATTAGGTTTTAATTTTGGCTTTTCAAGACTGTGAAGTGTATATTAATTGTCTTCCTTCTCCGATTATTGTATTCAGCGATCTCAATCCCCTTGCTTTTAAACTTACAAATCAAAGCTTGTTTATATGGAATCTGATGATGCAAGAATATAGCATCGATATGGAACATAAAGTGTAATCGCAGATGCGCTTTCACCTGTATAGGAGTTTTTTCTTGCTTTATTTTGTATGCAATTTTTATATTTATTATACACCAGCCAGTTTAATTTCATTATTTTCTTTTTTGTGTTTGATTAATATGGATAAAGGAAAGCTTCATTGCATTAATCTTTCTTTTCCGTACGAGAGGAAGTGTTATGGATATCAATATTTTTGTACCTCCATGTACATGCTTTTATATTATTGTGTAACTTTTATTCATGGCTCTAGATTGTAAATAACATCTTTAGTAAGATTTTGACCTCATCCTGTTAAGAGCGTAAATTACATAAGATCTTTATATAGATGCTGACGTATGTGTCGACAGTTACTGCAAACACTCGTAATGATAAGACCTAATGACGACTTTGAGTTAATTTATAAATTGACAAACGATGAATCAAAACAATTACAGGGTGAAATAACTCTTTCGGACGTTTCGGAATGCCTAAAGGACATGAATAATGGTACAATTCCAGGAAGTGATGGATTTGCTATTGAATTTTATAAATTCTTCTGGACAAAATTAGGATATTCTTTGATAAACTCAGTAAATGGATTTAACTGTAACACAGTGGGAGTTATCACATTATTGCCAGAATATGTATAGAATATCTGAAACATTGTTAAATATTACCTATACAAATAGACTCATCAATTATAGCTCATAAATTATATATATATATATATATATATATATATATATATATATATATATATATATATATATATATATATATATTCCAAGAGAAATGCAAAAGAATGTCTCATTCTCGTTAATGGGTATAAAAATAATCTGGCTCGATATGTTGATGACCCATTGTTCCTATTAGATGGCTCGGATAATTCTTTGTATGCCTCATTAGAAACATTACACGCATTCGCATCAACGTCGGGACTAAAAGTGAATATCTAGAAAACAAAAGTTATACAAATAGATTCATTAAAGAATTCACAGACACAGATGTGTACAGATTTGGAATTTCACTGGGTTTCAAATTTCTCAAAGTTAGGAGTTAATTTATTTGTAATTACAGAAAGCATTGTAGACATACATTTTCAAAACAAAAATCAACATGTGCAAACACTGTTAGGGGAATGGGATTGAAGAAAATTAGCAATATATGGGAAGATTGTTGTTCTAAAATCAATGGCCGTATCTAATCTGGCACATTTATTCTTAATGTTATCAAGTACAATAGCATGTTGTTTCAATTTATGTGGAATAACGGTCCTGACCAAATAAGTCGAACGACACTTATCCTTAAACTAGAAGAAGGTGGATTGTGCATGAAACGTCTAGCATCTATTATAAAATTTTTAAAGATGTCTTGATAACTATCCCATTCTGAATAGCAAAATATAATAAACTATTTTCTTGATAATTACGACTTTTCCTATTACACATTTTTTTCCTCAATTAAATGAATTTCAAAACTCGAGATTATCCAAAATATAAAAAAAAAACATTGTTAAGGGATAATGTTCTTTTAGCGTGTGCAGAATTTATGACAATAGAAAAATAAAAAACCTTGCATGAAATTTTACATGAGGCGGTCTGCCAAAAAATATAGCGAATAACAACAGACCCGTTTTGTATCGATAAACTTCATTTGGATCCCATGACGTAGTTTCTTGGTGACTTTCGGAATTTCTACGTTTCCATATTAATTTCGGAGCTTCCTACCGGTTGCGCGAAGTCACGTGAATATTCTTAAGTAACACAAAGTGAATAGTGTATGATGTCACATTGGGCCCATTTCAAAGTTCAGTCACAATATACGGTGTATATAAGGAGGAAATTAAGCTATCATATGCATTCAGATTTTGGAGTCATTCACACTTATTGTGTTCCCAGTGTAAGTCTGCAGACGTAGTCTGTGTTGTTTTCAGATATTTTTCGAGAGGAAAACATTTGTTTGGACTGTTCAGTGTAAATAGAAAGTGCTCATTATATGGACTATAATATTATTCTGGAACTGTTATAACTTATTTAAAGGAATTTTGGACAACGCCATCTTGACAGCGTCGCGATTTTTGTAGAACGAGTACATTTCTGGTATTGAAACTTATAACGAAAATTTTATTAATTTAGAACTTTCATGGACCTTAATAGGGACACGTTTGGATTCACTTCATAAAGCTGTAAGTTCGTCTTACATTTTTCTTTTATAACTTTGATAATGAAAATTTTGGTTAAGTTTTATAAAACTTGTTGGTTTTGCTTCTTTTCTATTACTTAAATTCGTGACTATAGAGTCGTAACACTGACGAAACCTTTTTTAATTAAATTAAATGTTCGATTCTCTAGAAAAGTGTCTGACAAGAAGTTTTATAGCAGCATTTGTTCAGCACATGATGGGCTTTATGTCAAGGCCATTTGGCGAAAGAAGAACAGGGAAAAACCCATTGAAGATGCTAAAGGTGAGATTCCCCACATACCAACGTTGGCCGTACAGAGACTAGAACTCCCACAAAGATGTGATGGACATGATCTGTTGCAGTTCTAAGTCTTTCTTATTGCCCTTCTAATTGCCTTCCTAATTGATTTGATTCCACTTTTCGATTTTCAATATTTTTTTATGTGTATCATA
This sequence comes from Sinohyriopsis cumingii, assembly GCA_028554795.2. Lineage (NCBI taxonomy): Eukaryota > Metazoa > Mollusca > Bivalvia > Unionida > Unionidae > Sinohyriopsis > Sinohyriopsis cumingii. The sequence goes on from CM068840.1 coordinate 11,269,916, forward strand.
CATCTTCCTGTCGCAGAAATGATAATTACCGGAAACGCCGGACAAGAAAAAACCCCGTTATGTTATATTGTTTAAATTATCAATCGTAGAATGTATATATGTTTATCTATTGTATGTCCTTATCCTATACACATACATAAACAGACACACGCACACACACGACATGATAGAGACGGAATCCAAGTCATTGACGCGCTTATGCATGTCACAGAATGCCTGATGAGGAAATACCAGTCAAGGAAAAGCAAGGATATCACAATTTCTTCCTGTCAGTCACTTTTAGCAATAATTATTTTCCGTCTTTTCAATGACTTGGATTCCGTCTCTGTCATGTCGTGTGTGTGCGTGTGTCTGTTTATGTATGTGTATAGGATAAGGACATGCAATGGATACAAATATATACATTCTACGATTGATTATTTAAACAATATAACATAACGGGGTTTTTCTTGTGAAAAATATGTACCTAAAACAGGATAATCTATAGGTTTGCCTCTCTCTCTCTCTCTCTCTCTCTTGATCTATCTCACTAGATATATATATATATATATATATATATATATATATTTATATATATATATATATATATATATATATATATATATATATATATATATATATATATATATATATATATATATATATATATAGCTAGATAGATAGATAAATAATTAATAGATAGATAGATCGATAGATAGATAGATATATAGATAGATAGATAGATAATAGATAGATAGATAGATAGATAATAGTTAGATAGATAGACAGACAGATAGATAGATAGATAAATAAATAGATAGATAGATAATAGATAGCTAGATAGATAGACAGACAGACAGATAGATAGATAGATAGATAGATAGATAGATAGATCCACTTATCCAAATCCCGGGACAAGCCTAAAGTCGTCTAAGGAAAGTTCACATTTGCAAGGTATTAACCCGCGGGCAAGACGACAAAATTTAGTTATGGATACATGTTAAATTAGAGATACATGACAAAAATGAGTTAGAGATACATGATAAATCATGGATACATGATAAAAATGAGTTAGGGATACATGATAAAATTGAGTTAGGGATACATTATAAAACTGAGTTAGAGATACATGATAAAACTGAGTTAGGGATACATGATAAATCATGGATACATGATAAAATTGAGTTAGGGATACTATATTAAATTGAGTTAGAGATACATGATAAAACTGAGTTAGGGATACATGATAAAATTGAGTTAGGGATACATGATAAAACTGAGTTAGGGATTCATGATAAAATTGAGTTAGGGATACATTATAAAACTGAGTTAGAGATACATGATTAAACTGAGTTAGGGATAAATGAAAAAAGAAAATTAAAGCAACGAGATAATTTACCAGCGAAGGATCGAGTTTAGTTCTTAATGCTATTTGTTCAAAGTCAGTCTCGCATCTTCTCACGCAGAATACATGATGAAAAGAATATTTGTTATTTAAAAACAAGTTTTCACAAATAAGGCATAAATATTATTCATACATACTTAAGTGTGAAATATAGAGACGTATTTGCGAAATAATTTTCAAAGATTTTATTCTTATATTTTCACATGAGAAATATGTTTCCTTATATTTTCACATGCGAAATTATAAGATTTTCCATCATACAGTTTGATGCTCGATTTTGCGTGTCTACAAAAGTTGTTCCTGCATCAACGAAAGTGATCGACAATAAATAAACAGAAACTTCCTCAACTTTTAGACATGGGAATTAATCTTTGATAAAGTACCTTGACCAGACGCCGCACAAGTATTTCCGAAGTTATTTCCCTTTGCTTCTTTGACGTCAACAAGAACGAAACCCGTTGTATGCATCGTTGAACCAGACTTGCACCGTTTTCAGATAGGGTCAAAAGATATCCAAAATGACAAAATTGTAATTTACTAAGACACATTAAGTTATTCGAATCCTACCGCTTTACTTAAGTCAAATATGTTTGTTTACACAGACTTTGAAAGTGAGGCGAATTTACAAAAAAGGAGGTGGTGGCAGCGTTTGTGATAAAGTGTTTATTCCTCTAAATTTCGATTCTGGAACACGTTTGGTATATAACAAAAATATTTATTTCCTACCATAATACTTTGTCACTAGTTAATATATTTTGTTTTTGGTACCACACTGGGAAATCGTAAAATTTTGTCTTATCAGTGATTCGCTGATTTTGAGTTTCCAATTTAGCATAAGCAGTTTGTCGGAAATTTTAAAAGATTGTTTTGAAGCATATCGCCGTTTATATGGCTATGGTTTTTGTATATATTTATGTTTGTTTGTATCCCCCCCCCCTCCTTCAATAATGACAATCTTTCATTGATCTACAATGTCTGACATGACTGTAACCAGGTGTCATCATCTGCTAGGTTCATTCTAAATGGAGTTTCCATACAAACACAGTGTCATATTGCGTACACTATCGGAAGTCTATTTTCCTCCGACAACAGACTGACGTACTTCATCCTATACAGTAACTCTAGGATAATTCCGTAAATTACCGAAAAGGTTCAGAGTTATTTCACATTGCACACATGTATATACAAATTACAAAGCTTGTTAAATCGGCGTGAAATACAAATTTGTATTTTTCTATATTTTCCTTTTCTTAATTCGACATTGAAAATATCTGAAGCAGACAACATGCTTTGTACCTTCTATGTACATACATGTGTATTTGTCCAGCCACCCATTCGCTGAAAGTGGACTTGCCCAGGAACTTGGGTTGACCTGCTTCCAGGTTCTTCTTTTACACTAAAGATGCCCGTTCGGTATGAAACGCACAGACGATAACGGTGTTAGGGCTTCGCAGGTCGGAATCAGGTTCGAAATCATAAATCAAAGAATTAACCAAGTGACTGACTAAATTTTGTGCGTTTATTTTCCTCATTTATGCTTTTCGTTTTTTAAATAGGTAGAGGGTTACAAACAAACATGGAGGTATATTGAGACTAGAGTAGGTGCTAATTGTTAAATGCACAGCTTTTGAAATTTCATTGAAAGATATTTGTTTTGAAATAAAAGGCACTAATCTCTAAAGATTAACTGTCTGAAAGATTTCGTTTAAAATGTGTCACCCGTATTCGGTGCTTATAATATGTTTACGTTTGGATTACAGAAACTCGATGCACACTGCGAGGCAAACAGTTAAATGGACAAAAACATGTATTCTTAAATCATTTTCAAAAGTCGTTTAGTCCAATAATTTGATGCATATCGACGATGTTAAGGTAATTATATGATTTTTTTGAAATAAACGATAAAATAAGCATACAAAATAATATATTTGTGAGTATAAATATGTATTTACTGGCTTGATCTCTCTCTCTCTCTCTCTTTCTCTTTCATAAAATGGTTTATTTCTCTCTCTCTCTCTCTCTCTCTCTCTCTCTCTCTCTCTCTCTCATAACATGTTACTATTTCAAAAGTCTATTTTACCTATCCGTTTATCTTTCTGTATCATTTATTTGTCTGCTTTTGATCTTTTCATTAACTATAAGGTGCTATCGTTAAAATATACCATATTTTGTCTTATTGTTTTACTCATGTTGGGACATTATATTTGAGGCTAAGTCAAATTTTCCAAGGGCAAATTCAATTTTGCAGTCAGCTTGCCCCGGGCATGTTGTCTTTATTTTTTAAAATCCTAACATATATGACAGTTTTTAGCACATTAAGAATTGAAATTTTATGGGAGGGTATGTGTATGCGGGCCTGGGATATTGTTTTCAAATGGAGATATCAATAATGTGAAAATTTTGCTATTCATAAAGGATCAGCTTTAATTTCTAGATATCAAAATATAAAATTAAAAAGAATTAATATAAGGATAGACAATTTTGGAAATACGTGTATTGTATATCTCAATAATTCCTCCAAAAGCCATTTGAAAATTATATTGAATTAGTAATAAAATATGGTATAATGTTAGCTGCTTCCACCGGGACATGCCAAAGCCACACACACACACACACACACACACACATAGATATATATATATATATATATATATATATATATATATATATATATATATATATATATATATATATATAACAAAAAAAAAATAAAAACATGTACTTGTGTGACTTCAGTTTGGCTAATCCCCCTCTGTTACAAATATATATGGGTAATGTGCTACTGCTCCGATTGTCACGGGTCCTGAGACAAATTTTGATGACAAGTTTACACAATGGAGCCGAACATTAACAATGCTGCGCTCTAATCTCTGAATGAGAAACCTTTCATTAGAAGAGGACTTCTCATAAAAATGCAAAGTACCTGATAACAAAGGAAGCTTATGTGTCTCCCTTAAAATTTATTAGGGATAGAATCCGCAGAAAAAATAGTAAGTGATAAAGAACATTCGACATAAATGATTCATAATTCTCATTATTAAAATCAAACGTGGGTTTGTTTGTCCCAACAAATATATTGCTATCAATATACGGCCATAAGCAATCAAAAGAACTGTACTCTTTGTTCGTACTAAGAAATAAGGATTTCTGATCAGTCTTATCAGAAGCTTGATTCTTAAAAATTGTGCCTGACTGAGATTCAAACGTACTGGTATGGGACTGTGTCAGTTTGCGATTTAAACGAAGTGCCGATGAGACCGACGTGGCTCTTTACCAATAAACTCCTGAATGGAAGGTTTACTGACAACAAAAAAATACGCAACAGCAGCATTATTTCGACATATTGCTCATCAAGATAGGTTTTAACGTCATCGTCAATTCAATTTTTGAACTCTTCAATTAATATGAGTTGTCTGAGGTTATCATAGTCTTGCCCGAACTTCTCGGCTGTGCACCACCGATCAAATATTTGTTCTTTTTATGTTGCAAGTTCGATATGGGTCTATCCATTTTATTTGTTTTTATTTTTATTTTTTTGCACAATCGAGATGCATCATAAAACATAATACTAATCACACTCAGTGAAATATAATCATCACTAGCATTGTCAATAAGTGAACTTTGTAATAATAGAGTCCTACGTTTTCTTGGCCATTTAAACTTTCGGCATTTTCATGTTCAGAATGAGGTAAATAATTATCTAATTCTTTTCTTTAAAAGAGTTTGCTAGCCTATTATTTCTGGTACTATCAAAAAATGAACTTTTTTGTAAATGGGAGGGGGATTGTTAACTTGACATCTCTCAATCTTTCTATATAAAGTCAAATACCTTTCTTCCCTTTCTCTTTCTCTCGACTTCTGTATTTCACTCTCTCGTTTTTTCTTTCTGATTTTGTATTTGCTTATCTTCTCTCTCTCTCTGCAAATGTAATTTTTTAATCTCCTTTTTCGAGCTGCATTTCTCTCTCTCTCTCTCATATTACATTTTTCTCTACTTCAGTTGTAATTCTCTTTCTTTTCGTTGCTGCATTGATCTTTTTTCTTTCTCCTTTTTCGAATTGTATTTCTCTCTCTCTCTCTCTCCTCTTTCTTTAACTACATTTGTCTCTCATGTTTGTCTTTATAATGCTTAAACGTTTTTAACACTTTTTCCATCTTGTGTTATTATCAAAACAATTCTTTTCCACCAAATTTTGGATCACATAATTTTTATTTCTTGCTGCATTAAAGAGGCCCTCGCCATATTGTCTTGCAATTCATTCTTTTTCAAGTACTCTTTCCTAGGTAGGATTTAAAATTAAGTTCTTCATTTTGGAAGACATTGCAAAAGCTTATTGGTTTCACTATAGATTTCAAAGACATATGGAATAAAACCAGGTGCTTGACAAATCCTGAAACGATGTATCTCGTGGACAACCCCCAAATTTTCTGTTACGACTTTATGGTACTAAAATAAGTAACATAAAAGAGAAAAAAAAACAAATAAAATTTGTAAAAGTACAACAAATAGTTTATTTCCATAGAACACAAAGTTAACAGATAAAAATTAACTTACGGCATTGTGAATATTAAAATGCCAAATAGTCCTAAAAGTCATAAAAGTTTTTTTCCCCCAAGTCCAAATGACACAATAAGACTTAGCATTACTAGCCACACGCCACCATTTATGGCTACGCCTAACTGACATTTAGATGACAATATGCAATATTATTATTTTACATTATTTAAGTCAGGATGACGCAAGTCTTTCAAAATGTTGACTAATCCAAGAATCAGTCAAGACATTAATTTGTTGCATATTCTTTATATGTCTCGTACCAACCATGAATGATCCTTCATTGCTTACTAAGATGGCGCCCTGATCCGAGGTAATTTAACCCTATTTTCGGACTTGATGTGTGTGTGTGTGTGTGTGTGTGTGTGTGTGTGTGTGTGTGTGTGTGATTTGGATTTTTAACATATTTTTAACAATTTTCCAGTCATATCGCTACGATGTCTGCAGTGTGGCAATTTAAAGTGATGTCTAGCACTGGGGGATCATGCCGCAGAAATGTAGCATAATGTCCCACCCAGTCACATTATCCTGACACCAAGCCGATCAGTCCTAACACTAACCTGTTAATGCTGAACGCCTAGCGAGACAGCTGTTAGTACCATTTTTAGAAGTCTTTGCCATGACTCGGCCGGATTTCGGACCCACGACCTGTCGCATCCCGGGCGAACGCTCTAACCACTAGGCCACAGGAGCGGTCTCGGACTTGATTTATTAACGATACTGATGGTTTTCACCAAGATGTTGGGAAGAATTTATGCAAAATTCACGAGGAATGTTCATATATAATAATGATTCATATAACGGATCATTATTCAGAATTGTTTTATGTATGTATGTATGTATGTATGTATGTATGTATGTATATTTGCGCGAGCTAGTGTGCATAATTGCATGCATGCACGTACGCACGTACCCTCGCTAGAATGGATGGATGGATCTGTACGTGCGCGGGTTGTTTTTATCCAAATACATCGATTGGTGTTTCACAAAAAAATAACAATTAATTAAATAAAAATACATGGAAATATATTATTTGATCATTACTAATAAGAACTATCGAATCTTGGGTAATCTTTCATAAAAGTGCATTGATAAAACAACACGTGGCAGTAAATTTAAATAAATGTTAACATGCACACTGGATGCACCAATACTATGACTATATATATATATATATATATATATATATATATATATATATATATATATATATATATATATATATATATATATGCAAATGATGTTAACATAGGGGCAGTTAATCATTACTTCTTATACGTAATAATTCATCTGCAAGCATACAATTTGTCAAACGTGCTAAGCAGAGAGTGGACATTTTGATAACTATTTGAAATGGGTTGTTACAAAATCCTTAAATAGAATGGTTTTATGATCATTGAAAATCTAGACCGAATAGATAATTAATCACAGGAATTCGGGTTTTTCGACCAGTTTAATGTAGAACTGATTTTCAGATGCCGAGCTGTTATAAGAAAATCATCATGATCGGGCACATTTAGTTAACACTGTATGACAATCATACCCAGATAACGTCAGAAACAGGTAGCGCTAGTTGTAGAAACTGGATGGGCTGGTGGATTGAATACTCAACCAGAATCAACTTAACATTAATTTCATGTTGAACTTAGCACTGACATGTTTTATAGGATGATGTGTCTTGTCATTGATGTAGCACTGACATGTTTTATAGGACGATGTGTCTGGTCATTGATGTGGCACTGACATGTTTTATAGGATGGTGTGTCTGGTCATTGATGTGGCACTGACATGTTTTATAGGATGGTGTGTCTGGTCATTGATGTGGCACTGACATGTTTTATAGGATGATGTGTCTTGTCATTGATGTGGCACTGACATGTTTTATGGGATGATGTGTCTTGTCATTGATGTAGCACTGACATGTTTTATAGGATGATGTGTCTTGTCATTGATGTAGCACTGACATGTTTTATAGGATGATGTGTCTTGTCAATGATGTAGCACTGACATGTTTTATAGGATGATGTGTCTTGTCATTGATGTAGCACTGATATGATGTAGCACTGACATGTTTTATAGGACGATGTGTCTTGTCATTGATGTAGCACTGACATGTTTTATAGGACGATGTGTCTTGTCATTGATGTAGCACTGACATGTTTTATAGGATGATGTCATTGAAGAGAACACCATATCCTTAATGCAATATATATCATATCAGCAACGAAGCTCAAGTAAACAACTCACGTTGGGCAGTTCCTCTGGTAATTTATCACCATCACTAGCCATACACTCGTGGTGAAAATTACTTTAACAATTGGCTAATCTAGATGTATTGTTTTCAAACATATCGTTTCATGGTTTAGGGTATGCATTAGATGATATGCCGTACTATACGGCTCTAACATTCCACAGAATAACTGCAAAATACAATTTGCCAAAGTAAAACCAGGATACAGTTCAGACCTTTCTTAGTAAGAAGTGCAAAACTCTAAAAATGCGAAATAAATACGTAATCTTGAATACGTAGGAAAAACCCACAAGAAACACAAATGCATGGACGAGGAAAATGAATAATTACAAGAAGTAGAACTAGATGACCAGATTACAAAAACTCTCACCAAATATTACCCCGTCTGCATTGTCAAAGATATATTTGATAAAGAAATGATATGGTCGGTCTTTCAGGACATCGGCGTAACCCTTCTCGGCAAATCAGGGGCCCGCATTTCTTCGCAAATCAGTCAAAGCTGAATCGGAAACGAAGGGATTCAACTTGAAAAAGGCTTCCAAGAGCTTTTTACACCTGTTACGTATGAGTGGAGCTTTTGTACACCTGTTACGTATGAGTGGAGCTTTTGTACACCTGTTACGTATAAGTGGAGAACATGCAAAACAACTATGATTCTTGCCATCTGTATCGCTAACATGTTGATATCTCCCAGGTGCAGAAAATATCGCTCAAGATAGAATAAAAGGTATTCGATCTCAACGAACTTACATATTTAGGTCATATAAACTTTACATAACTAACACGTGACTTTCAATGGGTAAATCAATTTGCGACCCAGCCGTTCCCCATGAAAGAATGAGGTTTGAGGCGCCGTTGGAGACAAAAGTTCGTCTAATGAGATAGTTGCAGTTGAAATGTCAACCTCGCATGTAGAGAATTCCAATTTAACAGGATAAATCAAACTGATGCCGTAGAAAGTCCCATTTCTTATGTTGGCTTTCTCAATCACATTGGTTTAATTGCATAACAATGGCTGAAGATTCTGTTTTTAAGATATAATTCTTAAAAAGTTATTGGATGAATTATAAAAAATTGGCTGAAAATGCCGTGTTATACATCGGAAATTCCAGTTTCACATGTGATTGAGTTGAAAGTTCCATTTCATATGCCAAGCTTTTCACTTTGTTCTGTTGATCTACACATAGGTGGCTAAATATTGTATTTATTACATATATTTATTAGATTTATCCTTTCAATTTTATATATCAAAATTCAAACTTTACTTGCTGAAAGTGAATTGATTATATGGTAAAATGTTTAGCACTTTAGGGAAATTTACTTTGCCTTCATGGTTTTGCACTGATATTCTGTTGACAAATATATTAAGTGATTTTTAAACATGTCTTAAAGGTGAACATATATGGGTTCCTTACACTTGTGCTAGGGGGTCATCGCTCTCTTCTTTTTACAAGCAGAAGTGGTACCTTAAAGATTCTTTGATTGTATTTGAAAATGTGTACACATGTGCTGTGCCAATCAAGAGGGTATGAATGACTATTTGAAAATGTGTACACATGTACTGTGCCAATCAAGAAGGCACGAATGACTATTTGAAAATATGTACACATGTACTGTACCAATCAAGAGGGCATGAATCACTGTATTGGAAAATGTGTACACATGTACTGTACAAATCAAGACGGCATGAATAAGTGTATTGGAAAATGTGTACACATGTACTGTGCTAATCAAGAAGGCATGAACCACTATTGGAAAATGTGTACACATGTACTGTACCAATGGAAAGGGCACGAATCACTGTATTGGAAAATGTGTACACATGTACTGTGTAACGTAGTCGAGCTGACCCTTTGAGACCGGGCAGAGTTTTAAAGAAACAATAAACACGTTCGTGGATGACAAATGACAATGTATTAAACACTGGTACTAATGATATGAAAATAACACAGAAAAGCATATAAAATGAATATAAAACACATATGAAATATACTTTGACTACTATGTCACATTCATGTAGTCAAAAAGTTCTAGCAACTCCATATAAACTTCATGTATACAAATATCTCTAGCAAACTTTCATATAAACAAATGCTTGTTGCAAACCTATATAATCAACTACTGGTTGCAAACATTTATGTAGTCAGACACTACTGTCACAATTCACATGTAGTCAAACCACTACTTGTTATTGTGCTTTTACTTGTAGTCAGTGCACTACTTGTTATTGTGCTTTACTTGTAGTCAAAACACTACTTGATTGGCAAATACAGGTTGACACGGCCTTCTCTCTGGCACGGTCACTTTCCCCTCCGCACTTGTACCCGTACGTTGGCACTGAATTGGTGGGTTAATCTAGTAATGGTACACCAGACGTCATGGTATCCACAAGCCCATCCGGCTGCTCATAACCGGCGAGCTGAATATGGAAAATAAACACACATTTCCAATAGTCTAATTTAATTGGAATGGGTTTTGTTGCAACTACCTTAAGAATATACGATAGGTACGAAGTATGACATAGGAATGCTATGCAATAAAAATAAATATACGTAATGCTATGACGTTAATACATACATAATATGTTTTCGAAATTAGTCGTGATAGGGACTAGATGAAATTAACTCGCTACCGCATTGCCTAGGTTATATCTTAATAAACTGAATTGCAAATACGATAAACGATGTGACCACATAATACAACAATGAACGTGCTTTTACGAAACTGAATAATTATTGTAAATAATAAAAAGTGTTGACTAAAAAACATTCGACTCGCCCAACTGTTTGGCTCTAACTAAATTACAATGGCACCTGCCCGACAGCTGAATATGTTTAACGCTTCCCTCTGTATTGGCTGTGCCCTTCAATATCTCTACCCGATATATATAGTAGTGCGCAATAATATATTATGTCACACGTGCCGCGCGAGCAATAAAAGCGTCACGCGATACGACGAAAAATTACATTTACAGAAATATTACGGCGCGTGAAACAAGACAACCTGATTATATGAAAAGTATGGAAGACTAAATGAGCCATATCGGGCATTTCATAACATACTGTACCAATCAAGAAGGCACGAATCACTGTATTGGAAAATGTGTACACATGTACTGTGCTAATCAAGAAGGCATGAATCACTGTATTAGAAAATGTGTACACATGTACTGTACCAATCGAGACGGCATGAATCACTGTATTGGAAAATGTGTACACATGTACTGTACCAATCGAGAGGGCACGAATCACTGTATTGGAAAATGTATACGAATCACTGTATTGGAAAATGTATACACATGTACTGTACCAATCGAGAGGGCATGAATCACTGTATTGGAAAATGAGTACACATGTACTGTACCAATCGAGAGGGCATGAATCACACTATTAGAAAATGAGTACACATGTACTCTGCTAATCAAGAAGGCATGAACGATTGCTATCCAGAATATAAGAAAGGCTGCGAAGAAGAACGACATTCGTAGTGTGCATATAAGTAATAACACTACCGAAAGGATATGTATGAATGCTTACAAATTTAAACATTAGATCGAAGTAAAATGTTCAGTTTCACGTCGCGGAAACATTTAGGCAATTCGAATAATATGTTGAAGTGGGGTTTCTCAATGAGCATATTGAATATGATAGCCAGGAAAATCAGTTTAATCATCATCGTTAAAATCGTCACTAAGACCACTAGTCTAATTAATGAAGACGTTGAAGACGATGCACGCGCAAATATCTATGTGGTACCTAATTTAAAGACATGAAAGTGTTTGCAACGGAGTGAACTATTATGGGAAAGATGGACAAGCTCAGATGTATTGTAGAAGTCCGTCTCTAAGACTATAATTTAATGCTGTGATAATGACGTGATACCAAAGAACCCTGCCTAATCGTATTCAATGTCGTTGGCGAATTGCTCTCGAGTAATATAAACTGCATACTTGTGAAAAGCTTCGTATATTTTGCGAAACAGTATCGATACAATTTAACATCTTACTCTCAGTTGACCTTAATGTGCCTATCTGAACAAACGTTTATTCACAAAGTTTAATCTATTTCGTTTTATAATCAGAAAAACGTGTATTGATAACGTTTAAACATTTTCCCAATAGCCCATTAACTAAATAAACGGACTGTATTCACACATTTTCGCACACGCCAAATCAACACTAGTAATTGATAGGGGCTGTATACGCACAATGGAAAATCCAGTCAAAAAGGTCGTAAGGCTGTATACGGACAAGATTTATACGGACAAAAGGTTGGGACTATATACGGACAAAAGGTTCGGAATGTATATGCACAATAGGAATGGAACAGGTGAGGTGACGTCACGGTACTGGACATTGGACATTGACATATATAATACATACAACATACAGACATAGATTGATGAACATCGATCGATTATACCTAAAATTGACTAAAAATGTTTTAATAGGCAAGAAAGCAAATCCTTTCGAGGCATATGAGTCGCCCTGAAAAGGGCCATTTTTGTTGTTAACATCATTTTGTTAACATAGAGGGTCTCTCATAGATCTTCTTCTCTTCCTCAAACTTCTTCTGACTTCTGGACCGTATATGAGGCCTGTCTTTAAACGGCCTTGTCTCTCCACATAGATTCTTCTTTTCCAAACGCTCGAATCGGTGATCCGGATGATTGTTCATAATGATTTCACATACATGGGTAAGTCATTATGGAACAGCATGGACGATACGAGAGCAGATGATTCAACGTTAGTCCACATCTTGTGACGAGAACATGTGAAGGAAATGAAATGAACCGTGGTTATTTATAGTGGAAGAGCGGACCGAAACAGATCGAGTTTTTTTTTACCAATCCAAACAAGCGTTGCAAAATTTAGTCACAGTGCGGAGTCTGTCTTTCAATCGGAAGAGAGCTGCTTGTGACGCCACATTTCTCATATACATGCGCTAGCGTCTGTGCGCAGTAAATCAATGCCACAGAGTTTTCAAACATGACGGAATCTAAGAAGACGACGAATTGGGGTGCACCGGCCGTGGAGACGAGAAGCGATGGCATAGCAGTGGCTACCAAAGTCAACATAGTCCTACTACCAGAAGGGAACGATTTTAATTGGCGGATTTTCTCTCTTCTTATCAAGAATTTGCTCCGGTACCAGCACATTCGCCAGTACCGTTGGAGAAAGCAGAGGGGTTCATCACCAAGGTGTGAGATTCTCTGTTAACCACTCTGAAACGGCAATGTGAAGCCATTAAAGACGATAGCTTGAGAATGTCCATTCATCACGATAGAAGTTTAAAGTCACCCCGTTTTGATAGATTTTAGGTGCCAGGTATAACTGACACCTTCCAAAGTCATCGACAAGATTCAACAGGTGCATCAATCTAACGACATGTTTCACATCACCGATGTTCATGAACCACATTTCTTTCTCTTCCCAAAAGGACAGGACGCGAAAATGTGTTATAGGTGGACGACCTTCGCAGGATCAAAAGTAGCCTCGTCCGAATTAATAACCGTCAAGACAAGATGTGTTTGGCCCGTGCCATCGTGGTGGGACGAACGTATGCCGACAAGAACGACACTGTAGAATGGAAAAGAGCTTGGCAAACTATTCAAAAATCGAACGTAGCAACAACGAAGCGAAACAGAACTCCTGTTACAGCAAGCGGGGCTATCTAAAGACACAGCCTGCGGCATTCCTGAAATGCAAAAATTGCAAGATGTCTTAGCACCACGCTACACCTTGAAAGTATGCCCTAAAGAAGTGCGCGGACCTCTGTAGTTTCGAGTCAAAGATTTCAAAGACGGAAAATACATTCACGTCTCTCATCACGATGAACATTTTGATACCATCACCACTATCGCCCTATTCCTCGGATACAGTTATTATTGTGAGGAATGTGACTATGGCTATAAAAATTGAGAGCAACACAAGCATTGTGTATTGCCCTGCTTGCCAGCGAACTTTTGTCAGACCTACCTGTTACCAACAACATCTGAAAACGCAAGGTTCACATCAGAAAAGTACTTGTCAACTGCTGAGATTGTGCCATACTTGTAGACATGGCATACGTACCAATAGTGCTAAGGCACACGTATGTTCAGGAAAGAAACGATGTCACATTTGTCGCCAAATCGTGGACTTGGAACACGAATGCTACATTGGAAAATACCATTCCAAACATCAAGAGGAAGAAGATGACCAGAAGAAAGGGAATTTCGTCTTTTTTCGATTTCGAATGCATGCAAGAGACCGGCATTCCAATCCCTAATGTCTGTGTGGCTCATCGAGCATATGAGAAGTACATCCAAGAGGCTATCTTTAGTCATTGCCCTCACTGCAGAAAGATTCCTGGAGGACGTGAAAACAATTTTCGGGCACCGAACATGCTAGCCAATCTCGCCCAATGGATCTTAGACCACATCGAGGAGACGTGGATCCAAGAGGATATCGAACGTTACGGAGATTGCCATCGCCATGCCACGGTTACGGCTCACTATATCTCGGGATACGATGGACAGTTTCTTCTTAGATACTATACGGAACGAAGTGCCGAACGTGGGAAAGTGACATTGAACGGAGCCAAACTTATTTCCATTCAAATGGGACAAATACAGTTTGAAGATTCGATGTGATATTTGGCAATGCCTTTGAGTCAAATGCCTAAAACGTTTGGAATGACAGAAATGACCAAAGGCTATTTCCCGCACTTTTTCAATACCTAAACCAATAAACATGCCTTTCTACCCCATTTGCTTGAGACACACTACTACGACCCCGACAACATGCGCACCGAACAACGAGAAGCTTTCTACGCTTGGTACCAGACACATGCCTCTGACCTCTTTCGACTTTCAGGAAGAAATGTTAAAGTATTGTCGTTCTAACGTGGACATTTTACGCGTTGCTGTGGAAAATTTCGAGAACTGTTCATGGAACACAGAAGAGTCGATCCTATGAAAAAAGCTGCACCATTGCCAAAGCGAGTTTCTTAGTGCACCGCCAACGTTTCATGCCCGAAAACACACTGACAGTCACAACACCTCAAACTATCAGTTTTGTCAAACGTCAATACTCGGCCAAAGCCCTATGCTGGTTACATTACTTGTGCGACAAGGGAGACACATGGATCCAATGTGCCCACAACGGAAGAGGCGAAAAGACCATCTGAAGGTATTTGGTGGACGGCTGAGACTTAGAAAACCCTCAGATCGTGTACGAGTTTAACGGTTTCTTATTTCACGGATGTCCCCTCTGCTACCCTCAACGTGACAATAAAAATCAGTTGTTACAACGGACCATGGAAGACTTGTACCAGGCCACTTGTCAGCGGCGTTTGAAATTATAACAGCAAGGATACCGAATGGTAGAAATGTTTGAACACGAGTACGATCACCGTTTGAAAACCGATCCCGAGTTTAAACGCATCGTGGAAAGTAACAAGCTGGTAGACCTACTGAACCCGAGGGACAGTTTGTATGGAGGACGGACAAATACCACCTGTTTGCTGTACCACGCGGACGAGGAGAAAGGAGAAGAAATCAGATACTTGAACGTGTGTTTGCTGTATCCTTACGTGTGCAAATATTGACACCTTTCAGCAGGGCACCCGCATTTGCTGACGGAACACATCAACCTGGACAACATTCGACAATACGAAGGATTGATCAAGTGTAAAGTCTTGCCTCCTACGGACTTGTACCATCTCATTTAACCTCACCATTGCAAGGAAAACTGATTTTTCCTTTGTGCCGTACTTGTGCCGAAACGTGTAACCAAGACCAACCTTGTCAGCACACCGCATTCAAATATCCTCCGAAGACGTCGTCGATACTATGTGTTAATGTTACCTGAACGTCTTAAAAGGCACGATACCTTTGTCTAAACACCAAAAAGAATGCTTTGCCAAGCATCGGTACGTTCTTTGCCAAATGGTCAAGAAGAAAATACTCATTCGTCAAAAGAAAACGATGTTGGTACAACGCATAGTAATTTTGCCCATGTTGTTAGGACCCTTGCTGAAAGGAGTATTGGGACCAATGCGGTGATGACTCATGGGAGCAAGATGAAAAGATACCAAGAAGTTAAAAGGGAGCTCAAAGGTCAAAAGATCTCAGACGTGACCTTTGGAAACCTTTGGAAGGACGAAAACTGACTTTAGCGCCTTACGAACGATAGATGGAATGCCATCGTTGGCAAGAACAACGAACCCCGCATTTGCCTCCCAATCCTCATTTGACTCAGATGTCCCAGTCACAACACGAAGTTGCAATCGTTGATGGATCGCAACGATTTGTCAAAAACAGGAAAAATCGCAATGGTACGGTCAACTATTGCAACGACTGCAACTCTTTTACCAGAAAGCTTTAGCCGAAACATCTATACCAACCCTGAAAGATTTTAAGACTGATGAAAAGTCCATCATAGCCAGTGACCAAGACAGAAAAATGAGAAGAAGAGTTTCAAACTTCACCAGAAAAAGTACGCAAGTTAACAACCCCACCAGAGACATTACGCAAGGTAACAACACCACCTACATCCAGAATTGAATGGATTAAAAAGATGATGAGCACCCTTTCTTCCACAGAAAGGAAAAGAAGGTGAAGATAGAAGTGAAACAAGAACCGATTACCCCTATACAGACATCCTCCTCCTCGACACCTAATGCTCTCGGGACACGCAAAGCAATACAAACCAAGAAAATACCACACGAAGAAAAGAGTAGCATCAGCGAATAGTGGGTGACCTATTAGGAAATAATGGAGAAGGAGTTAGCTGGCATTTATTACGATTCATCCGATCCTGCAGGTTACGGAGGAGTTCAGAAATTGTATCATGCTGCCAATACTCGACTGAAAAGTCTCCGTTTATCTCAAGTGCAAGATGGTTACAAGAACAAGCCTTATACAAACCCATTCGACGAAAATTTTCCAGAAGTCGCACCCTAGTGGAGAGCATCGGTTATCACTGGCAAATCGATTTAGCCGATATCTCTCATTTGGTCGCCTAGAATCGTGGCTACAAATATTTGTTTTGTGTCATCGAAGTCCTTTCTAAATTTGCCTTGTCGTGCCGTTAACTTCCAAATCTAGCAGTGAGTTAGTGCGAGCCATCCAACTGGTGAATTAATATGAACAATCATTGGCAATTATTTATTTCATCAGTTGTTTTAAAGCAAAAGTCTTAAATTCATTTTCGAATAACTGTAGTAACATCTGCCCCCCAAATATTCATCGTGTGTTATGGGTTATGTTTACCTGCACACGCATTGAGATTACAAGCAATTTTACATGTCCCTAAAATCATTAACAGGAGAGCAGTAAAAAAGAAGTCTTGTTCTGTCATCAGTCTAAACTTATCTGTAAAATGTCAAACATTGTTGCATTTTGTCATTACACTGAGACTTACAATAAGACTATTCATAGAGTGCAGCTATACCTGTGTCATTGTTAAATACTATGTGTTTGTTTCTTTGTGTCCTTTCTGTAAAACGGTCACTCTATTGTTAGAGTTGTTTTCCATGACACATTGCAGTGCAAAAAGAGCATAAAGCTAAGATATTTGAAGTGCAAAAGCTCATGTTAACTCAAAATTCTGTACCATCCAATTTACTTATTTAATATGGAAATATATCGTTTTAAAATGTGTAGGGTGTAAGATTATGAAAAAATATTGACAAACAACGGAACAGTTCACGTAATTATTGTGACGACGAATCAAATTTTTATCTTTAAACGGGAAACTATAGCATTAGGATTTCAATCAAAGTCATTATGACGGAGAGAGAGAGAGAGATTATATGTTATTCCTACTTTTAAAAATATCTCGACACGTGCGTTTCGTATTATATATTTCCTTAAGTAGTTTAAAAACACACATCTCATTTTAATAATACTCCCTCCAGGAAACCATCCAACACTGTGAACTATAACAAGATTGAACTGGGGATACAGTCTACTAAAATCCTTCCTTGGAAATCATCGATATAAAGTTTTCACAAAATTGTAAACCCAAACCTGCCGTTATGTATTTAGCAACAAAACTGACAGTATCCATGTATCGCTATTGGTACGATTGTTTGTGCATTAGATTCTTTAGTACTCAGGTTAAGAAAATAACTCTGATCTTCTCGCTATATGAATAACAACTGGAACCAATTCTGAACTAAAGTGGTGGAAAATATATGTTAGCCAATGTAGTCACTTACATTGTGTGATGCATTGTTTGGTCATAAATTCAAGGCAGGCAGAGCCGAGGTCAGGCGCAGAATAACACGTCCGATCCTGTTACTGTGTGAAGAGCGACTGATGCAGATTCGAACTTAAGGCTGTAGAAAATATGTGTAACTAATGAAATCGTTTACAACGAGCCACCCATTATTTTGTTCTAATGTGGTTTAAGAAAAACAGGCCTATTCGCCGGCGTTTGCAGAGCAGACAGACTGTCTAGAGTGTCAATTTGCAATCCTTGTTGTGTTCTGTTCCATCTATTCTTGTCACACCAAATACTGAACGGTTACATCACTGGGTCGCGTTTTGAAACGGACACGTTTTTTCTCACGTAGACATTTTTGACATAAATGCAAACATTGATATAGAGTGAAGTGATACACTACTGAGTCGCAGTCTTTTCTTCAAACAAATGGACTGGAATTTTTGTTAAGTGACAATTTCTAGTAAAGTTGCAATTGTGCTTGTTTTGGAAAATTGCAAAAATTGCATAGAAATATATCTAGTGACACTGGTGAAATGGTTTGTCTGCAAATATCAAAATTAAAGTCATATAACTTTCTATTGCTTGTGGTCATTCCTACTTAGTAAAATTTGAAGTATCGCAAAGTTATTATCGCAAATAGAAGCGGAAATAGGGGCCCGACAGTTGTTGTTTGAATACATTCAGAAAACTTCACAACACGTCTGCTGTCTTGTATTTATGTTCTTAGAAGAGATCACCGTTTTAAATGCAGAAGTGCAGTAGAAGCCGTTGTCACCGCTCCTGGAGAAGGGGAAGTTCTTCACTATATTTGTTTACAATTTTAAATAATCAAATTAGGAAACATGATTGCTAAATCAGGGTTAGTAGCGGTCGTCATCAACGTCAACGTAAAGGTGACAGTAGAATATATCGTTGCCGAACAGTGCAGTTTTCTGGAGTGTGTGTGCGTCCTCACAGCACGTAATTTTTCTTGATGGCAAGAGCAATCGTATTTTCTCTTGCAATATTTTGCTTTTTGTGGTAGGCTTTTAGTCGAATGGTCATCAATATACTTGAGGTGTTTGAGTGACACTCTGATACGCATAACTCAGTTTAATTGTTTGACATAGCTTTCGTAAAACCCCGAGCTGATATTTTTTTTATATTGCTATTGGTTTATGTATTGTTTGTATAGTATACTTTCTCCTCGTATTTACTATAAAATTTTAAATGCACAAAATATTTAAAACTAATGCGTTATCTTAAAGTCCAGGCCAGAAGGCCGATGTTTTTTTTTAACAGATTCAGATTTAGGAAATCCTGCGATATATGGCAACATCATGTTGGCAACATCATGTTGCCAAATACTGGATACTGACCGATTTCAGAAATGTTTAGTCTTTAACTGTCATATATAATTGTAAATATATAATTGTAAATAAGGAAGATCGGCACGAGTTAAAACTGTCACTATATCTAATACTATTGCTAGAATGGTGCGAATATAGAATGACACAAAACTACCGATACATGGTAACGAGTGAGGCCAGGATATTTTAAAATAACAAGATGGTATTGGCAAAGATAGTTTGATAACACTGTGACAATAATACTAACGGAAACTACATATATTGTAACACTTGTGTAACTATTTCACTTCTGTGAGAGAAAACACATATTCATGCCAATTTTCTCTGGTTTATTTGCTAATATAAAATACAGGTGACAGGAAAAACAGGCAGACAATAAACAACATCACAATATCGGTAAATATTACAATCTGTTTAATGGATAATAAAACATCATGATCATAGAAATACAGTTAAGAAAAATATTGACATTTCATTTGAACCTAACTTTATATAATGCTATCTCAATATCAGTAAATCCTCAAAGTTTAGGGGATCGAATAAAAATATGATGATGCTCTGAATTTGCCTAAGACATGGTGTACCCTATATCAGTTTAAAAGATGCACATTTTCAATATTTCTATCTCAAATATATTTTCTCTCGAAATACATTTTATACAATAGTATCTCATTAGTATCATTAAATTGTCATGAGGATCAGCTACAAAACGTGCGATGTTCTGAGTTTGCTTAAGACAAAATATACTTTATATATTTAATAAAACACACATTTCCGTAGTAACAGAAAAGAAAACCATGGGTGCCGTATGGGAAAAGTAATGTTTCTTTAACTCCTCGACATTTTACGTCTGTTGCAATCATTTGTATTAAGTAGATTTAAACAAAGACACTTTTGTAATAGATACAAACAGTAATATGTACATGTTAAATGTAATAAGAAAAGGAACATTATTTTCTGGTTAAGAGAAATGACCCTAAATGTTATTTGCCAGATGTTTATACGCTAATACTAAAAGAAATAAGTAGATGTTAAAACGAACGTTAATAAAATGCTTATCTGGTTGATTATAATCTGTTAATGGCACATAAATCTATGTTAATATTAACTGAGAGAGGTAATGATAGGTGTGACAAATGATTTAGATTATGTTGAAATGCGGTTAGAGTTAAATATGGAAAAGAAAAAGATTTACTTTGAGCCGTAAAAACACTTAAGCAGGCAAGAATATTTGTTTTCTATTTGAGGTCAACTGTCACGGAACATGGGACAAGTCGGTATTGAAGAGGACACATATCCGATGACTTTTTAATACACGGCTTCATTTAAGGGCAAATATACGGAAATAAATAAATCACAGGACATACTGGAAATTGAATAAATCTTGTTTTCTGAGATCATGATTATGTTCCTTCTATTAAAGGAACGATCAAGTACTCATATAAATCAAATATTAAATGCCTGTACATTCTATCAAAATCCTTGCAGAATCCGTAGGTCCAAAATACATTTTACTTTTGATGATATATTTATTTGTGAAGTTGAACTGGAGGACATTAGAGGATTTGCGATTTCTTATATATCCCCCAAAAGAGTACGAAATGAGGAACATGTTTGATTTATGAAAAGACAATTGGAGGATGTTCTGAGATAATCTACAGGTGCAGGTAATCTACAGGTACAGGTAAATTAGACTAACACAAATAAGCACTTAAAGAAGTTGGAGAAAAACGTCTACAAGGGGTTAAAATTAGGCCTAAAGTAAATTGCATGGAGGTGGTTAGAATTAAGTAACAAGAAATTTGAAGGGAAACCATATCATAAAACCTATGTATTCTGGGAAAAAGAACATTATATTTCAAAACAGATACCTCAGGTAAACAAAAAACATGGTACGACACTAAAGATCACCGTGAAATATTATAATAGCCAAAGTCGAATTTTGAGAATCGGTATAAATTTAGAGTGGCAGAAAATTATGCCTCGCAGTTTGAATTACCTAAATTTAATAGAAAACTAACAGAAATGATTAATTGCATACTATGAGTGTTAAAAAGAGCATTCTAATGAACACAAGTCCATGTTCAAATGTATGTACTGCAGAAGTTTTTAAAATTCTTTTGGAAGAAGTTAGAACTTCTTGTCTATGTAGGGCAATTACTAAAAGTTTTCAAATACAGTCTATCTGGTTTGTCGTCAGCTATTGCGAACCGAGTTCAGGAATTGTTGCCAAAATGAACACACCCAGATCAAATGGAGTTAGTTCTGGTCTATATATAAGAAGAAAATATAATTAATATGTATAATAATATGCAATGCGCGGAAGAGGAAAATATTCCTGATCAACGTTCTTCTTCAAAAAGTTTTCCATTCGGATTAATGGAAATTAAAGATAAAGGTCTTTATTTTAATAATTTGGCTAAATGGTTAAAAATGGATTTAAATATTTGTAAAACGTATCAAGTCATGCGTCACTGTGAATAGTCAAGTGTCTTAATGGTTTCCATTTCGACGCGGTTGCAGGCAGGGAGATCCCTTATCGCAGCATATTTTCACATTATATGCCGAGATGTTAAATCAGTGGATCAAATGTATAGAAATGATACTTTAAAATGCTTCGTATCCCAATATGTAGATATTGCCTCTGTCGTTCTAAATGCCACTGAGATATCATTGAGAGCTACATCACATGCATTCATGTTGAGATATCATTGAGAGCTACATCAGATGCATTCATGTTCTTAACAAAGATCGCCTGCATTTGCATTAACATTGGTTAAGAAATTTAAAAAAATAACAGATGCAAGGTTTTGTCAAGCAAATTCGTTAACTTGGGAAACGTGTGTCTTCGTGATCCAATTCTAAACAAATTAAATAGAAATGATAGAATTAATTTATTAAGACAAGGCTGAAGAATTAAACATACAATCTCAATCGTATGAGAGAAATTGGACACCTTTTGTTAAATTTACTGTTATAAAGAATGTTGTGTCATGAAAAATTATTTGATTATTTCCTTACCTAATACATGGGAGACCAGGTTGAATATCTTTTATTTCATTTTGGATGAATGGAATAATTGAGTTAAAAAGACTAATGTGAACTCAAGAGTATTCTTAAAGATTGAAAATGATTAACATCAAAATATTTATTGAACGCATCAAGGATAGGTAAACATATATTGGCTGCAGCTAAATGGAAACACTTATTAATTTAAACAATTCCAAAAGAATTATATATTTTTGTTTACGGAATGAATTTACGAAAATGATTTTTAGAAGGACAAAGAGCAACGTCTTGGAAGGTTGTTTTATTCATGTATAATAAGAAAGCATGAATCATATAATTTTCTTCTAGGTGAGCATGATGGTTCAAGGATAATATTAAAGTCTTGGATCACGCCATTTTCTGTCAATATATGTACAATCATGGACAAAAATTAATCGGGGATTTCACATGCACCAATCAGTTTCTTGGTTTAAATTATTGTCTACAACTAGGTCATTTTGAATATAAATTGTATGGTGTAAGAGTATTATAGTTGCTAGCAAAGAATAGTTGAGACCCAACAATTACATGTTTCAGATCGTATCGTATATAGACCAGCTTTGTCATACTGCTATGATTGTGCCGAATAAGTTGTATTCGTTTTGTAGGCAAACAATAAATAATCGCTTTTTATGTTTTTGGGTATTTTTTTCGAAATATCTGAACGATAGATAAAAGATTGAATTGAAGATATCACCCGAATATTTCTGTCTCTATGGATCTCGTCGGTGATCTCCCATATAAATGTATTCGTTATTGTACTGTTACCTTATATTACGTTCTTGTATTCATCTTAGAGGGGACTAGAAATTTATGATAACGATATCAGCATGCTTTTAATGATGGCTGTTTAATATAACTCTATCAGATTCTCTGCATGGCAGTCTGCGTTGCTTTTATTCCGACCCTCAGTTAGCTGCGTATTTTTTATTTCAGTATTGGGACTTATTTGACAGACAGACAGACAGACAGACCGACAGAGACAGACACACATATAGAGAGTCGGAGAGAGAGAGCGATACAGAACGAGAAATATACATAAATATAATTAGTGTGTGTGTTTTAATCTTACTCCTGTTATATTCTAGATAAAAGTGTGCACGTTCTCGGTACAGTGGTCAAAAACTCTAGTTCTGAATAATGTACTTTGTATGATATCCCTGTACAGGCATTCCATCTACTACTCCAATGGCTAGACTACAATACTAACAGCTCTTACAATGGTTATATTATAAGCATAACATATTATAAAGACAGAGAAAACACATTCACACGAGTTTCTCACTGTAAACAAACCGTAAGGCAAGGAGACTGCAGTTGACCTTATATGACATGCAACTCTAAGATCATTAGTAGCCACATTATGCTAGTGTCATATTTTATCAAACAATGTTCGTTAGAATAGAACCATACATTTATGGAGGCAAAATATAAAAATGTAATTCTCATATGCTAGTTGAAGTAAGCTGATAGCACAACATGGTACGTTCAGGTAGGCAGTTGTAACAAATCAGGTGGCTTTTATGATAAAGGTTAAGTTTTCTAATGATAGAGCAATGTCAAGGTCAAACGGTAGTTTTATCTTACTCTCGCTCGCATCTTGTAATCTCGCGGTCGTAGAGAAGCTCCGGGAATGAAGGTCCTGGAGTCATCTGACGGTAGAGCGCCCACTTCTGGTGGTAATAGGTCAAACTTCTGAATAAGTGTTGTCAGGAAGAGAAAGAATCGTGACCGGGCTAGGTTTTCTCCAATACAAACCCTTTTGCCTGATCCAAAGGTCATCAATCTAAATTTAAAACATGTGAGAACCAAGCTTAATAAATAACGCTCTAGTTAGCGCAAACACATAAAGTGACATTTACTGAGGTGATTGCTTGTCACCAATTCCAGGAAATGTCACATGCGCTATAGAATAAATGAATAACGAACATGAAGCTCAACGATAAGCGTTCTGAAAAAATTTCCTATTCCAACATGTAAGCATATGAGAAGTTGTCTATGGTCAATCATTTCTTTTCTTTAACGTGGTATGGTGAG
This sequence comes from Sinohyriopsis cumingii, assembly GCA_028554795.2. NCBI lineage: Eukaryota > Metazoa > Mollusca > Bivalvia > Unionida > Unionidae > Sinohyriopsis > Sinohyriopsis cumingii. The sequence continues at coordinate 11,294,753 of CM068840.1, forward strand.
TCATACAGGAACATATATAGATAACTACAAAGATTATGACCTGTATATAATTTGCGATAGGTATTTTGATTGGTATGATGATATGAAGAGAAAGAAATATATAACTGGGTCTTGCAAAATATTGTAGGAGTCAAACTGATAAATGGGTGCACACACTGACACTAGAATAAATAAAGAAGATGGAACAAAGAGCGATATGATCCATCACACAAAATCTGTAGAAGAGCTAAAATAATGACCTATACCATAACACATATAATTTGTTTCATATCCGAAGCCGTATTTCATTTATCTGTTTAATCTGTACCTTATGTAAGTTTCACGATTTGTGACGTTCACGAGTTTAATGCCAACAATGTGCATCACAATATCGGTAAATATTACAATCTATCCTTTTGCAGGGAACAACATTTTAGTTATCACAGGTAGACGTCATATTGAGACCTTTTATGCCTAGACCACAGACAGCAAATATGTTATAATACTCAAGCGTTTAAAATTAGAAACTCAATTATTTATTCTTGTTTTCATGACGTGAAAGCCATCTATCAGAATACTCGAAGCAGCACAAACTTGCTGGATGGATGTAAATTAGATTATGATTGCTTGTAAAATACTGGGCGGGTGTTCATTGCATAAAATAAATATTACTGAACAGGTTTTAATTGATAGAGATTTAATTGATAGAGATTTAATATGAAAGCAGAATCAGTGACATGGGGATGACACTAAATAATTATTATTTTACACTTACGATTGTCTCAGTGTGTGCTCTGCCGGCAGAAGTTCACCGTTATCGTCTAGGAAACGTTCCGGTCTGAATGTCCACGGGTCGCCCCATATCACTGGATCATGGTGAATTGTCCATATGTTGATAATTATCTAAAATAATAGATCGGAATATTTAACCAAATAACATATACATTTGATTGTTTTTATGATTTATCAATATGATGAAGAATATAATGAAGTTTTTCCACGTTTTTCACAATGTAATGATAATGCCATATCTTGTAATGATAATGCCATATCTTGTAATAATAATGCCATATCTTGTAATGATAATGGACATATCTTGTAATGATAATGCCATATCCTGTAATGATAATGGACATATCAAACTCTTTACGGAACAAAGGCATGAAGCCGGCAAGCAGTTCTTCCAACGTGTTATATCTATTCCTAATGATCTTCTATATAAGATTTTTTGTAATAACTTTTAAATATAAATCTAAATTAAATCAACGGAACGTTTTAATTATCTAATAATATTTCGTTACACACAAATCCGCAGGTGCCTGCAATAATGTGCATGCAGCTGGAGCTCATTTTCTAACTGTTTTTGTTTGTATTGATCTGCATTCAATTTATTGACGGGTCGAAAAAAATAAAATAAAGTATAATAAAATATTCAGAAGCTATAAAATATCCTTCCTATATGGTTTTACATGTGCCAACCTTGACGCCGGCCCTTATGTTAGTATAATGGCCCTACTCAACTTCACAGATGCATGTAAGAAAGGAGAGACAGTATTTTAAAATACTTCAATTTTTTCATTACCCACTACTATTCATTTTAATATTTTGATACACCATACGTTCTATATATATATATATATATATATATATATATATATATATATATATATATATATATATATATATATATATATATATAAATATTAAAATATCTATTGAAAACAAGGAAATGTAGTCGTAAACCATGAACGGTTACATCTTTTGGGAAAACATTTTTTGTGTTTATGTCTTGAAATGCATCAGATAAATGTCGACAAAACTATATAGATAAGAATAAGGGTCAGACTTAATGAGTTGTTTAAAAACCAATCAGTATATATCATGCACCCTTCGGTTTTGACACAATTAGCAGCTGTTTTCATGCTATGAGGAATATATTCCCTTTATAATGACCTGTCTCAATACGTTTGAAATAGTATTTATTTTAGCAAAGAATGGATAACACATGGCTATCTTATATTCACTACCTGTTTTGCATATATTACATCAAAAATAGTTTAGTTAATTAATAGCATAATGAAAACGATAGCTTATACGACCTATTACATAAAGAAACCATATAAAGTATTCTTGAAGCTTTCCACATATGTATCATAAATTTGGTTTGGAGACATTCGGTCTCATTAGCTAAAAGAATCGAATCAGGACAAATTTTGAAGGTATTGTAATAAAAATTATAATTATTTTCTTGAAAGTAAGAATATTTATATTTGGATTATGGCGTTCCAACGGTTGCAATAGGCATATCTAGAACACGAATCTTTCAATGTACTATTTTCGTACTATAAAAATCAGGATCATTCTAGAAGGTTATTGTCCATTAAGTAATAGTTTATTTTAGAAAATGCTGTCCAAGAATTGCATCAGAGCACCTCTGTATTTCCAAAGAAAATAATCACTTGAATTCGATAATTTGAAGAAATAAAAATTAAACCCAAATGGACAGAACATATAATACAACTTGGAAATTCTAGATCTTAAAGCACGACTGAAAAATTCTCTCAGTTACAAGATTATATAGTTCTCTACTTGATCTCAGTTCACAATTGGCATTTTCTAAAATAAACTATTATCTAATCGAAAATAACCTACTAGAATGATCCTGATTTTTACAAAATAAAAATATTAGTTATCACTCGAAACCAGAACCTGAACTATACCAAATACATTAATGAAATTCGAAATCCTAGAGCTGGACTCGAATAAAAATATTTACATATCTTAATAACAATTCTGATTTTAAATCCATACACTTAGAGAATAATTCAGCTATGTATTAGTTGTTTACAGAGAAAGAACGATTCGGGTCGTGCCGAAATGAACTCAGTTTTGGACAAGGTCAAATCCAACATAGAATGTTACTTTACAAAAGCATGTAATGAAATAAAACAAATTAAAATAAAACTAAGTAGCAAACAATTCAAATTAAATATACATACAAACTATACATATCATTTAATTAATGTTTCAAATATAACAATACAGTTGTATTGGTCTCATCACTGAGAATTATGCACAAAGCCTGTACAGGTGCAAATTAGGAAGAATATATCTCGAAAATATACTTTTTAGCCAACGTACTTATAATCCACGAATACAGGTACCATAACTAAAAAAACACCATTGGCTATTTAGTAATTGATTTCCCCTATCAAAAGCGGTCCTGGATGAAAATGAAACACATATTTAAAAAGATGGGGGGGGCGACTTTAATCTGTGTAATTTTCATCTGGATATTTTTAAAGGTCAAAATTTATTTGCATTGTATATTCGCTTTTTCAATGATTTACGAAGGAAACGATACAATTCTGAAGTATCGAACTAGTACATTTTTAGGGAATTCAAGCCTGGAACTGTTATTGTGATTCAACAAAAGAGTGCTGACACATCAACACTCTACATGCTACCACAGACACATATCGCCCTTTGATTTGAATTTATTTTGGACTTCTACTGAATTTTATTTAGGACTTTAAATTATTATGACTTTTGTTTGTAATTCAATGATTATTTGGGATTTAATTCGTAGTACCGTTAAGTTTCGTTTTATTACATTTTTTACTTTCTGTTATAGGGAAATGAATAATTTGTTGAATTTTATAAAGCTTGTTGCTTTTTATACTTTTCTGTTACTTATTTAAGACTTGTAACAATTACCATTAGGCTACATTGATTTGTACTTCTTTCGCTTTCAGTTAAAATATTTAACATAAGAGTGTGTTTAACATTGACTTGTCATCAACATATTTACAGTAATTTTTGCATTTCTTGATCTCTATTTCGACATATATCGAACGGTTAGTTTTGTTACTTAACCTTTTCTACGACAAGGGATATTAGTGTTGCGGACCATTATTGCCAAGACCGGGAGTTTGGCACTGAAATTTTTTAAAATATCAACTGGGTCTCCAGAATGAATGGAACAGAAAATAACAATTATAAAACGTAACAGTAAGACAACAATACAGATATATTTGCTCCACTGTGAAATGCTTACCCCCCCCCCCATGATTTTATCATCGATATCGTTCCCTTGTCGTAACCAATCTCACCATTATCACATTATAGTTTACACTGCTTATTTATCCGTGCCTTTTTTGTATTTTCAGTGGTTAAAATAATCAGCAAAGTGGAGACGTTTGGTTAATATCATTGCATTTATTTCCCCGAGATTTTAAATTTTATTTTAAACGATTAGGATATTTAGGATATCCAGGCTTACAACACAGCAATTTCTATTTGAAGCATGTATTCTAACTTTCCAACCCTAATACTGCAAATAAACAAGGTGGTCATATGGCATTGAATTTGATGCTGACCTGGCATCATTTGTAATCTTGTGAGCACGTAAATGGAGAACTATGTTTCGAAAACAGTACAGTTATGTTTCTCTGTGTTATGAAAATTAAATAGGAAACTCAGCAAAAACGTCAGGAGTGAAAAATATCAAAATTGGTTTATATGTGCATCAATTTGGAATCCAAACTATTACAATCCTAGATCTCACATCAAGTACCAGAACAAAAATTGAAACCAACAATTTAGGTAAAATCAACAAGCTATTTATTTTTCTACCAATCAAAGTGAAAATTCAAAACACGCTTACAGTTGAAAGAGATAAATCCCAAATTATCCTAAATGTCTTAACACATGTCCAAACATACAGAATGTTCTAAGTGAATCACAATATTCTAGAATGTCGTGATACACCAAAATGATGCAGCGTAGAATGTCTTTCGATGAGTTGTAAAAAAAAAAAAATATAAGTAAATGAGCACTTTGCAATTTCTTTAAATAATTTAAATGAATTAAAATAAAAATTAATCCAGAAGTTATTGTCCAAAGCAGGGATAATAAATGCATATTCTATGCTGTTGAGCCAAGTAAAATAAATAATGTTCTTATTTGCTTCATAAATAATATCATGCAAACAGAAGCTATTAACAAATGTGAAGAAACAATTTCAACAGCACAAAAAATGTCAAACCGCTCCGGCGGCCTAGTGATTACAGCGTCCGTCGTGGGTTCGTCCCCGGCCGAGTCATACCAAAGACTTACAAAAACAGTACTAACAGCTGCCTCGCTTGGCACTCAACGTTAAGAGGTTAATGTTAGGACTGATCGGCCTGGTGTCAGGATAATGTAACTGGGTGGGACATTATGATACATGTCTGTGGCATGATGCCCCAGTGCTAGGCATCACTATAAACTGCCACACTGCAGACATCGTAGCGATATGACCGAAAACATTGTTAAAGGTACGTTACAAATCTAAAATCACACACACACACACACACACACACACACACTATAAATGTCAAAGAGGTGATATGAAATGATGATATCATCCCCGTAAGGGTGTGAAAAGTAGCGAAATAGAAACACGTGGACTCAGTGATGATATTGGATAGAGTAGTTCTTTCAGGAATAGACGTTTTTGGAAAGCAACAATGTCGATGAATACAGTGAGGGTAAAGTAAGGTACGTTTATATAGGAATGCATCTAGAGTGTTATTTTCAAACATTATAAAGAGCAATGGACAAAGAACATAAGAAAGAAATAGGGACACAAAAGACAGAGTTACTATGTAATCCGCACGTTAGGTTGAAAAGATTCGGTATTGAAAGGTTGTTGTTGTTGTGGGGTTTAACGCCATTTTTCAACACACGATAGGCTATGCGTGAACGGCCAGTATTAATGGTGGAGGAAGAACCCGGGAAAACCCCGAGAAGAACCACCGACCCACGAGAAGCTGCTGGCAAGCTTTCTCACATACCCACATTGGCCAAATCCTGGACTCGAACCCACGCAGACAGAGGTGAGATGGCAGTGATCCGTAACGGAGAGCGCTTTAGACCACTCGGCCACTCGGGGCCCCGGTATTGAAAGGTGTCCACATCAACGTAGGTGTCCACATCAACGTAAAATTTTCTTTTTTTATTTAGTGATACTTTGAGAGCGAAATAGTGTCGTTCCAAAATGACTAGACGTATTGGAAAGCGATAAGGTCAAAAACTAGTGAAGGTCAAACTGAGTCATGTGCACAAAATCAAACTGACACAATAAATACAATAATGGTAAAATCTAGTTAACGTCAAACATCATTAAGCACATATAACCCAAATTTCTGCAAGTAAAAGTCAAACAAAATCATATAGACATCAAAAACATTACACAGTTGACGCAAATCTTAATGATGTTCCTTCTACTTCGAATCAATTCACAAAGAAATCACTCAATCAGAGAAACAATGATGCATTTATTTTGAAGCTGTTATGGGTAAAAAATCTTTGCAATGAATGTTTGCCAAGTAAATCAAAACTTATAATGATTTAACTGAAAGATGAGTCTCATTTAAAGATTTAAGAGTGAACATTTCTTATATAATATTGATATATAATATTGATAGTTGGAAAGTTTAAAGAAAACTCTAAACATTTTATAAATAATATATCCATTCTTCTTCAAAAATACGTTATACAAAGTATAGGCAAGATATACGTTATACCTGAAAATGACGGCGACTGGATAACACAGATTAGAAGTGGACAAGCAAAGGGATGATTGTAAAATATGTAAATTTAATTCATGTCATGATTTGTTCCGTTATATTAAAATATAATCATAGAAGACCTATTACACACGCTGTAGATTCACATTTTACATAGCCTGTCAAGGAACTGATTTGGGAAGCAACGTGTTTTTCGAATTTGTTTATTTTTCTCATTTGACGTGGGGAACATGTCTCGTCATACATCCTTCATTCAATATTATATATCTGAGACCTTTGGATTACGAGTCCGATAGTCCTCTAAGTGATATACCCCGGCTCTCTATACAACATTTGGACAATAGTTTCCCCTCCATTGTACATATTTCTAAGCATGAAACAAATTAACCGATAATTTCCCCTAAAATGTTGAGCCATCTGCGGGAAAATTTCGAACTACCTACGTAGGAAAATAGTAGGCTTGTTTTCCCTAAACAGACGGCCAATTAAGCTCGCATTTTACGGATGTAATAAATAAAATGAACTCTGACAATTGCTTGCATATAACACGCTAGCTTTGATATCTACTTTAGTCTCTGCTTCTTGGATTTGTTGCTTTCTTTGATCGAACCCAATCGAACCCAATCGATCATATATATCACAATTGTATCTCTGAATCAACATCAGATACATTCTCGTCTTATCACTGGTTTATATCAAATCGCATGCAAATGATTGGAGCTGAGCAATGTGGTTTGTCTTGAAAAGGTCACTCGCCGGTTTTTTACGCATGGTTGAACTTTACCACATGATAACAGATTCCTAATTATATCTGTTCCAATGGTTTCGAATTCTTACCGTGGCAAGCTTGGGTATGGTATATCCTTCGAATTCGACGTCTTTCGTAGCGCTGAAGCGGGTATAAAAGAGATGGTATCAATTTATGAAATGCATGTAACTATTTATACTACAATTACATTGTTCGTTTATTTATTATTTTAATGAATATATTACTACTTTTCATCATTATCATCGTCGTCCCAATACTGTTATTCGTCATCATATCTGTGTTAAAGCTTTGTTGCAAGAAATATTAAAATTGACACAGCAGTCTAGAAAGTTATGCAAAATGCAAGACAGCTTTTAACTATGCGTGAAATATTGCAACATCATTGATGAGTACTTATTGAATCATTTGCTACAAATCATCAAGATGAAATTCTTTGCATCATTAATTAGGAATCAACAATTGTGTTTTTGCATTAAAACTTTTATGTTTCAGTCAGCAAGTACTTAATTTTTTATTCGTTGACTGTTTATGTTACCGAGAACTATCTGTAAATAAAGACGTGGAAGGTGATGTTATGTATATTTCATTTGCACTGTGTGTTGACTTTTATTCATGATTATATATATATATATATATATATATATATATATATATATATATATATATATATATATATATATATATATATATATATCTAATTGTATTGTGTGTTTGACCTTTATCCGTAAGTGATAGTAGGAATTTTGCCAACATGTTAAATGGAAGTTGGATACACATGTTTGCTCACTTTGAGTTCTGGATACATCATTGAATTTGACCTTAGACTGTTCTAGAAACAAACATTTGTTTATAGTCTGATGGCAATCTTCATTTAATAACATAGTAGTGGGTATCTGTATTACATTGCTTTTAACATACAAATTCTGGAAATGAATTATCGATGTTCATACTGGTTATGCAATTGTTTTCTATGTGTTTATATTAAAGTTGGTTATATTGCAATTATTCATTCCAGCCCTAAAACGGGATCAGTGTTATTTTTGTATTCAGCGTTTATTCCAGAGGATATATTTTTTTAAAGTATGCAATTGAATCACAAAGTGCTCACTGATTTCCGGACAAAATCACTATCTTGGGATCACTATGAATTCATATAAGGACATTTCGGACCATATCATTGAGACCAATCCAAACTACTAATAAATACGTTCCAGACCATTGGTACAACATCACATTCAAAACTGGAGTTCATGCGGATCACTACTGGAATTCATTTGAAAATATATTCTTTTGGATTTCTGATAGAACTGTTAGGTCTTCTTGGGATTTAATTCATAATACTTTTTTCTTTATACATTTTCACTTTGTTTCTGTGGAAAAACTTTATTTGTTGCATTTTACAACACTTGTTACAGAAATATTACAGAAAATGGGAAGCTCGTCCGGGATACGAACCTCTTTACATTTCAGAAAACATTTTTTTAAAACTTATATTCTCTTTCGGAATATGTTTAGTTCCTGATATTTTAACTTTTAGTTTTAGTGAAATCAACAAGTTTTCCCAATGCCATGGCATGTGAAGAACATTAATTTAAATGCTACCCAGGAAATGGTAGAGTCATTGAAAAAGGATGCTTTGATTCAGCATACAAGACAACATGATTACTCTGAAGCGAAGCCTTTGACAAAGCAGGAAATAGAAATTAATTTGGTTAAATACTTGGAGGAAATACATTTTTAGATGGAAGTGATTCGGTTTTTCTTAGTAAGTCTCTGTCTGGCTCCACAATGAAAGTAATGGAATTACAATTTAAAATCCAGATGAAACTTTAGTGAATCAAGCTTCAGCTTCAGAAAGTGGAGAGAGAGAGAGGGGAAAGGTAATGCGAATTCGGATGCCAATGAAAAAAGGAAAGATGAAAATACAGAAAAAAGAAGAATGGGAAATGCAGTTTAGATTTAAGGTATTCAAACATGCAATCTGTAAGATCTCACACACACCCTACATATATGTTCCGGTTTTTATGCTACCAGAAATAATAGATTAGTAACCTCGCTCAAAGATAAATAAGTTGATCAATATTTTTCTCATTCTGAGAACATTGCATACAGTTTGATCTCGTCACGAGAGCAATGGGTTGTATTATTATAAACTGTATTTATCAGCAAAACCCGTGTAGCATACACGTCACAAAATGCTGATTGTGAGGTTCTAAATATGATTGAGGGATGTATCGTGAAAGGATATGACTTTGTACCTGAGGCATATCGAGAAAGATTTAGGAACTGTACGATACAATCTGGAGAGACCTTTGATGAATATATGAGGGAAGAAGAATACTTAGGTGGTGATCAGCCAAGAAATTTATTAAAGATTACAACCCTCTCTGACAACTCATTTTAGTTAAAGAGTTGTGACGTCGATACCTACCTTGATCGGGAAAAGCTCGAAACTTTAGAGATTGCTGCTCATGCAGCTGACGATTATTTCCTGATTCACACAGTTTCATTTTTCAATATGACTTCCTCTTAGCTAGGTTTTGCGGAAAAAGGAAACAATAAAGAGCCATTCCAGTCTCATACGAGTACTTTCGATTCTTAATCTGGCACAACCTTTAAGATTCAAACTTTTGATAAAACCTATCACAAATGCTTATCTTGTCCGAATGCAAGACGAAAGGGAACATTTTTTATGATTGTTATAGATTGAAACAATTAGCAACAGAATAAAGACAAAACTATTCTAAATGATCTTCTATGGAACAGGTCAAGGTAATTGTCAAATATTGAAAGCAGCACAGTTGTAACACCAAACAAAACTATATATATGGTTCTAATGAGAACGTGGAGAACACCCGAGGCACCCGCTGGTGACGAGTGGTCAGTGATCTACTACACTGATGTCCCTATGTCATAAAGACTGGAAAGTATTACTATAGCCCATAAAACACCCTTGGCTGGTCATTTCTGAGTCAGTCAGACTTATCACAAGATCTTGAATCATTTCGTATTGGTTTCGGATTAAAACTAAATGTCCAAATACGGTAGCTTTTGTCACGCTTATTTGCAATAGTATCTAATGATGTTGCCTATTGGGTTGATTATATTGGAATTATTCATTCGTAACTTAACATCTGAACTGGAATCAATCATATTGATGTGTAATGTTTTTATTTGAGATGTTTTGTTTATTTAAATTGTTCACTTTAATCACAATGCCCTCTTAGATATTCGGACTAAATCACTATTTGGGATTACTGTGAATGCATTAAGAGACATTTTGATTATATCATTGTGATGCATCATTACTATCACATCACCATATTTCAGGCTATTGGTACAGCGGCAAATTCAAGATTGGAATTCATTCGGATCACCACTGCAATTCGATTTGAACTTTATATGTTTGGGCTTGCGATATACTGTTTATGACCATTTGGGATTTATTTCACAATACTGTGAGTTCTTTTTAAATTTCCTAGCTGTATTCTAGGGAGATAATTTATTTATTGGACATTACACAGCTTGCTGGTTTTCGCTCTTTTCGGTTACTAAGATTAAAACCATCGAGTTATAAGAGTAGCTGAATTTTCAAGTATTATGTTTTATGTTGGTATTTTGAACTTAAATTTCTTGGTTAATACATTATAGGAATACATTGTCTGAATTATGTTGCTTGTAAATGAGATCAGTTGACTCATTTTGGAAATGGTGGATAACACCCAGCCTACATTTTCTTTAAAACTGGATTTTTTCTTGATAGAACAGTAACAGATTCATTAATTGTAACGTCACACCATCCGATATTCTCAGCATCTTAGGATTGACCCCAATTCTATATGTTTTGGTTGAAACGACACAATCCGATATCCTTACCATCAGAGCATTAATTTATCCGTTGGTCGAACCTTGACGCTATATGTTACCCTTGTCTCCACATCATTCAGTCGTACACGATTTTATATCTTTATCATTTTACGATTAACACCCCATCCTTTATGTTTTGGTTGGAAATCAACACGATTCGATTCAGCCAATGTGGGTATGTGAGAAAGCTTGCCAGTAGCTTCTCGTGGGTCGGTGGTTCTTTCCGGGGTTTTCCCGGGTTCTTCCTCCACCATTAATACTGGCCGCCATGTATAGCCTATCGTGTGCTGAAAAATGGCGTTAAACCCTACAACAACATCAACAACAACAAAAATTCTCAGCGTTTTGGAATTAACCGCCAACCTTTAGGCTTTGGTCGTATCTTGACACGATTCGATATCCTCAGCGTTTTAGAATTAACCGCCAACCTTTAGGCTTTGGTCGGAAATCAACACGATTCGATATCCTCAGCGTTTTAGAATTAACTGCCAACCTTTAGGCTTTGGTCGTATCTTGACACGATTCGATATCCTCAGCGTTTTAGAATTAACTGCCAACCTTTAGGCTTTGGTCGTATCTTGACACGATTCCATATCATTACAGGCGTAGAATAGACCCCAACATTTTGTTTTAGTCCTTTGATGACACATCAGCACAGTAAAGGCTATATCGTGTAAGGTAACTAGAGTAATGAGTTTTGCCCAAGGACACACCATGGCGACTGCCCTGGCCTCACCTGGGCAGGCTTTTAATGCACATTCTTTTGCTCGAGTCCAACACATTTAGTAATGAACCCTTGTGGCTTCATGAAAGAAAGGAACATACCAGTGTGGGACACCTACAGGTGCATGAGTGACGTAGCGCAGTGCCTCTAGTATTACCGCTTCTGTGTATGGCATCGCAGATCTGTCCTGAACACTTGGACATCTGTCTAAACCAACAATTTTGACAATTTCTTGATATATCCCATCTATACACTCATGGTGATGGAGAAGAACAAGTAGAATGCCCAGGATACCATTTCTGGTGGTAATTATTCCTAAAAAAAAGATGTCAATTTTATTTGTATAACCTTCCCTAATTCTTTACAAAAACACAGATGTAAAGAAATATCACATATTGAAAAAAATATGCAAATACGCAAATACATAAACATATATTTTATGAATAAATAATGCTATCATATAGGTTAGAGAATTTGTAAGAGATTCCAACCCAGGTCTGCGAGTAAATGGCACCGACCGCCTCGTCTGCACTCACCAATCCCTATCCCATCTCAACAATGCATACATTACCAAACTATGATGCTACAAAATCGATGGCATAGTTATAGGTGCGTGTAGGCAAGGTGATGGGTATCGTTTATCCAAGGACATGGGTTCGAGTCTCCGTGAGGTACGAGTAAAACGTTCTCTAACCCTTTTGATAATATTATTTATGTATGTTGTAAAATCTATGTTAGTATTATCCAGCATTCTCTTGCTGCATCGAGGGATATCACTTTCCGTTCCGTTATGATGCATATTTTTAAACTTCTATAATATTGTCTACCTTAATTTATGTCCTAAGAATCCTAAATGACCGTGTACTTAGATGAGAATTAACTCATAGGTTAACATCCGGGTGTGTCTGCAACAAAAGAATACTTGTACCACAGAATTTATAGCATCACGTGTTGGTGATATGTGCACGGTCGAGAAGATATAGGTGTTGGTTCGTGCAGGAAAGGCGATAGGTCACGTTTACCATCTGAGTTGGGTACATTGCTCCGAAGAGTATGAATTAAACATTCTCACAAATGTATGAAAATATAATGTATTCATATTTTGTAGTCATTCTGCTGGTTTTACCAAGTATTCTTTTGTTGGACCCAGTGATATCACTTTCCGTTCTGATATACATATATATAATATTTTCTATAATTAATAATACATACCTTGATTCTGCCTGAGGCATCCGGAAGTACTAAGTCGATTTACGGGTTTGCCTGCATCTCACGATTATCTTTGCCGTCGATGTTGTGGTATCATATTTGGTGATATGTGCATGATCGTGATGTTATATAGGTTGGTGCGTGCAGGCGTGGCTATGGGTGCGATTTTCCCGTAGACCTGAGTTTGAATCTTTATAGAGTACGAGCTAAAAATTCCCAAACCTACATCATTATTTATTAGTATATTGTAAAGCTTCTGAAGGACCCAGTTATATTAAATTCCCCACCATTTTGGGGTATATGTGTAATTTTCTGTCTCCGCATGAAAAATGGTACTAGCAGCTGCCGCTTGGCGCTCAGCATTTTGAGATTAGTGTTAGGGCTGGACAGCCTGGTGTCAAAATAATGCAATTGGTTGGGATATGATACTATATGTTTGTTATAAACTGCCACGCTGCAGACATCGTTGAGATATGACTGAAATATTATTAGAGCTACATTAAAACATCCAAATCACACACACACACACGTACCCTTTAAAATGTATTATAAATAACTGTATCGCAAACAAATACCTCTGTTGTGAATTCTGTATGCGTGCATTGTGATATAACCTACGTTATGTGTTATGTCACATTTCTTCTCTTCCCTTTCGCGTGGTTTTTGTCTTGATTATCGATACATACTGAACGCTTTTGGGCACTGAATCATAGGCATATTGCAAACATTTCAAAGAGAACGAGATGCCTTAACGTAGATTGTAAACAAAACTCTTTAATCAAATTGCAATTCGCTAACTAAACTCTTTAATATACATTTAGCATCTTGATCTAAACTGATGAAACCATAAATATTGAAACTAACTCCGACACAAGAGATGTTTTTATAGAAACAATAGTGAGATCTGTTTCAGTTTGTATATTACAGTCTTTACTATGTCCACCGAGAAACAATATTGAGATCTGTTTCAGTTTGTATATTACTGTCTTTACTATGTCCAACGAGAAACAATATTGAGATCTGTTTCAGTTTTTATATTACAGTCTTTACCATGTCCAACGATAAACAATATTGAGATCTGTTTCAGTTTGTATAGTACTGTCTTTACTATGTCCAACGAGAAACAATACTGAGATCTGTTTCAGTTTGTATATTACAGTCCTTACCATGTCCAACGAGAAACAATATTGAGATCTGTTTCAGTTTGTATATTACAGTCTTTACCATGTCCAACCACACAAACGTATGCTTCATGAAATGGCGTGAAGAACACGACAACTTTCCCAGGTTGACAAGAACGGTTAAGAAGGATACTGTTAAATCCTGTGATTAAAAACAAAATTAAAATGGTGCGTCTCAAGAAACTGTGTGCATCAAAATGTTCATACCACTGCGTGCCATGCAACTGTGTGCATCAAATGGTCATAGCAATGCGTGGCATGCAACTGTGTGCATCAACTGGTCATAGCACTGCGTGCCATGCAACTGTGTGCATAAAATGGTTATAACACTGCGTGCCCTGCAACTGTGTGCATCAAATGGTCATACCATTTTCACATACTTATAGTGCATGATTATGTTCAAGCTGGACGCAGTATACATTTCGCCCGCTCTGGTTTTCTATCGAACTATCACCATAGTCCGTGAAAGGTGTCGCCATCATGATCTCACTTACCTCGCTGGATGTTTAGTTTTCTGTGGATGGCGCTATGCACGTGAATATAAGGCTCGACTGTTTGAACATAGGCACACAGCGTTATTGTTTCTTTCGCGACATATTCTAGTTTTATAGAAATGTAAAATCCGATTATTTTCCTCTTTCTTTTTATCGTTTGCTTTTGATGGAGTTTTCTGATTTGTTGCCAGAATTGGATTTTATTTCGGATTTCCACTGTCAAGCAATTGTGACAGCACATGGCTTTCAGAATTAAATGTGTCGGTTGTTATGCTCCAGTCGTATTATAATATAATTGACAACTTAATATGAGTTATGAATGTTACACAAATCATTTGATATCAGTAGTTCCAAATGCGTGTAATCTTGTTAAATTTAGTTTCGTTGTTGATGGATTTAAGTGTGAATCTATTTATTATGTGAACCCACATATTCATTCTCAGTGTTAGACTGTTTGCAATATGTAAACTGCGTCTTATGTAATCGTGCATAACTTGTACAATGGTGTTTGCAGAACAATTCGATAACAGGTTATTTCACGACTGAGTGCAATTATTTCTGCTGATGTCGCTTAGGCCATGGGTCATGACTTCATTTTTGTTGTGTGATATCAACAATTTCATTCTTGTATTATGAATGGAACTATCTTACTGTTGTTCCTAATTTTTGAACGAAACAATGTCATGCCTGTTTTGGGAACGGAACTGTTGTTCCCATTATCTGACGCGAAAAATTTAATTCGCTTTGCCGCAAATGAACAATGTCTTTCTTGTTTGAGAAAAGAATAATTTCATAAAATATGTGTACATGAACGGAACAATTTCATAAAATATGTGTACATGATAATTTCATACTTGTTATTTGAACACAATGATGTTATAGCGCTTGTCTGTAGTTAAAGATTAGTCACTATTGTTGAATATCCAACGTTATGTCGCAAGAGCGGACGGATGTAGGAGCGGTATGTGAAAAAAGTTGAGCAGAAAAGTGTCAGAAATTGCTCGTTATAGTGTAGGTTTGTACTTATAACTTTTATTTTATTTTTTTTGGTAAATAATTATGTTTCTTTGTTGTCATGCATTCAAATGTTTTATTCGATATGTCATTGTGCCGATTAAGCTATGAGCGGAATTGGATTCTGGCATTATATTATCCTTCAGACAACTTTGTCACGCGAGATTTGGATTATTGTGAGAGTTTGTATGATTATATAAGGGTGTTGAATTTGACAATTCGCGTCAAGGTAATGGTCCTGACAAGGAAAGTGGGATTAGCAGTCTGTAAACACTACATATGACGTTGTATTAAGATTAGAATAAGACTTGTGTCAAAAGAATTAACATGACGAGGGAGACAAGCACGAAATAACAGTAATGAATTTAATGAATACAATAAAAATTTCAAAAGCTGGCAGAGAAAGAAACAATATAGTGGGAAAAGGAAGCTTAAAGGGAAAATATAGGACGGCAGAAACTGCCAGGGCTAGATGAAGAAAGGGAAAGAGTATATATGGAGGACATGAAATCGGATACAAAATCTCAACAGGCTTTATTGTTGTTAGAGGTAGCTCAATCAGTAAAACATATCCCTGACCCTGTGAACACTAAGGGGCTGTATGACACTAAGATGCTCTGTGAACACTAAGGGGCTCTGTGAACACTAAGAGGCTCTGTGAACATTAGGGGGCTCTGTAAACACTAAGTGGCTATGTGAACACTAAGTGGCTCTGTGAACACTAATGGGCTCTGTGAACACTAAGGGGCTCTGTGAACACTAAATGGCTCTAAGCTATTCCAGTTTGATGAAGATATATAAATCATAGATAGTTACCTGTGCAGATGTGCGTGGGACCGCATTCTGCAGAAGAGGAAGACGAATCATTTGACCGCATATTCTTAGTGAGTTATTCAAAGGTAAGCCGTTCGGTGCATATTCTTGTATTCCAACAAGTTACGCGCTGTGTGTGATACAGGAAGAGTCTTTAAACCGGTTAGAATCGACTTATTAAGAGTTGAAAAAGTATCTTAACTACAGTAATGGGAAAAATGGAACACATTTACTCATTCATATGTAAGGAAATTTTAAAAAATTATTGAATGTTAGAATGAGAAAAGACCGATAAACCGTTGGATAGGTTGACATATATTTTTAAGATATCAGTTGTTGACGACGATCGGCGAATAATCAGTCTTGTTCTTTAATGAGCATATGGTCACAGCTGCAGATTTATCGGACACGGATTTATTGGACAAGAAATTACTGGACAAGGATTGAGCGGACACCCAAAAAAATGTTTCGAAAGTCAATAAACAGTTTATCAGTTCAAAATTCAGAGTCGTAGGAAAACATAGGTCTCCTTTGACAGCAAATGTAATAGGCCAATTTCAGGGAAAGGGAGATGGCTTTAGTAATAAGAAATGTTAAACTTGTAAGAAGCAATATATCGCCCGACACGCCGGGTTCTATAGGGGTATTTGTCAAGGCAGTAGCTGCTATATTAGACAAATGGTGGAATAAACTTTATTATATGCTCAATTTGTTCTCCGTTAACTTTACATTGTCAGAATCGTGAAGTATTTTACGATACTGAACTCTCGTTCAATTCATATTAAACTCACGGGAATAAAGGAACTACTTTCTATTGTAAACAAACCATGGATGCAGACGCGAGCACTTTTCATTTCTTTTATTTGTATGTGGGTGAAGTAAACCAACTAAATGAACTAAAGTAGATGTTTCGTGGACTGCCACATACCAGCTGCTTTGTCACATGATGCGTTAACTTTTTTATACAATGTTTCGGATTTAGGCTAGCTATAGACGCCAGACAGGGTCCTTACAAATAACATGCAAGTGACAAGGCATAAACTGTCTTCTTTAGCTGGTAATAAGAATGGCAAAAATTATACTTACAATTTTACATCCTGAATTTCCTCAAAATGTACTTTCTTAGTTCTGCAAATCCGAATTACGTGTGCAATGCCATGGGTTCTCAAGCTTGATTACATATTTCGAAATTGTACTGTAATTTCGACTATATTCCAAGTGCAATTACATCCTCCTTACTGCACTCAAAATGAAATAAACATTATATTCCATAGCTTCTTTTTGGTAATTGCAATTGAAAGACTTCCTATTTTTCACACGTTATGATTTCAAACACTCAATGACAGAACAGAAGCACTCTTGCAGATGTCAACACGCTGTTGAAATCCTATGTACTTCATGCAGGATTGGCCCAGATAAATCCAGTCCATAATCACGAAATTTCGTAGAATCGACAAAAGTACCAAAGTTCATTAATTCCAGATTAAATGTAAAAGTTGTTGCAATGCGCATTCATTCACATTATGACTCCAGAGTTCAAAT
Source organism: Sinohyriopsis cumingii (assembly GCA_028554795.2). Taxonomy (NCBI): domain Eukaryota; kingdom Metazoa; phylum Mollusca; class Bivalvia; order Unionida; family Unionidae; genus Sinohyriopsis; species Sinohyriopsis cumingii. The sequence goes on from CM068840.1 coordinate 11,312,917, forward strand.
TTAAAAAGTAGAACTAAACGCCATTTTCCTTCGAATTTATGTCTAGCGCGCGACTAAGTTCAAATTTACCTGGGCGGAGTTATGTGCGCATTAATAATGTTGTTTTCGTGTAATGATAAATCTGCGCTTGTGTATTTAGTTTGGAATACGGCATGTATTCAGTTACTTTGTTTCTTGTAGGGTACTTTTGTGTATATATGTAAGCCTTATGTACAATAAGAAAATGAGCATAAAATAAAAAGGTTACTGCATTTGTATGGCTAAATATGAACTCGTTTTGTCGGATGGATACAATGCACTCCCAAGGTCGTGCAGTATATCATCCGAAAAACTCGTTCATATTTTCCCATACAAATGCAGTAACATATAAATACAGCGGAGAATGTGTTGTCAAATGATAATAAGGAAACGGCTAAAATTGTTAGGATGGACAAGAATGCTACGCTGGCGCACGCTCTGATTGCATGAAGCCTATTGCATTCGGCTATCGCAGGTTATTTTCCCGAGGCGAGCGTACCGACAACTGAGGCTAACACTAACAGGTAAAATGTTATAGTCGAGCGAGACACCGACTGCACCGCATTAGTATTAAGGTAGAGTCTTGGTCGAACTGAGAAACTACTTAATTTGGAAGTCCTCATTCTTGTGTTATATTATAAACCTGATAGTATTGCATTTGTACCAGTTCAACGTAAGCTGTATACTAATGTTGTAAATGATGAACCTTTTGTCTTAAATAGATAAGACGGGGATTAGAATATTATACATCGTGACACATGATATGCCTGAAAATCGTCTCGCCTTTTGTTGAAATGATATACATTTGTATGTGAGAAAGTGGTTAGGTTGTGGCTTGAAAAGAACTTACATAAACTTAGCTTCTAGATGGGGCATCATTTGTCTGAATTTTGAATGCGCTCAGGAACACATGTTAGAACTGAGTTGTCTGTGGATTATTAATTACTATGCTAATCGGGATCAGGTTCCAGTGTTTGCAACGGAAATGGATGGGGAGAATGATGTGTTGTGATGTGATTTGGATTTTTAACGCAGCTTTAATAATTTGTCGGTCATATCGCTACGATGACTGCAATGGGGCGATTTATAGTGATGTCTAGCACTCATGCCGCAGACATGTAGTATGATGTCCCACCCAGTCATATTATCCTGACACCAGGCCGACCAGTCCTAATACTAACCTCTTAATGCTGAGCGCCAAGCGAGGCAGCTGTTAGTACCATTTTTGTAAGTCTTTGGTATGACTCGGCCGGGGATCGAACCCACGACCTCCCGCATCCGAGGCGGACGCTCTAACCACTAGGCCACTGGAGCGGTTAGGAATGGGGAGATGTTTCTGCATTACCAGAACTTGTAGCTATTTATTGTGAAATTTTCCTTTTTTAAACGGAATCTTCTATTCTGAAAATCATGTGAGGTGGGTCGGGTTCTGTATCGTAAGCGTTATGGCTCCCTTAATCTCTAGACGTGGTCTAATCTTTATTTTTAACAGTGTTTACTTCTCAACACTTGGATTATGTATATCCACCCCTTCGGACTATTCGTCCTGTGTTTCTTACCTCCCTCTCTTGAACTTTAAAGCAAAAACGTTAATGGACAAAGTTATGAAAAATACCAGCAAATATTATATCCTGGATGAAAGCCTTGATCTGAGAATCTGTCAGCCATTGCGTTTCTCCATCGCGGATTTCCTGCGCTTGGAGCTTGAAAAGAGCATCGACCAGTCCACGTTCATGACCAGGTTGATACGTTTCCTGTTACATAATTTATTGTGCACATTATATTATCTTTTGACACGAACATGTATATTTATAAACGTGTGCAGTTTAATGTGCAAAAATTGTAATGAAGGAGAATAGTCAGTACTTGTATTTAATTTACTGGGCATGGCTTCAAATGAAACACATCGCGCAGTATGTTACGGTTAAATTTACGTCATGTAATTTTTGTTACATGCTCCACACAGGAACAGTGTTGGATAGTATAATGGATAGTATAACTGTGGTTTTGTCGATATTAAGTAATACAGACTTAATCTAAAATATACATTTACCCGCATGAATTCTGCGTCGTATACATACGGAATCAACGATGATATTTTCGTATAAACCCTCATTGTATTAATTTTCTCTACGTTTTATCTGGAAGTGCAGTTTATTCTCTTTCTTTATTTGTTAGCGTTTTTTGTGATGTAAGTAAGGAGACGTGATAAATTTTAGCTTTCGTACTTTGATTGTAGGAAAATAATATCGTCTCCTTTCATTCATTTGAATCATAAAGTGTGAAATATATTATATGATGTTATAGACTGCAATATTAGAAATAAAGATGTATGTGTCATTTGTGAGCATGGCGTGATTCTCAACCATTAGAAGACTGTAGTTTTGTCAGTACAGTATTTTGTTTACATAACGCTCCTATAAAATACGCTGAACGTCACCGTGCAGTGAACTGCGTTCTGTATAGATAACATGTAAATAGGAGTTTTAAACTAATATTTCCTTCTTCAGGGTTCTAAAATTACTGAATGCAGCAATGTTCAGTGGTAGATATGGTTAAAGAACGAATTGTTCCTCGATACTGGATGTAAACTACTTTATTAAATACTTTAGTAGGGTATTTTTTTATAAGCAATGTGTACGTAGAAGGTGTGTAGTATTTGGGTGTCAACGGCAGAACGTGGTGGACAAAAACGGAACCTCCAGAATTATTTTATGTCAAATATAAGAATCCAATCACTTCAATACAGACTGAACATATCTAGAAATAGAGCATCAACGTCGTAAGTAGAAACTGTTCTGATGTCTAAATAGTTCACTAAACTGCTGAATAGCAGCCTTTCAAAATATCTCCACTGCTGAATAGCATCCTTTCAAAATTCAAAATATATCCACTGCTGAATAGCAGCCTTTCAAAATATTTCCACTGCTGAATAGCAGCATTTCAAAATTCAAAATATCTCCACTGCTGAATAGCAGCCTTTCAAAATATCTCCACTGCTGAATAGCATCCTTTCAAAATTCAAAATATCTCCACTGCTGCATAGCAGCCTTTCAAAATATCTCCACTGCTGAATAGCAGCCTTTCAAAATATATCCACTGCTGAATAGCAGCATTTCAAAATATCTCCACTGTTGAATAGCAGCCTTTCAAATTATTTCCACTGCTGAATAACAGCCTTTCAAAATATATCCACTGCTGAATAACAGCCTTTCAGAATATCTCCACAGCTTTTACTGCATTTGTGAATGGCAGTTTTAATTTCATTTAAGCCAGGCAACGAAATATCCTCATATTGACACCTATATAAGGACTTTATTTGTTGCCACTGATTATAAGAAATAATAAAAGTCAACGTTGATCATTTATTTGGGTAAAGTTAAGAGTCATACATGGATTTTTTAGAGTGAAACGTGGATTTTTAGTTATACTTTGACTTTTAGAGTCATACTTTGACTTTTACGAGTTACACATAGACCTTTAAGAGTGAAACGTCGATTTTTAGAGTCAAACGATGGCTTTTAGAGTCATATTTTGACTTTTATCAGTAAAACTTAGATTTTTGAGTCATACTTGGTCTTTTAGAGTCATACTTGGACTTTTAAGAGTGAAACGTGGACTTTAGAGTCATACTTTGACCTTTAAGAGTGAAACGTGGCTTTCTAATCATACGATGACTTTTAGAGTCATACTTGGACTTTTAAGAGTTATACATGGACTTTTGAGAGTGGAACGTGGATTTTTAGAGTCAAACTTTGACTTTTAGAGTCATACTTGGACTTTTAAGAGTTATACATGGATTTTAAAAGTCAAACGTAAATTTTTAGAGTCATACTTTGACTTTGAGAGTCATACTTTGACCTTTAAGAGTGAAACGTGGCTTTCTAATCATACGATGACTTTTAGAGTCATACTTGGACTTTTAAGAGTTATACATGGACTTTTGAGAGTGGAACGTGGATTTTTAGAGTCAAACTTTGACTTTTAGAGTCATACTTGGACTTTTAAGAGTTATACATGGACTTTTAAGAGTCAAACGTAAGTTTTTAGAGTCATACGATGACTTTTAGAGTCATACTTTGACTTTTAAGAGTGAAACGTGGATTTTTAAAGTCACTCGATGACTTTTAGAGTCATACTTTAACTTTTAAGAGTGAAAGGTGGATTTTAGAGTCATACGATGACTTTTAGAGTTATACATGGACTTTTAAGAGTGAAACGTAGATTTTTAGAGTCAAACGATAGCTGTTAGATTCATACTTTAACTTTTAAGAGTAAAACGTGGATTTTTGAGTCATGCTTTGACTTTTGAGTCATAACTTGGACTTTTAAGAGTTATACATGGACTTTTAGAGTCATACCTTGACTTTTAAGAGTGAAACGTGGATTTTTAAAATCATTCGATGACTTTTAGAGTCATACTTTGGCTTTTATGAGCTTTACGTGGACTTTTAAGTGTGAAACTTGGATTTTTAAAATCATTCGATGACTTTTAGAGTCATACTTTGACTTTTAAGAGTCATACATGGACTTTTAAGAGTGAAACGTGGATTTTTATTTATACTTTGACTTTTAGAGTCATGCTTTGACTTTTACGAGTTATACATGGACTTTTAAGAGTGAAACGTAAATTTTTTGAGTCAAACGATGGCTTTTAGAGTCATACTTTGACTTTTATGAGTAAAACGTAGATTTTTTAGTCATACTTGGACTTTTACATTCATACTTGGACTTTTGAGAATGAAACGTGGACTTTAGAGTCATACTTTGACTTTGAGAGTCATACTTTGACCTTTAAGAGTGAAACTTGGCTTTTTAATCATACGATGACTTTTAAGAGTTATACATGGACTTTTAGAAGTCAAACGTAAACTTTTAGAGTCATACGATGACTTTTAGAGTCATACTTTGACTTTTAAGAGTGAAACGTGGATTTTTGAGTCATACGATGACTTTTAGAGTTATACATGGACTTTTAAGAGTGAAACGTAGATTTTTAGAGTCAAACGATAGTTGTTAGATTCATACTTTAACTTTTAAGAGTAAAACGTGGATTTTTGAGTCATACTTTGACTTTTAGAGTCATAACTTGGACTTTTAAGAGTTATACATGGACTTTTAGAAGTCAAACGTAAATTTTTAGAGTCATACGATGACCTTTAGAGTCATACTTTGACTTTTAAGAGTGAAACGTGGATTTTTAAAGTCACTCGATGACTTTTAGAGTCATGTTTTAACTTTTAAGAGTGAAAGGTGGATTTTAGAGTCATATGATGACTGTTAGAGTCATACTTGGACTTTTAAATGTGAAACTTAGATTTTTAGGGTCATACATTTATGTAGCGTTAATTTGTCAAGTATTTTTAGTAACGTCATCTGAATAGTTAGTGACCGATTCAAATTTTCAAGAATGTATTGCACATATTTCATTATATTTCTTACATTCTCTGTATAGTGACAGAGCAATTCATAGCATTGGCGACATGCTGAATAACATAAACAGCTAAAGAATAGATAACGATAACAAACTCTAAGAATATACAGGTTCAGAAACAACGAAAATTGTATGCATTTGTATATTACCAATTGATGAAGTGTAATCTATTTTACTATTGTTTTATCAGCGGCTAACAATACATATTTGTGTCAGCCATTTGCCTGAACTACTCTAAAAATAATCTAGCTATGTCTGACAAAAGTTTAAGTAAGTGTATTTTGCTGGCTTAACTAAACCAGCTAGGCTAGAAGCCTGAGTGCTCATAGTTATTTTGAGATGCGCATTGTACAAGTGTTAGTTGTACACTAAAGCTGCAATTGCTCGTGATGATATAAGTATCTTATTTTGCTTTCTTACGAAAATATTTTTAGTAGGTAAATCTTAATTGTCTCATTTATTTCTAATTGTTCATGTGAAACCAAAGATTACTAGCAATTTCTGCAGCTCAAATTCCCACTATTTAAAAAGAAAAGTGTTTAAGCTATACCTTTCTGCAAATTCATGGTTGTTGTCAATCTAAAATAACATAATAGGCTATCAAAATATAAAATGTGAGTACCTTTTGCAAAACGAAATATTTTTCCAGTAGCTCCTTCCTGGCATCCATTGTACGCCTGTATCTACGACCCACCTCCACAGGCATGAAGCGTAAGAATGGAAACATCGTTAGCATAACTTCTGCCGTTACTATCACGGTATCGTTGACGCTGTTGTTGTATTTCCATATCAACTCTGAATCAGCCTCGTCTACAGTTGAGCCAGTTAACTGCGAATGGATTTGAGTCATATTGATAATATTCCACCACTCACCCTCCCCCCCCCCCCCAGAAACAAGTTAGAATACAGAATAAATATTCGATTCTATGTTTCCAAGGTAAATAATCGAATATTATCAGAACAACACCTTTATTCAAAATGAACTTGCTTTGGAAGTCAAACAACTATTGAGGTACAGAAACTGAAGTCATATTCAAAACTTCAAAACGAACATTCATATACGTAGTCTCCCAATACAATTTAAATGTTTCTGCTATGCAGCAATGCAGTTATAAAGTTAATCCATGGGTGATAAGATAATCTACGGGTTACAAAATAATTTCTGGGTTGTTGTTTTTCCGAAATTGCTCTAGTCAAGATCTAAGCTCTTAAACTGATGGTGGTTTTAATCTTTTTGCTAAATATTTCGTCACTTCTTGTGGCTAAGTTGAAAATACGACGCTTTATCAGAATTACCATAGCTGGCATATGGCAGTGATATTGTGTATGTAGTTTTTTTTATTTCTTTTACAACACAAAAATGCACTATTGTCTTTATGGGCCAGTTGACTGTCTTAACGGATGTTAGATAAGGAACAAAAATGTACGAAGATGCATCCATCCATCCATCCATCCATCCATCCATATATATATATATATATATATATATATATATATATATATATATATATATATATATATATATATATATATATATATATTACCAAAATCACTATAACGTTGGCCACTGAGCGGGAGAGTAATGCTGTTGGGTCAAAATCCTGATCACCTAGATCTATTATACTCTTGTTCATCCTTTCCAGCTCTTGCGCTGCCAGAGTTTCGAACCGATGGACGCCATCCCCGTACATGGACAGTCCTTTGTACATGAACTTCCTCAAACGAAACCAAGTCTCTCCGTATTTGCCTTTAAAACAATAATTACGATGAGGTTTAAAGTATAGAGAAAAGAAGAAGAAAAATAAGACGATGGGGAGGAGGTGGATGATGTCATTTGGTGGATCTCTGTTAAATCTGAAGATAATTGTCGTAGCATTAACATGTTAAGAACCATCACAAACACGTTACTCTCTAAGAGAACTCAATTCACGTTTCAGGACAATGTTCTAGGTATGTCACCATTCAAAGGGGTATCTTCCGAAGAGGTACCCTGGCGCCACTGTTGTTATTTATTAGGCTAAACGCGTCTTTGAGAGGAATATTGTTTTATCATTAAACCAGGTAAGCACCCTGAACGAACTTCATATTAGTCGATAGTAATGGATCAAATATTGGACGGTTTGATGCCCTTTCGAAAAACTGAATCTGAAATCACCTGGCTGGTACAGACAGTAAACATTGCTTACATTCAAATCTATTTTGGAATCGACAAGTGCGGGGCTATAAACTTAAGAGTGACAATCTAAAGATCTGATGCGATGGATTGGTCCATACAGATATGGAACATATGAACTTATAGACGTGAACGTTAATGCCCATCCACAACACACTACAGTATGTCGCGTAAACATCTCAAGTGCGTCATCTCTAGTCCAGTTATATGGCTTTTCGATACAGAACTAAGGAGAACGTGAACATAGAGGAGTAAGTTCAAAGAGCGAGCTTTTGTATAATTACGCAAAGTGTCATTCAAATTAAATCATTCTATGTAATCTGAATTATTATAATGTCATATGCGTATTTAACAAATATATACAATACAGCTTTTATTGTATAAAACTTTCATTTTCGTGGGTAGAGGTGTTATGTATCTCTATTGTGTCTGTTTATCTTTAGTCTATAATTGTAGATGGTACGTTAAGATAATGGCCATCCGTGAAGAACTTGTCTACATAGTTAATTTCTGTCCATGAGTGTAAATCGTAAATAAGATGTTGTCGTAGCTTTGTGAGTTCAGAATCCTTTAGAAACAGACTTATTTACAGTTGGACTGGAACTTTCGATTGGAATGGCTCACAACAAGATTGCGCAAAAAAGGTGCATAAATAGGGACTTGATAAATAAATAAATAATTTATAAGTTAGATCAGTCAGTTGAATCCTTTAATGTTGCTATTGTGATTCAAGATACCTCATTTATTTGAATTATTCATTGGAATTACTAAATGCTCATTAACGTTGGAATTATTGTTAGACGTTCTGGAATGATTCCTTGTAAACCATCACAACATTCAAGACTACTGGAATTCACCCGGAAATGTACAAATTTTCGGATGTCTGATAGGACATTTAGGATTATTTGCGAATTAAGTCACAATCCTGTAAGTGTCTCTTAAAGCTGTACTTTGTATCTTAGAGAAATACATTGTGCGTTGGTTTTACTTGAATTGTTGGTTTGACTTCTTTCTGTTAATTAATTTAAGAGCTATACTCGTAGCAATAAACATTCTGTGATATCACCACTGAGATCAACATAAGTCCGGATATAGTAATGAATGACAAGAAGCGGTACGTAACCTTTTACGCGAACATAACAGTACCAGCGGATTCTCATTTATCGCCGCAAGATGAGAAGTGAGAACAAATGACAAACGGATCAGGCGGAGATCGTACCTATTGTTTTTCGATCACTAATAGTAAGAAAAATTCAGCGTAAAGACGCTAATAAGGGCCGGGAAACCATTTCTTCTTTTTATAAATAGCAATTCTTGGAATATTAATAATACACCATTACTAACAGTAGCAGTTATCGCAAAAGGTTATTACATTATCGGATAAGAAGTGTTATGTAAATTTAATTTGCATTGTTTGTTAGGTTTTCTAAAGTTTTTCTTTCGTCATATGCTACTGGTATTGTAACATTGCATGTTTGACTTGACCTTATCCAAAAAAAAATCATTTTCTACTTGACCTGTATTATTTATATTTTTGTTCTGTAAACGACTAAGTCATTGCTAAATATTCCATATGTGTATGTGACTAATATTACGATCATTCCAATTAGAAATGAACATGTTAATTTTGGTATGAGTCTAGGTTATGGGAATTTCCTTACAAATATACCTGGCCTACTGGACTTATTCCATTTTTTAAATTATAATTTTGGCCAGAATTTGATGAACTGAATCTTCTCTGCAAATGCAAAGTGCTCATCAAAAATAACATTCTTGGAAATAGAGGCTTGAAATTATGCCGATATTTCAAAACATGATTTAATTCTTGTGTTGTATTATCGTGACTGTGGGCACATCATAATTATTCGGGACACTACATGCACATCAACACCTTCAGCCATGGATTTATTAGTACATGTGTATGTAATTTAATTTAATTCGCAATACCGTTTTTTTTTTCCACTTTTACTTTGTATCTTATGGAAATATATTTTCTTGAATTTGACAGAGCTTGTTGTTTCTTGCTATTCTTTTCTATTACTTATTTTGAGACTATAAAGTCGTAGTATACAATTTGGCGTTTGTCTTTGGATACGAATTTTTTAATATATTTCAGAAAACAATTTCTAGAAATATAACTTCGCTTTGTTGTGGTATTGTCTAAGTCCCAGGTACTCTTTCATATTTAATAAATCAAGAATCTTCTGCAATGACGTCTAAAATTGAAAACCTTATTTCAAATCCTACCTGGAAACGGTTAGACTCAAAAAAGGAAGAATTTCTCCAGCTTGCAAGAAAATATTACTTTTCTGAGGTGAGGGCTTCTTTAATGAAGCAAGAAATAACAACAAAAATATTTTGTTAAAATATTTGGTGAACAAAAATGTTTTGGATAATATTGCTCTTAATTTGAATAGGGAGGCTCTATCTAATTTAAAAGTTATGGAATTTAAATTGAAATGCAAGAACTAGCGGAGCTAAGACAATATTACCTTCAAGACATGCAAATAGATAAATAGAAAAGGGAGAAGAAAATGCAGTTGCAGAAAGAAAAAGAGGAAGGTTAAATACAGGTGCAGGAAGAAATAGAGAAATTGAAGTAGGCTAATGCAAACCAAAATATAAAAAGACGAAGAGGGAGAAGTTGCAGAGAGAATGAGGAAAGGAAAGAAAGGAATTTTCATTGCCATTTTTAAAAAATTAGTCTGCAAGTGAAAAGCATATCCACATTTTACATGAGTTCATGGTTTGATGTTACTAAAAATGTTATGCTATTAACTCCTTTAAAGAAAACGAAGTAGACCAATGTTTACCTCACTGTGAGAAAATTGCTGAAAGTTTAAAATGACCAAGAGAGCATTGGACTGTCTTATTACAACATGCACTCGTTAGCAAATATCGTGACATCTACACTTCCCAGTCAGTACTGCAAAGTGTTGGTTATGATCTGATTAATGAACGTATTGGGAAGGGGGATTATGAGTTGATACCTAAAGTTTATTTAAACAAACTTTAGGAACTATGAAAACAGCTGGATAAACTCATTTTGAATTTGCAAGAGAAAAAAAGCAGTTATTTGAAAGGTGGTGTGTGGCCAAGAAAGACTGTCAAAAGATGGTCAGTCCGCTCATAGTAGTTGAAAAGTTCAAAACTGCGACATTGGTGGCGTGAAGGCTTCCACTGATGGACACAAGGTCACAATTTTAGAAAACGCAAGTGCGACATGGAAGCCCTTGACATCGATGGCAACACCTGGGAAGAGTTTGCTCTAGACAGGTCCAGTTGGCGACATGCTGTGATCACTGATCTCAAAGCCTGCAAGGAAAAGCTACGCTTGCTAGCTGATGAAAAGCGATCGCAGAGGAAGAAGAAGCAGTCCAACCCACACCAGACGCAACCTTCAAGTGCAGCAAGTGCAGAAAGGACTGCCACTCCCGTGTTGGGCTAGATGGCCACAGCGGACGCTGCACAACCACCAACCGGGACATCTCTTATGGGCGCACTTCCATCGTCTCTCGAGACTAACGGATGCCAACAAAATTTCAGTCAGAAGTCTACTGGTAAAGAACTATTTCAACCTAATACGAGAACTTCAAATTTCTAACTGGCACAACTTTTAGAAGTCAAGTTTATGATAAGATTGATGAGAATTCCTTATCCCATCCTAAATGCACCTACCGAAAGAAAAAATGGAACGTTATTTCTGATTGTTACAAATCAAGCAATATAAACAAGACAGACCTATATCAAACTACGTTAATTCTAAGAGGTTACGGTCAGGGTCATGTATTGAGAGTGATACACTTCTTGACTCGAACAAAACCGGTATTATTATGGAGAATTTATGAACCATTCATGTCGAAGGTTCTGTTTGACTGATTAGTTATTCTGCCAATCTTATCTGTATTCAAGTTTTAAGGGAAACAGGGGCTTTTATGAGTCTTTTATAATCAGGTACTTCGACTCTTTCTGAGAAGTTTTATTCTAATTAGAGAGTTTATATTGAGGGAGCAGAGTGCTGCTTTGTTAATGTTCCTCTCCATTGTGTAAATGTGTCATCAGACTTTGTCTCAGGACCGTGACAATCTGAACAGTGTAGATTTACCCTCCTATTTTACTTTCTAAAATTAAATTATAATTGAAAATGTAGTAAGCAACAGGTGGACCCAGCATTTGATGGAAAATTTCCAAAGTTCTGGACTCAGATTGAAATAAGAGATACACATGTTGTGTACAAAACCAAAATCAATGATACAGGTCACGTAGAAAATGAACTTTATTTTGGACAAGGTAAAGTCCAAAATGCAATTATACAAAGCATATATTGAAACAAGAAATATCAACCAAATAATGCAAATTGAAAATATATAACAAGGTATACTGCAGAATGGAAAAAGACTGAATTATATAGTGAAAATGACTGGGGAGTTAATGTCAACAGTGCCCTAGACACACCATTGGTTGGAAAATATTGCCACCTATCAAGAAAATGGAATACGGTAACATGTTAGGTTAACATATTATTGTGGTTCCAAATTAAAACCTGTTGAAAATGTAAGAAATATAAATTGTCTAAGTTTGATTAAAACACCAAACTACCCAAAATCATCAGCAAGCAGACTGGAATGTCAAGAAAGAAAGCTGGTAGAAAGAACAGTCGTGTATTTGGTGCTTACGATGCAGATGGAACCGGCTAATGCAGACACTTAGATATAATTAAAGTTATGTAAGATGAGTGGCAAAGATAAATCAAATACTGAATACAAACGACAAAACGACCTTAAACTTATGGTCAAGAAGTAAAAATAAAATATACTACAATAAAACGTATCCTCAATAAAACGTATCCGATTTGCTTGGGTTGTCTATGAAGATACGCCACATCATCTTAAAACTTGCTATAGAATATCAGCTAACAGATGGTAATGAAATACAAGTCATGGGCATATACTGAAAATATGACGGAACGACTTCATGGTACAAGTACTAGACGGAGAAGAAAAAACATTGCCTATAATAGTAATATCCATATACTGCTGACATTTTTGCAGTCCTGTAGCCATTCTTCAACAATTATAGGCTCCGTAGTAGTCGCAAAGTTGTAATGTTATTATTTTTTTAATTCTACAGAATACGAACCCTTGACGATAACTTGAAAGGAAGTGAGTAATAAATGGGGATACCGTAGGGACTAGGGGACTTGTCATTAAAAACATGAGTTTTGTACCGTAGGGACTATAGCAAAAAATCCGTTGTACTATAGGGACAACATAATGTTATTTTCCCATAGCAGCAGAGAGGGTGAACAGACCACTTAAGGGAGTGGTCACCCTTGTGTTTGACCAAAAAAAAATAGTGACCCTTCATAGAGGTCAATTACCACGTCTACGATTATTGTTTGTCCCAAACAGAATTGTAGACGCCCCTCTCTGCTGCTATCAATATTGGGAATCATCATCTGAATCATGGGAATCTTCATCTGTTTCATCTTCATCTGAATCTTCGGAATTTGTTCTATGTTTCAAGTAATATTCAAGTTCTGATGGTGGTTTTTCTACTTTGGGATTTATGTTCTTTCTTTTTCTGTAATAGTTCATCAAACTTCTGTATCGATCTCCACCGCAATTTTTACAAATCTGATATAATCCTCTAACGCCGTTGTTACATCCAACACAACCTCGTGGACCAGCATGAGGATTTTTCTTTATAAGATAATTATGTTTCTTGCAATATTCTCCACGGCATTTTTTATTACAATTGTTAGTGGTTCCTTGACGTAACCACGCACAGTTGTTCATTATATTAATGATATCTGTTTAATTCAATTTAATTTTATCATCACCCCTGTTACCCAAATATTTTATCAATACCCACACGATATCTTGTTCTTGGATCATGTAAATTTATTGTTATAAATCCATGCGGGGTAGCTTGCGCTCGTGAGAAGAAATTTTTGAATTTAATTATATCCATGTCACCACCACACCAAGTTTGATGAATATTTCGCAACGTGTGTGTGTCTACGCCATTAAACACAACTAAAATGTTGCAGTTGTCTCTGATCACTTTTGGTATTTGTGTATATCGTTGAGTAACATAGATCACGTCTGTATTTTTATGTCTACCTCGGGAAAATATTCTGGCTGGATTTGATTGTTTATCTAGCATCACATCGTCGTATACAACTAAATTATTAATAAATCCATCTATGGAATCTACGGATGGTGCTTCATCAATATCGGTTATAAACTCTATAACATCATTATCCTCATCCAGTAATCGCGCGTTTTCATTGAAATCTTTAAGTACATCATAACATCGCTGATCATCAACGGATGGTGCTACTAAATACAACTTATCCCATTTCAACCATCTCATTATCAGATTAAGTAATAATTGCGTCTTACCCGATCCAGATGGTCCTATGATAATCATTCTGATGGAGTTCGGTAGCGCAGGATGATGCTTAACTGGCTCTCGCTGCCGAGTTGCTGAGAAATCAATTATATCCATATATATTATAACATGAATTTATATTGTTTACGCTGTAGAGTTAAAACTCCAACTATTGATTTAGCTACGGTTACAACAAAAAATAAAAAAATAGCGTACGGTGGAAAATGTTCTATGTGCTGTAGAAAGAAATTTTCATTTTTACCTAATAAGCGCGGTGGTGATATTGCTAATTTGATGTCAAAGTTTCCAGGTGCTCCATGGGCTAAATACAGCGGAGAAAAACATCTACCAGGATATAATTATTGCGGTCCTGGTACTCGACTCGATATCAGGCTCGATAATCAAGATCAACCAAAACCAGGCGAGGAACCAATAAATGCTATTGATCGAGCTTGTCATGCTCATGATGTAGCTTATAAAAGTAAAAATCTACAAGATAGGCATATTGCAGATGTAAAATTAATTCATTCATTAAATTCTATAAAAAATAAAAATATTAGAGAATCATTAGCTAATTGGTTAGTAAGATCCTCGATGAAAGGTAAATTAGCGATTGGGGCTGGTAATTAATAATGGAATCAATTTATTATTCGCCGAGAGGATACTGGAGAGGCAAAGCAGCAATTGGTAAACTCGCTGATGCAGCATCGGTTAAACATTCTACTGCTAAAACGTGGTTATCTAAACAAGCAATATGGCAAATTTATCTACCACGTCCTAAACAAATTCAGTACTCGTATTTCGATGTCAGTGTTCCTAATGAAGTTCATCAAGCTGATATTCTGTTTTTACCGCATGATACTGTACGTGGAAAAACGTACAAGTACGCGCTAACCGTAGTTGATGTTGCAAGTAGATATAAAGAAGCAGAGCCGCTATCGGCGAAAACATCATCTGAAGTAGCCGATGCGTTTGAACGAATTTATCAACGAGGTGGTCTGCGATGGCCACAGCTACTACAGGTTGATCCTGGTAAGGAATTTCTTGGTCCAGTATCATCGTTGATGAAACAACATAATACCAAAATACGACGAGGTCATACTGCAATTCACCGTGATCAAGCAATTGTTGAGCGATTTAATCGAACACTTGCTGAGCGGTTATTTGGATATCAATACGCGAGGGAATTTATTCAGGATAAAAGATCTCGCGAATGGGTTGCAAGATTACCAATCGTGATAGCTGCATTAAATAATGAGATTACACGAACAACCAACATGAAACCCATTAGCGCGGTCACAAAAAAAAATATACCAACACAACGGAAAGATGCTGGAAAACAAAAAATATTAGGTGATGTCACAGTCAGATATTTATATGAGCCTGGTGAACTTGAAGGTGGTAGCGCGAGAGCAACTGATCCTATTTGGAGTGTTACCACACACAAAATATCTACCGTGACAAGATCCACTGGAAGAAACGTAGGCGTTTCCAGACCTGCAATCTACAGATTAGATTCTGCTGCTCCTCAACGTGGATTTACACGTGAACAACTACAAATAATTCCCGCGGATACACAACTACCGCCGCGATCACTTCGGTGATTTCGATCACTTAACTAGCGCCAAGGGTGCCTGCACCCCGACGTCGATTACACTCAAGACAGGTTAACATGGTATTTTCTCGTGTATGACCGCGACTATTATCTTTTCTATCTACGGTAAATTGTCTTGAATCATTACTCGAATATCGCCATAACATTATACAATTACAACTGGTGCAGTGATTGTTCTGCTGCTGTTTTAACTCAATAATAAATTCAACATCAAGATCAAAGTCGCGTTTATTTTTTTTGTCAGATTGTTTATATCCGATTAATTTTTTTCTTATTATATCATCATCGATGATGTTAAATTTATCAACGATTTCAGGAATTATAATTCTACGTAATTGAGATATATTTCTGACCCTCGATACCGCTAAATAAACTAAATTTGACCACTCGATGCGATCGTCTACAATCCAGACTCGTGTATCAGAAATAGTTAATCCCTGTGACGAGTGGATCGTCATAGCGTATCCCAACACCCATGGAGATTTGTCAGCGCGTAATGCATCTTCGACCACACTGATATCAACGGCGACAATATCATTTAATACGAGATTTTGATTCTCAGTCTGTCCTGGAATATCAACATTAATATTCTGTTTTCGTGTATCTGATGGTCTATAACACAACGGTACGGGTAGTTCTGAATATTGTTCTTTATGTAGCTGAAATAACTGCTGCTGTAAAGCGTCTCTGATTATTTTTCTACTTGCTACGATCAAATCGGTGGGTCTCCATGAGTTCAAAAAATCACTCATTGATGTCTCTACGATTACTCCACGTAATATTTCACACTGAATTTTGTTTGATTGTAATCTGATTAATTTTTTAAACTCCTTCAAATTTGCATCAAGAGCTCTATGATCATCATCTATTTCTTCGTAATAATTAACGAAATTTTTTAACCAATCATGTGGAGATGGTCCAACAAAAGGCGGAGGTTGACCATGATCGCCACACATTATTATAGCGGTATTTTTCGTCAACAACCAATCAAGAAACATTTTTAATGTATCTAATGACACCGTGCATATCTCGTCCCAAATAATTATTTTAGGTATATATTTTTCTCCCATCCGTTCAGGAGTCCATGTATCTCCGCGCCACCGGAAGAAACTATGATACGTACACGATTGTACTTGCCGCTGTTTCATCTCACGTGCAAGTCTATGTGTGGGTGTCAGCACGATTATATCTGAATTTCTAAAAACATTAATCGTTCGAGTTGTTTTGCCGCATCCACCAGGTCCATTGAGATATACTGTCTTATATCTGGTTATTGGATCACTCAACGATGGTGCCTTCGACATTTCTGATATTTTATTACCCTCACGATAAACATCTCTCACTGGAACATCTGCTGATTCTACATAATTGTGTAATAGTTCCTTTTTTATTCTCCACGAACCCCATCGTTCATCATTACTTGTAAATTTCATAACAGGTTCTAAATATTTACTTGAAATATAAAACGAGTCCGTTGCGACTCTGACTGCGGCCTCAGGAAATCTATTAATCATCGATAATAAATTTATAGAAACATAAGCCAACATGGAAGATCTTAGATGAGTATATTGCGGGGATACGTCATTTATGTAACTAACGATCGTACCTAATTTTGTTCCGTCGGATAAATAAACACTCTCTCGATTTACAAATGTATTTTTCGCCGTTGTATCAGCGATTATAAAATCGTACTCGGCATCATCTAAAATTAATCGTGCGTGATGTCTTTTATAATCATATGCACCACCTTGAGTAAATTTACCTATAATTTTTCTACCGAGATCTTTTGCGGTTTTGAGTTTATTAGGAATATCATCCTTAAACTCGCTAATAACTTCAGAATCTGACATGGGCAACCAAATTTTGGTCTGTGCATGATATGATATAATTGCCTCACTGACCACCAACGATGTCAGTATCGCACAATCTAGCATATATCGCAACAAAACTATAGGTGCCCAACGTTTTTCACAAAAATGTCTGCCAAACCAAACATAACAAATCTTGTGAAGATTTTCGTTAAACTCGAACGACTCAATACAGGCGAATCCAGTCAGATCAAAATCAGGTAATGGTCCATTAATTGCCACTCGCGTCATCTCGTTTGTTGGGTGACCAAATCTTTCAAAGTACGTAGAGCAATCTCCGTATCCCAGAAAACTTCCTGGATAACATGCAACCATATCAACCGAAATAACATCATTGTAATTGTATTTGGTATTCCATAATCCGCCATGTCCATATTCGACGCAACTTGCGCGTACGTCCTCGAGTAAATCAAATCGTGTTGGTTTCCATGAATTTCGTTCCCTGGCGAAATGAGCCGCAACAGATGGAACGGTAAAACAATTAGTTAGTAATTTGTCAGTATTTTCCACGTGCTTGCACTGTAAAAACGTCGCAAGATTTTTCATCTCGTCATGGAGAGATTCTGTGCGATATATTTCACCACTCGGTTTGACAAACTGATCAAATTCACCCTCCTCATTACTTTTGAATAACCATACCGATACAGGATCGGTTTTACTTATTTCGTTAATAAAATCAAACATACTCATATCTGCCACAGATAATTCTGCCACAGATAATTCTGCCACAGAATTATCTGCCACAGATAATTCTGTGGGGTAAAATCTAACAGTTCGATCACGTGGAAATATTGTTACTGCGTTAGTCCATGCGTGCGCGTTATGATCGATAATATTTATTGGAGCTCCTTTCGATTTATATTTCGACTGGTACAGTACTTCTCCCGTTATTGTTGCTACGGTTATTGGAAATTTTAATATTTTTCCTAACTCAGCAACATCTTTTATTGTAGCACCGTTATCCTTAACTGAATCAGCCCACGAGTTTATTTTTTCACGCCTTAAATCAGTTAATCCATTTCCACGCATCGCGTTTGTAAAGTGTTCTATTACTCGTTCAGCTACACAATTTAACCTTGACAAGGTCAAGGATGATAATTTCATCGGCGCTAGTTTATCAACGTTGGGTTTTTTATTTATCTCATAAATTCCATAAATAACCGCTGTTACAGGATATGCTCGTTCATAATACGGTTTATCAATACCAGTCAATAGACCCGGTCTGGAATTTTTACTTAATATGATAGTTTTATTATTACCAAGGACAGGATCATATTTGTCACGGATAATCCAACTATCTGTTTCTGTTAATACAATAAATTTTACTCTGAATAAATATTTTTGATTGCCCTCGTATTCAGCGATGTAGTTAATGATAGTTGCCGCTCGCTTGTCATTCATTGTAGCGTCCGTGACAGCGTCCTTTACGGAGTCGACACTGACAAAGTCAGTGTCCCTGACGGAGTCAGGGCGTATAATCTTGAACGTTGACCATGTATGAGATGCACCATCCGTGTAAAATTCTTTCTTAGCGTCATGAATTTTCGAGATCAAACTTTTATTTTTCGGATCAACCAGATCTCGTACTGGCAAGTCAGAAGATAATCTGTCAAGGTTGAATTTATACTTAACAGGCCTAGTTTGGGATAATCTTTCAAACTCGTTCATATAACTAAAACAAATATTTAAATAAAGAAAATTATATATATATATATACAATGTCCCAATGTAGATGGTTGATGATCGGCTCAGTAAATCGATGCAACAAATCCTGTAGAAAGGAATATTGTTGGATGCACTCACAAAACATACGACGAGGAAGTCTAGGACCAATACCATGTCTACGGTGTGGTATTGGAGTGCGAGGAAAGACAGAATTATGTGGGAAGTGCGGCGGGAAACGGTTCAGAGAACTTAAAAGATATTATGACAAAAAAAATAATAGCGGTGAAAACGCTATAAAATCCGTGGAGGATTATATATCAAGATTTCAGACAAACAATGATTTAAACATATAATATTATTATAATGGAGCAAAATATATTTGTCCCACATCCTGTCATAACAAACTATGAATCAAATATTAATGGTATCATCAGAAATTGCAGGTTGAAGAGACCAGTTGGCGTTGTTTCTAATACTGGCTATCTAAGGTTCACAGTTGGAAAGAAAAGATATCATTGTCATCGTTTCATCTACGAGTGTCACAGGGGGTTGATCAATGATGGTCTTGTTATTGATCATATTGACGGGGACACTCAAAACAATAATTTATCCAATTTACAAGCTATCTCTTACAGCGAGAATAATACACGTGGAAATACAGGAAGATGTAAGACAATCGGAAAGAGGGTGGTAATTTCTACAAACATAGAAACCGGTAAAGTAATTATGTTTCAGTCTATGAACGCGGCTGCGACATATTTTGATATTCACCCGCAATCAGTACAAAGAGTGGCAGAAAATATATATAAAACAGCTCTCTCGAAAAAATATAAACAGAAAATCACATTTCAGTATCAATAACTATCATCACCACATTATTAACTATCATCACCACATTATTAACTATCATCACCACATTGAATTAATTTTTTTTAATTTATGTCACAGAGGTCCTCCATACACTACTGAATTTTTGATTTAAGGGGAGATTACTTTGTAATATATAGTTTTCTTCGTAGATGGTTGGTTTTTTATGATTGTAATTAGTCAGTTTAACTAATTACATCGTAACTAATTACTCGTAGAAGTATTATTTATGGTTTTTAAATATTTTCCCATCATACAAAAGATAATATTATTGATCCGTAGGAAGTTGTGTGCAAACAGAAACCGTTACTCATTGTAATTGACCTGCAGTTGTGTGTTCACTGAACTTACAATTCTGGAAAGTTCCTTGACTGGTGCATTAATGCCACTATATTATTGATTTTCGGTCTGCTACAAATACAGAAACTGTTATTATCCAGAAACCGCTACAAATACAGAAACTGTTAAATACAGAAACTGTTACAAATACAGAAACTGTTATTATCCAGAAACCGCTGCAAATACAGAAACTGTTAAATACAGAAACCGCTACAAATACAGAAACTATTATTCAGAAACTATTATTCAGAAACTATTATTCAGAAACTATTATTCAGAAACTGTTATAAATGCAGAAACTGTTATAAATACAGAAACCGCTACAAATACAGAAACTGTTATAAATACAGAAACTATTATTCAGAAACTATTATTCAGAAACTGTTATAAATGCAGAAACTGTTATGATTCAGAAACCGCTGTTTAGTGTAAATATTGGTTCCTTAGCTATATATTAACTTCCGAAACATATGTTCGTAACAACGTTTGATAGCTCGATCAGTATGGTATTGGACTGTGGCGCTCGCGGTCCAGGATCAAACCCCCATGGCTGACAATTTGTCGGTGGTGCGCATAATTGCGATTTTTATAATAGTGGGGGGAACCGCAAGAACCCCTCCGCTCAGCAAATTCACAACCACAATATTGACTGGTTGTTGATACCTATTTTTCGTATCACCCACTGGATTAATTATTATGGGTGTGATTTTGCTGAGCGTACCTTAATTAAGTTATATGTTTGTGCTGTCCCAGAAACATCCCGACGAACTCGAAGGGATTCTGGGATATTTTTTTTTATTTTAAAGATTTATATATATTATATAATGAACCATGAAAATATCAATGATGTAATTGTCGCTATTAAAAAATTAAAAAAAGATGGAATTAATATATCTGATGAACTTAATCCTGAAAAAATAGTTTCTGACTTTGAGATTTTACAAGAACGTAAAACCATGGGGACACACACACTATCATCTGAATACAGGCTCATGAAACGGATTCAATCGGCAATGTTTCAGTCGCTAGCTACCGTAGAAGATGATCATGTGAAGGAGTTCGTTCCTCTTTCTACCGCCGTAGAAAGAATTAAGTCGTTATTATCCCACGAGTATGAGGCAAAGAAAACGATTAGTACTCGCATAAGACAATTAAGAAAAATAATGTTAGATCGTGAAACGATCCAGAGTAACTTCGTTACTGGTGAAACGATCCAAGGTAACTTCGTTACTGATGAAACGATCCAAGGTAACTTCGTTACTGATGATAATGAAAATGAAAGTTTTGGTAACTGGGGTCCATGTCAACGCTGACCACGTGTATTGGTAGTCAAAATCAAGAAAGTTCTAACCTTGTCAAATTTGTTCCTAATAAATTTTATTTATTATAAATTTTATTTATTATAAATTAATTTTATTTATTATAAATTTTATTTATTATAAATTTTATTTTTACTGAGGATTTATTTTTTTTGTTTACTAAAATCAAGAAAAATGCACAAATTACTTGATTCTGACGGGGTAGTTGGTAGTCAAAATCAAAGAAAAATGCACAAATTACTTGATTTCTGACGGGGTAGTTGGTAGTCAAAATCAGGAAAATTGAGCAATTTCGTTGTATTTTAGTAAAAAAAAAATAAAAATCTCAGTAAATAAATAAATAAAATTAATTTATAAGAAATAAAATTTGTTAGGAACAATTTGACAAGGTTAGAACTTTCTTGATTTTGACGGGGTAGTTGGTAGTCAAAATCAAGTAGTTCGTGCATTTTTATGTTTCTGAGGGGGTAGTTGGTAGTCAAAATCAAGTAGTTCATGCATTTTTATGTTTCTGAGGGGGTAGTTGGTAGTCAAAATCAAGTAATTTGTAAAATCAGGAAAATTAATAAATATTATTTTTTTTTTGTTGATAGAAATTTTAATTTTACTTTCATCGACCTAGCTTTTTTAGTTGCCTAGGCCTTAGTTGCCTAGGCCGATTAATTTGTACCAAACACAAATTTGTGCCAGTAATAATAAAATATTTTTTTAAGTTGATTGAATTTGATTCTGATCTCCGTTACAAATGTTCTTCTAACTGTTAAGAAATTCTCGCGTGTAAAAACCCTCCTCCACATGAAGATCTACGACAAAAGTCTTTACGACAAAAGTCCTTAAGACAAAAGTCCTAGGACTTTACATACAGATTTATCACAAGCTCTTCTTCACGTATGTCAATCAAGCGATTAAGGTGGTCTGTGAGTTTAAAATTGATTCGTGTTAACATATTATTGTGACACCGCAAATACACCGGATTAGTTGGTTCTTGCACGATTAAATTTCCAGGGGGAACTTGTGGTGTGAACGTGTACAGGATGTATCCTTGTTGAGCTTGATTTGATCTTCCGAGATCTATTTGATAGCTGCCATCGATTACGTCACAAACCAGATTGACCGCGACCGTCGGTGTTATATTAACGATCCGCGGGGATACGTGTCTTCCGCCGCCATGTGGATCATTATCATATCTGAGAACAGTTGGAGGTGGTGCTAGTTTTTTCCATGCATCGAGTATTTTAGGGAAGTTTTCGTTGATAAGATCCTTAAGTGTTTTTCTTAATTCATCTGTTTCAAATCCTGGTAGTGTAAAATTTAATAAATCCGATTCAGTTATTTTATAATGATCAATGTATATTTGTTTGAAGCTTTGTTCTGACCAAGGAGTATCATCATTTATTATTTTAATAATAACCTGATTAACGTATTTAAGATCTAACACAATTTGATTTAAATGTTGTATCGTTACAATGATCTGATGTTTTAGATTGATATTGGGATACTCCAGGATATAGTTTTTAAGTAAATATGCTAATGTCGTTAATGTAGTTGTGTGTTCAGTTCTAATTGTATTAGCTAATGATTTGAAATTTCGTTCATAAACAAAAGCAGTTGAAGTTTTCACATCATAATCGATGAGAGAAAACGGTATTATAGAATATATTTCACCATCTAAAATGTAGTAATCATTTCTAATCCACGGGTACAAATTTCGGTATTTTGGTATTGTTATAAATTTTGCTTCATCTGTGAGAAATTCATCTAACTTCGGTTCTGGTGGTCCTTCATACACCGGGGGAATTTCAGGCCATCCTAGCACGGATCTGATTGAAGATTGATAAATATCAACGGCATAATCAGGCGAGTTTATTTCAACCGTCGAGGACAACGTCGGCTCATGAACGTTTATTGATATTTTTGATTCCTTTCCCGTTATTGATTTTATTCTACGCGCAAATTCCTCACCGATCTCTTCAATCTGGTAACTGCCGGTTGGTATTCCAACAACAACCCAGTCAGGTGTTCCATCGGATTTATTTTTACTAGTAAATACAAGCGAATTATTTGCTGGTGTATCATGAAATGATTTTGATCTGATATTTGGCCAGCTGTAATATACTCGTAATTGTGCAAGTGCTATTTCTTTTACTGGAATTGCAGTAGGAAAATTAACACTAAATTCAGGATAAGTTGAACTTACCGAGATCATCGTTATCTTTGGCGGAGTTGTGTTGGTCACGATCTGCTGGAGTAATTCTGTCATTATTGATACTTGTATCTTTAATACCTTCATCGTATATTTTGGTCATCATTGAAAATTCGAAATCAGATATAATTCCATCACTGAGACTCGCTGATAACAACGAGGATAATTTCGAGTATGCTACCGTCACTGTATGTAATTTTATTTTGTAATCGGATAATTTTTCGTTCGTACAAGTACATATTTTTTTTGTGATGATACCAAGCACACCTGCAATAGTTGTTGCTGCCGAAATACAGATAGTTACAACTACTGGTGCCATCGTTGTCAACGCTGATAATATGACACCGGTTCCAGCAACAACAGCGGATACTGAATAAACAATCACATCAACGATAACCAATCGTCGTCGATATTTTTTTACTTTTACTGTATATTGATCAACTTGATCTTTTAGCGCAGCCTGCCATTCACGCGCTTGATTGTATCTGTATTGTGCACCGTCCATATATATTTTTATGCAGTAACCAATTGAGGTGTTTCAGCTACAAATTCCAAACACCACCAGTAAGATGTTGCGGTTAATGTCTTATCATCTGCTTCCAGGATAAATATTTCTTTGAATCCGATATTTAATATAACAGATACAACCCCGGAAAACCTGTCGGTGGAATGACGCCATGGAAACGTTGTAAATATTTCAAATTTTGCAGCACTAAACACAGACAGCCTGTACACACCAGTGGTTGTTGCGGTATATTCGATAGTATTATTCTGTTTTGACCATGTTGCGAATCCCGATGATACCGTGTATACGATGTTTGTGATATGCCCGGGAGATATTTCAGCTGGAATTTTAATCAGATTGATTTTATTGATAATCTCAGGAATTCCCGCTACGATGTCTAGTTGTGTTCGTTTGATCGTGTCTAGGTTACTTTTGATATCAACGAGTTTCATGTCAATGACGAAAGGAGTTCCAAAGAACTTATTTATGGCATCATCGGTCCTTTGAAAATTTCTTCGATGCCTTAAAAAACCGGTTACGTGAACGTCATATTCGGCCCGTAGCGTGGATAGTTTTCCATCCACGTCGTCAACGTATAGTTTGTTTGCGACGTCGTTGTCAGATTTTGGAGCTGTTACAGCTACTATTTTGTTCCCGTTCATGTTAAGTTCACCTGTCATCGTGTCACCGGTGTTTTTCACGCGATTAGCAACACTTTTTGCAATTTCATCTCTGATGGTTTTAAGTGACATACTTGAATCTCTGATTTTACCGCTATCAGTAAACACGGGAATATTATCTGTAACTGCACCAAGTACTCGCCGGACTATATCATTCCATTTGATATTGCTGGTTTTTAGTTTACCATATCGATCTTGAAAAATAACAACTTCATCTGGGTCAACTCCAGCAAGGTTCATAATATCAGCGAGGTCATCTTTAGTCGCATACTTTGACAGATCAACGTCGGATTTTATTTTCTTAACGCGTGAAGATCTTCCGTAAATGTCAACCATTATAATAAGATCCGTTGTTTAAAATGCTTTACGCGCAACATATCGGTTGCTTGTATAATCGTGCACGACTTTATGTGGCGGCTTGGATGATTTTGATATAGCGTCGAGTACATTAATTACTTCACGGCCGCATATTGGTGGATCTGTCATTGTTTGTGTGGGTAGCGTTGAATACCAAACTTTGGTTGTTGCGTGGAGTGGTGCGACATACTTGATAAATTCAACAGGTGGAGCTAACCCGTACGAATCAAAATAAACAATTCCACGCGGATCAATCGCGTATGATACCCAGTGAGTACCGGGTCCGGAACGTTTGTCAAGATTAATAATACCTGTTTCTAGTTTGTTTGGTTGTTTCGGTAATTGATCTCGCATAAAAACACCTCTAAAGGCGGATATTTTTAATTTTTTAGCAGCATCAAGTAAATCAAAATTTGATGATGGAACGTTTAACGAAATGACCCTGGAAGCCTTAGGCCTCTCCCCCAACGAGATCCCGGTAATCTTAGACCGCGTCCCTTTTTTTTGTATCCCTGCCCTGTTGCTTTCTTTAGTGCCATTCCAGCGGCTGTTCCAACAGCACCTAACGCGGCCGCTTTTGCTATGGCTGGAGCAGCCGCAGCTATTAATGCCGGAATGGCCGCAAATAGTGGGAATATACCACCCGTTTTAACCATGTCTTTGATGGCGCTCGGGGAGAGATGGAATTGAACTCCAGTTTTTGATTCTAGGGCTTTATTGAAATGTTTAATCTGATTATTTGTCAACGATAATTTGTTTGGACCACCACTAATATGATCTCGTTTCAGTGATATTTTAGTTCCGCATTTGTTGGCGGTTTTTGATTGAAGCTTTTTTACCTGACCAGGAGTCAGAGTAACATTAACATGACTATACGACATTTTTATATAAAATATATTTTTCTAAATAGCACGATTAAAGATTTTCCACCGGTGCATCAACGACCCTCATTCGACCACTGCCACCTTCAAGTAACATGGCCTTGTCGCTAAGTATGACCGCGATCGCTCTGTAAAAGGCACCAGCACCTGGCGGGGCAGTAACATGAGCTCGAAAGTGTATATCAACAACAGATTGTTTGGATAAATCAAGATGTTCTAATGAAAAATAATAAATCGGATATAGACCTGTAAAATCTAGTTGTGATATTTGCAAACCAGTATCTATATTTTGATCACGTCCCATGAATGACATTAAACGATGATATGCGCGCGCTACATGATTTTGTGCATAATTTAGTTGTATATCCTCAGATGGTTCTTGATGTCCATTTATCCGTAAAGAAACTTCACTAACTCCAAGGTTGTCAAATATCATATGTGAACGTTCTTGATTATTTATCCGGTCATTATTTTGTAGTGCAATAAAAATATGTCGTGGTGCAGAAACACCCTGTTGTGATGCTATATTCCATGTAAATAAACCATTAATATTGCTTTGAGCAGCATCTGTGGTTACTGTTAACCATGATAGCAATGATTTACCGCCTTGATCCATAAAAGATAGTAATTTTTGTTCCTCAGTAATAGATGGAGTCATTACTGGCATCCACAATGAAAGTTTTGATATATTTACTTTACCAGCATCAGCAACACCAGCACCTCGCCAGATTGCATCATTATCATCACCTTTTCTTACGAGCACAATTGTGTGTTTAGCTCCAAAGATGACCTTTCTAACATTTCTGCAAAATCCAAAGATGTGAGATAATGGAATTGCACACGAAAAATTTCTATCATTTCCTGACAGCGCTGATCGGCGTGTTGCAAACCCTAAGTTGAAAGTCGGGGCAATATCTTTTATGATTTCAAATTCAGCAGCTGGTCTACCTTCACGGTCTGGGTTGGCACCTTCTGCCTGTGGATCAACTGCAGTAGCCCTTGGAGTGAATACCTTGGTATACTGATTATGGTTAGCGTTATCGGTGATATCTTTAGCGAACATCATTGTTGGACCAGCTGATCTTGTAAAGTCGTCAGAATATCTGGCTAGACCAATTATTGTTGTAGCAACGTCGACATCCTTCTGAACTGATTCAATATTTTTTCCATCAATCATGTATGTGGCGCTATCAAACAACGCCATGATCCCGTTGTTGACAAAACCAACACGCAAATTAGCAGCATATGCCGTATCAGCTACAACATTCGTTACAAGTCTACCTTCTACTTCAATAAACGCTTCAGCGGGCAAGAAATATCTACTTGTATCATGAACCTGTAATTCGATTCTCCCCCGCTGATTTGGTAGTCTTGCGTCATAGGAATAAAATTGATAATCACGTACTGACTCGTACTTAAGGACAGGTGCCTCCATATCAAATGCTGGGTCTGATTCGCGCCTGAACATTTTTATTATAGTTACCATTTTTCCAAATGATGATCATCGTCGACGAAGACCACTTCCTGCTATTAAATTTGCTGTTATATTTTTTTCCACTCCTTCAGATATCGCCGCTAGTTTTTGATTTGCAGCCTGATTTATTATTTTACTGACATCTGCAGGCATCACCTCAGTACTTGCCAGTTTCACCGGTGGTTGTTGTTTTCGTCGCAATAATCGTGATAATCTTTCTTTGATTGCCGAAAACGCCTTACCAGCAACATTGACAATTGCACCAGGAGCTTTATCACGAACAATATCAATAGCCTTCATCGATAATTGTTTTGCAACAGGTGCTACTTTGGGAGCTATCCTCGTGAATAATCCTCGGATGACATCACCAAGTCCATTTCCGTAAATTGCTTCATAGATTGGTAATCGTGAGTTTACCGCTCTAACCTGTGTGGGTTTACGATGATTATCATGCACAATCATCTTATTTTATTTACCATTTATCTAACAACTAGTCATCAACGAGCTCATCAATAAGTTCTCGGTAAACGCCAATATCCATAATGCCACCTTGAAATAGTCGCCGACAAATATCAGCTGCTTCATTGGTTATTTCTGGTGAATTATTTCCAGCTCGTTTTCCTCCTATGAGAACTTCTAACCGTGATACGTCATTGATGATATTATCAGGACATAAACCAGATCCTGTTTTAGGTTCATCTTGAGGTGTTTTAAATACTGGTGGTTGCATTACCGGAGTAAGTACTTCAGTGGTGGCCGGGGGCGAGTCACCTTCTCGAAATCCATGTGGTGAACCTGTCGGTGTAAATGTCATTTTCGGTGCAGAAATTTTCTTCGAGGGGAGTAATTTAATTAGCTCTTTAGTCGTTTTAATTTCCGACTTCAACCTTTGCTGCGGCGAAGAAGATTGTTGTTGTTGTTCTATTTGTTGCAGAGGTGGAGGAAGCTGATACTGGGAGGACTCTCCTTGTTCTAGTTGTTCCCATCTCTCTTTATAAAGTCTTTTTACTTCTTCTTTAAGTCTTTCAAATTCTGAACCTCTAGCTTGTTTTTTGTTGTAATATACGCGATATATCCATTTAATGAAATTATCATCATTTGTTTTTTCATAACGGGGTTTTAAAATACTAGATTTATTAGATATACTATTTAATATTGCTTCAGGTAATCTCTCTCTTTCAGTTTTTCTAATTTCCTCAACAACTCCTTCGTTAAATTTTGCAATTAATTCTACGTTTTCTCCTGCTGGTTTGGATTTAGATGCAAGTTTTTTTCTCACATCGGCGACTTCAGTACGAAGTTCTTCAATACCTTCAAGTATTTCCTCATCAACAGGTGGAGGTTGAGCTGCAGCTATGTCAGTTGGAAGGTCTCGTAAAATCTTTTTTGTTTGTTTGGTTCTTCTTGCTGTTTTTTCAGCCTGCACCGCAGTTTGTTCTAATACCGGAAAAATACCCTCTTTCCTCTTCTTATCCTCCTCTTTAATATCTCCCCATATAGTTTTTTCAACAGCCGCTGAAGCTTTCTCAGTAGCTGTAGTGACGGGTTTAAACAGTTTTTTAGTGTCCTCTTCATACTCAACTTGTGCTTCTTGCTGCGCTTGCAAGTTTTTTCTAAATGAGTCTCTGACAGGAAGAAATTTTTTAATTGTTTCTAATCGTTCTCGTGCTGTTCTTGCAGTATGAGATTCTGGATGTACCATTTTATTATAACATAATAATTTAATTAATATCAGCAGAAGAGGAGCAGCAGAGAGGGTACCTACCAACGTTGGTCGTCAAAAAGGTAAACAAGAAATAAATAAACACGTAGAGTACTTTATTTTTTCAGCTACTATTTCGAACTGAGGTTTTATTAACACAATCGGTTATTGCAAAAATAAACATCTCAAGGAAAGTTCATTTGTAAAATCTGGACCTTTCTACGAGATGATTTATTTGTTTGTTTTATTTATTTTGTCGGAATTCTATGGTCTGTTCACCCTCTCTGCTGCTCCCATAGTCCCTAGAGTGCAAATAACTTTACAAAAAATCGTAGGTATTATAGGGACAAGGAAATTGAACATGGGGAAAATAACATTAATTTCCCATTGTCGCTCTACAGTCCCAAGGGAAAGGAACATGGATGGGTTTGTATAGGGACAATGGGAATTTAACATAGGAATACAGGACCGGTACTTGGGGGACAATGGGACTGTAACATGGTGGGTTTGTCTAGGGACAACGGGACTTTAACATGGGTGGGACTATAGAGGGACAAAAGGTATTAGGACTGTCTAGGGACAATGGTAAAAATCACGCTAGAAACAAAACAAACTCTTACTTTACTATTCACAAGCCCCTAACCAGGGTGTATTGCCTATGTTAAATTTCCCCTTGTCGCCAGGGACTGTCTAGCGACAATGGGAATTTAACATGGGGAATTTGAACAGGGATGGGTCTGTATAGCGACAAGGGAAAATAAACATGGGAATATATCTTGGGTTTGTATAGCGTCAAGGGAAAATGAACATGGGAGATGGAGATAACACAGACAAAAGACAAACACTGAGTTGACAAGCCAAATCTAACCCCAAGCTCTATTATCCACACAGAAGGGAAAGTTAAATAACCAAACACTCTACAATCCACACAAACGTACGTGAGGGCATACAAAACCCAAGCATATACTATCCACACAAAATAATCGGTACGCGTGTAAGGCAGTTAAAAAAAATTATGTCAGACCGTGAGTTAAATTCCTTTGATGAACTCAAGGATGAAATTACTGGGAAATGAGGTCAGGTACGTAGAAATGAAATCGAAAGTAGGCCTGGTACGTGGAAATAAAATTGAAAGTAGAAGTCTCATACTGACGGGAAAAAAAATATTTTATCCGCATTTTTTTTTTACCCATATTAATCTGACCTGCATCAATCCGATAAGTTATCTTCATTTGTATCCTCTGCATCTGGATTTGGATTAATTTGATCCACAGGGTTAAATAGAATTTCTTTAAGCTGACTGGGTGTAATGCACAAATGCGCGTAATTTAAAATCTGATCTCTGTCACATGTAATCATACAAATACGTTTTTGCTGCAGTTTATCGAACTGTTCCTGCGTTAATAAAAAATCTTCATTACCGAATACATCAATAACCAAATCAACCATGCTGACCGGAAGTTGTACAAACACCTCCTTGATGTATTTTTGAAGCGCTTGCTTGTCGTGAATAAAAACCTTCACATGCTGGTACATATATGATACTCGTTTGATTAATTAGAAATCAGGATCTGTCAGGAATACAATTCTTCACAGGTATTTTTTTTTTTTTTTTGTTTTTTACTGAATTTGTGCAGAATTAGCAAATCGGATAATTTTCATGATTTTGATAGGTATATTACCCTACGGAATTAGCAAATTGGACGATTTTTATGATTTTGACAGGCATATTACCCTACGGAATTAGCAAATTGGGCGATTTTTATGATTTTGATAGGTATATTACCCTGCAGAATTGAGAAATTGGACAATTTTTCAGTAAAAAATAAATTTCTTATAATCAGCATCATCAAAGTTTTTTTTATTATTATAAGAAATTTTATTCTTTATGGAAAATACTGATTTTTCATGATTTTGATAGGTATATTACCTTGCGGAATTAGCAAAATGGATAATTTTCATGATTTTGATAGGTATATTACCTTGCGGAATTAGTAAAATGCATAATTTTCATGATTTTGATAGGCATATTACCCTGCAGAATCAGCAAAATGGATAATTTTCATGATTTTGATAGGTATATTACTCTGCAGAATTGAGAAATTGGATAATTTTTCAGTAAAAAATAAATTTCTTATAACTTTGTCAGGATTTTTTTTTTTGTGTGAAAATCTTTAAGATTTCACAAGCAGATTAATATGCAGAGTTTCTTTTCTTAAATCCAGAAGGTGGCCAGACTGGTCTGTTAGTTTGAAATTGATTCTTGATAATAGTGGATTATAACACTGCAGATACACCTGATTTATCGGCTCTTGCACAATCTGATATCCAGGTGGGTCTTTCGGGGTGAATGAATAAAGAACAAATCCTTGCTGAGCTTGATTTGATACTGTTGTGTCCGTGCTGTAGCTGCCATCGATGACATCACACACAAGATTGACCGCGACCACTTCGGTTATATTTACGATGCCCGGGGATACATGCCGGCCTGTCCCTTCGGGGTCATTATTGTGCCGGAGAATAGTTGCTGGTGACAGTGTTTTTTTGTACTGTGCGAGTATGTCAGGCAAATATTCATCAATGATATCGCTGATTGATTTTTTTAATTCGTCTGCGTTATACCCGGGAAATTTAAAATCAAGCAGCGTAGCTTCTGTCAGTGAGTATGCTTCCAAAATATCGTTGTTTAGAATCATTTCTAGTATGATCCTTTATCGCCAGGATTGCTTGCTCGTCGATGAAAGAAATTCATGTCGGATACGAGTTAATTTAATATTTCTATTCGCGTGATGATTTCACCGCGTGAACTTGTTACATCAAAAAGATGTTCTTGGAAACTTTGTCGTAGTCGTTGTAGTTGTGTTTTATGTTCTTGATTAATGATTTTAAAATAGTCAGTCATTTCGTCCATATCTAAAATAATTGGATATCTTTCTTTGGAGGTTGGTACAGGATTAACGGAGATTGTCATCGTCATGCCACGGTGATGGCTCACAATTTCTCCGGATACGATGGACAGTTTCTTCTCAGATACTATACGGAACATGGCACCTAGCGTCCTAAAGTCACTCTGAACGGAGCCAAAATCATTTTCATGCAAGTGGGAGAAGTACAGTTTAAAGATTCGATGAGTTACTTGGCCATGCCTTTGAGTCGAATACCTAAAACGTTTGGAATGACAGAAATGGCTAAAGGGTACTTTCCACACTTTTCAATACGGAAGCCAATCAACACGCCGTTCTACCCCATTTGCCTGAGGCTCATTATTACGACCCTGACAACATGCGTACCGAACAACGAGAAGCTTTCTACGCTTGGTACCAGGCTCACGCCTCTGACCCTTTCGACTTTCAGGAAGAAATGCTAAAGTATTGTCGTTCCGACGTGGACATTTTACGGCGTTGCTGTGGAAAATTTCGAGAACTGTTCATGGAACACGGAGGGGTCGATCCTTTGAAGGAAGCTTGCACCATTGCCAAAGCGTGTTCCTTAGTGTACCGGCAACGGTTCATGCCTGAAAACACCGTGGCTGTCATCAGTCCTCAAACGACCAACTATGTCAAACGTCAGTACTCGGTCAAAGCCCTACGCTGGTTACATTACTTGTGTGACAAGGAAGACAAATGGATTCAGCATGCCCGCAACAGAGGAGGCGAAAAGACCATCGGAACGCATTCGGTCGATGGCTGGGACTTAGAAAACCCCAAGATCGTGTACGAGTTTAACGGTTGCTTATTTCACGGATGTCCCGTCTGTTACCCTGACCGTGGCACTAAAAATCAGTTTTTACAACGAACCATGGAAGACTTGTACCAGGCCACTTGTCAGCGACGCCTAAAGTTATAACAGCAAGGATACCAAGTGGTGGAAATGTGGGAACACGAATACGATCACCGTTTGAAAACCGATCCCGAATTTAAACGTGTCGTGGAAAGTTACCAGTGGGTGGACCCCCTGAACCCGAGGGATAGTTTGTACGGAGGAAGGAGCAATGCCACCTGTTTGCTGTACCAAGCCGACGAAGAGAAAGGAGAAGAAATCAAATACTTGGACGTGTGTTCGCTGTATCCCTACGTGTGCAAATATTGTCACTTTCCTGCAGGACACCCGCAATTGCTAACGGAACACATCGACCTGAAAAACATTCGACAATACGAAGGCTTGTTCAAGTGCAAAGTTTTGCCTCCCACGGACTTGTACCATCCCGTCTTACCTCACCATTGTCAAGGCAAACTGATGTTTCCTTTGTGCTGTACTTGTGCCGAAACGTGCAACCAAGATCAACCTTGCCAGCACACCCAGGAAGAACGGGCCTTGACGGGGACGTGGGTCAGCGTAGAATTGTTTAAAGCTATGGACATGGGATACCAACTGGTAGAAGTGTACGAAATTTGTCACTTTCCCAAGAAACAACAATAACACAAGGGTGACCCCACGCAGAAAGGCATTTTCGCCGACTACGTGGATGCCTTTTTGAAACTAAAGCAAGAAGCCAGTGGCTATCCTTCCTGGTGTCACACTCCCGAAGACCAAAAGACATTCAAAGAGAAATACTGGGCACAAGAAGGCATCTCTTTAGACCACATCGAGAAAAACGAAGGCAGGCGATCGTTTGCCAAAGTGATGTTAAATTGCTTGTGGGGTAAAATGGCACAACGGTCGTGTTTACCCAAGACGGAGTATTTGACAGAACCTTCCCACTACTTCCAGATGATTCACGACAAAAACCAAATTCATGAAACACGTGGACGTCGTTCGCGAGGATTTGATCTTAGTCAATTACGAAGAAGATCTGAACTTTGTACAAGCCGACGAATTTGGAAATGTCATCATTGCGGCTTATGTGACAGCCCATGCTCGCTTAAAATTGTACGAAGCTTTAGAACTGTTAGGGGATCGTGTCCTGTACTTTGACACGGACAGTTGCATCTACATCGATCGACCTGGTCAGCAACACCTTAACATCGAAGGAGACCGTTTAGGAGCCTGGACAGACGAACACCCCGACGACAAGATTCTAAGTTTCGCGAGTGGCGGTCCTAAAAATTACGGGACAAACAAGGAGAAGTGCACACGGAGTGCAAAGTGAAAGGACTGACTCTGAATTATCGTACCAGTCGAGTGGTCAACTTTGGGGTATTGAAAGAAGCCTTGCAATCTGGAGAGGATGAAAACTTTAAAGTGACCACTCGCCAACCGAACAAGATTGTACGTTTACCCACTCACCAAATCGTCAGTCGATCCCTGGAAAAAGTCTATCAAATCGTGTACCAGAAGCGAGTGAGACTTCCCAATCACTTTACGTTGCCGTACGGTCACATCGATATTGGTCAGCATATAAAAAGGGACAACTTCCAAGAACGACACTTCATTGCGAGGACAAGCGACGAGAAAGATGAATAACTCTACGCAGAAAAAAAGAGAAGGAACAAACATCATTGACCTCTTTCACCACCATACCGTCACAGCAAAGTGCGTTCAAGAAGGGAAAGGATTCAATAGACCTAAAGGAGTATTTTAGCATCCAAATGACTCAGACAGCGACCTCGAGAAAATTTAGAACGACAACTTACACCTACACAGTGAAATTTAATGACTTCGCGTCTGACGTTCCAGCCGAGGAAGTATCAGGTTTCATTACGGATCTACTTGACTCACTGTTAGAGAAACTCAAATGTCATTGCCAAGTCAAAGATCGAGGTCGTTTGAACCTATCTATGTATCACGACAGTTTGAACTCGCCTGTATGTCTCGAATTTAGCACACCTGCAGAAATAACTTCTTCCAAACTTTTGAGGGCTATTGAAGACGTGCAGTCGATGAGAGAAAAAATTGACATCACCGATGGAAAAGTGACTATTCATATGGCATATGTTGTACCTCCATGGGAAGAAGACGATGACTGCTCTTGATCTGCTTACCGATAAGTGTACCTAGCACGATGGATGTAACAGCAGATTTACGACTGAAAGGGAGTTCGTGATGGGAAACATCTATGCTGGGACACAAGTGGTAGCTGACCAGATTTTAAACAACGTGTGTGTCGGATAGAGAGACAAACATGAACTTTCTCTTATTTGATTGTTTGTTACTTGTTTTATTTTAGCTTTTTCTTATAAACGAACATTTAATGTAAATTTGTTGCATATGAAGTGATTTTAGAAAGGAGTGAACGTTAATTTTAGACATTAGTTTACTAGAGTCAATAACTAAACAACTCGTAAATAGCTTTGTTTTATGTCCAAATGTTTATGTATTAAATGGATAGTGCTTAGACCAAAGCACAGGCCAGAGTGCCCATGTATATACTTGAATAAATGTTTTGAACCCATACAACAGACTTTTCTTTTTAGAGTCTCTATTCTATCTGTGAGTCTTTCTTTAGAATATTTCTGCCCTCTTTTCTGTGTGTTTGGATGTGTATTTATTTGTTTCTGTATGTCTATGTTTGTCCCTATCAACCCTTTGTCCCTACAAATACATTTCACCCTATAAAAGGTTTTGACCCTATAAACCTATGACGTCACCAATGTTTAATTCCCATTGATCCCCAAGTGACATTCCCATGTTCAATTTCCATTGACGCCAAAGTGCAAACCCCATATTTTAACGTTAAAAGTCCCATTGACGCTAAAGCATCGGTCCTGTTCAATTTCCATGTTCAATTCCCTTGACGCTCTACAGTTCCATCCATGTTAAAATTCCCCATGTTAAATAAAAGATTGATACATAAACATATATTTCATATCTAGAACACGTCGTAGATAAAACAATGAGTCAGAACACGACAAACAACAACAACAACAACAACAACAACAATAATAATAATAATAATAACGAAGATGAAAATGTTACTCACCAAATATCACCCCCTTTGAATTGTCCATGATATACTTTGCAAAGAATATATCTGGTCGGTCATTCAGGACATCGCAGTAACCCTTCTCCATAAAGACTTTCTTGGCCATGCGAGGACAGCTGATCACCACCATGTTTGCAGTAAGCGTTCTACACATTATCAGGGGCCCATATTTCTTCGCCAATCGGTCAAAGCTGAAGTGGAGACGACGGGGTTCAATTTCAAAGAGGCATCCAAAAATGGGCCATCCCTTGGGACCAGGTAGAGGATTTCTGACCCACAGCCTGGTAATATACGAGTAGAGAAGATGCAAAAACACTATGATCACTGCCAGCCATATTGCTAACATTTTGATATTCCCTTGGTGCAGAAATAAATCCCTCTAGATAGAAAACAAAACGTCCGATTTCAACTTGTTCACAACTGTTTCTGCATTGTCAGTTAACCTTGAGATAACCGACTTATGTATTTGGATGTGCAAGAGAACTGGGCGAGTCTAGTCGTTCTGCAGAATTTGTAACGACACGTGTAAAATGTTTAGGAGTGACTTTTGTGGGGGGGGGGGGCGGATCTAAGAGTATACAAATTCAACACAATTAAGAAAACTACGAACTAACGTACAAATGTAGGCACATGCAAATTTGAATATAATGGATCGAATGCAAGTCGCTCAGACATATGTATATTAACATAAATGTTTAACTAGGTAGATTTAAAGGACAGTATGATAGATACCTTTGACAAAGAAATAATCCTGTTCATATAGGAAGGGAAATTACATTACCTCCGCAGCGAATACTCATAAAATAATGATGGAGGGATGACTAAATATCCCACATCTTAGACATTATAAATTAGAAAATATTTGAAATAGCATTTAAAAAAACAAGATAAAAGGGAGTCTGTGTGAAAAATATATATTTCTTTGTGTATGCGTTGAAACAAATGCCTGAGATATACAGAAACAATAATATAACCAAATTAATAGAACCACTAATAAAAATGAGATATATCAAAACTATAGCTCTTAAATATATAGTCAGATCAAGAAAATATGGACTGAGGAAATTTAGATATCCTAATGAAAACCTGGGCAAAATATTAAGTCAACATCAGTTCAAAACATTATATATAGGTAGGACACGGCACTCGTCGAGTCAATGGCGCTACCCAGGCGTATTTGTAAAAGACGTCGATGACATAAAACAAATATTTGTAGCCACGACTGTAAAAGTCATACCGAACAACCTAAATTACGTATAATTTAGTAAAAATTCCATAGCTAAAATTATATTGCAAAAAGACGTAAACGAAATAAAAGAGTATATAGCGATACTGGGGAGGAATTGGTCCTTAATCCAACTATTTCATCTATCTCTGCTTTTCTAAATTTTTTAAAGGTCCACAACTGCCAAAAATAGTACAATAATCAATTAGTACCTTATAAACTTTATTTTATACGTGCTTACCAACAAAATTAATGCTTAACTAATAGCAAAAATATACTGAAATAAAACAAAAGTAAAACAGATGGATAAAGTTGTTTTGCTGGTTGGTTTTAACTGCAGTTTTAGCACATTATCAGTTTTATCATGCCGAGGAAACGGGAGCATAGTGTCTTTCCCAAAGACACACCAATGTTGACATGCGGTCTAGAAACTGAGCCACCGTTATTTTCTTGAAGGAGAAAGAATCAAAACTGAGAAAGAAGACACAAATAAGAAAATGCAGTTACTGTCAGAAAAAGACAGTGTGAAACATATATTCTTAGCTCCTCATAAGTTTAATGTCTTCACATTTCTCATTATAATTTTCATGAAGGTGCCGACAAGAGTCAGGTTTTCAGGTTGAATACCTATATCTTCTCCCTTAACATGGTATATCGCCAATGACAAAATACACAACCCTACTGTAAATTAACAGTTTGTAATGCACATCATGTCAAATTATGCTATTCGTTTCCAGTGGTACGAAAGAAAAGTGCAAATTTTCGTTTTTTAACAGCTTGAAACATCAAATGGAAAACGTCAGCATTCCGCCACCCCTATGTTTTGAGGAATTTAATGTTTGTGATTAATGTGATTATTGTTTTAATTCAAAGACATTATCCACAAGTATGATACAACTTGTTCGTATGAACATGTCATATGCTTAAGAAAGTCTACCGTGTTGTACATAGTCTAGCAAATGTAAATGCTGTGAAATTTTTTCCGTCTGTTTAGCTAAATTCTGCAGAGAGTATACATTTAAGTTCCAATGCCATTAGAGTCTCGATTTAAACTTATTCTAAGAAGATCTATTATTTATTTCAATAACCTGATTAATCCATGCCTTTAAAGATAGAAAATCTTTAACTTTGGATACCAAATGTAGTCTACTTAGTACAGATGTTAGAACCAAAAGTATGTCCATCAAATAGCACAAAGGAGTAAAGTAAAATTAACATTCAGTTTTAATAAAAAATACATAACACTTTATTACACATTTAATGCATAAGTTCTATAAGGAAAACAATTTAGACACAGCTGCACCCTGAGTATTAAATTTCACAAAATAATCATGGACCACAATGGACATTTGACAACAAAAACAACTACGGCTATTGTTCAGCTCTACACGCTTCCTTTTTTTGCTATTTTCAAAATACAACTTTTTCATTAAATGGCGTCAAAAACAAGGGAAAAGGCTCGGTAACATGCCAGAATAACCAATTAATACCCGCCGTACCTTGTAATCAAGATAGAGAAGACACTATACGGAAGTGATAATGCATTATTTTGAATAACACGATAATCATATAATATATATTTTATAAGGATGAGCTGAGGTTTTCTTTTTTGTAAAATGTGTCTGCTTTTTCTGGTCTAGTGGCTGTACTGAATCAAGTATTTGCCTTCACGAGAAAGAGAAGTGCACATAATGAAATCTCAATAAATGGAGTGCAACCCTATACAAACATGATGAAAAAGACCGAATTATAATCAAGAGCACTTTGCACATCTAAATATCTGTACATCTTGGGTTACGAATAATGTACCCTGTTGTCAACATGCTACAAGAAAGCCCACAAAATGATTAGCAGATGAGTTTGGGTTAGAAAATACAACTTAAATAGAAGTATAGAAAAACAGACGAACTGACTGGTAGAAAGGTAGAAAAGGAGGTTAGAAGACACACACACACACACACACACACATATTGTAGACATGTCAATATTATCCTAATCTTTAAGACATTTTTGTGATGAGGGGGCCCCGAGTGGCCGAGTGGTCAAAAGCGCTCACCATTACGGATCACCGCCATATGACCTCTGTCTGCGTGGGTTTGAGTCTCGGGCTCGACCAATGTGGGTACGTGAGAAGGCTAGCCAGTAGCTTCTCGTGGGTCGGTGGTTCTTTCCGAGTCTTTCCCGGGTTCTTCCTCCACCGTTTATACTGGCCGCCCTGTATAGCCTATCTTGTGCTGAAAAATGGCGTTAAACCCAACAACAACACAAAATTCTGTGATATATGTAGTTTTAGCAAGCGCAGTGTACATCCATACTATGACCGCTGTCGTGCTGGTCTCTTTTCTGGTGAAAGTGTAGGCTACATAAATGAGAGAGATGACCAAAACAACAGAATCGACGTGTAAATGAAGCCTTTTGTATCTGCTTTATTCTTTCATGACCCAAGGTGATTTAATTAATCCAAAAATTATTACTCTGTTTCGCCGCCTATCTTTCCATCTGTCCAAAACTCTTTATAGTGTTTTTTTTTTTTTTTTTCTTTCTTTTTGGCACAATAACATTAGCTTTCGTTATCTTCTTCAGTGACCAAAATTAAGAATGGCGACACATCCATTGTCTTCGTGCCACTTGGGTTTTCCACACTGAACTTCCCTAGCGTTGCGTTATAAAAACTATTTGGAGGACTTCATGCCTCTTCTGGCAAGGATACCTCCACTGCGGTTTGGTAGGCTATTTCTTCCTCGGCTACGATCTCTTACAACGCCTATCTCGATTGTGTCAATGGTGCTGTATGCACGCGGTAACAATAACTATTAATTTTCTGGTTCATTGTACAAGCCGTCCGGCTTCATTAAATTAAACAGATTTGCAAACATCTAAGTTTTGAAATAAACATGGGGTAAAGTTTTCATCAAACGTGGCGGGGGGGGGGGCATTTTCAACAATGCTTTAACGTTTTGTTATCAATACCTGAGTCCTTTGTACTTTGATTTTTAAACTGTGAATTCAAGAATGTAGCCGCAAAGTCCTTGGTATCTCTCTCTCTCTCTCTCTCTCTCTCTCTCTCTGTGCCAAGTTTGGTGTCACTGTGCACGCAAGCATCATCTGAGAAGCCATTGCCAAATATTCAGTCCAGCATATTGTTTTCAACCTCAATCTACTCTCATTTATCGGCGGTAGATACCGGTAGGTACGGTGAAGTGCCCATAAAGTGCCAGTCGCTACTTATGTCAATATCCCATTATCTCCAACGGCAAAAGCCGTCATGTTCAGCACGTATGACTGCATTTCTACAAATCACAAACTTTATGAATAATGTAAAATGTATTGCAATTAATCATTCAAGATAGTATATAAGTGGGCTATAACTGAATCTTTTAAATTGTAAAAGTAGTTACAACTTATGAAATTTTAGATGTGCGATATGGAATAACAGATTGAATATCTGTATCCTATTCCGTATCAGCTATGCGAATTGAAATGGGCATGTATTACAAGTATGTATTATATAGTTTCATATTAACACAGAGAAGAAACGTCAGTTATGTTTATTAATGGATAGACCTCAGATGGGAATATGATTTATACACGTATTCTTGAGAAGGAAAACGACAGCGATGATTGTACTGTTTATCTTTTATTTACAAGAGCTATTTGTGTTTTGAAAATAAATACCGTAGTTATTCTAAAAGGAGGTTTTTATTGGAGTACTATTAGCATTAATACCATCGTCCTAATAATCCCGCAAAACCAGTCTAAACATAGACTAGGGCCCCAGCAACAAGCCTGAAATATAACAGTTATATTTGATCCAGTTTTATAACTTCCTTTCTTCATGGGACTAATAACGTACTGTTTGAAGTTTTTTGACATACCATAATGGATATAAATAGATCTACAAGTATCGATAGGTTAGGAATTTATGTTGCCCTGTAAGGGAAGTGGTGTTATTAGAAATGGGGAATACTATTAGAATAATAACGGTATATCTCAAAATATGTACGATTAAAATATGATTGTTGTAAAAATGTTCTATATCAATACTGCTGCTGATTATTGCCAGGCATGGATGTTGTAATTAGAATTTTCGCTATGATTGCAACAACGGTGACTTTGTATTACTGCATGCAGTTTTACAGCTTTTAAGTTTAATGCTATCACCACCCCCACCGCTACTACTAATTATTATTATCATCATCATCATCACTATTTCTTTCTTTTTCAGTTGTTTCTCTGTTTCCCTCTTTTCCTATTTGCTTTTATTTTTCGCTGGAAATCTAGATTCTGTATACTTATGTTTTTTATCAGAAGTTAATTTTTGTTTTTCAACTTTTTGTTTTCTATGTTTCTCCTAAGAATTAAAAATACCATCAAAATAAAATCAAAGTTAATTTTCGCAACGCTGTAACAACCAGGCTTACATTTATTTAAAATATGTGTATTTACTTGCATGGTATCTTAATTTTTCTTGTAAAAAGTTAATAGAGGAAGTATTTTTTTCTTATAACAAATGGCATATATGGTTGATATATTATGCTGCTATTCGTGAGGTAAAATAATGCCAATGCGAACAACAGTCTAGTTTAAAAATGTTTAATTTCAATAATTTGTTGATATAACTGTATTGCATAAATGAATGCGAACAAAGGGAACAGAGATATATATCTGTAATGGCTTGTTAAAGAAATGAATATATTACGTGTCACCATCCACGCGGTTTGTATAGATTGTAAGATTGCCTGTAAGGTGTTGAGTGAATCATTTGTGACATTTACCTTTCAGAACGTTTGCAAAAGATATGTGTCCACGGAGTACATTTTCCAGCACTGGTAATAATAAATCTTTTGTGCTGACTTCCAAGGAGGTCGTGGTTTATTCAGAAAACTGTTTGCATTTAAGTGATAAAATCGGTTCGCACTGGCGCCCAGGCTCACTAAATATTAAATTACTTTTCAGCCCATTTATAAAAAGGAACAATCAAGATGCATTGATAATATGAAGACGTATTATTGATTGCAATAATAATAAGAAATAGTTTAGTGAAGAAGTGTCGACTGTGCAACTCATTTTATCTATTCACATAATTGTCTTCATTATCTATGATTAAAGATAGCTACAAACATTTTTGCACCAGTCTGCATCAACCGAGGCTCAATGTCAAATATAATTTTGTGTCTGAACATAATTTTCTTTAATTCAGTATCTGATCAAATCACTGCATGCTGATTATTATGATCAAAATGTATTATACCAATACGTAAATGACCACCACTTGTACAATTACATCTGATGTTCTTAAATGTCAAGCACTCCTTGTATATTGACACTATAGCTTTTCTCGTTGCATGTGAATCTCTTTCCACAAAACTTGCAACATTGCATCATTTGCTTAGATTCTTCATCGTCGAAAAACGTCTCATATTCATTTAAAGGTGTTGTTCATAACTCAATATATTAATGCTAAAGACATCTCTCTCTAATTAATTCATTCTTGATGATCATCACTCTTAGGCTACTATATTCACTTAATGTTTTCAATGTCATCACTATCATCATCATTGCAGTATTTATTCATTTTGGGTTCTCTAAATGTCAACTGCTTCAGTTTTTTTTTTCCTGCACAATATCAAAGGACTTTCCAGGATTTTTTTCTTCTCCCAATTCATGTTTACCGGTACATCATTGCTACCGGTACTCCAAGACAATTTCTAAGTTGAATAAATTATCAATATGTCCAGGCTATGTCTTTAACAAGTCTCTAATTAATCTTTATGATACATTTAAGTGAAACAGTAATTTAATCTTTTTCTGTAGCATTGTGCACAA
Source organism: Sinohyriopsis cumingii (assembly GCA_028554795.2). NCBI lineage: Eukaryota > Metazoa > Mollusca > Bivalvia > Unionida > Unionidae > Sinohyriopsis > Sinohyriopsis cumingii. Next base: position 11,356,326 of record CM068840.1, read on the forward strand.
TTCACTAATCTGGTAAAATGAAACCACAATTTGATATGTCAATACATTCTTTCAAAATGCTATACATATCAATCTGTGACTTTTTGCCATTTATATATAGTGCGGTAATTGTTTAATTTAAAAATATCCTCTGCTGCAGTTGGTATAAAATAATTTCAGACTAACTCTGCCACAGAAAATAAAATCAGTGCAGTGGTGATCAATATTCTTATTTCTGCAGTTACACAAGAATTTGTAGTATAGCCACAATCAATAATACAGGCCTGATTGAAAACTTCAGCTGTGTGTAATGCAGAAGGGGTCACTTTCTTTACCACACATGCATTAATGCAGATCAGGGTCATAATGAAGAATTGTTTATACAAGTAAAGTCATGAAAGTCTTCTTGTCCATCTTCTTTTGAATAAGACCTTGTCAGACCCTTTGCATGTGTACCTGGGCTCAACTGATCTACTTATTTTGCTTGGTTCATGAGTCATTGACTGGTGGTAAGACTAATGAAAACACCAATTTATATGGGAAAAGCACAGATGTGAAGGAATACAACCTTCCGATTGGATTAATGAGAAAGAAAACATAACCAAGACTGAAAGAAAGAAATGTGAAAGAGCATATCAATTTGTTTTCAATAAATAAAAAAAGCCTTTTCTTTTTCAAAAATCACCATATTGAATAATAAGAATAAGCTTCTCCAACTCAAAACCATAAAACATGCAATGCTTTAAACCTGAACATATTTACAAGGTTGACAAGTCTGGTTGAAATTAGTGTGTCAGATTAATATAGCAGTTGCCGATGGACACAAGATGATGCACGATGGACGAAAGGCAATACCAAAGCGTTAACAAAAGTCGTTAATAGCAAAAACTCACTTGGCTTTACAGCCAAGTTAAGTAAAACAAGAGCTCCTTCAAACAATGATACTCCGCTGGCCGAAATGAATTTCCAGGAACCATCGACTGTTCCTTTCTGTTAACTGATGGGTGTGGAAACTATCTCTGATATTCTGGAGGCAACCATAATGGATGAAAGATTGGGGCCATTTTTTATGTTAAGCCTTCTGGTGAAAATCCTATATTGATATGACCATTCATTTAGGAAGAGTAGAGATACAATGTTTTTCAAGATAGTCATTGTAGCAATCATACTGTCTGTGCAGACTGGCATCATTTAAGACCAACGTTAAGTCATAGGACTTGAACTTAAGTAACAAGACCAGGTAAAATCAAACAAGCATTCAAGTCTTCCAAAATATAAATTTACTTAAATAAAATTTAATATCAAACAATGTGAGAGAATTAAAAATATCTTAAAATGTATGAATTCCTAGTATGTAATCCTAATTATCCTAATTATACTACCAACTTCTTACTAATCCAGAAACTTTTCCAAAGTATTCTGAATGAAGGTTCTAAAGTGCTTATTTGCTACCACGATAATATCACTGAATTTAACAGTTATTAATCCAAATGCTTTTACTTCAATGTAATCCCGTGATCATAGAATATCACTTAAGCCCTTGAAGGATTCGCATAATCTGATAGAATTAGTTATATATTCAAATCCTTGAATAAATTCACATAATCTTCAAAGTACTAACTGTTTAAATTAAATATTATCTACTCTGCTATATCCAACGAAAATATTATAAATAAATCACAAGTTCCTTTCTGACTTTTACAAAGCTGGAATAACTGAAGAATATAATAAGTTGTGTATATTGTCATTATATACTAACTATATATGCACCAAATTAACAATATCTGATTCACATTAATTTCTCAAATAATTAAATCAGATTATTTTACAATGCATATAATGCAAACAGTCATAATGTATCAGTCTTGTTCTGACCTTCTCAAATTACTGAACAAATCAAATGCTGTGGAATGCATGATAGCTCTCTACAGGGCAAATGCACTACTAATTCCATGTGATGTTTATTTTGGCATGGCATTCTTCACTGACTTAGTTGCTGATCTGACCTTAGCAATTGGCCTTGTTATGAACGAAATTTCTAGGACGTACTGTACATGTACTTTACTATAGTGCTAACTAGTCACTGAATTAAAGAATTTAAAATATAACTATCATAGGCTCCAATGGCTTACATAAAAACTATATTATCATTTAAAAGATGATACAGAGAGCTGTAGCACCAATGAGACATCTTATGAATTCTTTTGGAGAAAACCCATGCTGATATGATCATCCATTCAGAAGTGGTAGTGATTACAAGATTTTTAAGATGGTCACTATGGTGGCCATATTGCATGTCAGATCTGCATCATTTTCATTCTGGAACAACCAGACAACAAAAGGAAGTCTTTTGATGAAAATGCCGCTATGACTTTCTGTTTAGATGAAGAATCAATAACAAGATTTTATGATGGCTGCCATTGTGGCCATTGTGGATGTCACCTCCGCAATGTTTTCATTTATGACCATTAAAAGCCTTTTGGTGAAAACCAAATGTCTATATAACTATCCATTCAGAAGAATGCAAAAACAAATTTCAAGAAGGCTACAATGATAACCGTGCTGATTGGAAGATTGGAACCATTGTCATTTACTTTCATATAGGCTTAATAATAAGTCATCTGGTGCAAAACCACATGTCAATATGGTTTTCCATTTATGAGATGACAGTAACAAGATTTCTATGATGGCTGCCATTTCAGTCACATCTGTCAGATCAGCACCACAAACAAAATAAATAGTTATTTGGTTAAAAGCAATATGCTAATATGACCATCCACCCTGAAGTAGGAAAAATAAGATTTTCAAGATGGCAGCCATATTGACTGTCAGATCGGCACACCTTTCATTTCGGACTAACAATGTATAGACATCATAAAAATCTGGTGAAAACTCCAAGTTAATAGGACTTACTGTTCAGGAAGTGTTGCAGTAATAATGAATTGATCAGAGAGAAAATACATTGTATGGATGACAATTCCAAGCCCAACTAGCCTGGGCAGGTGAAAATAGTTGGCTGGCAAGACAAATCTTGGATGAATTGTTCAATGTATTGAGAAGTTTAGAAGAAAAAAACATTTACCCTTCATCATTTGTGCTAGGCTATGTGCTTAGAAATTCCCCGCCCCAACATATTAGTTTAAAAAAAACCAGAAGTAACTCACATTCAGATCCACATAAAAATATAATGCCTAAAAAGAAGTGCTTAGGTGGTAACAGGATTCTTACACTTACAAACACTGCAAGGAACTACAAAATTTACAATTCCTGCAATTGCAATCACTATGGTAAATTTGAACATAATGAGCACAAATTAAACACTGTTCCGGGTTCACAAGCACTTTACACATAGCCTAATAAGGCAAAAACCAGAAATTTCGCTTTGTAATATACAAGTTTGACTGATAAATATTTCATTAAATATTTTTATTTTTGTCATTCCTAGTGCAATAACGTTTCCACTTAAAGACTACTTTAACAGAAAATATTGCAGAACACTGTCTCTACTCAACTGTAATAGTTGTTTTTTTTCCAAATACTAAGCAAAGACACTTAAAAAATAAAACAGGTCACTGTATACACCTTTTCAAATATTTAATATACATGTGTGTATAAAAATGAATAGACTAAGTACATTTCATACATGTGATGCTAAGGTTAATAGGAATGGAGTTAAACATTGTAGCTTTACATAATCAGTAGATGTTCAAAGTATTTCATTGTAACCAACTTTGTCAATGATGTGCCATGCTCCTTGAAAATGAATGCTTCTATCAAGTTTTATGACTGCATACAACAGTTTAAGTGAACAAAAAACTGAGATCACTGATATTTTTAATAAATGGAACATAATAGGTCAATGTGACCTACTTTTACCGGTGATGAGTGAAAATGTATATAATGATGAGTGTCATGACATTTTTTTTTACAGATAAATATGCATTAATGTTAAATATGTTGCTTTGACCAACTCCTTCTAATAATTGGTACAGTTAATAAATATAAAAATAAAAACGTTTCATATTCAACATGCAACAGTATCCAAGATCTCAGAAAGTCAGCTTAATGTAAAATAAAAACATAATTAACCACACCTTAAATGTAGGTCACGGTCCTACCTTTTTTTGTAAATGGGTAAAACAAACTCTTAAAATAAATAATCAAATTTCATGACTGTATAATCAAAATTGTGAGGAAATATTAACTAAAGGCATAGAGATATATGTAGTCATGGGAGGATGAGACCAGGTCTATATGACTAACTTTGTCAGTTAATTACTGTACAACAAGAGTTGTTTCTGTGTGTCCCCACTGCCAAACAAGACGTTACGAGTTTCATCCCAAATTTTGTATTACTTTTTTTTTGTATTTTTATCTTCAAACTTTCTTTTAAGCATCCCGATTTGTTAACTTATTTATATACTTTTTCTTAAAATCCCATCCCAGGACAGGCAATTAGCCTAGGTTTGAAAATAAATGTGGCCAGTCATACTGACCAATAGCTGCCTGCAAATACCCATAGTGTTTCCTCAAACAATGCAATTTAAAGACAGTACAACTATCCAAACATTAAGAATAGGAGCAGTGCAAACATATTCATGCTAAATTCCATCTCCACCTCAAGCATAATCTTCATTTCAGCTAATGATACAAAAATTCAGTGTACAGTTGCTTAGTTATAGTTTCTATAAAACTTTTTAAATGCACACAACACTATATTTAATATGAAAAACCAGTTAATTTTTTTCAAGAATCATACATAAAGCCTCATTTCACGTAAGATTAATAAAATGGTTACCAAGTGCAATGAATCTATTCAACTGTTTTCAAATATTTTGTATGAAGAAATGAAAATATAATGTTCCTGGTCACATTATAAAACAGCAATGTTTTACCCTGCACACAAGAATTATGACATGGATGAACATGCTTTAATCTGGGATCGTAGCCAGTTATCTTTCCAAAAGGTAGAGCCACAGAAAAACCCGGTCCCGATATTTGGTTGTCCTCGGACTTTATAATTCCCCAGAACAATCTATTATTGATCAGTCTAGATATATTATTTTAATTCCCTCATTATAAGACAATTAGAAATGCAAAACAACTTTGAGAACAGTTTCGTATTTCAACCTTGATAAAAAGATTTTAAAACATTGTATTAATTTTGGTGAACAAATGTGAAATACATGGTCACGGAGAGGTAAAAAAGACTTGGTATAAATTTACAATAAACACACCTTTTGACAAAGCCAGGTCTCATAAATAAATCATTAATACATTGGTGAAGAGATTTGGTATAACGGTACCAATTGCGCAAGTCCAGGTGGGCGGAGTTTAAGGTGTATGGAACATTGTATTCAGAATTAAAGAACAACACTAGCTGTGATTGGTGCATTATGTAAGAGTTGTACTTTCTGTTTGGCTTAAAAAAATGTTGAGCCTCTTGGCAACATGTGAGTTTGTGTTAATTTCTATCTAGATCATATTTTGTATTTTTTATGATTTTTTTAAAATATGGTACACATGGCTGAAAATGTGCTTGTTGTGACTAGATAAATCTTACCCCTGTCTAGTTCCAGTAGAGTTATCTCTCTTAAATGCAATGGAGTACCTGGTTATGTCATTGTCAAATTGACAATCTAGCATTGTTCTATATGACAGTGTGTGACATGCATGCCCAAGTAGGACAGAAAGTATATTTATTTCACAAAACATTAGCATTGAGGTATATGGAAAAACAATTGGTACCGTGATACCATTTGTGTGTGTATGTGTATGGTAATCAGAAACAATTCCCTTTAAAATAGTACATTGTACGTTCTTCTGCAACACATTCCAATGTCATGTTCTAAATCTTATTGTAAACTGTCCTTGAAAAACTAAAAACACACCAATACAATTGTTTTAGACCGTGATAATATCTCTCATTTTGTCCCTCTCAAATAATATTTTGGGTATAGGTTATCTGAATAAAATAAAAACAGAATATTTCACCTCTATCAAATCTAATAGATATCAGTGTAAACACACACACAAACACACACACCTACCTAAACATCTCTCGCTCTCTCTCAGCCGTGTATGAGCTGAATATTACATTAAACCCATTTTAAATATGAAGCAAAGACGTCATAATCAAAATATTAATGTTGTCTGCTTTAACGAAAGTTATTTCTGGAGGAGAACAGCATTAACACAGTAAAAAAAATTTTCATTCATACGACTTATAAAAATACTTGAAAAAATTATTGTCATAGGCCTAAAACCTGAGAATAAAAAGAACAATTATAGTTTAATATAATGCAGATATGATATTACTTTAATAATATATAAAATATATGTTTAACATAAAAATATTCAATTCAATAAGAATCATGTATAATTCCAAACTAACGGATAAAATCATTTCTTAGGAAGTCTAATTTCTTTACTTAATTACCCCCCAAGTAACCATCTTGAATTATTTAAAACAAATCTCTGAATGTTCCATTAATTTTATAATTTGAGGGATATGAATCTGTTGAAAAGTAATTTCGTAAAAGAATCACAAGTTAACTGTATGAAATTGACGAGTATTTCATTTTTATGCGGAAAATGTGATTTTCCATTTGCGACAACAATATCAATGACGCCTAGTTTGCTTAACCTATTGATTAACTCATTTTTTCACACAGATAACTTAGCTCCTGGTCTTTTAAACTCCTTTCTCATCGCCGATAATGTCCATGATCCATATGATTGAGATATTTTGCAAAGCAGAATGAAGATGCTATATTTTTGTATTGCTTGTTTGTTAGGTAGGAAGTATACCGGATATAATTTTGGACCGCTTTGTTCCATGCTGCCACCTACCAGTTTATAGGGAAGATAACTGGTTATGATCCCTCATTATTTGATGCATATTTTTGGCAGAATCCATCTGGATCAAGATGATTTTCAACCCCAAACTTTTCCACATCCCTTTCTCTTACTGATTATATTCAGACTTTGCAGTTAGATTCTAACAAGCATGCACATACTGTGTCTCACTGTTAAATGTATTAAAGCACATGCCCCAAAAATAAGCATAAACATAAGCACGCAAAGGAATTCTAGGTTAGCACAAACTTGGGTAACACTAGCAACAGGGGACACCGCTAGAAGGCACTGGCGATAAAGATTAACGTTTTCTCAAAATGTCAACCTCATTACACCCGGTACTTTCTCCGCTTAATATGTAAAAAGCCGACATTATTACATCCGAATGTATTCATGGTTGAAAGGTCAAATGTCTATATTTAGCATATATGACACTGGGCCATTTCTACAACTTATTCAGCGGAAAAAAACGAAATCCGAATTTTTCAAAACGCTGATAAACTAAATAAACGAACATATACGCTCACTTTTTAAGTACTCTGGAGTTCTTTTTAAGAGAATAATGACAAAATGTGAGCGAATATTTGCGGAAAACTCACGAATTACGTCTTTTTCAAAGGTCACCCTTGCCAGCAAGAACGATAACTCTTCCCGGCACATGGGTACGTACAAAATGTAAACAATGACAACAATACGACATAATTTGGGTTCAAAAACACACGAAAACTTGATTGTACGAAAATGAGACATTTATAGCAAGGAATCGGATTATACAGACGTACTGTCATTAATTATATCAAACGTATTACAAAATATTTGTACAACTTTTGTTGTGTAATATATTTTCGAGGTTATAGACGACGGGAGTATCACTCACCGACTCGGTGATACTAGACGTATTGCTAATATGCATGTGATTGTGATCACTGAGATATTATCAATGTCAGGTCATCTGTCCTACGTACGAGTCTTATCTAGAGACACTGGTGTTAAAATTAAAATGTTCATGTTTGGTAGAGACGGAAAAGAGGTAAAAGTTCAACTATTTTGAAGAATGAAAACAAATTCATTTAAAATTGTCATGCCATTTTTTGTGAATATCAATATGAATATTGTCATCATAAGCCAAGGAATAGAGAATCGATCTGTAGTATTTCCTCATTTAAACAAATACATAATCATAAATATGTCTTGAGAACCAACTCAGTGCCAGTTTCTTCTCTATCTCTGATAACACAATTGTCTTTACTTCATGAACTATGTAATATTGCTCAAAGCAATGGTCAGAATTATTATGAAAATATCGCAAATTTAGGACATCCAAAATTTAATGTTGCACCATCCTAAGCTGACACTACAGAAATCCTGACTTACTGTATTCAAAACTTAGTGGAAAACCTTTTGTCATTGATTTTATTTTATAGATATGAAAACTGACCAAATATATCTTATGATATCTAAATTCTAAAATAGCAATCGTTATTTACTAAATTGTGATTTCAGATAAATGTATATATGTACAAGAACACTGTAATGAATATGCGCTATTGGTTTTAAGAGTAACATACAATTTCAACTTGGTATGACTGATGTTTAGGGCCGGCGCTACCATATAGGCAAACTAGGCAGCCGCCTGGGGCGCTCATTTCAGAGGGCGCATTTTTTAAAAACAATTATTGTTTATAAATTTTAAAATTGATATTTTCCGGGGGGGGGGCCGGCGCCAGAATCTAACTTTGCCTAGGGCGCCAGATAGTCTGGCCGGGTCTGGCGCCGGCCCTGCTCATGATTATGCTATTTCATGCAAAAATGTTAGGGGGCGTGTGATAAAAAGGCACAGAAAGTCTTCAGAAGTACCTGGAACATAGAAAAAGTGAATTTATTCTTGAAGCTGAATGTTCAAAACACATTTATATATAACCATATGTAAAAAATATGCAACTTTCAGAATGACGTAACATGAGGTCAAGAATTTTCAAAAAGTGACCAAAGACCAATATTAAAAATGGTGGACGGTACATGTGTTTGAATGCTTCCTGTGAATTTATTTAAAAAGATATCATAAAGATGGGCTTATTTTTAAAATTTCCACACTCCAATTAAGCAGAAAATATTCCATTTTAAAAGCAACATATAATTTCAACTTGTGTATGACTCAAAAATATAGTATTTCATGCAAAAGAGTTTGGGGGGTGTTGATAAAAAGGCACGGGGGGCTTCTGAATTACCTGGAACATATAAAAAGTCAATTTATTCTTAAAGCTGAATGTTCACAAAACATTTCTATATAAAATATATGTAAGAAATATGTAAATTTCAGCTTGAAATAACATGAGGTCAAGAATTTTCAAAAATTGCCAAAGACCAGTATTAAAAATGGTGGACGGTACATGTGTTTGAATGCTTCCTGTGAATTTATTTGAAAAGATATCATAAAGATGGGTTCATTTTTGAAATCTGCACACTCAAATTAGGCAGAAAACATTCCATTTTAAAAGCAACATATAAGTTCAACTTGTATACGACTCGAAATATAGTATTTCATGCAAAAAAGTTTGGCGGGGAGTTGATAAAAAGGCACAGGGGGGCTTCTGAATTACCTGGAACATATAAAAAGTCAATTTATTCTTAAAGATGAATGTTCATAAAATATTTCTATATAAAATATATGTAAGAAATATGCAAATTTCAACTTGAAATAACATGAGGTCAAGAATTTTCAAAAATTGCCAAAGACCAATATTAAAAATGGTGGACGGTACATGTGTTTGAATGCTTCCTGTGAATTTATTTGAAAAGATATCATAAAGATGGGTTCATTTTTGAAATCTGCACACTCAAATTAAGCAGAAAACATTCCATTTTGAAAGCAACATATAATTTCAACTTGTGTATGACTCAAAATATAGTGTTTCATGCAAAAAATGTTTGCGGGGGGGGGTGTTGATAAAAAGGCACAGTGGGGCTTCTGAATTACCTGGAACATATAAAAAGTCAACTTATTCTTAAAGATGAATGTTCACAAAACATTTCTATATAAAATATATGTAAGAAATATGTAAATTTCAGCTTGAAATAACATGAGGTCAAGAATTTTTAAAATTGCCAAAGACCAATATTAAAAATGGTGGACGGTACATGTGTTTGAATGCTTCCTGTGAATTTATTTGAAAAGATATCATAAAGATGGGTTCATTTTTTAACTCTGCACACTCAAATTATGCAGAAAACATTCCATTTTTATATATTCTTTAATTATGAAAAAATCATCCCCTGTTGCTAATAACACCTCTATGACGAAGCTTTTTGTGCAATACCAAATCACTAAAACTAGTAATACAAACTTCATGAAACTTGTGATATTAACACGTAAGGAAGAGCAATCACCTTCCCGTTATTGGCATTTGTGTTGGTGTGGCAAGAATGGTAGGGGTAATGGCCAGCACCTATTTCATACACATCTGAGTATAATTTAGCTCAACCAGCTTAACAGCCAATTCTCCACACACACACACCCCACTGGACTAATTGGTAGTAAGCTTCATGTCCACATGTGAAATATCATACATGTAATAGGTCACTTAATAAATGGGGGGAGCAGAATCAGCTAGATGAGTCTTTCTCCCACCCCCAACCAAATAATTTCTTATTATTAATGGGTTCTTTGGTAATATACTTAAGGCCTACAAGTGAAATACCATACATAGAATGGGTCACTTAACAAATCGGGGAAGAGGGGGTGGGGGCAGAATCAGCTAACCGATTTTTCCCCACTACAACTAATTAGTTTCTTTCCATTAATTGACTCTCTCCTAATCTGCTTAAGGCCCACATGTGAAATATAATACATATAATAAGTTCACGTAACAAACTCTCACATAACGTTTATTTCAAATGAGCCATTACATTAAATTTAATACAGATTACAATTTCAGACTAATAACCTTTCAAATATCACTTACATGGAATAAAATACAACTTTTAATTATTGTTCATACTTCTTCTTAGTAACCTAACACTATATTAAAATGGTCACTTGCAAGGTTTTGTAAATAAATTCCAGACTGAGTGAAAGTTTGTGGACTCTCTTTCCCTGATCGATAGGACCAAGGCGACATATGATATTAAGTAGACATTTTGTTACTTCATGAGAGAGAGGAAGACAGGACAAGAGGGAGGAAGAAAGGGAATGGGAGTAAGAGGACGAGAGAAAACAAAGAGGAAGACATAAGGAAGAGACAGAGGAAAAAAAGAAGATAGAGTGGAAAAGAGAGATGAGAGAGAGAGGAAGACAGAAGACAGGAGGAGAGAAAGGAAGATACAGGAAGAAAAAGATGAAGAATGAGAAGAAAACAAGGAATATGGAGATAGGAAACAAGGATGACAGGGAGGAAGAGTGAGAAAGACAGAGAGGACATGGGAGAGAGAGAGAGAGCAGAGACAAACAGATTCCACCCCCTGGAATAATGATGGATAATTGATTTGGCTGATTCCGTGCTGGACTTTAAGTTTAAAGATGGTCACAAATACTCAACAGCCAAACCATACCATCTTTTATGTAACGAACTGAAATTGTGCATCAACATTTTTATAACTAATGCAATCATTACTTTGTAAAGTAAAAGTTCAATTAAAAACAGCAATAATCAAAGGTTAAATTCCTGAAGATATGCATGTAAACAACATAGAAAAAAAGGGTGGGGGCCAGTCAGTATATGCATATATGGGGCATTTTTTAAATAAAATTTCATATTGTGATTGCAGGTACTTGTAATTCCTGGACATCCATCATATGTGATATCATCAATTTTGCAATTCAACAGAAATGCCTAATATTATGCAAGGTTAGTTGTGAAATGGGTATCTCAGGTAGATACGATTGTATTTACTATATAATAAATAGCCTCCAGTATTGTATGTCAGTTTGGTTCTGGCTTCATCTAAGTAGAATTGCTTCTTGTATGTACTATTTTTCCTGCTTTGTTCAGTCTGTACTGTATTACGCATAAGCTGAAAACGTTATATCTATGCCTTGCATTTTGCCCCTAATTGTTAAGCCATGAGTTTGCCTGGGCTATAAAATATGTTGCTTACATGCATTGCTGTTATTACATGGCTTCATATTTTTTACTCGCTTTAAAGAAATATCCTTGGTAGAACTTCCATAACTATTCCGAACTGGAGGTGAAAGAGGTTTTGGCTTGAAAGGTTATTATTTCCTGTTTAATTTGATCTGTTCATATTAATTTTAATTTTGATGAAGAGAAAAAAAGGTATTTGTACACATTACACCCATGCATTGCAGAAACCAGCCAGAACCAGTCTACTTGATACTGGAACTGTTCCAGCAGTCGCTGAAACCAGTGCAATGATGCATGGCAGAGTAATGGGATTAAATCAAACAACAACAACACAACAAGCTGTTAATAGATTACCTTACTGTTGTAATATGAAGATTGTAGGTCAAATGTGGGATTTTGTTTAGGTATTTGTATGATGAGTAATAAAGGGATCAAACGTGGTATATGACGGCTTTATAGTCTTTGATTACAAATTGGCTTTCCTTTGGCGAAAGTGAGATAGAAAAGAAAATCTGACCAAAAAACTACTTACTCACTATCACTTGAGTAAGTATTTTGATTTTTTTTGGGTCTTGTTTAAATTGCTATGTTGTTGTTCAAGTTTGATGCATCGTAATTGAGCTGTCCCTTGCTCACGCTTACACTAGTGTAATGCAACACTAGTTAAACACATTCAGTGGCACGTACGAAATACATCAAAAATGTTAAGAGAAACTGTATAAAGCAAGACACAGATGCTAATGAACATCAACACGGCTGATATTGATCAGTCAATGAGGACTATTGGTCAGTTATCTGACCTTGAAAATTTATACGCAGCACCACCACTACTGGTCCAGCAGCTGATATACATATATATAAATGTACATTCCAAAGTACGTCTTGGTATTGATCATGGAATTAAAATTTGGTTTAATAACAATTCCTCAGTTGAGAGAAGAACTAAAGAAAATAAATGCGGGGATTTCGGGATGAAAGAATGAGCTGCCTGAAAGGTTTGCATGCTAAAATGCATCTTTTAACACGTTACACGATGTAATTAATGAAGGCTACAGTAGAAATTCTTCAGAAAAGGGTCGCTTATAAAGTTATTTTAAAATCCAAATGTGGTTCTGTGGTCGAGAACGCTCACCATCATACCATGGCCAAGAGACTAATTTGTAAAGAAAATGTAATTTTATCTCCGTAAAGTGAAATATTAAAGATTTTAGACACATTTGTACTCTTCGAACGTGCAGATGTGTCATGTTTACTTCAGAAGGACTTCAAAGTTACACCGACTGAGCAGTTTACATAAACATGAATGTATTTTCCCACTATGCTCCTTTTTACTTTTTAATTATTATATTGATGTACAGATTAGTCTTGCAATCAGATATACATTAATATATTAATATCAAATATTTATTGAGTTGTTCATTTTTAAAATTTTAAATGTTTGGCTAGACCTATTGTTCTCTCAATATGTAATCTTTTACTACTTATTTTTCTGTCATTTAAAACCTCCCAGGCACATTATAACACATATTCGGCATAATTAAGGAAATGTTAACCTCATAATTCTGAAAACATGACTATCTTTTTCAAATTCAATGATAACTTTTTTGCACTGGTGCACATAAATGTATTTTGTGTGTACCGCACCTATTGAACATGGGCGCAAACATGAGGTGGTCACTGTACATGGAGGACTTTGTGAATTCAGTACAACCCTATGGACTTGTGGTCTCCAAAGATTTTCCATTTCTGGTTGTGTCACCAGATGGTTTTGTTGATATAATTCACACTGTGGAAGGTACGTCCATATTAGTCAAGGGATTAAATGATGTCACCACTCTCTGTGCCATATTCAAAGCTTTAAAGTAGACATCTATTTCCCCAGAGGGAGAGTCACTCCTTGATGAAAACCATGACTATCTTTTTCAAATTCAAGGATAACATTTTTGCACTGGTGCACATAAATGTATTTTGTGTGTACAGTCTATAATCTTCAAGTCATGGACATCAAGTACACTGAATTTTATAGGAATGAAACTGAAATGGTCAGAGAGCTGAAATTTTTAAAAAATCCCATTTCAAATCGAAGCATCTTGACAAACATTTGTATAAGCCGTATTTGAAGAGAACGGTTATCATTACATCTATAGCCAATATATTCTGAACTCAAATAAAAGACTTAAAGAATGACTGTCTTAATCCTATTTATTTCCAGCACATTTCAAAACCATAACTGCAAGCAAATAATATAATATACACATATATTGGATAAATAGCACTTATGCATGTTTTGAAACAATACCAGTTCTAAAATTACACCACATAAAACAAATGAAAGCTATTTCTGATGGCAATTTCGACTCCATACTAGTCAAGGGATTTGTTAAAATTTTTAATGTTTTGGCTAGACCTATCATTCTTTCAATATGTACATTTGCTACTTAATTTCTTGTCATTTAATACTACCCCGGCACACAGTAACACATACTCTACATGATTAAAGAAATTTTATCTTCATAATTCAATCTAGGAAGTGTTTTCTTTGTTTATGATCGAAGGTAACCACAAAGGTAATTGATGGACCAGTAGCGGTGGTGCCACCTAGATAGTAACAATAACTTGCTACTATCTACCACTGGACAATGGCTGACATCAGGACCTGGAGGAAAACATTGCTTTACTTGAAATATTTTGAGATCTGGAAAAATACAAAAGTCAATTTAATATGATTTCATTGATTTCTTTTCATATTTGAAGTACAGCAGTTTCAACGCTGTGTGACAAATAATAGTTTTAAAAATAGGTAAATTTTGAGCACATAGAAACTGGAGTGGGAGCTTGTGATTTTTTATATAAAAAGTCACCAGCCCTGTTCCAGTGTCTGAAAAATGTTTCTATAGGCACTGATACCCCAAATACAACTGACTTTGGCATCCCTAGACATCCATCACATTTCAACAACTAAAGTGTATGTAAACGGAACTTGCAAATGTGTGTGTGTGTGTGTGTGTGTGTGTGATTCACATTTTCAATGTAGCTTTAACATATTTGTCATATCGCTCTGATGTCTGCAGTGTGACAGTTTATAGTGATGTCTAGCAATGGAGCATCATGCCACAGACAAAAAGGATCATGTCCCACCCAGTCATATTCTCCTGACACCAGGCCAACCAGTCCAAACACTAAAATCTTAATGCTGAGCGCCAAGCGAGGCGGCTGCTATTACCATTTATGTAAGTCTTTAGTATGACTCAGCTTGGGTTCAAACCCACTACCTCCAGCATCCGAGGCAGATACTCTAACCACTTAGGTCACTGGAGCGGTCTCCATCATAAAACAGACTTCAGAGTAGGCATAGTCAGCCTAGCAAGTATACTTTAATCTATGGAGAAGTGGCAATATGGGCTGCTGAGTGTGAGAGATATTCTTGCAATTTTGGCATCTAGTTACCCTGTTAGTCAGTCAGGGAACATGCTACTCAAAACTGTTTATTTTGTAAGGAAGACCCATACAACATTAATATCAGGGTGGACACATTACACTGTATTATTGGCATTTAGTGTAAAAACTTCCCACTACTTACAACTAAAATTTTAGTGCCATTTTTCTGACGTGTGAGAAACCTTATCATTCCTGGCACCACAGACACATATTCATTGCTTACAATTTACTGACAAATTATATATAATAACCCTTATGTTATTTGGGTGTAGGATAAAATCCCCACAAAGAAATGAAGGATAGGACATAATCCCCTCCGCCAGAACAAGTTTTTTTTAACTTTTTAAACTGTCAGAAATATACTAGCCTATTTTAAGATGGGATGGGGGAAAAAAAGAAATCGGAAATATTAATATTTAATTTAATTATGGAATTTCATGTTTATACAATAATATTATGGCTCAGATTATATGTACTTCACAAAAAAATAGTCAAATACATTACACTCAATTCTTAGCCCATCTCTATGCTAGAAATGCTCTATTTCCAATGGATATGGTATACTTCAAAAATGCAAGTGTTAAAGAACAGCTAAAGGATTTAATGCAATGGGTTAAAAGTGTGTGTACTGATGCTTATAAAAGTGAGGTGAAAAACACATGTGAGTGCAAGAAGTCTTATATCATTAGGCATCTTAATCTCCTCATCTTTTATAGTTCTTATCTAACATCTAACACGCACACAAAATTTCATTTATCTACTCAAAGAAGGCCCACACTAAGCTTTAGAATCGAATGGTCCATGGCAACACAAAAAGATGTATATTTGTGCTGGTTAAAAAAAAAAGTTTAAAAGGGGATAAATTTATACTGGGGTAGGGAATTATGTCCTGTCTTTTATTTTTAGGGGGTGGAAGGTGGGTGTTGTCCTGGGGGTATTTTATCTGTACCTGATATTATTTATAGGTAAACTGCCCTAACCAACGATACGAGGCCCACCCCCACCCCTATAATGGTGTGGCATTTTGTAGTATCTCCAGCACCTCAATTGTATGTAGATTAAATCAAAAACCAATCTTTATTCTACAGTATGCACTATATCTAAGAATGATGTAAGTCACTGCGAGCTATTTTTGCCAAGTTTGCAACATGAGTTATTGACGGAATATTCCAGTGCAAGCCACAGGGGCTCGTATCGTTGCTTACAATTGACCTGTCACACATGTACTGTATAAAACTGTAGTTATTATATAGTACATGTATGACAGGTCAATTGTAAGCAACGATACGAGCCCCTGTGGTACAAGCCACAGGGGCTCGTTACAAAGAAAATCAAGGGATGAGGGTTCTAACCTGATGTTCTTGTTGTTGCAGGGTTTAACGCCATTTTTCAGCACACGATAGGCTATACATGGCGGCCAGTATTAATGGTGGAGGAAGAACCCGTGAAATCCCCGGAAAGAACCACCGACCCTCGAGAAGGGTTCTAACCTGTAACAATATAACACATTGTTACAGGTTAGAACCCCCATCCCTTGATGTTCTTTGTAACGAGCCCCTGTGGTATAAGCAACAGTCACATTCAGTCAAATTGCATGATCAACTAACCTATTCGATACTTTGGAATATTCTTCCTACTGGCTACTTTGTTATTTTATTTTTATTTTTATTTTTTATTTTTTTATTTTTTTGGGGGGGGAAGCCCCCCACCCCCAGTTAGCCAAAGTTTATAAAAGGTTTATGTGTGTTTGTTTCCCACAAAGATGTGTTGCTTGTGTTGTTTTTAAAAGGTTTTTAAAAAAAAAAAACTTTTGGTTTAGAAACTTTGAGTGCGGTATTTCTAAGTTTCCCTCGTGTGTTTATAGGGTTGATCATCCGAGAGTGATTTCCGTCCCATGTTTGCTATATGTGTGTGCTATATGTTTTGGGTGCTATTTTTGTTTCCATGTTGGGACAGCAAAGTATTCCAATTCTAACCCAGTTGTCTCCCGTGTTTATTCCTACACCGGGAGTGTTCATTAAATTTTGAAATTTTGCGAGGAGTGATCTTTATATGTATAATTTTAAAACCTTATTGGTTTATATGTGTGTATTAAAAATTTTCACTCTCTCGTGTAATATTAAGATTCAAACTGTGCTCGAGGTGGGGTTTATACTTTCTTTATTTTTGTATGTCTCCCATCCTCACGTATAGAATTAAGATTCGAACTGTGCTCGAGGTGGGGTTTATACTTTCTTTATTTTTGTATGTCTCCCATCCTCACGTATAGAATTAAGATTCGAACTGTGCTCGAGGTGGGGTTTATACTTTCTTTATTTTTGTATGTCTCCCATCCTCACGTATAGAATTAAGATTCAAACTGTGCTCGAGGTGAGGTTTATACTTGATTTTTGTAAGTCTCCCATCTCGAGCAGGTCTATCTTGCATTTGAAAATTATGCCAAATTGCCAGAAAAATCGATAAAATAGTTGTCTCCCTTTCGGGACAGTGTGTACAGTAAAGAGCTGTACTACGGTTGGTAATGAGATCTGAGAAGTGCAATGTAGGATAGGGTAATAAATAGAACTGTAATATTATATAAGGGTCCAAGCCATAAGGGTTCCTTTTCCAGACCTTTTTATGGGTCTGTTCACTTCGCGTATGTGACATAGCCCCATAATGTCCTTATCTGTACTTTTCCTTATGGTTGGAATTATCGTTTTTTGTCTATTTTCTATTGTAACTTGTCCACATGCTTTCATGGTTCTAACTATAAAGTTTGTTATTTTGTAAAGTGTGTTTTTGTTGAAGTTACCATCTAGGTATGGTATATTTTGTTGTTAGTATGTGTCGTTTTTTTTTTGTATTTCTGTTATTACTTTTTCTCTATTTTCTTTTGTTTGTGTGTGATGTAGTAGTATATGTTTTTTATTAAAGGGGCCTTTCTTACATGGCGGACATTTAGGCAGTACTCTGACCATATGCCGTCTCTCTGCCGCCTCTCCCGTCAACCACTCATCATGCATGTATTTGAAGCAGAGGCTTTTAATTTTTAGGGAGCCTAGTTTCGACCAGTGCCCGCATGCTCTTTTCCAATTAATATACATATGTTCTCTTTCTATTTTGCATAATATTTTTCCCGTTATTTCCTCTCTTATCCACTTATAAGTCATTTTCTCATCAATTTTCCATAGTTCTTTTCTATCTCTATATTTAAATAATAAATCTTTAATACTTCTAAATTTCCAAGGGCTTTCAAGCAATTTGGTAAGATAATTGTTTTTATAGATATCAGTCCTATTCCTTGATATAAAACCAAACCAGTAGATATATATTCCCTCCCACGGTAATTTTGGGTCTGCATTTATTCTTAAACCTATTTAAAATGTTTGTTATTTATAAAAGTATGGGGCTAGGTATCTCCATCCTCCCCCCCTTTCTTTGGCCCTATATAAGGTTTCTTTAGTAATGTAATGCATTTTAAAATAACATATATATTTTATAATCTGGTTATCTATATTATTTAAAGTAAGGTTGTTTATGTCAATAGTCTTCATGATATAATTAATATTAGTGTACATGTATGTTTTTGCCACTTGGGCTCGTTCCATGATGCATAGCGGCGTTAGTGCCCTGATATCAACATTTTTTTATTATTTCATTTTCTATTTTCTTATAGTTTTCTTTTTCTTCATTTTGTCCAAAGTACACACCTAGTGCCTTAACTGTATTTTTAAACAAATGTGCTGGTAAACCTGAGTGTTTACCTCGCCAGTTGCCCATTTCTAAGATTTCTGTTTTATCTTGATTAATTTTCGATCCTGATGCTTTGCCGAATTTTTCAAATTCCTTAATTAAGTGTTTAAAGGAATTTGGATCTTCTATAAAGTTTGTGCAATCATCTGCAGCATTTTCAAATCATCTTTTAAATTTGGAACTTTTATTCCAATTATTTCTTTGTTGAGTTGTGTGCTGATGCTTAGCATTTCAATTGCTATTACGTATAGTAGCATTGATAGTGGGCATCCTTGCCTCACTGATGTTTGGATTTCGAATTTATCCGTCATGATCCCATTAACCTGTACTCTCGAGGTTATGTTATTGTACAAGAGTTTGTCCAATTCCGGAAATTTTCTCCGAACCAGAATATTTTAGAACCTTTTGTATATAGTTGTGCTCTAATCTGTCAAAAGCTTTTTCTTGATCGAAAAGGTATCACTTTAGAGATTAAACCTTGAAGTGAGCAAAATAGCTAATATAGCTAATATGTGGGGCTATAGTATTTCATTATCTGTGCTAACGGTTCGATACGTAAGAACGATGATGATCAAAAATAAACTTAAAATCTATTTTAGTCATATAAACATACACGCTATCAACAAAAATATACGTAGTATACATGATGTCGCCGAAAGGTTGCACCGTGAATATATATATATATATATATATATATATATATATATATATATATATATATATATTAAAATGTAAACATCTACGCATCCTTTTAAAAAAATTGACTTAAAAATACGTTTTTACCTTATTACTATCTCATTTATATATATCAAGTGGATAATACACTTTTATTTTCACAGAAACAGTAGAAAATCTTGTTTGACTTTTGGGCGACACTGGATATATCCTTTAGGCGACCGCGGTCGCTTAAAGATTACTCGTGTGTCGACCAAAGGTCACTGCCTGTCCTGTCATCATCCAACAGCAGGATGACTCATTCATTTAGCTTCGCCAGACACATTTATTTGATGCTAAACTTGGTGTACTGACATCAGTTAATATTCGCAAGGAGGTAGAATTTAATTTTATTACATACATTTATTGGCGAACTAGTAGTAACAGGATGAGACGATAATAATACATAATTATGATATATTTACAAAATTGGAATCTGTTCTAAATTTTGCTATATGAAGAATGCGTAATACTAAATTGTCATAAGTATAGTTGTAATTATGTACAGTGAGATGAATTCAAGGCAAAAAGCTTTACATGATTTGTTTGATCCTGCCCAGAAAATTGCAGATTGCGTATTTCAGGAGCACATAGATGTTGAACAACCGGAAGCATCAAGACCCACCTACAACTACATGATTTGAAACTTTAACAGTTATTGAGAAAGAGAAAGACCTACGGACCCATCAGACGTGTCATTCGAGGTACATAAATGACGTTACATATTTCGTTATTTTTCTCTAATACAATCGGAACCTTATACTGAATAAATTAATTTAATGCTAAGTTTGATTCGCATCAAATATGTGTTCTTAAGAAGGTGTTGTTTATTTTCTTTTTTAAGCTGGACGAAGACTACTTGTCTAATGCAATTACAAAGAACCTTCCTCAAACAAGATTTAATCAGCAAAGACAAACGCCACTTACTATATGCTACTGGTTACCAGCTGGACCTCCTGAGCAAGGCTAAAACATGGTACATCGATGGTACCTTCAAGATCGTGAAGACACCTTTTTATCAGTTACTAACGGTTCACAGTTTATTGAAGTCCGCCGAAAATATGAAGCAAGTACCACTAGTGTTCATCGTGATGTCCAAACAAAAATTCGTTCACATTTTACATGTTCTCTATTTTTTCTCGATAGTAATATTAATTTACATAATGTTGCATTATTAGGTGCCCCATGCTCTGCTTCGACTTTTGCACTTGTTTCCTCTTTGTTTCGTCCTTTGTTATTTCTTCCATTCTTTGTTGTTGTTCTTGGTTATCCTTTTGTTGCTGTTTTTGTTTTCCTATCCCTTGTTTCTGTTTTTCTTGTTGTTGCTGGAACTGCTTTCGTCCTAGTTGTTGCTGTTGTTGCTGTTCTCTTTATTGTTGATTTGGACATTGTTTTTCTTCTTGATTTTGCTGTTTTTGTTTTCCTATCTTCTGTTTCTGTTTTTTTCTGTAGTTGTTTGAGTTGCTTTTGTCATATATGTCCTAGTTGTTGTTCTTCTTCTTCTTTTGTTGTTGTTTTATGCTTCGTTTTTCTACTTTTTATCAAATTGTTTCTGTTGCAGTTGTTGTTGTATTTTGTCTGTTCTTCCTTGTGCTTTTTGTTTGGGAGAATTTGAAAATGACGTAGTATATGTTTGTTTGTTTTGTTCTTTAGTCTCTTCACTGGTCTCTACTTAGGTCTCCTGGTTTTTAGGACATTTTTGTGGAGTATGCATTGTCTCTTCACATCTGTTGCATTTTTTGTAGTGTATGCAATCATTGTATCACGATTTATTTAGGAATCCATGTAGGTAGAAGGCTATTTTCGTTTCTCTATGTTTGGTCTTTTCTATTTCTAGTATTCTTATACCATTGTATATTTTGGATAGTGGAATGGTCGCTAGTCTTGATGTTATTACTTTATGCCGAATTTTTTTCTCCAAAACTTTTAATCTTGCTTTTATTGGTATTTCCACTGGAATGTCTGATAGGTGTAATCCCCCGTTTGCTTTTGGATTTTCCTTAAGATTGATGCAGGCTCTTTTACCAGGACTGTCTCTCCTGCAATGTTTATTTCGCCGTATGATATAATCGGCAGGTTCCATATGGGTCGTGGTATGTATCCTTTATACCCGTTTTTGTTTATGGAGTAGGTTGGATTTATGTAGTCTGGGTTTATAACTTTTAGAGTTATTATAACCGTTGATGTTGCTGATTTCCTTTCTCGTGGTGTTTTTTGACATATCCAGTTCTTGGGTACCTTCTTTGTAAGAACATTCAAGGAACGATCCTTCGCTTGCATATATCCTCTTTGTTTCCAGCTTTTTAATTTCCTTATGGGCAGTCGCCATGTTTTCTTTCTTTTTGCTTGTATCTCGTGAGAATAGTTCACTCTCTGTTCACTCTGTATTTCCCTTGTGGTTTCTATTTCTATTACTGTATTTTTCACTCGTTATGAATTCTTCAAAGTTTGTATTTTGTTTTGAATATGTTATGCTTTTACGCATACTATTGCATGATTCTATTCACTCTTGTCATAGCGAAGTTTCATTTCACATTTCCAGTGCTGCATTGTTTGGTCCTGTGGACTTACTTTGGGTGGAGGTGTTCTCCCTTATTTGATCTTTCCAGACTAGTACAGGAGTCCCCCCTGCCCTACATGTATGATTGCCGAAGTTTAATTTCATCCTTTTGGTATTTTTGTATGTCTTGCTATATTTGGGATTATTGTATCTATGATACGAGTATTTTTTTATTCTAGCTATTCATCGTTATCAAGTAGACATTTCTGCATTGTCTCATCATCCTCCAGTCTTCTGCTTTTTTTCTTCTTTCCTGATTCTTTCTATTCTCTTCTTCTTTTCCATCGAGTGTTGTGGTCTCTATTTCTCGCCATTTCATTCATGGTAGAAGTCTTGTTGCTTGAGTATTTTCTTTTAGCGGTTTTGAATCATCGTTGTGTTTGTTTCTCTTGGTGGTATGGACTTGTTTCTCTTCGGTCGTAGAATCCATCCTTTAAATCCTGTTCTATTCAACGAGTCTGACAATTCTCTGAAGTCTTTATTTTTTGTACGGTGCTACCAAGATACATGTTATGCTGGGTCTATTTTCTATGGGTGTCTTTGATAAATCAATCTCCTGTGAACTTTCTTTGTATGTGTACTCTAGAAAATCTCCATTGTCTGTCTCTATCCGCCTTCTATTAAAGCATTTTTCAAGTTCAGAAACTTCTTTGTTGGACGCCATTTTTCTTATGCAGTACGTTCTAATTGTGCTTCTCACTAATATATTTTCCAAAACGTTGCAAAATATTATAATTCTATCTTGTCGATTTGTAGATTTGTATCCTTATAAATTTGTTACATTATTCTTTAGTTCTTCAAATATTCATTCTGGTTTCTGGTTTCTGGATAAGTTATGTCTTCATTTCTTGGGTCCGGTGGACTTTCGTGCTGTTTGATTTGTACGTGCCATTGCCGATGATATAACTGACTTTATGTCTCAAGAAAACGTATCAGAACCGGCTTAACGAGCTGCCATATACTCCAGTTCTGACCAGCTGATTATAATTTTGGTGTTCAAACATACAATTTCTAATATGTCATCTAAAGGTAGTCCATTCGTGTACCATCAACTCCAAACGTAATCTCAAAACAGTTCAACCGAATTCAGTTGCACCTAAGCGTTAGCTCTTCCTAGTTCATATATATATATATATATATATATATATATATATATATATATATATATATATATATATATATATATATATATATTCCATTTGTGTGATAGTATTGGCTGTCAAGGTGTAAATTGTTCTCGAGCAGATGTCAATCAGTGCCTCGTCCAGTCAATTTGTTATGGACAGAGCACTCTTAGTGAGAAGCTAAGGCGAAGGCGAATAAAATGTAATTAAGATTGATGCTCCAGCCCAAATTTACATGCGTCAAAACGACGCACAAGTCGGAATTTTCGCGCGTCAAAAATGGGTCATATTTAAATTCCACGCGTCCAAACGCGAAGGTTCACATCTATTGAAAACTGTGCACCCATGTACTAACTAGATCGTAGACATTTAGTGTGTCCAGCCGAAGATTTAAAAAACCACTACAATGTGTTTGTGTGTTGGCATAATAAAAATAATTAAAAAAAACATTCAACAAGTTATATTTGTTTAAGGGTTTTCCACGATTGGCTGGTAGAATAGATTATGATTACTTGATAAAATAATGATTAAGAGAGACATGCGGATCGGTGTTGCCTCATAACGACATAATTGCTATGCACAAACTCAGCTACATAATTTTATTACAAAGACATATAAAAATGTTACTACATCATTAAGAGGTTAGTGTTAGGACTGGTCGGCCTGGTGTCAGGATAATATGACTGGGTGGAATATGATGTTACCTGTCCATGGCAAAATGCCCCAGTGAAGGACATTACTATAAACTGCCACACTGCAGACATTGTGGTGATTTCACAGCAAAATTGTTAAAAATCCAAATCACACAAGCACACACACACATCAGTTTCATGTGTTATATATATATATATATATATATATATATATATATATATATATATATATATATATATATATATATATATAATATTTGTTTGCATTGCCTGTTTAAGGGAAGGTGGGCATTTGTAAGTCTTATGCTTTTTACAGGCTTAGTTATTTCTGAAGTCGTTATTTTAATTTGATTGGGAAGCCAGTTGTTTTCCATGTGAGCTGGCTAAAGAAATAATCTGCGTTAAGTCAACCCCAGCATCATATTTGTGTGTTTGTATTGATTGTAATTTGGTAACATTGAATATGTTGGATGTCTCTAGTATTGTGTGTTGTTTATAGGTTATACCTATTTTCATAAACCCTAAGTCACAAGAAATTGAGAGTACTGGTTTGGACAGATTGCTGAAATAATA
This sequence comes from Sinohyriopsis cumingii, assembly GCA_028554795.2. NCBI lineage: Eukaryota > Metazoa > Mollusca > Bivalvia > Unionida > Unionidae > Sinohyriopsis > Sinohyriopsis cumingii. The sequence continues at coordinate 11,381,041 of CM068840.1, forward strand.
CCCAGAAATTCGATGTGTTTAAAGAGGTACAGAAATGTGCGGACCAATTTTGTCTTGCTCACATGTTGAGTGATATCCATATAATAGATTTGTGTTTGCATTACCTTTAATGTGGAAACTTGTAAAGTTTGTCTCTTAGTTTAGAGGTGTTGTACCTTGTTTGCAGGTTAAATTTCTGGCATATGGGAACTTGGTATATGAGAACTTGGTACATGTGTAATATAGGAACTTAGTATATGGAAACTTGAATGTCTGCAGTGTTGTACCTTGTTTACATATACATCTCTGTAATATGGGAACCTGGTATAATGGAACTTTATATTTTTTGCAGGTTAAGTTTCTTTAATACGGGAACTTGGTGCATGATACTATTTCCCCACAAGCCATTTTATGATGATGATATCATACTGTACTGTTTTATCTTCACACCATGCCATTTTTGGCATCTAACTTGGACTTTTTCGTTGCAAAACATCCCTTTTTATGTCTTGCTAACAAAAACGGTCACAACTGTGCCTGATATAATATATATGACCGTAAGCTACAGAGGTCTTTGAATATTTAAAGTGCGCGTCACTGTGTCCACTCACTGAACAGCATTTGAAATGCCAGTGAGTATGGTAAATATGATGAAAGGGTTTAGGTTTTCAGCTATAATTGCCCCTTTCGTGTCTCACTAATAAAAACAGTTATTTTTGTGTTTCATTTAGTTTATACAATAGTGTGTGGAAATAAATCTGAGCCCAAAGATGATGCTATTCATAGTGTCAACTAATTATTATTATTTGATAATGCATATTGTAATTCTGTGTTTATTTGAACTACTCAAGGGATTTCGTCCACTCACGGAACGGCGCTTGTCATGCAAGTAAATGTATTTACCTTTTTTTAAACTTGAATTGCTTTTGTGATTGGTGGCTCGGTCTTGTCAAATTTCTTTACCCCAAATGATTCGCTGATTATTGATCATGCCTCGGAGAAGCTACAACTAGTTGCAATGGGTAAATTATGGCAAGTTACAATCTCTTTACATGTAACCTTAAATTGGCTCTCACACTGATTATCAACTTTATGATAAAATACTGCTTGAAAAGGAGATTGAATGAAATGGAAAAGGAAAAGGCAAAGATAATGGAACATTTTCTATTCCTGTAACATAATTATATAAATCATAATCAGATGTTTGGCTTGGTTTCTTATATTTCAAGCATCGGTTGGTATTTGCAAATGCATTAAAGATGATGAAAACTAGAATGTTTCTTGTGCTGAAATGTTTCATCTACAAGTACATGTTTCATTTAATTGATGAGTAACATATTAAATGTATAATTAACTGTTATTAGTTTATATGATTATTATTATTAAAAGTTTACTAATATATGGGGACTCCTATCTTGTGAACATTTAAGAATATTAGAGCTGGTTTTAGGACTCGACATTAAAAAAAGAAACATCTTATCTTGGATCCCTGCTAGTTCATTTTGGCTAGTTGATCATCAGTCCAATCAATGGATTCTTCTTATCTTTTAGTATAATAATATTAATTTCTTTGAGAAACAGAATTATGTTCAATTACTTCCGTCAATACAGTTATAGTTGCAGTTAGGACTGTTCAATGGCTCTTACATCATATCGGTGATCTTCAATCACAATTACAATTACAAATACAGTGTAATTGTAATTAATTACTCATTTACACCAATTAGATTGTAACTGAACCCAAGTTTAAATTTTTAATTTATTTGAAACTAAAGTTAAACTTATCTTCACTGTTGTAACTGCCTTGTAAATGAACAATTTTCATCTGGTTTAGTAATAATGGCCTAACACCTTGCAGATAAGATAACTATGTACATTTTCTCAGTTTTTATCATTTGTTTGGAATTTTAAAAAAAATTATCTTTGCTTTTGTAACTGACTTGTAAGTGAGCAATTATGCAAAACTTTCTTTCGTCAGTTGCAGTTACAGTTACACTTATGATGCGCTTGCAGATATCAGTTACAATTTCAATTAATCGAAGTTATGACTGTTCAGTTGCACTTTCATCATATCGGTGATTTCAGTCACAGTAACACTTACAAATATAGTGTAATTGTAACTAATTACTCCATTGCACCAATTCCATTGTAAATGAACCCAAGTTTAAATTTTTAATTTATTTGAAATTAAAGTTAAATTTATCTTCACTGTTGCAATTGACTTGTAAATGAACAATTTTCATCTGATTTAGCATCAATAGCCTAACACCTTGCAGCTAAGATAAATATGTACATTTTTCGTGAACTTTATGAATGTCACTTCCCTAATAAAAGGATGATCGTTCTTTCTTGAAACAAATTGGATACTCGACCAAAAACAACAAATGATATAATGTTTACAGGAATGTCGTATCGTTCCGCAGGATTACCCGACGCTCAGAATTAGCCGACCTGTCAACCCCTTTAAGATGAAAACCTGCACTCCAGACCAATAAATAAAATTACAAAGACTATAAAAACTTACACGAAAAAAAAGGTATTCATGCATTATAAAAGATCAACAATTTCAAAACAACAAATGTCACACACGAACTAATTTTACACAGATTTACATAAAAAATCACATCTATGAACTTTTATTTTATTCTTTTGATTTTGAGTGTGCTGTAACATATGGTCGCGCACGCTTGTTTTCGTATAGTAAAATCTCTGTGTCTCATAGTATTTATTTGTAGTTCCAGAAACAATAAACTAAGCTCTTTTATCAGTCAATATAATAATTGATTCCACTTTGAGATTGATAGCCAAGAAGGATGTATTTCTTGCTTAGTCAAAATTGCTTGATTGCTCTTTGAGACCGATAGGCGCGCCGGAATATTCCATTTTCAAATTGAGCTGTTTTCGTTTTAAAGAAACGGCATACTTTGGATCTCTGCTGTTGATTAATATATGGACCTTATATATATATATATATATATATATATATATATATATATATATATATATATATATATGATTGAATAGGCGCGCTGAAAGCTTCCAGCACAAACTTGCAACTTCTCCCAAGAGTATTGAAAATAGATGATGAAGATATTAAAATATCTTTGAATTTAAAATCACCATGGCTGCACTGTTTTGTCACCTATAGAATCTATACAGGTAACAAGATTTACGGAGTTATCTCAATATACTGTTTTGTCAACTATGTAATTTATGCAGGTAAGATGATTTACGGAGTTATCTCCTTACACTGTTGTAGTAGATAAAATGTGTATAAAGTTGTTGTTTTTTTAAAACTTCATCCTACGCGTTTAGTAACAGATGATCCGATATAAGTCCCGAAACCCTTTCAAAAATTCGCATATGTTTAGTTGTTTCAAAAAACGTTTGTCAATGTGGTTAGACAATACGAAAGTATAGTCAATAAGGATACCTATAAGTTTGACAAATTGAACAATTTATATTTTACCAAGAACACTTTCTCTGCATTGCAGATAAACATTAACTCACTTTTATGTAAATTCGAGCCAAATCATACATCTGTTTCATAGCACATTGTAAATCTTACAGTAACGTAAGCTATCATATTACCATATCAGGCAAAGAAATCGCATTACTAATGTTAGGGTAAGTCGAAAAGCTGTTCAAATCAGCTGACGGTATGAGGACAGGTTTTTAACTCCATCTCCGGACTGGGGATCGTACAAGCAACCACTTAGAGTGCCCCTCTCCCTAACTCCCAATCTCCACTTTTCGTTTCTACATTCCTTCTTCCTTTGCAAGTGATTTCGAATCATTCGTCAATGATTTGTATTATGCTTCTATCTATAGTAATTGGTGTTTCACTGAAGAAAAATGCAACACTGTTTGAAAATTAACCTTTAAATCTATTCAATTTTCTCTTTGCCGGACTATAATTTATATGTTTAACGGGACATTAAACAGCGACTTTTCTTGAAGAAAACAAAAAGGTCGAGATAGTAGGTTATTTAGGATATATTAAATGAGAAAATCGTTGAAATCATGGATTGAATTTAATTTAATTTAATATCCATTCTTGTTCACAACTGTCACAAACTTTTGAAGTACTTATAATATTCACAACTTATTTATGACCAGTATTTGATTTTCTGGAGACCAGATAGAATATAGTATTCTATGGGCCACGTCTTTTATTCAAAACGTCAGGCTAATTGCAGAAAATAAGCAAACCGCAACTTTGGCCACCACTGTCTCACCTGTATTAACTGCATTACACCCGATCTGTGGGGTGTATTATATATATATATATATATATATATATATATATATATATATATATATATATATATATATATATATGCTATCAGACACATATGCAGTCAGATATAGGATAACAAAATAATAACCTTAAATAAAAATTATCGTTGATATCAGCTTGGGAAACATTTTGACCAACGTAAAGGCCAATACATACTAAGTGCGAATAGACAATACACTATCATAGTTGAAGCCATACATTTATTTGGTTGTGAATTACATCATTGGATTTATTATATCATTAGATTTTTCGAATCTACTGCTTACATTATTGTCATTCATGTTCTAATGAAATTAGAAATCAAGTAAACTATGTGACAATTACCACAGAGAATGATTAAACGTTAGTTATCTGCAGTATTGTTTTATGACTTTAAATTTATATCATAATTAACTTCAAATTAGCATGGTCATCCATAGCTGCGGACAAGATTAAAAGTATCCTGCAAAAGCGGCTTGTCATTCTTAAGCACAGGTTTCAACGTAATTTGCAAGCTAGATGCTTAAAAAGTGTCAGCGGAAACAAAATATAATTGTTTGATTTATTAAATTCTTTGATAAGTTTATAATAAATATAGGTAATACTAGCCTAAACAAATTCTATAAAATAGCAGGCCATTGCCGTTACAGGAGACAATCATGTTCTGTAGGGATATTTATCTTATAAGCAAATTAAACTCAGATTGTCGGAGGAATACTCGGTACTTTGAATCTAGGAATGGCTCCCCACATTTCTTTCCATTCTTTGATGGTGTCGGTGGTGTTGTGGAGATAGTCCAATGCCTCGGCCTGCCACATTCCTACTCCGCGTAGCTTGTACTGCAGCGCGAGGTTATACTTTAGGAGAAGGCTTTCTGGGTCATCATACCTTATTTGATGAATAATTCCTGTTGGTGGATCCTAAAATGGTCAACAAGGCCATAAGTATTGACTCTCTGTAACATTCAAAACTTAATTTACTCACTCGATTTCTATAATTGCACAGCGAACTTAATGTACGATGAGAGAGTGAATTACATAAATTGTGAATTCGTTTTCTTCTCAAGCTTCGACCCTATTATCGAGCACTCAACACGCTCAAACATTCGGCAGCTTTGATTTTAATCGAACGAGACTCAGAGCGCTTCAAAATTGTTTACGAAACAAATTAAATGTGCGAGTTTTCGAAAACTTACATTTTAGAAGACAATAGTGTATTAAAAACTACGTTGTCCTTTCAGGTATACAAATTTATACCGAGTATCAGATCTGGATTTGGGCTTAAGTTTCCTGCCTAAAACCAGTCTAAAATGTGCGGACTGGTTTTGTGCACATATCATAGGAAACTAAAATCATCTTCATTCGGTATATAATACATCGTAGACGACTATCAAAAGATAAAAACCTGATTCTAAGAAGAACTGTGCCATGTAGAAACCTTAGTGTACTAAAGATGTTTTCCTAACTACCTCTACAACAAGTCCATCAAAGTTATCATCGAGATTGGTCAATTGACCAGAAAGTATAACTTCCATTTCATCTATGCTTCAATGCACTCATTTCAACTTCTGATTTTGATCGAACAGTAAATTTTTTGGCACCGAAAATTCTGGAATTATAAATCTAGAGAATACTCACTATATAATTAAAATAAGGCGACAAGCCTTCGTTGTCCCATAGTCGGCCAGTTGTTGAGTTCTTCAGCATTTCCACGATAACGTTGTAGTTTATTTCTTTTCCAGCTGCATCGCTACAGTTCACACCCCTGAATGGAACCAACTGCAAGCTGCACACGTTATCCTGATGAAGGAAATCAATAGTTCTATACAGCATACAAGGTATTGGTTTCTTTCTGAACTGTACACAATGATAAACATGGAATTTATTCTATTTGACATTTCTGTCAGTATTCCGCATTACAGTAGTGCTCAAACAAAGAATTAGTTATGAATAGCAAATATTTCGCAGTATTCATGATTACTAATGCCAAGCGCAGAAGTGACTACATCCTGCTCATGTCTGTCTCTCCGTGTTGTTATAATGATACAAAATGGTAATAAATGCATCGTTTTCTTCGAAAGTTACAGCAAGTATAGCTGGATTCTTTTACTTTGGTTTTTATTAGTTTACCAGTGCTTTTACGCACGTTATTTCTAGTTTTGCGTTTCTTACTCATGTTTCAAAGGGACAGTCAGTTGCATCTTAAAGTTCAAATCTGAAAATAAGCTACTCAACAAGAAGTAAAGACATGTCCTACTCACACTTTGAAAAACTTACTACGCTCCATTTTCTTATACTGTGAGCTAAATTTGGCTTGTGGCAACCCCCGTGGCTATTATTCTTTCTTGTATATCAATTATATGTCAGGTCGGTATATGACACTATTTTACGAATGGACGCGTCGACGGTTCCACATATATTGCCTTTAATCAAATGATCGCCCAGCTATATTACGTATGGATTAATAAACTTTGTACAAATGTTGGACTCAAACATTCAACTTTTCTTGCCTAAAGCTTAGTCTGTTTTCTTTACTATCACCAAAATACTGGTATCTAATTTTCCTATATTAAAGCAACCCACTATAATTTTAGAGAGAAGTGTAACATCGTAGTGGCCCGTCGCTTTAAGGTTTTGTTTAAAGTCTATTTTGCATTTATTAATTTTTCTTTTGCATTTATTTCCCAGACCTCTTGATGGAGTCCCATCAAGCTGGACAGAATGTATTATATAGCCGCGACAATGCATTATGCAATACTAGGCACATTGTCCCCTTTAACCTTGAGGTCAAGGCCACATTTATAAAACATTTGCGTTAAGGCTTGTGAGAAGAAAAAAAGATTAAAATTTTTTTGCTTATATTTCCTAAACTTCTTGATTGATTTTTTTTTCATTCTTAGAATTGGTCATTATGAAGCTACGACAATTTTGTTGACGATATGCTACGACAATTTTGTTGAAGATATGCTCGCTCACTCATTTTGTACTGGAGTCAATGCCTCTGCAATAGAAAACCTGCATTAAGGAATTTGCTATAATAAAAAAAGGTTTCCATTCCATTTTGGGATTTTATTGTATTTCCGAAACCCGTTTATTGATTTTCTAGTTACTTAGACTTAATCAATGCAGAGCTAAGAGAAATCAGTTTTTGAAACACTCGCTCAGCCTTTAGACCTTGCGATGAAGAATATAATTTACAGCAACGTCTTGGTTGCTGGCTGTACATGCAGGTTCTTACCCTTGTCATTTAAAATCATATATTATAAAGCTGCGTCTCTCAATGTCTTTATATGGTCATCACAAGAAAGACAAAATTGTGTGCAATAATTCGTCCTTTGAAATTGGACAAATAAAACATGTTCCTTTTTAAGAAAAAAAAAATAGTTTAGCGTTGGTTTTTTCATATATTATTATGTTTCCATTTTCTACACAGAAATTTTAGTGGTATTATTATAGTCAAATTATCATACCTTGGACATGGAGAGACAAGGGTAGTAGTAGCCGTACCAGGGAACTCCGAGAACCATCTTGTTCGGTGTGATCCCCAGATTCAGGAATTTAGTCAAACCTATAAAATATTCAGGGGTACATTTTCATTGTAATATTTATTATAAATATTAATTCACTGAAAATCTAATTTAACGGTTGTCAGTGGCGTCAGTCGGGTTGGTGTCACCTAGTGCGGTAACTCATGGTGTCACCCCCATGGTCCTCCTTCCGTAACAGACCATACAGAATCCTTAGTAATGTCATTTTTGTGTCACCCCCTCTGATGATGTTACCCGGTGCAGTCCGTACCCCCCCCCCCCCGCATCCCCCTAGCGACGCCACTGCTGTGCCTGCTAGTCATGTATTTAACTATGATCGGTCATCCGCTTATGAAATCCGACTAGACCGAACAGTGTGTGCTCTGTAAAATTTGCAATTTTTCATTTTGGTGTCACCCCTCTGAGATGGTGTCACCCGGTGCGGTCCGCACCCCCCGCACCCCCCTAGCGACGCCACTGGGTTGTGATGTGTCCTATTCATATTAAATATGGTGCTCGTTATTTCTTCCCGATTCATTTAAAAGTGTAGCGAATCACAAAAGACCACAAAAGTCTGCACATACAAAACAGAACCAATGAACGTTTTCTCACATATATAAAACAAAAGAGTAAATGAAATACCTTGAGGCATACGTGTCTTCATTTCCCATACAAATCTGATCGGACTTTGTCGATGACTTACGAGATATAATATTTATAAAATAAGTTGAAGTCATTACAACTTAACGGTGAATTACATCAGTCATAAGGAAAGAAAATGACCGAACAAAGGAAAGGAAGCGAGGAGAGAATGACGGAATGAACGAAGGAGTAGCGTAGGAATAAAGATAAAAGGTAAAATGGAAGAAAGCATGTAAAGCATTGAACTTTTGAGTCCATAAAAGGTTATATCAATAAAAGCAAACTTTCTTCTTGAGCACATTAATCTGAGTAGCTAAACAAAATGACCTTAACATTATTTTTACTTCAATTCGTATTCAATTTAATTTATGAAATCGTTAATTAATTTTAATAATTTTAAAACTGATAATGAGTGTTCACATAGTTTTATGTTTATGGAAGTAAAGAAGAAAATATTGAAAAGACTGTGGGAAAGAAGACAAAATTTGGAAAAAAGAAAAGGATACGGTAAGTGAAGAAAGACAGAAACAAAAACGAAAGTGAAAAAGTACGTGATGATTAAAAAAATAAAAGTCCATTAAAATCATTTTCTCAATAATAGCGGTATTTCTTCTTAATAAAATCAATCCAAGCGTCTAACCGAAATGATGAAACAATATATAGCATTGATCCACACCCACCCACCCCAACCTTTTCACCTCCTACCTTTTTACAATCTAAAAGATCAAGGTTATAAAAATGCAAAAGCAATAATCACTTCATTATTCAATCAATCATTTCTAGCCTGATGGTCGTCAATGGGTCTCTAACACTGTCATCTTGTATCTTTGCAAATAATTTTGCAATTTTTGCGTGGACGAGAGTAGTTATATTAATGAATTTGGGGTCGAGTCATAATTATGTATGCACCTTATGTTGAACATGAGGGAAACGCTAATGATCAAAGTTGCCCATAGGTTTAATATTGGGGGTAAATAGTAGTATTATTAGAAGAGTCTGACCTCAGTTGAGGTTACATAGTAACATTGTTATAGATGAGTCTGACCTCAGTTGAGGTATTATAGTAACATTGTTAGAGATGACCTCAATATGGAAACATTATCAATGGTTTTAACATGGGAACGTGTGTATGCTTTGGAATTTTAACGTAGCTGTAACAATTGTTTAGTCCTAAGTATTGCCTCTCTGTAACACACAAAACTTAATTTACTATACTTTACTATAATTGCAGTGTGGCAGTTTATAGTGAAGTCTAGCACCAGGGCATCATGCCGCTGACACCATTCCGACCAGTCCTAACACTAACCTCGTAATGCTGAGCGCCTTGAGAGGCAGCTGATAGTACCATTTTTTGTAAGTCTTTGGTATGACTCAGCCGTGTTTTGAACCAGCGACCTCCCGCATTCGAGGCAGACGCTATAACCACTAGGTCACCTGAGCGGTAATATGGGAATGGTATATTAGGGGGGAAAGTGTTAATGGGATCAAATGTGTATATGGGGTCCTACGGAGTAATCATTTGTTTAATTGGCCCTTATATTTAACATGGGAATGGTATTATATGGTCAAAATTGTTATAGCGTCAAAATAGTTTATGGGGTCAGAAGTGTTTATTGAGACAAGAGAAAATGTAATGTTAACTTTGTGATTGGTATAGGCCGTTTCTATGTTGAAAAATGTAGCGGCTGCATGGGAAGTGTAATGTTAACAGTTTTTAGATACTATCCAACACACACATTCGAGTTCTATCCGGCACTTCCTATTTGATTACAATCCAAACGCACAATAATTTACAATCTCCAGCAACCGCTTTTTTATAACTATCAGGCACTATAAAGGGTCCTCTGGAAATTAACATGGGAAAATAAGTCGAACAAATATAGCTTAAAAGGGTCGAACGTTTATTGGGGTCAGGAAGATTTTAACATCGGTAACGTTACATATTTTCCACTAATTAGTTACCTAGCATCCAAGTATTTAGTATCTACTTTCTGATTATTTAGTAATCTATCCATCACGACATAAAAACTATCCATAACACCATGTGAAATGTCTAAAACCCGATACCTACTATCTGACAGAAAGGCATGATGTAAAAGATGGGGATGAAATCACATGAACATACTATCAAACACACCACTTAAACCATCCAACATCCCATTCCTACCATCCAAAACAACTCGTCTCAAAATTCACACTTACTATCAGACGAAACGTGTATGATGTAAACGAAGTCGATTAAATAAAAAAAACAGTCCAATCCAACCACCAATAATATCATATACCCCATTACACACAATCCAAAACAGTTTGTGTAAAGTCTCAGCACTTTCACCTACTATCATACGGAAAGGTTGTGATGTAAATGATAGGGATGAAATCACACTTACGAACTATCGAAGACGGCACATATATCCAACACTCCGTATGCACTTGTTTAATTTGCAAGCAAAAGCAATCTGTTATCAGCGGAAAGGGTAAGATGTAAAAGAAGTGGACTAAACTGCTCAAAGATATTATCAAACACCTACCATTTTGAGTATTATTAAACAACCACATTTGTTAGTACTAAACATGACACATCTTACTATCCAACACCAGCTATTTGATTACTATCAAAAACTTACTTTTATCTGCTAGCGAATATTCAATTTTTGTTACTATCCAACACACGTCTTAACATCCATCAGCCAATTTATATTACGATCCAACACATAATCATACTTTCAAGCCCTCACCAATTATATATTATCCAACACCCACTACATCTTACTATCCAATACCATCTTTTGATCCAGCATGATCAGGCAGTGATCAAAACCTCCACACGTACTAAACAACGAAAAGGGAGAGAGTGCTGAACATAACGTATACATAAACACAAACCTAGCATTACATAAGAGTGGTAAGATGAACAAGGGAGCAAAATTATACACACTGTCATACTCATGGAGAGATGGATGACAAATCTGGTGAACGCTCCTCTTTATACGGAAAAAGCAAGCACGTGATGGGTAACATTATTCTGATTTGGTATGCGAATGTTAAGGAAGACCAAGATCAACAGAAAGAAATATGAAAGAGTATGTCCATATCCTTTTGTTTTCAATAGCAAGAAAACGCCATTTCGTTTTTCCAGCAACAATGTTTTTAATAATGAGAAGAATATTTCTAACACAAAACAAGTATACAAGCAATGTTTAAACATGAACGTATTTTCAAGGTTTACAACGTTGTGAAGTTACACTTGACTTCCAGTGATCTAAGACATTGTCCTATTGCCATCGATACATTTTTCATTTCTGAGCTAAAGACAAAAGATAGTCACACTTTTCACAAACCATCATTCTATTTTCTCATCATATAAATTAGTACTCACACTTAAAACAAGTCACTAAATACTTTAAGCAAAATCCAAGACTGCGTCGATGAAGACGATACACATAATACTGTCCACACACCATAGAATCGGTTCTTTGTAATCTCACATTTATTGAATCGAGTCAAGACAGAATTTATCCTCATAAAAGTCTAAGATGTCATCTTCCAGAAGAGGTAATCCATAGAAATCCGAAATTAATCCACGTTTGATAGTTGGGAAAGTATACGGCTACATAATGGGTTCCTGGTTGATGACTATTGTCAGTGTTAATCAAATACGCTTGAACGTTTTAGGTTTGCGATGAGGAAGTTCAGCTTTAGCATACACACCAGAAATTAAAGACACTGTACACAAATTGTGAGTGACAAGTTATTGACATTCCCAGGGATCCATTCTTTTCACAGGTAATCATAAGTCTTTAATTCATTCCTAACTTTATCCCTGAAAATTTCTGTCAAATAAGTTGATTAATCACGTGTAGCATCCGTACTATGTTCGATGTCTTTGGTTTCTAGAGAAGTTATTGGAGGTAGGAAACGGTTATGCCCGATTTGGATAGTATATAACTGTAATGGATAGATGAATAATGTGTGTTGGTCATTCTAAACGGCTTATTGGTCAGTAAGTATATTTTGAACATTAAATTTTAAACTAGAGGGCACAGAGACTCCAAATATAAAACATATGGAACGTTTTAATATTATATTTCATGTTAGAGGTCATTGAAACCAAAACTCAAACTTTATATTCTCAGTTATAAATTCTCATCTTTAAAATTATCCAGTGGTCCAGAATTCTTATATATTACATTCATACTAGAACTAGGACATTTGCAAATCAGCTTACGTGGAATGACCAGTTTTGTTATATTTTTTCTCTGCAATCATCCCCTCTATGCTTTGGACACTAGCAGTGTTGTCAAAATATCTAGTTTATAATTTAGACTAGAGAGATTATCAGCCAGGAATAGATATTTCGTTTTACAAGTTAGACGGAGATTTTCATTTCATACACTTACGTTATTATGAAGAAAATCGTTCGATTGGATTATATATATATACACTAGAAACTGCAGTAAACATGTTCGTACCCAGTTACAAAATGGATTAATTTGTCAAGTTTGTAAACGCATTTATAGGAAAGGATCAGTTGTATCATTTATTTTAAACGGTGGTATGTGAATACTATAAACAGCTGATTAGTTTGAAAATGTTAAAATGGTAGGAAGAAATTAGTGTAAGTGGACAGTTTATAAAAACACATTCATAATCTACTCCCTGAGCTGCGAGAACATATTTACAATTAACCGGTACAGATTCAAATGTAACGCAAAGAACAATTGGCGCCCGAAACCAACGGGCGCCAACAGAATTTTTGTACGACCCACAACGCTCTCGTATAACCACTGGCGAATCAATGTTTACATAAACCAAACGTGATGTAGTTCGCCGTCTTTGATAAGCTGTGAATAATTCTACAGTTTTCCGTATCTTTAGGACCTACATCCCTTTGAACGCATGGATACAATCGTCAAACCTTTCTCGTTTGTTAATTTTTCTATACACTAAAACTAGGCATTGCAATATTGGATGCAGACGACATTTTTCAATGAAAAAGGACTGTTGTAGGAGGCGGAAATGGCAGTGAACAGTCTAGTTGTTTACATTGACTGATTTCGTTTCGACAGAAACGCAAACAACATTTAAAAATCATTAGAGGGCACCTAGCGTCAATGCGGTTATAAATCATATATTGATGAATGAAATTACTATTTTGTGTGTTTTATATATCCTTGATGATTTTTATTTATAAGATCGCAAAGTGTGTGTGGGCTGAAAACTATAAGCATTAAAAGTGTGTTTGCTTTCTTTCGTTTGAACTCTGTGATTTTGAACTCTGTGATTTGGCTTAAATTTATTATTTACTGACAGAGTACTTACAAATTTATGTCCAATCTCCTTTTCCTGATGATCAGCAGGTGAATGCGAAGTAAAAAATCTTTACCTGATTTAGTTCTTGAGTAGTCTGAATTTGTTTTAGCGATGCATTTGCCTAAAATCTGGCTTTGTTCATCATATGCCATCACAAACACAAAGTCCGATACCAGTGATATTCCCAGGTAGTCGTAGCAGCGTAAGTCAATACAATCCGGGGACCAGGCGATATCAACAGTCACCTGTAAAATGGAAATACAATTCGAAGAGTGAAATTTATTTACACGACACTGTTTTTGTGTGAGTCTTACATTAAAGTTGTAGCACATTCCAATTATTTCATTAGATACTCATTTCTCATTTTCTTGTCTTGCCTTGCCTTTTTCTGTTTAAATAAGGCTGATGAAAGGGTTTGACAGCGAAGGAAAAGTGAACTCAACGAGAAAGACTAAAGCATTACTAGTATAAACATCGATGTTGTAGAAAGGTAGCATTCCCTGTTTAGCATTACAGCTCAGATGTCGGCCATAGTAAACATTAAAATGCGTGGAACCGTCATATAAAAAAGCAAATAATATTTAATACAGGCAATCCAGAATACTTACATACAATGCAGCATCTATCTATCTATCTAACTATTTAACTATCTATCTATCTATCTATCTATCTATCCATCTATCTAAATTGCATAAAGGGCGCCTTATCATTGGTAATAAAGCTGCATCGTGTAATAAAACTGAAACATCCGAAGACGCTTCAGCGATATAAATGATATATACGGGTTGTTTTATGTAGATATGCGGAAATATTTCACTAGTTGCATTCAAAAAACTGTTGATTTGCTTTTATTATAGCTGGCACTGAAAACGTAGGTTTTGCTTTAATAACACATTCACTAAGGGCAAAAACCGTCTATTTGCATGGGTTTTCTCCACTATGCGCCAATGCAACAGCTTCATTACAACATTGATAAAAAGACATTCTTGAATTTCTAAATTGTACAATAATTTGGGGACAGCGATGTTATAAATGATTAGCTTTAAACAAGAGGTTCTAATTATTAAGAGATTGCGTGTAAGACTTTTTATTTTGCGTGTCTCCACATTCAAACTTAATTGTTTATGGCCTTAGCTGGCTTGCAGTCTAGTTTGTTAACAGAGACTGTATTCAAGTCTCGTTGTCACTTAATTTCGGTTTGCAGTCACCACAATCAACGCCAGATTTATCATTTTGTTTTCAAACATGACCGTGTTGTGAGGTAAAATTGATGCATAAAATGTTATTACTAAATTTAATCACGAGTGTTTTGTTTAAGAAATGTGAATCGTTTCTTTAAGTATTACAGGTATATATTATTACATGGCTGACACAAAGCAAATGGTCATGTTAGTTCAGTCAATGACATTCTCCATGATTCTTGTAGAAAACTAATTATAAAAAGTTGATACTTGAAGTCTACCTGTGCTGTTTGGAATTCGTTTTAAGGCATTTTGGTCTATTCTTCAGTTGACACATGTAAGACCATTACATCCTAATCAGAAGGGAGAGAGAGAGAGGGAGGGAGAGAAAGAGAGAGAAGGTGCAGACAAAGAAAATGAACAAGATATATATATATATATATATATATATATATATATATATATATATATATATATATATATGGAAAGTGATATCGCTACTGCGTCATCACTACTAGCGATCTCATTTTTCGTACACTGCTTTTCTCCTATTTCAATATCTCACACTAAAATATATGATAATTTTATCTACATTATCGTATGGCGATAAATAAAATGTTGCATCTGTGCTAATTTAACATTTTATATACAATCAAACCTGAAGATATGGGTAGGAGTTTTTAAAAGCCATGTTCGTTTCCTTAACAAGAGCCGTGTATGCATCTCGTATTTCTGTCTCATTCTGTAAAATAACGTCCTCGAAGTCAATATTAATTCCGTCAAGGAAGTACGCGTTGACAACTTGGAGCTGATTCGCAATCCATGCCGCCCGAGCCGTCTTGTTGGTCAGCTGTTCCTTTGGCATGCTGCCTGGAAGTGGTTCGAAATAAGATGTATGACTCATAATTTAAAACAACACAGCTTAATGTACGGTCCTAGTATTTCAACACAAAATGATGGCGACAGCGAAGGTTCGGTTAGCAAATATTTTCCTTATAGTCAATGGCAAACTTTTCCGTGCAAGTGCCGCATACACAAATTCACACCTTGTCGAGGGCCGCATAGTTCATTAAGTAAAATAATTAATATTTAAAATAGCAAAAACAAAAGGTTTTTCTAAATAACATCTAATTAATTTTCGGTTGTTAATATGTTGTTAATATTTGAAAACTTAAACTTAAACTTCAAAAGAAGCACATTTATTTGATAAACACAGTAACATAAACAGAGTCAGTGCGAATGATGACTTGTTCCTAGGCCGCATGAAAACCCTTGGCGGGCCGCATGAAAGCCCTTGGAGGGCCGCATGCGGCCCGCGGGCCGTAGTTTGCCCACCCCTGGTCAAGAGTACGTGCATGTAGTAGTGTTATTCTAATACGTATTTATTTCACGATGAAATAGTTTAAACTATAAATGCATTAATTTTGCCACAGTGCTATTAGCGCACGAGAAATCTCTATTTGCTCGTCCACATTCGTGGAGTATAAAGAAACGTTCAGTTTATAAGAAGTGTTTCCATTTGTTGAACCTCTGTGACTTTTACTCAAGTCTAAATGTTGAGAGTAAGCTTTTCAGATTTACCGTCATTGCTAGATTGTATCCATTTCTTGTATTCGCCATGGTTGCTGCATGAATCTCTCCTGTTATTTACTTGACTTTTCAGTCCTGTTCTTTGTTTGACTTATCAAACAAAACATGCATTTTAATGCAAGCTGTATTTCAGGTAACTAAGTCAGGTTAAAAACAATATTACAATGACTGTACAAAATCTCGAAAATGTAAATCAGAGAGAGAGAGAGGTTGAGAAGACAGACAGATCTCAAAACCTTACCAATGATAACCGCACGTGCTCCGTGCTTGTGGGCATAACACATGACGTCAAAACCCATGTAACCCACCGTTACTATAGTGGTAACTTTTGACCAATCGTAGAAACGCCAACTGTCATTTTGGGATTGGAGAGAAAACACGAAGACCTAAGCAAGGAAAATATTTCGCTGTAAAACTGTGTCATTCCCAAATGCTTATATTATCATTCATTTATGCTTTCTTTTGTTATATTGTGCTTTGAATTATTTTAAAAAAGTATCAAACGAATCAGCCTGAACATAATTTGTACTTGAAAAATCGAATTATCATGCTACATTGGAAGAAAAAATATAATAATAAGTTCAATAATGTGTGTGTGTGTGTGTGTGTGTGTGTGTGTGTGTGTGTTTGAGGGCGTAGGGTGCAGCCCTAGAATTGAACATCTGTGCTGAGTTCTCCCGTTGTCGTTTTCTGATTGTTAAACATGCATGATCACTATTAAGACATTATTAACATCTCAAGTTTTTCTTAAATGTCATCTCAATCGTACAGGCACTAGTTTCACCTAACATCTCACGTTTTTCTTAACTGTCATTTCAATCGTTCAGGCGCTCGTTTCACCTAACATCCCACATTTTCCTTAAATGTCACCTCAGTCGTTCAGGCTTTAGTTTCACCTTATATCTCACATTTTCCTTAAATGTCACCTCAGTCGTTCAGGCGCTAGTTTCATCTAACATCTCACATTTCTTCCTCAATCATCTCAATCGTTCAGGCGCTAGTTTTATTTAACATCTCCCAGTATTTCCTAACTGTCATCTCAATTATTCAGACGCCAGTTTCGCTTAACATTTCACATTTTCTTTCTTAAAGGTCATTTCAATCGTCCCTGCACTAGTTTCATTTCATATTTCGCATTTGTTTCCTCAAACTGAATTCTTTCCATCTTTCTTATTGCTTAGCAACAAAGAATTCTGAGATAAATATCGAGCAGAAAGAATCATAAAATTAATGATATTTTGAATTCTCCCCAATAGAGGATTGCTTTAACTATGATGGAAATTTTGCGATTTCCTCACAATTTAGATATCTCAAATTTCAATGCAAGTAAAAGAACATTCGATGGCATACTATTTTATAACTTGGGTGATTATTTTCATCCTTCCAAAATCTCTGTCTCGGAAAAGAAATCTCAGAAATATTATCATCTGGATGAGTTAATGTGTCACCTTGAGAAACTCTCAGAGCATTAGAGAAATAACATCTATTACCGCAATTGTAATTTGTAACCACTTTTTGAAAGTGGCACAGTGTTGATTGTAAAACGCGGTAGTCCGGCATTTCCAGGATGGGTCAGATGAGGTTTTTAGGGAGAAGGAGTTAAAGGCTTATGTTCCGGTCTCCGCACACTGCTAGAAACCGGGATAAACGTAGAATTTCTGCGACATTGCTCGTCACAAGATTTATCTAGTTCACACTTTTATAATTAGTAGAGTCAAACCTCTCTTATTTCGAACACATCATTGTTTAGCTTTGCATTAAAATAGCATTAACCAAAATTAGATCGTAATTACAAAAATAACATAAAATGATTACCTCCATTCTTGTAGTGTCATTAATTCTGTTACAAAACGCTGGGTCTTCACACGGGCAATCTCTCGGTGATCCACTAGCATCTTTTTGTCCGTTCTTTTCGTCTTCGGTGTCCCGAAAGAATCTGTTTCCAAAAAAAGATAAACCCAGGATAGAAACAGCAATTGTGACAACGATCAAAATTATCCGCGAGTTCGCCATATTATATGCTGATCGACGTTCGAAATATTAGTGTCATGTTTGTGCCAACGTGATAACAATGATTGTACTCTTGTTCACTGAGACAGATTCTACATTTTCCACATCACAAGCACAGTTAGTTAAAAGTGCTGAAAAATATCAATACAATATGGGTGTGTGAACTGCATATAATATGACTCTAGTGATTAGAGTTTGAAACATTGCTATGTTTTGACGCCATTACTCCTCAAACTCTAGGCACACAAAGGGCTCATCCGGGATGCTATTAAACCACGTGATATCGCTATATACATTAATATAGTATCACTAAATAAACTCACTAGGAAGATATCTATGTGGTATCTATGACAAGTAATCAAATCACAAGATCATATCAAGAGGATGTTCATAACATTGGACTGTTACATTGGACTGTTTCTGCGTTTGTTGATTTCAGCGAGGGGAACAGTGGTAGTTCAACTTGGTACACTTAGACTCGAAAACCATGGATAGCTGGTTCCATGCCTACACATGCCGGCTGCTACAGTTTCTTGGGAAAAGCGCATGCATTCCATTTTCTCGGCACGATATGGACAATGCATTGCTGAGAGTGCCATTAAATTTCTACCAGCCATCCTTTGCTTGCGATGAGGTATTAACCCATCTTGAGAGACAGCGTTACAGCTTTTAAAACTGTTACAGATTGACAGACTTTCGTCATTAATATGCGCTTTTTGATCAAGCTTGTCGCGGATCAATGTGGAGAGAATTTCACACACACACACACACACACACACACATACATGCATACATACATACACCCACCCACACACACACACACACACATATATATATATATATATATATATATATATATATATATATATATATATATATATATATATATATATATATATATATATATATATAGTGGACAATCTACTGGAGAACAATGATTAAGCATATGAAGTATCAAAAATGAGGAGTTTTGTTTCTAAGAACAAATGGCATTTCTATGTACAATAAAAATAAATGAGATTAAGTAACAAATCACACATTTTTACAACACTTAAGTTACTGCAACAATGTCAGTGGTTTAAAGATGTTTTTATTTCCCTGTGAATAGCCTCATCCCTTTGATAGCCTCAGCAAGACAAAGATTTTCACACTCTATTCAAAATCTAGGCCAATATAAGAACATGTACATGTAAAACTATATATTTTATATTTAAAGTATTTTCTTTTGGTATAGTTGACTTGTGACTGGCAGCAAAAATGTAACTGACCAATATGTTGCGTGAAAATGAATCGTTTTAACAGCAGATGGGGTGAAGAGACCTTTTGCTAGAAAATCATTTTTGAAGAAAGAAAAAGGTTTCCTATGAAAATGAAAATATAAGTTCAATAACACCAAACAAAAGCCTCTAACTAACCGAGAGTTTCTCTAATTGGGTTAGTTTTTTGTGGTTACTTTATCGTTGTCGTTAGTGTTTTTTAAAAAGTATGCGCGTTTGTTTACCCACTGTGACGCTTCATTGAGGTCGCACCCCCTCTGCTGCTGTAATTAAATCAGTCTCTCATCCAAATATTTTATCTAGACCTACACGATATCGTGATCGAGGATCGTGTACATTTATTGTTATAAATCCGTGTGGGGTTGACTGCTCGCGAAAAGAAATTTTTAAATTTAATTATATCCATGTCTCCGCTACACCAAGTCTGATGATTATTTCGCAGACTATGTGTATCAACTTCATTAAATGCAACTAAAATATTACGGTTATCTCTAATCACTTAAGGTATTTGTGTATATCGCTGAGTAACATAAATCACATCCGTGTTTTTCTGTCTGCCTCGAGAAAATATTCTAGCTGGATTTGATTGTTTGTCCAGCATCACATCATCATAAACTACTAAATTATTAATAAATCCAACGAGGTCATCTACACATGGGGCATCATCAATATCAGTAATAAATTTAATAATATCATTGCCGTCCTAGTCTAACAATTTTGTATTTATTAAAATCTTTAAGCACTTAGTAGCACCGCTGATCATCAACTGACGGAGCTACTAAATACAACTTACCCCATTTGATCCATCTCATTATCAAATTAGGTAGCAATTGTGTTTTACCAGATCCAGATAGACCTATGATACTTGCTCTGACAGAATTTGGTAGAGCTAGATGATGTTTGACTGGTTCTTGCTTTCTGGTCGCTGAGAAATCAATCACGTTCATATAATTGTAATATGGATCTGTATTATGTAAAATGCAGAGCATCCACCCCACATGTGGATTAACGACAATAATAACAATAAACAAAAAAAAATGCATTTACAGGCAAGTGTGTGAAATGTGGTACAAAAAATATATATTTATTTCCCTGACACAGTCAGGTGGTGACATCGCTGCTTCGCTAGGAAAATTATTAGGAGCTCCATGGGCGAAATACCCAGGAGAAAAACATCTTCCATGATATAATTATTGCGGTCCTGGAACTCGACTTGATATTCGACTTGATAAACAAAGTCAACCAAAACCTGGTGAATATCCAATACACACTATTGATAAAGCATGTCATATTCATGATATAGCTTATAAAAGTAACGATCTACAACAACGACATAGTGCAGATGTGAAGTTAATTCATGCGTTAAATTCTATAAAAAATAAATCTTTCAAAGAATCATTAGCTAACTTTTTATTAAAATCTGCGATTAAAAGTAAATTATTATTTGGAAATGGAATTTCCCGAGCCGGTAATTAATCAACCGATTATTGAAATAATGAAATCGATTTATTATAGCCCATTAGGATATTGTAAAGGTAGAGCAGCGATTAGTAAACTTGCTGATGCAGAAAATGTTGCACGTTCTCTTGCTGCAAAATGGTTAGCACGACAGGCAATATGGCAAATTATCTACAACCGCCTAAAAAAGTTCAGCATGGACATTTTGATGTCAGCGTTCCTAATGAAGTTCAACAAGCAGATATTTTATTTTTACAACCCGATCTATCAAAACTGGTAGACGTCAATTAACATACAAATATGCGTTAACCATCGTTGACGTTGCAAGTAGGTATAAAGAGGCAGAGCCGTTATCAACTAAAACAGCAGCTGAAGTTTCATTTACGCTCGAACGAATATATCAACGAGGACCCTTACGATGACCACAGTTGCTACAGGTTGATCCTGGCAAAGAATTTATTGGTGCAGTATCGTCGTTGATAAAAAAAAAACATAACGTCGAAATTAGACGAGGACATACTGCAATTCATCGTGATCAGGAAATTGTTGAACGATTTAATCGAACACTTGCTAAGCGGTTATTTTGATATCAGTATGAGAAGGAAAAGATTCACAAAGACAAGAATTCTCGTGAATGAGTTGCAAGATTACCAAGTGTGATAGCTGCGTTAAATAATGAAATTACTCGAACAACTGCCATAGAACCTATTAATGCGATTACAAAACAAATATACCAATACAACGACGCGACTTTTCAAAACAAACAGTATTAGGTAACGTGGCTGCCAGGTATTTATATGAACCCGGTGACCTTGAAGGTGGTAAAAAAAAGAGCGACTGATCCTACTTGGAGTATTACGACACATAAAATTTCTAGCGTGGTAATATCCACGGGGAGACCTGCAATGTACAGATTAGATTCAACTGCTCCTCAACGTGGATTTGTACATGAACAATTACAAGTGATTCCTGAAGACACACAATTACCACCGCGATCACTTTTGTAAAGCACTAGGGGTGCTGCCACCCCTACGTAGATTACATTCGAGACAGGTCAGCATTAAATTTTCTCGTGTATGACCAAGGCTACTATTATTTCAGTCTACGGTAAATTGTCGTGGATTATTATTTGAATACTGCCACAAAATTGCTGTGTTAAAGCTTGTACAATGATCGTTTTGCTGTTGTTTCAATGTCATGATAAATTCAGCATCGAGATCAAAGTCGCGTTTATTTATTTTTTGTCACACAGTTTATAACTAATGTTTTTCTTACTATATCATCGTTAGTTTCCTGAGTTTGATTATTATTTTCTGTAAAGTCTATGACAATTCTCCGGAGGTGAGATATTCTTCTGACTCGAGGCACTGCGGGATAAACTACATTTGACCATTCGATACAATCATCGACGATGCAAACTCTCGTTTCAGAAATAGTTAATCCTTGTGATGAATGAATCGTCATTGCGTATCCCAGCGTCCATGGAGTTTTGTTCAATAGTTCACGCATTCTCAACAACACTGACAGGAACTAAAACAATATAATTTAATACAAGATTTTGTATCTTTGACGATCCTGGTATATCAACGTCGATATTTTGTCGTCGTGTATCTGCCGGTCGATAACACAACGGTACGTGTATATTTGACAATTTTTCCTTATGTAACTGAAATAACCGCTGTTGAAGTTTATCACGAACTATCTTTCTACTTGCAACTATCAAATCATTTAGTCTCCACACTTGCAGAAAATCGTTCATAGAAGTTTCTGAAATTATCTTACGCATTTGTTCACATTGACTTTTATTCGGTTGTAGTCTGATTAATTTCTTTAACTCTCTTAATTCTGGATCGAGTGCTCTATGATCATCAGTTATTTCTTCATAATAATCTACAAAACTCTTCAGCCATTTACGTGGAGACAATCCAAAAAAAGGTAGTGGTTGACCATGATCGTCGTACATTATTACAGCAGTATTTTTTTCAATAACCAATCAAGAAATATTTTTAATGTTTCTAATGACACGGTGCATATTTCATCCCAAACAATAAACCTTGGAACACATTTCTCTCCCACTCGTTCAGGAGTCCATTTATCTCCCTTCCATTGAAAGAATTTATGATTAGTGCACGATTTAATAGTTCTTTCTTTCATTTCTCTTGCAAGTCTGTGTGTGGGTGTTAAAACAACTATTTCTGAACAACTGTTCTAGAATAATTCGATCACACGAGTTGTTTTACCAGAACTACCCGGTTAATTGAGATAAACTGTTTTATGTCTAGCTAAGGATAATATACAGATGGTGCTGATGACAATTTTGATATTTGATATTTTTGGTAATAAATATCTTTAATCGAAACATCAGCGTATTCAGAATAATCAAGTATTTCTTCTCGCTTTATTTTCCATTTACCCCATGATGCATAAGTGCCGATATGTAGTTGTTGTAGCAATTCTGTATTTTTTATTGATATAAAATGAATCCGTAGCGACTCTGACAGCAAACTCAGAAACTCTATTTATCGTCAATAACAGATTTACTGAAACGTACGCGAGCATTGAAGATCTTAAATGAGTAAACTGTGGTGACTCACCATCAATATAATTCACAATTGTACACAATTTAGTTCCATTTGGCAAGAAAACTATTTTTCGACTGATAAACGTATTTCTATTCGTTGTATCAGCAATTATAAAATCTAACTCAGCATTATCTATAATTAATTTTGAACAATGTCGTTAATGATGATATGATCCTCCTTGGGTGAATTTACCGATTACTTTTCTGCCAAGATATTTTGCGATTTTATTCTCAAAATTAGTCATAGCAGGATTTTCATTGTCAGAACATTTCTTTTGTGGCGGTAACAAAACATCTTTCTGAGAACGATATGATATAATTGCTTCACTTACAATCATCTATATCAATATTTTTACATCGAGCATATATCGTAATAAAACTATTGGTACCCAACTTTTTCTAAAAACTGTTTACCAAACCAGACATAAGAAATCGGATGAAGACCTTTAGCAAACTGGAATGACTCGATACAGGCGAATGCAGTCAAGATCTAAAGGTTCATTTATCGATACTCTGGTCATCTCGTGTGTTGGATGTCCAAATCTCTTCAAATACTCTGAACATTCTTCCACACCAAGAATACTTCCCGAATAACATGCAACCATATCAAACGAGATAACATCTTTATAATCGTATTTACTATTCTACAATCAATATGGTCCATAGCCTATACAACTACGTTGCATTTCTTCAAGAAAATCAAACCGAGTTGGTTTCCACGAAGTTTTTTTCTGAGCGTTAAAAACAATTAATCAGTAATTGTTCAGTATCATCATGAGGTATATTCAGCCATAAATATCGCAGCGCAAGATTTTTCATTTTTTCGCGGAGAGATTCTTTACGATATATTTCACCATTAGGTCTTACAAACTGATCAAACATACTTTTTTCTTTCATACAGATACTTCCATCTGATCTAATCAATTCATCGTCGTTTGCAGAACTCTGAAATAACCATACTAATACAGGATCGTTCTTACTTATTTCGTTAATAAAATGAACATATCTCCCTAGTAAAATGTAACAGTTCGATCTCGTGGAAATGTTACTGCATTAGTCCACGCATGCGCATTATGATCAATAATTTCAATTGAAGCTCCTTTCGATTTATACTTTGATTCGTACAAATCTCTTCGGTTATCGTTTTTACTATTATTGGGAATTTTAATTTCTTACCTAATTCAGCGACATCATTTATTGTAGCTCCGGTAACCATTTCCACGTTTCGCGCTTGTAAAATGTTCTGTTACTCGTTCTGCTACACAATCTGCTACACAATTTATTTTTGGTAATTTCATCATGCACTTTGGGTTTATCTTTCGGTGGATAAATGACATAAATAACCGCAGTCACAGGATACGTACGTTCATAATACGGTTTGTCAACACCAGTCAACATTCCTGGTGTGGAATTTTTGCTTCATACGGCGATTTTTTCATTATGAAGAACAGGGTCACATTTGTCTCAGTTAATCTAATTATTATTGTCTGTTTCTGCTAATACAATAACCTTTACTCTGAAAAACTGACTTTGATCGTCGAGATAATCAATAATCGTTGCCGCTCGATCATCGTTCATTGTAGCATTGACAACACCTTTGGTGTCGCGCATGATTTTAAATGTTGGCCACACGTGAGTTGCATCATATATGGCTAATGATAGGCTCTACAACTCCCTGGAACAAAGTCTGTGTAAACGAATTTTATGGCTATCATTTACAAAACGTGCGTCGCGGGCCAAAACCGTGTGTACGGTGTGGTGTTGGGGTTAGAAGGGAAACGAAGTTGTGTTTGTTATGTGGTGGAAAAAGGTACATTGAGTTGAAACGATATTATGATTTCAAAAAATAACACCGACAATAATAAGGTTATAAGAAACGCTGAAGACTCTCCAGCTACATTTTGCAAAATAATTATTTACACAAATAATATTATATATAAATGTAGCAAAAAGAATTTGTGAGACATCCTATCATCAGGAAGTATGAAGCATCTCGTGGTGGTATAATCAGGAACTGTCGACTAAAAGAGAAGTCACTAATACTAGTCATCTAACGTTCAGCGCCGATGGGGAAAAACCATTATCTTTCTCATAAATTTATATACGAATGTTTCCGGGGGGTAATCGAAGACGGTCTTTTGATCGATCATATTGATTTAGATAAGAAAAATAATTATTTGTGCAACTTGTGAGCTATCAAACAGAACAAGAATTGTAAATATGGTGGTTCTGGAAAATATATAAAATTTCCTAGGGTCATTAAATCCGTAAATACAGAGACTGGTGAAGAAATAATATTTCAATCAATGAATGCAGCTGGCAAATATTTTGATATTTGCATACCTTCAGTACAACCTGTCGCGAATAAAAGATACAAATCGGCGTATTTACAAAAGTATGAACAAAATATATTATTTCAGTATCTCGCGATTGTGTTAGATACAAACGGATGAAGAGAGATAACTGTGTCGAGGATACGTAGAACGGTTAAAGAATTAGCTCGTTTGTATTTTATAATAGTATGCGCAAAAAAATAGATATCCTTTTGTTAATTTTCTCTCATTCGGTACAAGAAGCAAATCGGCGTTACAAATTTTATAACAAAATCGGTATTTTCAAAGAAATACAAGCAAATGTATCTTACTTCAGAGTAATTTAATGTTTTATGACCTCGTCGATGAGAAAAGGTCCGTTATAATCCTTGACAGCGTCAAGAGGAATAATTCTGTAAGCGAAGATAGAGTCTGTGATCTTTTATTTACTGACGAATAGTGTTTTTCTGGTTGTATTTTTAAAGAACCTTATCCTTATTTTTTCTGAATCTGTTAGGTTTCTTGCTTCATCTAGATTTTGTCAACGATTATAATTAACAAAAACAAACATTAAATAAGCCACACTCATTATGTGAGCTACTTCTATATTTATTTGTTATGCAAAAAAATAAATATTTTTCAACTCTGACTTTGTCAGTGCAGCAATACGCATATAATTATTTTATATAACGTGTTTAGAAACAAAAACAAATCCACGCTGAATTTTATTCATTATAATGATCATTTGTAGCAATCCAGCATAGGTAACTTTATAAGAATTTCTGAAAAGTATATATGTATGATTGGAACGTGGCGCATTGCTAGCGCGCAGAACTCTCATAATCGACGTTTGTAGTTCGAATCCCGTGAATGACACTTGTCGATGATGGCGATAATCGCGGGTTATTCATTCGAAAAGTGGGGGGTCCAATAGACGAGCACACCTCCCCACCACGCCACCACATGGTGTGAACTCTTTTGCACTCTCCAGAGGTTGATTGGGGAGTGTACAGAAATTTCGAACGTAGAGAACGCTCTCCTTATATGTACTGTGCCGTCCTTAGAATTAAGTTAGTGTTGTATCGTCCTTAGAATTAAGTTAGAAAAAATTGTATGTTGTGCCGTCGTTAGAATTAAGATTATATATACTGTAAATATGTACTGTGCCGTCCATAGAATTTAGATTGTATATACTAATTTGTAGTGTATTAGTAGTGTATATACTTTAAATATGCTACTATATGTACTGTGCCGTCCTTATTAGATAAGATTTACTGTAATATTTCAGAACCAGCTAACCGTTCACATGGGGGTTGTAAATATTATTATTATAATTATTATTATTATTATTATTATTATTATTATTATTATTATTATTATTATATAAAGATCTATGAAAATATCAAATAATTGACCTACTGTAAATATTTTACGCCCTCTGAACATGGTAGAATGTCGTTTGGCAATCTAGGGTTCTCATTTTTTACTCGAAAATCTGTCAAAAAAACTGACAAAAAACACACGAAAAACATCATTTTTAGGTTTGTTATACAAGAATTTATCAAACAAATAGTCAAAACCAATTAGAGAATCGCTGGGGTTTTCACCCTCAAGAATTACGAAATATGACAGATATTCTTCGACAAGTTTATCAAAATAGATACAAAAAATAATTCTGTCATCGGAATAAAATAAATCTGATTTCACGTTGATGTTGAAAATTGGTCAAAAATCTATAGCTAAGGTCTAACATATAAATTTATACTCAGAATTTAATTCCTTAAATCAAGCAAGTGTCCGCTTTGGTCAGTTAGTTTGAAATTTATTCTTGATAATAATTGAATCAAATCAAATTATGACATCGTAGATAAACCGGATTAATGGTTTCTTGCACGATCAAATATCCAGGAGGTACTTGAGGAGTAAATGTAAACAAAATCTATCCTTGTTGAGCTTGATTTGATTTTTCAGGATCTGTATGAAAACTGCAATCATTTACATCACATACAAGACTGACTGCAATAGTTGAAGTTATATTTACTATTCCTGGCGCAATATGACGATCGCCACCGTATCTATCATTATTATATCGGAGAATACTTGCCGGTTAATTTATTTGTTTCCACTCTTCAACTATTTTAGGAAAATATTCATCGATAGAATCGTTGACTGATTTCTTTAATTCGGCAGCGTAACGCTCTGATAAACAAATTCGAGATCAAATGCAATCTGGTTTAAAAATTATATTTGTTTAATGATTTCCTCTTTTGTAGACGTCACATCAAAAAGATACTGGTTAAATAACTGACGTAATTGTTCTCTTTGTTGTTCATGTTCATGATTAATAGTATCAAAAACGTGTGTGATGTAAAATCAGATCGTGCTGACTCAGGTATTGCTGTAGGCGCCAGCGGTGCTAATTCAGGCTATTCTAATACAGATCTCACAAAGAATAAATATTAACTGCGTGAACTGGTGAATTTATTTCTATCGCGGCTGATAACGTCGGTTCGTGAACCGTTACAGACATTTTTTTATTCTCTTTTTCTTATAGATTTAATTCTGCGCTGAAATTCATCATTGATTTGTTCAATTTAAAAATGCCGAAAGATAACTCTTCTAACGTTTCTACAAAATCCAAAGATGTGGGATAGTGGAATTGGGCATGAAAATCTTTTACGATCATCCTTCAACGCAAATCGAAGTATTGCAAATCCTAGATTGTAATCTGGATTGGAGGATATAATCATAGTTTCTACATCAACAGGTGCATTTCCAGCAAAGATTTTTGGTCCTGCTATTATAAATTGAGTATGATTGGGGTCGTTAGAATCATCTTTGGCAAACATCATTGTCGGACCAGTTGATCTTGTATAATCATCAGAATATCTTGCTAAATCTATTATTGTTGTACCAACGTCAACGTCTTTCTGAATCATTTCAATATTGTTCCCATCAATCATATACGTAGCACTGTCAAATAACGCCATAATACCATTATTGACAAAACCGATGCTATAATTAGCTTCGTATACAGTATCGTCTATTTTTATAATTTCACCTTCTACCTCAATAAAAGCCTCAGGGAGTAGAAAGTATCTGGTTGTATCTTGAATTTGTAATTCAATTCTTCCATGCTGATTTGGTTGTCGTGCTTCATAAGAATAAAATTGATAATCACATACCGATTCGTCTTTAAGGACTGGTGCGTCCATATCAAACACTGGATCGGATATACGTTTAAACATTTGTATTATATTTATTATCGACTAAAACGAAGACGACCTCCCGAGTTAAAACTTGTACTCATTTTTTTTTTCTCTTTCTTTGATATGGGTATTCCTACTTCGCCAGTCAACTCTGATAGTTTTTTATTTGCAGCTTGATTTATTATTTTACTGACATTTGCAGACATAACTTCGGCGCTGGCCAGTTTCACTGGTCATGGTTTTTGTCATATTAATCATGCTAGTCCATTCTTGACTGCCAAGAACACTTTACCAGCAACATCACCAATCGCTCCAGGAACTTTTTCACGAAAAAAACCAAAAGATTTCATTCCTAGTTGTTTTGCAATGGGTAATGCCTTCGGGGCTATCCTTCTGAATAAACTTTGAACAACATCGCCAAGCCCATAACTATAACTAGCTTTATAAGTAGGTAATCTCGAATCCATCTCCCTGACCATTACAGGTCCATGCTGAGCATTATGTACAATCATCTTATTTATTATTTATTTATTTAATCACTGTGATAATCATTAACGATTTCATCAATAAGAGACCAATAAACATCAATGTCCATGATACCGCCTGTAAATAATCTTCGACAAATATCAGCTGCTTCATTAATAATTTATGGGGAATTATTTCCCTCCAATCAGAATTTCAATTGGTTCAACATCAGCAAGGACGTTTTTAGGACATGGAGTAATAAGACCACTTTTCTTTGGCATAGTCGGGGAAGAAAAACCACTTCCAGTAGCGCCGGAAGAACCATCGCCAGGATCTCTTTTCTCACTGTTTCTTCTGCTTTTTCCTTATTTAGTGAAGAACGCAATTTCTCCCCTCGTCTAGTTTCTTTAAATCTCAATTTTTCTTATCTCCGCTTCTTTTCTTCTTCTCTTTGCTTCATTTCTTTTTCTGTCTGTTTCCTTTCTGCTCTAGACTTTTCAAGTTCCAACATCATCTCTTGCTGCTGTGAAGAAGATTGTTATCGTTCTATTTGTTGCTGCGGTGGATGAAGTTGATAAGAAGGGTTTTGCTGGGGAGATTGTAGTCTTTGTTGTTGGAGTTGTTCTAAATAAAATCTATTTATGTCGTTAATATATTCATTGTATCATTTCTAGAATGGGATTTGTTATAATACACACGCTATAGCCATTTAAAATAACTAGCATACTCAAGTTTTAAAATTTCAGTCTTTTGAGAAAAACTATTATATGCAACATGAGAAAACTTCTTCCTTTTAACTTTTTCTTTAAGTTCTTCAATGACGTCTTCTCTAAATTAATTAATCAGTTCAATATTTTCTTTTCTTACTTTAGGTTTAGGTGCAAGATCTTTTTTTACATCAGCTATTTCAGTACGAACTTTGCCAATAACTTCAAGTATTTCTTCATCAACAGGGGGAGGTTTAGCTACGATGTCGTAGCCTCAACTTGATTTGTTGTGGTTGAGGCTACAAACTGATCCCATATCATGTAATGGAGCAAAAAAATCATCACTAAAGTCAGAAAAACAAACAGTGTAGAAATCTACTACATAAGTATAATCATGTTGTGAAAGAAGTTTGTCTTATTTTGAATTTATTAAGCCCTTACACGATAAAATAAACTGGCATGGTTACACTAACCTCATCGTGTCTGCCATGACATAACGCGAGACTCTCACCATAACCCCTTTTCCATGTAAGGCTTGCCAGACCATATTTGAATATTCTACGCTATATTGTTATCAATCAAGTGGTGAATAATGGATTCTTAGTGGAATTTCAAAGTTGCTGATAAACCGTATTTGCTTTTAATGCGCAGAATTTCTGACTCTAACCACGCCATGTTTTTACTACCATTTGTTTACGTTTATAAAATAATGGCCTTAATGTCCTTATATGGCACACAAACAAACGAGGCTGAGAACAGAAGTAATCATTATTTGAACTAATATAGCGGACGATCTAAACGAAAATATCGGGAAAAAAATGTAAACAAGATTTTGCAACTATTTTTACAATGATTTGCGATACTTCCGGTATTAAATAAGAAGACTACTCAATTTATTAAATTATATGCAAGGAATATGTTCAGATAGTTGATATTAGGCTAAAAGAGCGCAGGGTGTGAATCACACCCGGCTTGCTCCATTGACACATATATGCTCATGTTAGAACCCCATCCACAAGGTAGGAGTAGGGGTACTAATATTAGTACTAGGGGAGGTTGTGCGGCAGCTATCTCAGTTGGAAGATCTCGTAAAATATTTTTTGTTTGTTTAGTTCATTTTGCTATTTTTTCAGTTTGCTCAGCAGTTTGTCTTACTGATGGAAGAAGACCTTCAGTAGCCTCTGCAACTCTTTCAGTAACTTTTGTAACAGGTCTAAATAACTGTTCCGTACCTTCTGCAAATTCAACTTGTGCTTCTTGACGTTCTTGCAATTTTTGTCTAGCATAATCACGAACAAGAAGAAATTTTTTGATTGCTTCTAATCTCTCTCGAGCTAATCTAGCTGTATAAGACTCATTAGCTGGTGCCATTATTGATATAATGATTTAATTACAGCAGTAGAGGGGGTGCGACCTCAATGAAGCATCACAGTGGGTAAACAAACGCGCATACTTTTTAAAAAAAACACTAACGACAATGATAAAGTAAGAAAAAAGACTAACCCAATTAGAGAAACTCGGTTAGTTAGAGGCTTTGGTTTGGCATTATTGACCTTATATTTTAATTTTCGTTGGAAGCCTTATTTTTTTGAAAATGACCTTCTAGCAAAAGGTCTGTTCACCCCCTCTGCTGCTGTTTTAGTTGATCATCAGAGGTTCCTTTACACCAGCAACCGATAAAATATGCTTCTGTACCAGAAAAAGATGAGGCTGTCGGTATTCATATACTGACCAACTGTAAAATGTGTTTCCAGTCTTTAAAGTTAACTGTCTCAACATCAAATTCTGTATGAAGCCAACTTATTACATTTATATAATTATATTCCTTCTCGTGGGTCAGTGGTTCTTTCCGGGGTTTTCCCAGGTTCTTCCTCCACCATTAATACTGGCCACCATGTAAAGCCTATTGTGTGTTGAAAAATGGTGTTAAACCCCACAACAACAACAACAACTATATTCCTTATCTCTCCCGACTTTGATCAGTGACCGTCGGCAAGAACAGAGCATCAGAAAGAGAGTCGGCTGATCTCTTTGATGGATTAATAGACTTTGAAAGTCAAGATAAAAAAAGATTTTTAAAAAATCACTCCTCTTCCTGTTTCATAGACACTAATCCTATTAGTCACTTTCTGCTTCATTCTGTTTGTGCTGGATTTATAGGTTACTGCATTTGTATGGTATGTTATGGGTATGTTAATATGTTTATGTTAGTATGTTAGTATGTTTATGTTAGTATGTTATGGCACAGCGATCGACCATTTCATTAAAATAAAATACCGGGTGCTATGGATTTTATTTTTTTTTACAATATCCCATTGGTGCTTTTGTTTACTCGCAAAGTTGTGTGGGACAAACTGTATTGTCGTGGTGTTGACATGTGATAATGTCCATTTTGAACGTAGCTTATGTAAAGGTCAGAAATGCATTCATTCAATTTCCTTTCTCTAAAGTATTGTTTACGATATAATTTTCTCCACTCGATGCAGGTGATAAACCATGCATTGATGTGATTGGTTAATTAGCATTTGTACTAGTAAAATTAGTCTTGTAGCGACTTGTTCAGTCCTTGTCAGTATTTGGTGGCAGTAGTAGCACATGCCTAGCGAAAATTATCAATTATCTTTCAGATTCCTATGGAGTGTTACAAGAAAGCAATAAAATGTGCTCTTTTGTTTGTGAGCAAATGTGGTGGATAGCAATGCATAACTATGGAGTGAATCTGATGCCTAGTTTTGATTGGTCAAAAATAGTGTGCACAGTTTGAAATGTCGAAACTATGCATTCAATACTTAGTGGGTGGTCACCAGTTATGTTTTTAGATAGAATGATCTATATAAGGTGAAGTTGTTTGCATTTGAAACATACACAGTGGAGAGAATGTTGTTATACATCCATGCTACTTTGATGTAATGTGGCTGACATTTCTTTGGATATTGTACTTATGGAAATTATACATGATCTAAGCACACTGCTAACTAACATGATGGCTCCCCTGTGCCAAAAACATCAGCCTGAATTAGTCTAAAGTACACTATCTGTAGCAGCTATTAAAATATGGAAAGTGAATTTTGCCAGACTAGACAATACCAGCTTCTGAAAGTGCAATGAATGAATTACCAAATATATTAAATGTCAAAAAAGTTATCAGCTCTATTTTATACAATTACCTCTGAAGTTCAGAAAGTGAAAATGACCAAGTGGAGTTAGCACTTTTTTGAAAGGTGCACATCTGGAGTAAGGCCAAGCTGTATACTATATAACCCATATTACATCCATCAATCATGCACCAAAATAAAGGGAATTAAAGATTGTTTGAACTATACCTAAGATATACAAGTTCTTTTTTAAATAGCCAGTATAATCAGTGACACCCGAGTGATTTCTTTACCTTTAAAATTCTAACCCCATGCAAAATATGAAACTGTAGAGTGACACCTAACCGGTGTAATCTTGCAGTTCAACACTAACTAGGGTAATCTGACCATAATTAAATTAGCTGTACAAAATGGCCAGACAAAACTAACTTGTGTAATCTGGCCATAATAAACTTATCTGTGTGACCTGGCCATAAAAAACTATTGGGTCATATAACTTAAGCTGTAGAATCTGGCCAGACAAATCTAAGATGTGTGATGTGGCCAGACAAAACTAAGCTTTGTGATCTCAGAGCCAGGCAAATCTAAACTTTGTAGCTAGACAAATCTATGCTGTGTGATCTAACCAGATAATTCTTAGCTGTGTGATATGGCCTTACAAGACTAAGCTGTGTGATATGACCATACAGAACTAGCCTGTGTAACCTGGTCTTACAAAACTAAGCTGTGTGATATGACCATATATAACTAGCCTGTGTAATCTGATCTTGCAAAACTAAGCTGTGTGATATGACCATACAAGACTAAGCTGTGTGATTTGGCCTTACAAGACTAAGCTGTGTGATATGACCATACAGAACTAGCCTGTGTAACCTGGTCTTACAAAACTAAGCTGTGTGATATGACCATATAAAACTAGCCTGTGTAATCTGATCTTGCAAAACTAAGCTGTGTGATATGAGTTTATACACCTAACATGTGTCATGTACCCATACAAAACTAGGTTGTGTAATTCTGAACATACAAAACTAAGAAGTGTGATTTCACCATACAAAACTAACCTGTGTAATCGGGATATATAAAACTATGCTATGTGCTCTGGCAATGCCACAGTCACCTGTGTAATATGGCCAGTAATTAGAAACTCTCTAACATTGCAAAGAAATTATCAATTAAAGATCAGTCATTTGTGACTTGAAAACAGATTCAGTTAATAGTGCATGTGCTCCAGAGAAACTGAAATAACAAAAATTGAAAACAGCGGGCTACTCTTCCATAAATTCCTTAATGACAGTTGTTGTTGTTGTTGCTGTTATGGGGTTTAACGCCATTTTTCAGCACAAGATAGGCTATACATGGTGGCCGGTATTAATGGTGGAGGAAGAACCAGGGAAAACCCCAGAAAGAACCACCGACCCTCGAGAAGCTACCGGCAAGCTTTCTCACATATCCACATTGGCCGAGCCCTAGACTCAAACCCACGCAGACAGAGGTGAGATGGCAGTGATCCATGACGGAGAGCGCTTTAGACCACTTGGCCACTCCGGGCCCCCCTTAATGACAGTGCATACTAATTACATATGTTGCAACATGCAGTTTGTTGATAAACAAAAGAAATGATGCTCCATTCAACAATAAATTACTAGAACTATTCAGCAATAAATGCCTAGAACTATTCAGCAATAAATGACTAGAACTAT
Organism: Sinohyriopsis cumingii; assembly: GCA_028554795.2. Lineage (NCBI taxonomy): Eukaryota > Metazoa > Mollusca > Bivalvia > Unionida > Unionidae > Sinohyriopsis > Sinohyriopsis cumingii. Next base: position 11,416,365 of record CM068840.1, read on the forward strand.
TCACAATAAATGACTAGAACTATTCAGCCATAAATGATGAACTATTCAGCAATAAATGACTAGAACTATTCAGCAATAAATGACTAGAACTATTCACAATAAATGACTAGAACTATTCAGCAATAAATTACTAGAACTACTCAGCAATAAATGACGAACTATTCACAGTAAATGACTAGAACTATTCAGCAATAAATGATGAACTATTCACAATAAATGACTAGAACTATTCAGCAATAAATTACTAGAACTACTCAGCAATAAATGACGAACTATTCACAGTAAATGACTAGAACTATTCAGCAATAAATGACTAGAACTATTTAGCAATAAATGATGAACTATTCAGCAATAAATGACTAGAACTATTCAGCAATAAATGACTAGAACTATTCAGCAATAAATGACTAGAACTATTTAGCAATAAATGATGAACTATTCAGCAATAAATTACTAGAACTATTCAGCAATAAATGATGAACTATTCAGCAATAAATGACTAGAACTATTCAGCAATAAATGACTAGAACTATTCAGCAATAAATGACTAGAACTATTTAGCAATAAATGATGAACTATTCAGCAATAAATGACTAGAACTTCAACTTTATGTAAAAATCATCATAACTGAGAGAAAAAAATCACAATCATGTTTCAGTCATTTATTTGTCATTCTTATGAGACAAAACAAGCAGTGTAGGGAGTACAAAAAGTTTGGGTGTGATTCAGATCTTCACACAATTTACATGTATAATGTATTCATGAACTTGACACAGAGCTGAATGTGTCATACAGTTTAGAAAATTATTCCTATATACACTGGTTTGATTTATCATGATGACACACACACACGCACACAAAGTAATATAAATAAAACTAAAATAAGGCAAAAAATCACGGATGAACTTTGTGCAGTGTGAAGAAAAAAAAATGAGATGAAAACTTTCAGAGCTAACTGAAAGAAACATTGAATACTTTAAGTCATATTCTGTGTACATGTTTTGGTGTTTATTTTAATCGTTGAATGATTAGACAAAGCACATGCATGGTATTCCTGCCAGATTTTTAATGAAATCTGTTTAATCATTTTGGTTCCTGCGGACAATATGGTTTGGTTTCTGATGCATCTTACAATCAAAGTATATGCAAAGAAAACTATGGAAACAGCGACCTGTTTAACACTGCCATTATAATGTTTCCCTAATTACATAATGTAACTAGCCAGCAAATAGTGATCAACACCAAAATATTCTATTACTAAGTATCAAGATTTTTTTTTACAAATATACCGGTATAAAATTTGACATAATTTACTGACTGAATCTGCAAAACTCTATTTAAATTACTGAAACTTAACAAAAAACCTTTTGGTTTATCTACCCAAGAATCTTCAAATAATTATGTGGCAATCATTAAACTAGAATCTTTAAAAATAAAAAGCAAGTTTCTAATTTAACCATGCAAACAAACAGATAAAAGTACTATCCAATATTAAAATTCTTTCCTGGAACTTTATATTTAAAAAGTCTAGAATTACGTCAATATATCAATAGAAATTATAGATGTACTTGTAAAATTTATCAAATTAGTTCAAGAAATTATGCTACTCTAAACTCTTAAATGCAGACCACAAATCAATTAAATCATTGTGATTGATTTATTCTAGCCTGTTTGTTGGTTCTACCTTTTACAAATGCAATCTTTTATATAAAAAATATTTTGTACATATATTGAAATTGTTGTGACAATCATATGAACAGAATGAAGTTAAAACAAGATTAATTTGTAGTTTTTTTAATGACAACTGATGTTGCCATGCCATCATATGGTCAAACAAACTTCACAGTACAAGTTATGATTTGTGTAACAATCCTAGTTTGATTGACAACACCATCATATGGTCAAACAAATTTAACAGTAAAGGTTGTGATTGTATAACAATCCTAGCTTGACTGATTATATGATTTGTATGCAAGACTGACTGCCAGCCAAGGGTGAACAACGTAAGCCTGGCAATTTTAATTATCCTGCAATTCAAAAATGGAAACTTTCTCTGAGCACATAGGACTGTGAAAATTCTGTAACTATACTGCTCTATTAATTTTTGCACAGGCTTTTATTGTTTATATTAAAATGAGGCAACATCACTTTTTCCTTCTAATTAAATACACATAAGTCAATTTTTAAAGATGTAAAACCTTCCATAAAATTAGACGGCATAATGATTTCATTGCTATAATTATGTATATTTCTTGGTTTTATTTGATCTCTTCATATTACAACCATTTTTATTAATAATTCTCACTAGTACATATAAAAAAAACTGTGACAAATTTTCTCTCCAAAATGTAGCGAGCTCTTGAAAATATTCAACGCTATTATTTACAAAAATCTTGAGGGTACAATTACTTGAACACTAATATCTGGAGTCGAATTAATTGGACAAGATGTAAGAAAATCTGAAATGGACATTGATCACTAATAAAACACTGACGGCAAGATAAAAAAAGGAATTATTGAAAATTCCTATGCATATCACAGTAAATAGATCAAACTTAAAGGTAGATCTTTCTCTCATTATAATGCACTTTGTGATGTGATTCCAGATATCACATGATTCCTCATTATAATGCACTTTGTTATGTGATTCCAGATATCACATGATACCTCATTATAATGCACTTTGTTATGTGATTCCAGATATCACATGATACCTCATTATAATGCACTTTGTTATGTGATTCCAGATATCACATGATACCTCTTTGGATCTATGACCAATACAACAAAAAAATTATAAAAATTACTTGTATTTATAAACTATAAAAATTTACAGGCTTTTCTACTTTCTCTGAGCAAAAAGATATTTCAAATAAAATGATCTAGGAAAAAAAGGAGATCACATGCCAATGTAAATGTAATGTTATCAGCTGAAATAATAATACATTTTTATTTGAAAAATGCAATAGGAATATTTCAGAAAACCTACCATCTACAGTTACTTATAACTTGAACCCAACTGCAAACCATATAGACCCTGATCTGTTGTTCCATAATATACTGGCATATCAGGTTTATGCTGTTAGTTCTACTTACTACTACTGTAGAGACTCTGATATGCCTGCACCTGATGTGCTGGCAGATCTTGGTTTATGCTGTTTACAGTTGGACTCAACTTATAAGCAAGTATAGACGGTACATATAATACAGTGATCACATTTAGTCATGAAATTCAGAGATGATACTCAAATCTGTCTCAATGAAAACTGTATACAGGACAAGATTTTCATTTAAGGACATACTCAAGCTGAGATGCTTTATAAAAGTCTCTCTAAATCAGACAACTTAAACCTTATCATAAACTTAAGTCTAGAATCCAGCAATCACAATCTGATTGAATGATATTTAAATCTTACTCAAAATTAACCAATCAAATGTCTCAAGACTAGAATCTAGCAATCTGATTGAATGATATTTATATCTCACTCTAAATTAGCCAATCAGATATCTCAGGTTTGGACTTATGTTTATTTATAGATTTATTAGTGTAATTAGTGTCATGAGTATCTAAACTGAACTGTCCTAATACTTGTAAAATTTCTTAACCATGCTTTTTCAAGTGCACTAAAATATTGCTAGACTTGTAGAGTTTGAAAAATCCAAGGTGCTGTCATTCAAATGGTGATTTGAATTGTAACAATTTTAAATATATAATCAGGAGATGCCGAGTTAATTCTTAGCAGACTCATAAACTCCCTGTCCAAAGTCCCCTTTCCTGGAAATCTTGTCAAACTCGAAGCTTTCATAGGCAGATTTTCTTGCTTTTGCTGAACGGAACGTTGAAAGGGATGGATGAGCCTGAAAAAAAAATTCAATCAATCAATCAATCGGTCAAACATTAAAAAAATCTGTAGCATTGTAAACAAATATAAACAATGCTGGTTTTCTCTGGCACATTAACACAAGTAGCTTATTTAGTGCCAAGGCTATTGGAGCCCAGTGCCTTGCCCAAGGACACAGGTTCATCCAGTGATAAGATTCAAACCTGCACTCTAATGGCTATGATATTAGAATGCTGACCACTAAGCCATGGTGGTTCCAAATAAAATCAATAAGAAATTTCAACTATCAACAGTACAAAATGTCTATTGTAAGAAATTTCAACTGTCAACAATAAAATATGTGAAATGTCAACAGTAAATGTCAACTGTCTACAGTAAGAAACGTAAATTGTAAGAAATGTCAACTGTCAACACTATGTAATGTCAAATGTCAACTGTAAGAAATGTCAAACATCAACTGTATGAAATGCCAGATGTCATGAGTAAGAGATGTCATTTGTCAACAGTAAGAGATGTCAACAGTAAGAGATGTCAACAGTAGGAGATGTCAACAGTAAGAGATGTCAACAGTAAGAGATGTCAAAGACTGTATGATGGTCATCATGATGTCTACCTTCAGTTTGGAACAAACTCTCTACATTTCTTGTATAAACATTTTTTTGTTTTAAATCCATGATGGATGAGATCAAGATCCTGGATTCCAATATATCAATAGTCATTTGAATGCTACATACAGTATATCTAATACTCTAATGCAGGGGTGGGCAAACTACAGCCCACCAAGGGCTTTCATGTGGCCCGCCAAGGGTTTCCATGTGGCCTAGGAACAAGTCATCATTTGCATGGACTCTTTTTATGTTACTCTGTTTATCAAATAAATGTGCTTCTTTTGAAGTTTAAGTTTTCAAATATTAACAACATATTAACAACTGAAAATTAATTATGATGTTATTTAGAAAAACCTTTTGTTTTTGCTATTTCAAATATTAATTATTTTACTTAATGAACTATGCGGCCCGTGACAAGGTGTAAATTTGTGTATGCGGCACTTGCACTGGAAAGTTTGCCCACCTCTGCTCTAATGGGACACAATGAGTTAACCTGCTATGAACAAAGATGTATAGGCTTGGTCTATCTAAATAACTAAAACATTTCTGAATATATATGCAACTTGAAATATGGTAGTAATAATTTCTATATGCAAAAACAATTGGGGTTGGTGTGAAATTATAAACTGTATGAACTCTGAAGGTATCTTACTCAATATGGCATTGTGAATTGCATGGCATTGCATGGCATTGTGATATGCATGGCATTGTGAATTGCATGGCATTGTGATATGCATGAGCTCATAAAGTATCTTACTCAATGTGACTTTGTGAACTGTATGAAATCTCTTACTCATAAGGTATCTTACTCAATGTGACTTTGTGAACTGTGTGGAATCTCTTACTCATAAGGTATCTTACTTAATGTGACTTTGTGAACTGTGTGAAATCTCTTACTCAGACGGTATCTTGATGCAACCATGTGAACTGTGAAATCTCTTATAAGGTATCTTACTCAATGTGACTTTGTGAACTGTGTGAAATCTCTTACTCAGAAGGTATCTTGATGCAACCATGTGAACTGTATGAGCTCATAAGGTATCTTACTCAATGTGACTTTGTGAACTGTGTGAAATCTCTTACTCAGAAGGTATCTTGATGGAACCATGTGAACTGTATGAACTCAGAAGGTATCTTACTCAATGTGACTTTGTGAACTGTGTCAAATCTCTTACTCAGAAGGTATCTTGATGCAACCATGTGAACTGTATGAACTCAGAAGGTATCTTACTCAATGTGACTTTGTGAACTGTGTGAAATCTCTTACTCAGAAGGTATCTTGATGCAACCATGTGAACTGTATGAACTCAGAAGGTATCTTACTCAATGTAACTTTGTGAACTGTGTCAAATCTCTTACTCAGAAGGTATCTTGATGCAACCATGTGAACTGTATGAACTCAGAAGGTATCTTACTCAATGTGATATTGTGAACTTATGTAATATAGTAGTAATAATTTCTATAAGCAAAAAAATATTGGGTTGGTGTGACATTATAAACTGTATGAACTCTGAAGGTATCATATTCATATGGCATTGTGAATTGTATGAACTCAGAAGGTATCTTATGCAATGCAACATTATAAATTATATGAACTCAGAAAGTATATTACTCAATGCAACACTGAACTGCAACAAATAAGTTACTCAATGTGACCATGTGAACTGTATTAACTCAGAAGGAATCTTAATGTGACATTGTGAACTGTATGAACTCAGAAGGCATTTTACTGAATTTTTGATAGTCTTAATTACAGAAACTTTTAAACCAACAAACACATATTAGCTGATAAACAAAGTTATAAAAAATACAGAAACAAGTAACCCATTTCCAACAAAATGTACCTGTTGACTTATATAATTGCCACCTCCATACAAAAGGATCACACAAACTGTTGTTAAACCCATGCATATTATTAACTAATTATGTAGCAATTAAAACACATCAGTATAATTTGCTTTTTAACCCTTCCTTATGATTTCTAGTACTACTGTAAAGTTATCATAGTGGAACCATAAATGAACAGATGGACATATGGAGTCATGCTAGAACATGATACATGTATACACTGCCCCCCCCCCTTTTTTTTTTCCAGGTAGGCAAATACAAAAGTAATTAAACAGTAATTTTAAACCCAATGTTCTGAATGGCATTGAGTTGTACAGGTTATTTCTTTATCCATAGATTATTACAGGAAAAAAAGAGAGTTTTTCAATCAATAGTTAATTATAGCAAGAGTTCTATCGTAGCGTTGAGTTTTAGCAATTTACCTGGTGTATTTGTTTGATTTACATGTTGATAGATTTTTGAGCATGATATTTATGAACACTTTCGACCATTTCTTGCATACTTGCAGTCAATATAAAACATCAAGGTGAAATAATGAAAACTGACCCAATCACGGATCAATAAACTTTGCAATAGGTTTCTCCTTATGAATAAAATATTAACAAAACACAAAGATTTGCTGTCAAAAATCACTCGACCTGAAGCGAATCAAAACTTGATCAAGCTGTTTTCCTTTCTTTGACAATACCCCAATGTTTTCAGATAAAAAGATATTCATGTCTTGCTTATTATTTTTATTAAAAATGACAGAGCACCAAACTACTACTAGCTGCAGGGATCTTTAAAAATGATCCATAAGTAAATAATGTGTCACATGCAGAACGGCCAATTTTATCAGTTTATCTCTAACAAATTTTAGCAAATTGCTATATTTGGGAGAAGGGGATGGGTGTAAAAAAAACTTCTGAACTAATAAGCCAAGGCCCTAGTTACCCAGGAAAAACTTATAGGCCCAGGCCCTAATTACCCAGGAAAATCTAATAGGCACAGCTCCTAGTTACCCAGGAAAAACTAACAAGCCCAGGCCCTAGTTACCCAGGAAAAACCAAGCAGCCCAGGCCCTAATTACCCAGGAAAAACTAACTGGCCCAGGCCCTAATTACCCAGGAAAAAACAAGCGGCCCAGGCCCTCATTACCTAAGAAAAACTAATTGTCCCAGGCCCTAATTACTGAGGAAAATGCTACAAAATGACATATTTCACACTTTACATCAAGTTATAGCCAGGGAATTTGTAAATACACGTTTCATTTGCATATATCTGCAGAATCAAGTAAATTAGATAAGTTGCTATGTACATGCTGAAGTTAATTAATGAGGAAAAACTAATTGGCCCAGGCCCCAATTACCCAGGAAAACTAATTTGTCCAGGCCCTAATTACTGAGGAAAATGCTACAAAATGACATATTTCACACTTTACATCAAGTTATAGCCAGGGAATTTGTAAAACACATTTCATTTGCATATATCTGCAGAATCAAGTTTAATTAGATAAGTTGCTATGTACATGCTGAAGTTAACTAAAACTTCCTTGAGTTCAGCTTTATATAATGTATGGATGATCATAAGAACTATACCTTGTATCAAACAACTTGACAAAGATTAGGCTGTGAGCCATACATTGTTGTCCAAGTTAACACCTGGCATTACAAGGAGTAACACACTAGAAGACATGTTTGTATACCTGCAACAGGTAACCACTTACCAAACCTAAACAAAGATTAGTAGATCTTAAGGGACTAGCCCACTTGTTCATGTTCCTATGGCATGTCATACAACAACACCACTGTATCAAATCAGTTGACATATACATGTATAGGGTTTTATTGGAGTCAGTCACACAGTTTTCATATCAAATATAGAATGTCTCTTGGTACAGTACTACCTCAACATATCATGCCACTCAATTTCTCACTAAGAGTATGGTCCCAGAGCCACCAGTACATTTTAGTCAGGATAATCTGGGTGAAAGTCATTAATTCCACTTAATTACATGTGAACAGTACTCTCCCCAACCCACCAGTACAATATGGTCTGGACAATCAAGGTTAAAGTCATTAAATCTGCTTGATTTCATGTGAACAGTACTCTCCCAGGCCCACCAGTACAATATGATCTGGACAATCAGGGTTAAAGTCATTCAATTTGGCTTATTTTATGTGAACTGTACTCTCCCAGACCCACCAGTACAATATGGTCTGGACAATCAAGGTTAAAGTCATTAAATCTGCTTGATTTCATGTGAACAGTACTCTCCCAGGCCCAACAGTACAATATGGTCTGGACAACCAGGGTTAAAGTCATTCAATCTGCCTTATTTCATGTGAACAGTACTCTCCCAGACCCACCAGTACAATATGGTCTGGACAATCAGGGTTAAAGTCATTAAATCTGCTTTATTTCATGTGAACAGTACTCTCCCATACCCACCAGTATAGTATGGTCTGAACAATTAGGGTTAAAGTCATTCAATCTGCTTGATTTCATGAGAACAGTACTCTCCCAGAACCATCAGGGCAAGGGCAGATCTAGATATGAGCTTTAGTAGTTATGTGTAGACTTTAGAAAGTTAAATAAAGCAATCTACCATGACTGTAGTAAAAAGTACACTCTACACAGGTAAATAAAGCAACCTGCCATTCTAGTCAAGTGTACACTTTACACAGGTCAATACAGTGTATAATAACTTGTACACAACTATAATGAAGAAACTACTTATGATTTTTTTCAATTTCTGTGGGTACCTATTTTTGTGTTGTGAAAAATAAAAATTTTCATTGTACTTAAATTATGTGTTGTGGGGATTACTAGGTGGTCCTATTTTTTTTACACAAGTGTCATTGTTTATAGGACTGGGTCTTTATTGTCTTGGTTTTTGGCAATGATGAAATCCACAATAACTGACACCCATGATGAAATCCACAATAACTGTTACCCCATGATGAAATCCACAATAACTGTTACCCCATGATGAAATCCACAATGACTTATATCCATGATAAAATCCACAATGACTTATATCCATGATGAAATCCACAATAACCGTTACCCCATGATCAAATCCACAATAACTGTTACCCCATGATCAAATCCACAAAAACTGTTTTCCTATGATCAAATCCACAATAACTGTTACACATGATGAAATCCACAATAACTGTTACCCCATGATGAAATCCACAATAACTGATATCCATGATGAAATCCACAATAAATAATGCTGAATGATGAAATCCATGATAACTGTTACCCCATGATGAAATCCACAATAACTGTTACCCCATGATGAAATCCACAATAACTGTTACCCCATGATGAAATCCCTGATAACCGATACCCCATGATGAAATTCACAGTAACTGATACCCCATGATAAAATTCACAATAACTGATACTCCAATGATAAAATCCATTATAATTAATACCTCATGATGAAATCCAAAATAACTGGTACAACATGATGAAATCCATCATAACTGACACCCCATGATGAAATCCACAATAAATGATACCCCTTGGTGAAATCCATGAAAACTGGAACCCACAAAGAAATCCATGTTAACTAATACGCAAGAAAAAATGATGAATTCACAGTATTAAGTAATATAAGTTACTGTTTTGAATTGAGTATAATAGCCACATTTTGTAACACCTGAGTTTTGAATTTCTTCAGGTAAGTTTTATAATAATTATGATTATTCCATACTTTCTCCAGCATGATTCTGAGTTTTAATTAAAACTGACTTTTAACTCATAATAAAGACAAATATTTTTCAAAAAATGTGTGACCCACCAGTCTACTGATATATATATATATCCCTTTTGTAATTATTATGATGCATAAAATCTTTCTAGCAATCCAAGCACAATTAACTTTTTAGATCCCCTGGCCATGATCCGTTGTGTATCCATCACCAATAGTATAATCCCCTGACCATGATCCGTTGTGTTTCCATCACCAATAGCTATAATCCCCTGGCCATGATCCATTGTGTATCCATCACCAATAGCTATAATCCCCTGGCCATGATCTGTTGTGTATCCATCACCAATAGCTATAATCCCCTGGCCATGATCCATTGTGTATCCATCACCAATAGCTATAATCCCCTGGCCATGATCCATTGTGTATCCATCACCAATAGCTATAATCCCCTGGCCATGATCCATTGTGTATCCATCACCAATAGCTATAATCTCCTGGCCATGATCCATTGTGTATCCATCACCAGTAGCTATCTTCAACTTTTTTTTATACAAAATCACTCAACCAATTTCAACAACTTCCCAAGAACCAATAAAAAAATTTGACCTGATCATGACAAAAAGCAGCCTGACATTTTAAAGACCTTTCAATTTTGTACAAATTATACTGACCCACATTCAAATATGGACACTGTCACTAATGACTTCTTGTCAAATATGGACACTGTTACAAATTATTTAAAAAAAACTTTACATGACTTCTTGTTAAATATGGTCACTGTTTATATGACTTCTTGTCAAATATGGACACTGTTTACATGACTTCTTGTCAAATGTGGACACTGTTACTAAGACTTCTTGTCAAATATGGACACTGTTACTAATGACTTATTGTCAAATATGGATAGTTACAAATTATTTTTAAAAAATTTTACGACTTCTTTTCAAATATGGACACTGTTTACATGACTTCTTGTCAAATATGGACAATGTTTACATGACTTCTTGTCAAATGTGGACACTGTTACTAATGACTTCTTGCCAAATATGGACACTGTTACAAATTATTTTTAAAAAACTTTACATGACTTTTTATCAAATATGGACACTGTTACAAATTATTTTTTTTAAAAAGACTTTAAATGACGTCTTGTCAAAACTGCCTCAAGTTATCACACAACAAATAAGACAATTTTTAAAAAGTGTTAAAAGTAATTAAAAAAAAGCTTTAAAACCAAAAATACAGGAAAGAACATGTTTAAAATGTATCGCCTGTAGAATTTGTTTCCAATATTTCATTCTATGTTTAGCTGATAAACAGCAATTAGTTTGACTCCTATTTTGGTTAGTTGTAACCTGTACAATGCAGGCCATTGTATGAAACAATGAAGGTTTTATGTTACATCAAATATTTATTGTACCAAAGCAACAGGTAAAGTGAGACCCCTGAAGGTTATAGGTCACTGATTATTTCAGCTGAGTGGAAAATAAAACAATACACAAGTCTGTTTATTCACATGGGTCACGTAAGGCAAGGAAATGAATTTCTATGTAAGTTTGGCAAGTCTGCCATTTGTGAATATAACAGTGATTTTTTTTAACAACACATATACTGTTGATATGCTATTCAAAGGTGGTAATGACTTTGTTGTTTAGTAAAAAGAAAAAGACATGTTGCATATATTGTACCCACATTTATTCAAACAATGGTTTTGCTCACTCTATTTTTTAAAAAAATTCATAACATGAAACTAGAAATTTGCTCATAAGTAACATGCTCTGCCGTATGATGCCAATTAAATCCAATGTGTTCTTTGTCAAACAGAAGCTATAATTTTTTGCAATAAATATTTGTTAAAAAAATGAATTTAATCCTCTCATCAAATCTGGCTTTAACCCATAAAGTTCTTCAAAAGTTATCAAGTTGGAACTGATAAGCAACATTTTAACTAAAAAAGGGCCCATAAATTTATAAATCATCACAGAAAATGATGAAAATCAAATTTAGCTTTAATCTTCTACATATTGAACCTCATATAAATAAATATGTGTATGGAATCCATGAAATTCTTCAAAAGTTACAGGGTGGAAATTTACACAGATGGGAAATAATGGGTCACCACTGTCCCCTCCATAGAAATGGCTGGAGCATAGAAACTACAAACAGTCGAACTTCAATAATTCAAACATCTCAATTAAATTGTCTATACAAACTACCTATTCAGTCCCTGAGTACAAACTAATTTTGCCTGAAACCTGGAATTTAGGCTCACTGCACTTCAGGCTCATAAAAGTTCAAATAAATATTGTGGAAAACACTTCACAGTTATAAAAAATATAGTTTACCAAAAACACAACTCAAAATACCCATATATGTGCCCCATCATAGTCATTAGAAACCTCTGAACGCGATTTAATGTACAAGTAACAGTAATAATTTACAGAAGAGTGAGTGCATTTATCAAGCAAATAATACCCCACCTCTCCTGCCTCCCACCTCTGCACCCAAGTTGACGGAGATGAGTTCGCTGTCAAGAAAGCACACAGCTGTTTGGAAAATGGTGCAAGTTTTTCAGAGTACAATGACTGAACATCATTCATATCTTTTAATGCTGGCAATATATGCTAAATTTGAAAGCAATCCACTGAAAACTCAATGAGTATTTGCATTTACATGGATACACTGCATCCAGTTACAAGTCAACAAAGGGCAATAACTCATTCACAAAAATTACAAAAGCAAAATGATTTATCAATATGCGTATCTTTAGCTGATAACCATAATCTGTATCCAGTTTCACAGTGATCTATATAAATGTGCATTCACAAAATTCTGTCATAAGCTACATTCAGCTGCATGACCAAAAAAGGGCAATAACTCTATATAAAAAATGGATGTACAAAAGGATTCCTATATAGCCTTCTACCCTTCTCTATAGAGGAGGAGGAGGAGGTATAATAATAAAAATAATAATAATAATAAACAACTGCTTACATTTCTGACAAATTTTGGCATCTGCCATAGGGGCGCTGGGTCCACTGGGTTTTGATAAGTTCTTAATAGTGATGCACGGGTTTCATATACAGTCCCAGGAATCTTCTTTTGCTGTAAAATTAATAATGTAGAAAAAGTGTCCATAATGATTTGCATAGAAAATTCATTATATGACAAACACTTTAATTATTTATAAACTTGGATACAAATATTATCAATGTGTATTTTAATGCATTTTCTTAAAGAATTACACAACAATATAAAGATATATCTTTATCCATCCTTCCATACACTGAATATATTTTTATCCATCCATCTCTATATTAAATATATCTTTATCCATCCATACATACACTGAATATATTTTTATCCATCCATCTATACATTAAATATATCTTTATCCATCCATACACTGAATATACCTGAATCCATCCATACATACATTAAATATATCTTTATCCATCCACCTATACATTAAATATATCTTTATCCATCCATCCATACATTAAATATATCCTTATCCATCCTTCCATGCACTGAATATATCTTTATCCATCCATCTATACATTAAATATATCTTTATCCATCCATCCATACATTAAATATATCTTTATCCATCCTTCCATACACTGAATATATCTTTATCCATCCCTCCATACACTGAATATACCTTTATACATCCATCCATAAATTACATACATACATATGAATATATAGCCAAACCTGTCATTAGCAAACACCTCTGAAAAAGGAAAAAGGTGACCTCTGGAAAACGTGCTTGCTTAGTGGATACTGCTTAATCAGGCTTTGATAAACCATCAGTTTAAGACAAGTGATTGCTGAATACTAGGTCATACCTGGCATCAGTTAAACTGTACAATTATATTTTACTGTACACACCTTAAAATACTGTATTTCTACTTTGATAAGACCAGAGGAACATCCTAGTGAATTTTTAAAAAGTTGGATGTTGGCTTGTTATCAGATTAAGATTTCATTAGCAAATATTTGTCACAATTTTTTAAAACTAGGGGTGAGACATCATTAGATAAATATGTTAGTCAACTAGTTTTTCAAACTGGGAGTTGACCTATCATTAGATAAATATGGTACAACACTAAATTTCAGATTCAGGGTGGACCTATCATTAGATTCATATGGAAGCCAACTAGTTTTCAGACTGGGGGTGGGTCTATCATTAGATAAATACGGTAGTCAACTACAGTCTGACTATACCTCCCCATTCGTTTTTATCCCCCTACCAATTTAAACAAAGAAAATCATTAATGTGATAAAAATGTGCACAGAACTTAGTCAATTCATGCAGTGATTTATAATTTCTTACCATAATGTGACCAGAGTGGCCCTAACACTGGCATTCCCTGTGCCTTTCATACTTAACAGACCGTCCATACTAACACAGCGCCATGTTGCATACACTATGAGCAAGTTGATTTTCTCAGACAACATTGTCATGCAGTTCATCCTATTCAGTAACTGCCAGGTAATTTAGTAAATTAATGTTTAATTAATTAATTAATTAATTAATGTTTACCATAATGTTGAGATTTAGAGTTATATCATTTGCCCACAGGTACTCAGAAATTACACTGCTAGTTAATTTGATGTGAAAGGCAAATTTGCAATTGTCATTCTATTCCTTGGACATTGTAAATATCGGAAGCAGCTGACATAGTATTTTTCTTCTATGTGCATATATGTGTAGTTGTACATACACCCTTTTGCTGAAAATGGACTTGTCCAGGAACTGGAAATGACTTGCAAACAGGGTCATCTTTTAAACCAAAACCTTCTCTTTGGAATGAAACATGCAGATGATAACGGTGTTAGGGTCACATCCAGGTATAATCAGGTTTGAAATTATAAATCAATAAATGAACTGATTAAGTTATATGCATCGTTTATATCATTTGTGCTTTTCGCCTTTTAAATTGGTTGGAGGGTACAAACAAATGGAGAGGTATATTCTGACTATAGTTTACAGACTGGGAATGGACCTCTCATTAGATAAATATGGTAGAACACTAATTTTCAGACTCACAGTAGACCTATCATTAGATAAATATGGTAGAACACTAATTTTCAGACTCACAGTAGACCTATCATTAGATACATATGGTAGAACACTAATTTTCAGACTTACAGTAGACCTATCATTAGATAAATATGGTAGTCAACCAGTTTTCAGACTAGGGGTGAACCTATCATTAGACAAATATATTAGTTAACTAGTTTTCAGACTGTTGTTGGGCCTATCATTAGATAAATATGGTATACTAGTTTTCACACTGCAGGTGGGCCTATCATTAGATAAATATGGTATACTAGTTTTCACACTGCAGGTGGGCCTATCATTTGATAAATATGGTATACTAGTTTTCAAACTGCAGGTGGGCCTATCATTAGATAAATATGGTATACTAGTTTTCACACTGCAGGTGGGCCTATCATTAGATAAATATGGTATACTAGTTTTCACACTGCAGGTGGGCCTATCATTAGATAAATATGGTATACTAGTTTTCACACTGCAGGTGGTTCTATCATTAGATAAATATGGTATACTAGTTTTCAAACTGCAGGTGGGCCTATCATTAGATAAATATGGTATACTAGTTTTCACACTGGGGGCGGGCCTACCGTTAAACACATAAGGTAGTCAACTAGTTTATCAGTTTTCCTACATTACTATAAGTATTTCTGAAAATAAACATTGTAGCCTAAATAAAATTGGTTAAAGCCCTAAAATGAATTAATCTTTTGAGTGATGCATTAATTACAAATATTCTAGAGTCATACACCAAGATGAAAATTAAAGTTTGGCTAGTTGTTTTCTTTTACATACTCAGAAAATAAACAACTTGTGTACCAAATAAGTGAACCTGAATATCTTAAAATAAACTATAAAAAAAATTAACATCACATTTATCAAAATGTAGTTTCTTGAGAACATTTAACTTTTAATGTATAGGTCACAGAATGAGCATGTGACAAGGTTTATATCACTATAGTGCATTCACAATATCCATAACAAGCAATACCTGTTGTATAGGTCACAGAATGAGTATGTGCCAAGGTTTATATCACTATAGCACATTCACAATATCCATAACAAGCAATACCTGTTGTATAGGTCACAGAATGAGTATGTGCCAAGGTTTATATCACTATAGCACATTCACAATATCCATAACAAGCAATACCTGTTGTATAGGTCACAGAATGAAAATGTGACAAGGTTTATATCACTATAGCACATTCACAATATTCATAACAAGCAATACCTGTTGTATAGATTTCAGAATGAGTATGTGACAATGTTTATATCACTATAGCACATTCACAATATTCATAACAAGCAATACCTGTTGTATAGATTTCAGAATGAGTATGTGACAATGTTTATATCACTATAGCACATTCACAATATCCATAACAAGCAATACCTGTTGTATAGGTCACAGAATGAGTATGTGCCAAGGTTTATATCACTATAGCACATTCACAATATCCATAACAAGCAATACCTGTTGTATAGATCACAGAATGAGTATGTGACAAGGTTTATATCACTATAGCACATTCACAATATTCATAACAAGCAATACCTGTTGTATAGATTTCAGAATGAGTATGTGACAAGGTTTATATCACTATAGCACATTCACAATATTCATAATGAGTAATACCTGTCATGAGTATCTGACAGTATTGCTATAGTACATTCACTATATCACATACATGTCACAGTATATATATTGGTAACTTTAGGGCCGTCATAGTAGTACATGCTCTGAATGGTCTCACCATCTATATTAGGGTGTCAATTAGTACTTCTTGAACTCAATGATCTCACTCTGAACCATCTCACCATTCATATTAGGTGGTCATAATAGAACATGCAATGAACCGTCTCACCATCCATATTAGGTTGTCATAATAGTACATGTTTTGGATGGTCTCACCATCCATATTAGGTTGTCATAAAAGTACATGCAATGAACCGTCTCACCATCCATATTAGATTGTCATAATAGTACATGCAATGAACTGTCTCACCATCCATATCAGGTTGTCATAATAGTACATGCAATGAACTGTCTCACCATCCATATTAGGTGGTCATAACAGAACATGCAATGAACCGTCTCACCATCCATATTAGGTTGTCATAATAGTACATGTTTTGGATGGTCTCACCATCCATATTAGGTTGTCATAAAAGTACATGCAATGAACCGTCTCACCATCCATATTAGGTTGTCATAAAAGTACATGTTTTGAATGGTCTCACCATCCATGTTAGGTGGTCATAAAAGTACATGTTTTGAATGGTCTCACCATCCATATTAGGTTGTCATAATAGTACATGCAATGAACCATCTCACCATCCATATTAGGTTGTCATAATAGAACATGCAATGAACCGTCTCATCATCCATATTAGGTGGTCATAATAGAACATGCAATGAACCATCTCACCATCCATATTAGGTTGTCATAATAGTACATGTTTTGAATGGTCTCCCCATCCATATTAGGTTGTCATAATAGTACATGCAAAGAACCGTCTCACCATCCATATTAGGTAGTCATAATAGAACATACAGTGAACCATCTCACAATCCATATTAGGTTGTCATAATAGTACATGCTTTGAATGGTCTAACCATCCATATCTGGTTGTCATAATAGTACATGCAATGAACTGTCTCACCATCCATATTAGGTTGTCACAATAGTACATGCTTTGAATGATCTCACCATCCAATGTTACAGTTGGATGATTTGCATAATTTTTTACCTACGGGCCAAAAATATTTCTTTTAGCACGTGCTAATCCCATATTTAAAACTAGAACACATGAATGGATATTGTGAATTTTTTTACCTGCAGATATCCTAATTATGAAACACACAGCACCAGATACTCTTGGTATAGTATACCAATGCCACAATACAGCACCTGTACTGTATATGGACTTGTAAGCTAGGTCAAAATGCCAATTGCATAACCCCAGATCTGCCATCACATAATAGCCCCCAAGATCTGGGTTTATGCAATTTGTAAGGAGTAATAAGTAAAACCAAACACCATAGACCCTGATCTGCCATCACATAATAGGCCAACAGACATGGGTCTATGCAGTTTCTTAGGAAAAATAAGTAGAACAAACACCATAGACCCTGATCTGTCAGTGCATTATGCAACAGCAGGTCAGGGTTTATTTTATTTGCAGTTGGACATAATTTATATTATATACAATATAATTGAAATGAAAAAAAGAGTTCGCAAAGCACTGTACAAATATTGCATACAAATGCATGATAAAGTTTTTTCATGGGTGGATTCAGGAAATTTTTCAAAGGGAGAGATCAAGTTTCAAAAAAGGTAGCTGGATATAGTTCTCCATCAGTACACTAAAAAAAGTATATTGTCTTTACTAAATCTCCTCTAAATCTGCCCCTGAGTTTTATACTCTCTAAAAAAGCAGCTCATGCAATGCATTTTCTGAAACTACTTTTTGTTGTTCAAGATTCCTTGTAATTGTTTTTAGCTTGGCCACTGCTAATTCTTTTATGACAAATTGTTGTGCAACATACAGCCCCTCTTATTATAACATGGTAGCTGGGATCCATAACTATTTTATTACTGTATGCACTGAACTATGGTACCAAACTATAACCATATTATGCACTGAACTATGGTACCAAACTATAACCATATTATGCACTGAACTATGGTACCAATCTATAACCATATTATGCACTGAACTATGGTACCAATCTATAACCATATTATGCACTGAACTATGGTACCAATCTATAACCATATTATGCACTGAACTATGGTACCAATCTATAACCATATTATGCACTGAACTATGGTACCAAACTATAACCATATTATGCACTGAACTATGGTACCAATCTATAACCATATTATGCACTGAACTATGGTACCAATCTATAACCATATTATGCACTGAACTATGGTACCAAACTATAACCATATTATGCACTGAACTATGGTACCAAACTATAACCATATTATGCACTGAACTATGGTACCAATCTATAACCATATTATGCACTGAACTATGGTACCAAACTATAACCATATTATGCACTGAACTATGGTACCAATCTATAACCATATTATGCACTGAACTATGGTACCAAACTATAACCATATTATGCACTGAACTATGGTACCAAAATATAACCATAGCATGTACTGAACTAAGGTACCAAAATATAACCATAGTATGTACCAAGGTATAAAGGTATAACAAGACTGATTAAAAATTATATAAATGGTTAAATAAGGGTAGCAAAGGTAAATAAAATAAATGTTATTTTCACTTCATAGTATTTGTGCATTTAATTTTGTCAAAAAATAATAATTATAAAACAAACAATACTAAATAACATGTTTGACTCAACCCATATTGAGTGACTAATTCAAGTACATGGTTTTGACATAAATATTTCAGCTAATGGATGTTGAAAATTCATTTTTTTTACATTTGTTTTATTTTCGTAATTAGGGTCATTGTTATATTTGGAATTGCATGATAACGGCATTATAACAAAAGAGGGCTCAAATTAGAAAGCAACCGACTTATTAAAGTATGAAAAAGACTACTGACCAAAAAGCATTGGAAATCAATCCTATGATGTTTATTTAATTAAACCAAATTATCCCCATTTTCTTGATTATAAGTGTATCTAAGTGTCAATCAGGAACAGAAGTTTCTTCTATCAAAGTGTTGTTTTTTTTATTGTTTTTTATTTTTAATTAAAGAATTCAAATATTCATATATGATTTCAAAACTGTACAAAATATAACTATAATTTCTGGGTATCATGCACAATATGAACTTACCCTGTTACCACAGAGATGATCTTACCCTATTACCACAGAGACGATCTTACCCTGTTACTACATAAATGTCATGCTCTCCCACCCCATGCCTCCCACTGACATCAGTCAGATGGAGAATGCAAGATACACAAAAATGGTGCATTGAATTTAGTTGCATTTAATTTAATTACTCTTTAGAAGGTGCAATAAACTACAAACTTTAAAAGACATCAAGTATATCTTGAAATTCATAAGTGTGTATGTTTCCTTATTTGTCGACTATACTATGTTGAGTAGATCACTACCAAAGCTGGTCAAAACATTGAAAATTCAATTCAATTTAAACATAGTTTAAAATATATTAGTGAAGCTTTTGAGGGATTGATATAAAATTTTCAGCAGTACAATCCACAATATTAGAAAATTGTCATGTCTGTCTCTCTGATGTTACAGTGCATGAAAACTTGTCATGGCTGTTTCCTTGATGTTACAGTGCATGAAAACTTGTCATTGCTGTTTCCTTGATGTTACAGTGCATGAAAACTTGTCATGGCTGTTTCCTTGATGTTACAGTGCATGAAAACTTGTCACTGCTGTTTCCTTGATGTTACAGTGCATGAAAACTTGTCATGACTGTCCCTGAGATGTAACAGTGCATGAAAACATTTCATGACTGTCTCTGTGATCTTACAGTGCATGGAAATGTGTCATGGCTGTCTTTGTGATCTTACTGTGCATGGAAATGTGTCATGGCTGTCTTTGTGATCTTACTGTGCATAGAAATGTGTCATGGCTGTCTTTGTGATCTTACTGTACATGGAAACTTGTCAAGGCTGTCTCTACAATATTACAGTGCTTAGAAACTTGTCATGGCTGTATACGTGTGACATTACATAATGTATGGAAATTTAACATGGCTATCTATGTAATGTTACAAATCATGAAAAATTGTCAGAGTCATCTGTAATGTTGCTGTGCATGGAAAACTTATTATAGTTATCTCTATGATGTTAAGCTGCATGGAAACTTGTCATGGCTCTGTGATATTACAGTGGATGGAAAATTACATTTTCTGCTTTTATCAACAAAAGTTTCCAAAGTGTGTTCGATTAAAATTACGGGTTTTGCATTTGAGGATCTAAGTGTGTTAATGGTAGTTTACCATCATAAATATTCCTTTTACCTACTCCACTGATACATCTGCAACAGTTAACGGTGGTTTTACCACTACAAATATCCATTTTACCAGCTTAATTAATGTGTCACCAATAAAACTCAACATTACAATATTAAACCATCATAAATGACCTTTGACCTCAAATCCCCCATCACATGACTGTTATTCCCTATTTCTTTAAAACTGTATCTCACATTACATTCTCATTGGAACATGAATTTCATCTCTTAGTATTAAGCTCTGGTCTTCCAAGCAAACATAATACTGAATCCTCAGTTATTACCAACACATTAATGGATTTACTGACGTTTCTCATTCAGTGTATTCAAGGTGAATAATTCCCACCCACTGTAAGCTTTATGTATAATGTTTCCAACATAATAATCTGTATCCATCTGATTATGAAACCATTTCTGTGTATCTGGCATTCACTGATAACTCATTTGAAAATATTAATAATATATCTACCATCAAGCTTGCATGCAGTCATGCATGGGCAGGTTTTCTGTACGCTACAATAAGCGGGTTATAGATAGCTGATTCACTAAAATGACTTTTTTTTATACGTATAAATGATTATTCTGGCCTACCTTATAGGCATTAAACCTCAACATTTCTTTTTTCTTCAAAAAAAGAAAACACATTAATTATCTTTGATTATTTAACTTTACGTCATCAAAAAGAACAGACATAGAATAATAAGCATTGCTGGGTGTAGTCAAGTGTATTTGGAAATCACTCTTCGGTATTATACTCATTGAGTGAATACACCAAATATGCTGAGTTACACAAGAAATTTGGGTGCACTCTCTAATTAGGACATAGTACAAACTATTCTGCATTTGATACAAGGTGAATATAGCAACTACACTGAGTTACATAGGAAATTTGGGTGCAATCTCTAATGAGGAAAAGGCACAATTACAATCTGTATTTGATACTAAATGAATAAGGCAACTACACTGAGTTGCACAGGAAAGACTAGTGCACTCAATGATTAGAATAAGGTTCTAACTGTTAAATTCACTTTCTGATAGAGGTATAAATAGTGGCAGCACAAAGAAGACACACATCTGTATAAGAATGAAGCATCAGGTATAATTCAATACATAAGTATAACGCACTGTTTTCATAAATGCAATACAGTGTAACTGAAGGACAACCCTGTTAAAAAAAGAAGAAACATCCTGTGGGCTCATGCAGTTCTTTCTATATATTGTAACTTGATCATCCTAGTTGCCTGCAATTTCAAAATATATTTTTTTCTCAGACAAACCAACCAAAGAAACGTTAAATTTAAAAATAAAACAATTATATCAATTTGATAAAGTCAGGGTCTGAAAAGTCCATGCACATAATCATATCCATGACCCCAAAATTTTGTCCTTGGGACCCAGTCATTTTCCCATGAAAAAGTCCACTGGGCTCAGTCTCAGTATATAAGTTATAATGGACTACATGGATATACTGGGTAGACATAAAATGAGAAAAGAAAACGGAGGGTCCAACATGAAAAATCCATCCAAAATATATATATATATATATATATATATATATATATATATATATATATATATATATATATATATATATATATACTGTAGTTATAATATACACTGTTGTACATCACTGCGTGAATTCAATACAATACTGACACACAAATGTCTTAAATCCAAAACCAGCTTTAAATTGAAGTAAAGAAAAAATGTTCAGCCCTTGTTATGTATGTTACATTCACTGCAAAACTATTAACACCAATACAATGGGTTTGAGCAGATTTCTATTACACATTTTAAACTGACTATGTGTGGATCAAATGTTTCACAGAAAAGGGAAAATGCGTTTTGCAACTTGAGTTTATTTTGAATATGTTTACATTCTTTTCACTAAACTACTATAGTAAACTTCCAAAACACTGAAATACATTAAGATTATAGTCAACAATTTCTTGTTGTGCAGTTTCATATGTAAATAATAAACTGGTTTCAAACTATTGAAAACATTTTTTTA
Source organism: Sinohyriopsis cumingii (assembly GCA_028554795.2). NCBI lineage: Eukaryota > Metazoa > Mollusca > Bivalvia > Unionida > Unionidae > Sinohyriopsis > Sinohyriopsis cumingii. The sequence continues at coordinate 11,439,438 of CM068840.1, forward strand.
AAATTCATGGTCTTGTTTTTTTCAAATTTTTAACTTTAAAAACTGGCTTAAATTTTCATTAAAAAATCCTGTGAATTTTTATACAAAAGTTTTGCTCATTGCAATATAGTTGTAAGTGCCATGGGAGAAGAACAACGGAACACCAAACCTTTTATAAAATTCTCTTTCAAAACTTAGAAATCTGAACAGGCTTTTCACTCTTGTGAAAAAAATATTGTGATAAAATCCCAGCAATGGTGTTAAAGATTATTAATACCTAGTAAATACATGGAATTAGAAGTCATTCCTGTCTACAATACCTAGTAAATACATGGAATTAGAAGTCACTCCTGTCTACAATACCAAGTAAATACATGGAATTAGAAGTCACTCTTGTCTACAATACCTAGTAAATACATGGAATTAGAAGTCACTCCTGTCTACAATACCTAGTAAATACATGGAATTAGAAGTCACTCCTGTCTACAATACCTAGTAAATACATGGAATTAGAAGTCACTCCTGTCTACAATACCTAGTAAATACATGGAATTAGAAGTCACTCCTGTTATTCCATATCTAACTTACTTCATGATAAATGGAATTAGAAGAACATGCTCCAAATATACCATATTTCACCAACTTAAGTTAACTTGGAATTAAATGAAATCACTCCAAAGACACTGTATTTGGAATTTAAAGAACTCACTCCAAATACACCATATTTCACCTACTTCACGCTAAAAGGGAAAAAAGAACCACTAATATAATTACAAATTAAGATCTATCCAAATTAAACTAAGTTCAAAACACGCATAATAAAACAACAATAAAATGACTCACAGATTGTTAGAATTTAATGATGTACATGAATTACATCATTAGAACACGTCAAGTTGTATGCGATGTTTTAGGGCAATAAGCAGCTAATAAAGGACGCTATTTACTAGCGAAGCAATCAAGTCAACAGACATGTTCCCAACAATTTCTAAAGTATGTTAACTTTCTTTAAATTAGTGCCTTCGAAGTAAATGATAATGTGACATTACTTGTCCCAACATGATAATATGAAATCATTTATCCCAAAATGATATGAAATCATTTATCCCAGAATGATATGAAATCACTTACCCCACAATATGACATCACTTATCCCATAATGATATGAAATCACTTACCCCACAATATGACATCACTTATCCCATAATTATATGAAATCACTTACCCCACAATATGACATCACTTATCCCATAATGATATGAAATCACTTACCCCACAATATGACATCACTTATCCCATAATGATATGAAATCACTTATCCCAAAATAATAATATTACATCACTTATCCCAAAATTATAATGTGATATCACATGTCCCATAATAATAAAATGACATCACTTATACCATAATGATAATATGACATCACCTATTCCATAAAGATAATATGACATCACTTATTCCATAATAATAATATGCTTTTGCTTGTCCCAAAATGATAAAAGCAACAGCAGACAATGCCCAATCTCAAGTCTGATTCTTAAAAATGTATAATTTCTAGAAATTCTGAATTCTTTAAATCTTGTTTGGAGGATTTTTACATCTGGAAGACATGCAATTTGTTAGCTGGCCCGGAGAGAGTTTCTGAAACACTCACTCAAACTTTAGTTTGTTGTTTCAAAAGAAAAAAAAGATTTTGGCTTTTTTTCCAAAGCATGTCTTGGATAATCTATATATTTATATTTTCAATCCAATTACATTTTTATTGCACATGAAATTCACTGTTAAATAAATAAAGAATTGTTTGTTGCCTTCCTAACTTGTAAGGAACATGTCTGCTTAAGTTAAGAACGCCATGTAGAAACCTTAACATGCCTGTCAAAATGTTTTATACCATCCTGTATTTTCAGAAATTAATCAAAATCCATCTTCAAATCTGAGTTTTAAATTTAGGTTTTAAATTATCAGATTTTTCTGATTAAATAAAGTTTCAACTTTGAATAAGTCGTGAATTTAAAATGAAAATCAACATTAAAACTTTAATACAAATTCAGTCTAAAATGATGTTTCAAATTTTGGCAAACAATATTTCATTTAATTCTAAAGAAAAAAATTTCCACAGGCTCAATTCTCCTGCCATTTGGTATGGAAACCAATTTTAAGTGAACTCCTGTTTGAATTTTGAAGAAAAAGAGCATTTTATCAGTCTCTGAATGAAGGCATGTAAAGGACCAAATACGGAGTTCTGACTTGGATGAGTCATGCTGGTGAGACTATTTAAATAAGCTCAAGAAATACCAGTCATCAGTACTTATTACTACAAACAAACAACACCACTGAAGACGACTCACTAGATTATTTACAACTCCTGCTGAATATGTGGATCTGCCCATCTGAATAAAGGATTAAATATTTGGCATGCATTTCTTAATGTCATGCATCTATTATTTCATGCAAATGTAATACTAATATCACAATAAAATCCCACCATAATTATTTCATGCAAATGTAATACTAATATTACAATAAAATCCCACCATAATTATTTCATGCAAATGTAATACTAATATCACAATAAAATCCCACCATAATTATTTCATCAAATGTAATACTAATATCACAATAAAATCCCACCATAATTATTTCATCAGACATATAATATTTATACAGTAGAACCTGTCTTGAAAGACCACCTCTTCTGCCAAAAAATATTGGTCTTTCAAGACAGATGGTCTCTCATTACAGGTAATAACACTATATAATCAATAAATCCGTGCATGGAGATCCTGGTCTCTCAAAACAGGTGGTCTCTCATAGCAGAGATCTCTCAAGACAGGTTTTACTGTACTGCTATTTCTTTCAAAATCTCATATGGCGCATGTTATTTAACTGGACTCTGTCTGCATAGGTTCAAGTCTTGGATTCGGCCAATGTGGGTATGTGAGAAAGCTTGCCAGTAGCTTCTCGAGGGTCGGTGGTTCTTTCCGAGGAATTTCCTGGGTTCTTCCTCCACCATTAATACTGGCTGCCATGTATAGCCTATCGTGTGCTGAAAAATAGCATTAAACTCTACAACAACAACAACAACAATTTACCTGGTATCTTTCTCAAATAATTTGGTTCCAAATTTATAGTCACATGAGAAAACGTTATTCAAAATAAACAATCAAGAGCAGTAAATAAACATGAAAGAGATTTTAGTAAAACATAGGGTAAATTTGATATCAGATATAAAATTAAACTTGTTTTAAGTTCAAGAACAAAATAATTTGACTAAAGAAATATACTAAATTAGCTGACATCTATGAGTCAATCATTAGTAGTCAAATGCAGTTGGCATGACATCTATGTTGAATATAACATGACAGTCTTAATGAATATATTAATGGGATTTAATTACAGCTGTATAATTATGTAAAAAAAATTCAAGTCATCTAAATAAATAAAACATAATCACCAAAATTTAATACCCTGTTGTAACAACCCATCACAATGCTCTACTGTAACATTTCCAACATAATGCCCTGTTGTAGCAACCCATCACAATGCCCTGCTGTAACATTTCCAACATAATGCCCTGTTGTAGCAACCCATCACAATGCCCTGCTGTAACATTTCCAACATAATGCCCTGTTGTAGCAACCCATCACAATGTCCTGCTGTAACATTTCCAACATAATGCACCGTTGTAGCAACCCATCACAATGCCCTGCTGTAACATTTCCAACATAATGCACTGTTGTAGCAACCCATCACATTGCCCTGCTGTAAAAACCCATCGAATTCCATGCTGTAACATTTCCGACATAACGCCCTGCTGTAACAAATCTAACATTTGCCCTGCTGTAACAAATCTAACATTTTGCCCTGCTATAAAAACTGATGATAATGCCCAACTGTGACAAATCCAACATAATGCCCCTGCTGTAACAAATCCAACACAATGCCCTTGCTGTTACAAATTCAACATAATTCCCTGGTGTAACAATCAATCATAATGCCCCTGCTGTAACAAATCCAACATAATGCCCCTTAAACATAATGCTCTCCTTTAACAACCCATTATTGATTTATTTATTTACTTGTTTTTTTTAAATATTTTTTTATTGATCATATGATTCTACCTTGCACAGATATATGTATATACATATATGAAGATTAAAATATAATTTTCCAGAATGCCTTATCTTTGAAAGCATGAGAATACTGTTTACAGTGTGCCTGTTTGTACTTATGTGCTATTTTGTGTGTAATGTACTATGTGTAATCTACCTATGTACTATTGCATGTGTAATCTACCTATATACTATTTATGTGAGTGATCTAACTTTGTAATATTGCAATGTGTAATCTACCTTTGTACTATTTATGTGTGTAACCTACATATGTATTATTGCATGTATGCAATCTATGTACTACTGCACTGTGTAATCTACCTATGTACTATTGCATGTGTGTAATCTACCAATGTACTGTGTATTATTTCACTGTGTAATCTACCTATGTATTATTGCATGTGTGTAAACTACCTAAGTATTATTGCATTGTGTAACCTACTCATGTATTTTTACATGTATGTAATCTACCTATGTAATACTGCATGTGTGTAATTTATGTACTTTTGCATGTGTGTAATCTACATATATACTATGTATTTGTGTAATCTACTTATATCCTATTTATGTGTGTAATCTACCTATATACTATTCATGTGTGTAATCTACTTATCTACTATTGCATGTGTGCAATCTACCTATGTACTATTGCATGTGTGTAATCTACCTATGTACTATTTATGTGAGTAATCTAACTTTGTAATATTGCAATGTGTAATCTACCTATGTACTATTTATGTGTGTAACATAGCTACGTACTATTGGAATGTGTAATCTACCTATGTACTATTTATGTGTGTAACATACCTATGTACTGTATGTGTGTAACATACCTATGTACTGTATGTGTGTAACATACCTATGTACTATTTATGGGTGTAACATACCTATGTACTGTATGTGTGTAACATACCTATGTACTATTTATGTGTGTAACATACCTATGTACTGTATGTGTGTAACATACATATGTACTGATTGTGTATAACATACATATGTACTATTTATTTGTGTAACATACCTATGTATTATTTATGTGTGTAACATACCTATGTACTATTGCTATGTGTGTAACATACCTATGTACTATTTATGTGTGTAACATACCTATGTACTATTGCAATGTGTGTAACATACCTATGTACTGTATGTGTGTAACATACCTATGTACTATTTATGTGTGTAACATACCTATGTACTGTATGTGTGTAACATACCTATGTACTATTTATGTGTGTAACATACCTATGTACTATTTATGTGTGTAATCTACCTATGCACTGTATGTGTGTAATCTACCTATTTATTACAGCATGTACATAATGTCCTTCAACCCCTCCTACACAATTAATCCTCACACCTGAAATTTGGGTCAGTGACTGGAGGAAGGTCTGATTTGGTTTTGAGGGTTTAACACAATTTTTCAGTACAATATAGACTACACATGGCAGCCAGTATATTCGTTGTAGGAAGATCCCAGTAAGAACCACTTACCCATGGAAAGCTAGTAACAAAGCTTTCTCAAATACCCATGTTGGCCAAGCCGATACTCTAACACAAGCAGACAGAGGTGAAATGTGAGTGATCTGGAATACACGCCTACATAAAATGGCTGTCTTCTTAGAAGAACTAGTACGATAAGGTTTTAACTGATCCTGCATGGAGAGAATTTGCTATCTTTGGTTTATTTGTTGCTAGCAGACTCCCAAGGAAAGATTACAGAAATTATAGCATGTCATATATGTATTTAAATTAAAGAAATCAAGACAAATGTTCCAGGATTACTGTTTAGGAAATTTTCTAAATCTTTTCACTCACTAAAGACATGCATCAGGATCTGTTGTCCAATACTGAAATGCCTTTATACAAAGATGCTTTCTTTACAAGTTGGTCAAATTCTATTAAGTGTTTTGTTTTTCTTGTGGATTTTTATAAATAAAGTTGTTTCAATGTTTTATGTTTTTCTACATTGCATAATGGTAACAAGATTACAGCATTTCTTGATATCTGAAACACTAGGACGCTTTTTGTTCAATTTGGTAAAATTCTGCCTATCAATTGTTATTAAAATGTTTGTCTATTTTTAATAATTCAACAATATTTGAAAACAGATCAGCGTCATTTGTACAAATTGAATTGCCTTTCATTCTAGAATGCTTTCTGCTAAATTTATCCAATTATACTGAGTTCTTTTTAAGGATTTATTTGAAGGATTATCTGTTTTTAGTAAAGATGACTTTCACAAATTTAAAATCTCTTCACGCCAGAATGCTTCTCTTGAATTTGGCAAATTCTATCAGATATTATTGTAAGAATTCATTTCAAGTTTTTTTTAAATTTTGGTAACAACAGCCACATATCACATTGGGTCAGCATTATCTGTAAGAAAACCCTGAAAACTTTTCATGCAAGGAAGCTTTTTGTCAAATAAATATTGTCAAATGCTGTTGGGCAGTTTTTGGGAAGTCATTTAGTTTTTTTCCATTTTTAGTAATGTTGGCCATATCTGATAATATAGACTGGCATAATTTATAAGAAATTGAACCTCTCATGCAAGTATGTTTTCTATCAAATCTGGACCAAAAATTCTGATGACAAGTCCTATTTACCAGCTGTCATATTTGACAGATTATCAGCAAGAATTTGTACAAATCTGAAATCCCTTCATGACTGAATACTTTCAAATAAATTTGCTCAAATTCTAATCAGCAAGTTTGGAGAAGAAATCGCTTTAAGTTGTTTCTATAATTAGCAACAAATTTTATGGTAAACATGAAACCCTTTATGATAAGATGCTCATTACAAAATTTACATGAAACTGATCCAGTGGCTTTTCAAAAGAAGAATAATATAGCAAAGATAACATATGACTAATCTTGCTTAGCTTTGCATGCAGGTGAGCTAAAAATAGCATCAAGATGTAAAAAAATATTCATACGATAATTTTAGGTGTTAGCTAGCTAAAATGTTTTGCGTTGGTTACTGAAATTATCTATATTATCATGCATAAAAATGAAAAACATATGAATGTATGCAGTGTATAAATTTATAAAATTATTAAATAGTCGATCCCCACATGCAGCTGCTCATCAATAGCCGATCCCCACAGGCAGCTGCTCATCAAATGGTACTATATTATTATGTTCCTTTACACCCATTGCAGCCTGGTGCCTAAGACCTGTAGTACACCCGAGGATCACTCATTTTACACTAGTCAGTGTACTAAACAAGTGCACCCCGTTTTTAAATGTTACAAGGGTACACTCTGTGTAAGTTTGAAGTGCTACTCTATGTCAGTAGGAGAAAAGATTTAAAAAATATGTTAATATTTCGTAACTTTTGTAACAAATAAATACCAAAATTTGTACACTGCACTGAATTACAAAAAACGTCCAGTAATAGAGAATTTGATGAAATGCTGATCTTATCTAATGACTCATCATACATCGCATGCACTGCACCATAAAATTGCAAACAAAATTAAATATGCATGTAATATACCATATAAACTCATTTATAAGTCAAGTCAAACTGCAAACAACAAACATCCTGATCTGCCATAGCACATGTGTGTGTGTGTGTGTGTGTGTGTGATTTGTATTTTTAACATAGCTTTTTTTAAAATTCAGTCATATCACTACGATGCCTGCAGTGTGACGGTTTATAGTGATGTCTAGCACTGGGGCATCATGCCGCAGACATGTAGCACGATGTCCCACCCAGTCACATTATCCTGACACCAGGACGACCAGTCCTAACACTAACCTCTTAATGCTGAGCGCCAAGCGAGGCAGATGTTAGTACCATTTTTGTAAGTCTTTGGTATGACTCAGCCAGGGATCGAACCCACAACCTCCCACATCCGAGGCAGACGCTCTAACCACTAGGCCACCGGAGCGATTTGCCATAGCATAATGTGCCTGTAGATTTGGGTCTATCTTGTTTGTTCTACTGATTATTCCTAACAAACTGCACAGACCCAGATCTGCTAGCACAGATCTGGGTCTGCAGATGGAGTTGGATTCAATTTATAAGTGAGTACATACGGTATGACATGCAAGTATGAAACCTTATATGAAATAATAACATTGTCTGGGAACAATACCTTTCAGAAATATTATATCTTTATTATAAATTTAACCTTTATATTTTGCATAATTAGCTATTCTTCTGGGTCAGTCTTAAGTCATATGGTATTGTTAACTTTTAGTAATAATTCAAATAATGAACAATATTATACATGCCAAAATATAACCTTATAAAGGGTCTACATACCAAATTATAGACTTATATAGGGTATAGATACCAAAATATAGACTTATAAAAGGTCTACACCAGTTGCTGTATGATTGTTACTTTTTTTTTCACTGTGCTATATAGTTTGAAGCAGCAGAGGAAAATTTACCATGAAATGTAAGGTTCATTTTGTCTTTTCAACTAACAAATTTATTTTCGGTATCAATAAAAGTAGCAACCATACTGGTAACTGGTTCTGGGTCGAATCTTAAATAGTCCTATTAATATAACCAGGATATGGCAACCTCATCGGTAACATCATATTACAGTAAACATGGAACTTTGATCAAGTAGCCCTCTAATTCTCAAAAGTATTACCGTACATACTCACTTATAAGTCAGGTCAAACCGCAAGCTGTATATGCCCACATCTGCTGTCTGATAATGTGCCAGCAGGTTTAGGCATTTTGATAAAAGTAATCAACAGAATAAACAACACCGACCCTGATGTTCCAGCACATTATGCGATGGCAAACCAGGACCTAGTTTGTTGTTTGCAGTTAGACTTGACTTACTCCCTCCATATAAAGTCATACCTTAGAACACAGTTTCTGTTCAAGGACAGATATGGCCAATGATCCCCATTTCATTATCCAGTACAATTATTAGCCAGTCTCAATACACATGATATGCTCTATGATTCCCATGGACAACATTATATTCAAGAAGTTATATTATAGTACTAAAACTATATAAGTACAATTGATCCTATATTAAAAATATATCCTACACTAAAAGTATAACAGACCATTGGATTACTTATCTTAGAGATGGTCACTATAAATGTAATTTGATCATAGCAGTTGGAAAAATAACATCCAAAAAACATGGCTGTATTTATAAAAGTTACTGTTGCTCCATCATGCAAGTAGAAGTAAGTATTTTTACTTTTGCTCCCATCACATATCTGCCAGTGGCCGGTTGAAATGGTAATTTTCATGGGAAAATTTACATATTTTCTGAAGACTTGTGTATGTACAATTAATGTAAACCAGAAATAGATTGAGGATATACACTGCAACAACATGCAGAGCACAGCAATGCAGTGCATCAATTACGGTCTGCACACAATTGGTCAATGCAATTTAGTGCACAAATTTTAACAAATGCACAGAATGCTGCACTGTGCCACATATAATTCAAATAAACTTTGTATAAGTCTACCACAGCAAACAATGAGTTTCCTTCATCTAAAGACTTCAAATATTTTTACTTCAAGTAATATGTTATTGAATCTAATTTTACCAACCAACCTAATATTACCAACCAACCTAATTTTACAACAAACCTAATTTTACCAACCAACCTAAAGATATTAAAGTGGTTTTAGACTGCCTGACCAACAGCTATGAAAAACATCCATTTTGCTAAAGAGTTAAATACTCCAACATAAGGGATTATCCTTAAGACAACCTGTCCATAATGGTCATTTATAGCCAGGTGTTAGAGACTCCAACATAAGGGATCATCCTTAAGACAACCTTACCATAATGGTCATTTATAGCCAGGTGTTAGAGACTCCAACATAAGGGATGACCCTTAAGACAACCTGTCCATAATGGTCATTTATATCCAGGTGTTAGAGAATCCAACATAAGGGATGACCCTTAAGACAACCTGTCCATAATGGTCATTTATAGCCAGGTGTTAGAGAATCCATCATACGGGATGATCCTTAAGACAACCTGTCCATAATGGTCATTTATAGCCAGGTATTAGAGACTCCAACATAAGGAATGACCCTTAAGACAACCTGTCCATAATGGTCATTTATAGCCAGGTGTTAGAGACTCCAACATAAGAGATGATCCTTAAGACAACCTGTCCATAATGGTCATTTGTAGCCAGGTGTTAGACAATCCAACATAAGGGATGATCCTTAAGACAACCTGTCCATAATGGTCATTTATAGCCAGGTGTTAGAGAATCCAACATATGGGATGATCCTTAAGACAACCTGTCTATAATGGTTATTTATAGCCAGGTGTTAGAGAATCCAACATAAGGGATGATCCTTACGATAACCTGTCCATAATGGTCATTTATAGCCAGGTGTTAGAGACTCCAACATAAGAGATGATCCTTAAGACAACCTGTCCATAATGGTCATTTGTAGCCAGGTGTTAGACAATCCAACATAAGGGATGATCCTTAAGACAACCTGTCCATAATGGTCATTTATAGCCAGGTGTTAGAGAATCCAACATATGGGATGATCCTTAAGACAACCTGTCTATAATAGTCATTTATAGCCAGGTGTTAGAGAATCCAACATACGGGATGATCCTTAAGACAACCTGTCCATAATGGTCATTTATAGCCAGATGTTAGAGAATCCAACATAAGGGATGATCCTTACGATAACCTGTCCATAATGGTCATTTATAGCCAGGTGTTAGAGAATCCAACATAAGGGTTGATCCTTAAGACAACCTGTCCATAATGGTCATTTATAGCCAGGTGTTAGTAAATCCAACATAAGAAATCATCCTTAAGACAACCTGTCCATAATTGTCATTTATGGCAAGGTTTTAGACTAGTACTCAAGTTCTCATATGCAGATTTGTGTGTCACAACAGTGGTTGTATTACACTGCACTGCATCAAACAAAACGTGTATCTTTCACCCAGGTGTGACACACACAATGTGTACAACTCATACCCTACATCTGAACTAAATATCAACAATCAGTATACTTACTTTTGTCTCCTCTTGCCTCTTGGCCAGCTCCAGTTGACGCCTTTGTTGTAACCATTTGTCTTGGTATTTGTGCTCAAGAAGGTCGAAAATTGGAGTAGATGGCCTGAAGTGATATGAAAACAAAACACATGGAGATAAACAACAAAAACGTTTATTTGCTGTAAAATTCATTTAATCTCATGAGTATTAATTTTCATGGTTTTTTATTTGGTACTTACATTCACAGATTGGAAAAAAGTTATAGTGTTTTTCTAAAAAAAAAAAACATTCATTTTTTGGATACAAATTAAGCATTTTAGCATTTTGTAAAAAAGCAATGAAAAATAGTGAATTCATGGTATTTTACTTGTAATGTATGATAAATTCTTGCAACTTATGTGATGCACTCCTGATATTTCAGATGTTGAGAGAAAACAGTCTTTCAGCAAGTGAAACCACAGAGCCTAGAGCTGAACTCCAATCCTCTATATGTGACCACATAACTTTGCAACATTTTGAACATCCATGTCTCTATCCAAAATGTTAAATGTGCATGATTCATAAAAAAGACACTCAAAGATAATGATGTTTCACAAGAATGGGCAACATGGCAGAAGAACATCTAGCTATATATGTTAAAAATAGATCCTCATAAGGATAAACAGACTTTTCGATCCTCATAAGGATGCACAGACTTTTAGACTCTCATGATACAAAGACCTTTAGATCCTCATGATACAAAGACCTTTAGATCCTCATAAGGACACATAGACCTTTAGATCCTTGTGATATACAGACCTTTAGATCCTCATGATACAAAGACCTTTAGATCCTCATAAGGATACACAGACCTTTAGATCCTCATAAAGATACACATACCTTTAGATCCTCATGATACACAGACCTTTAGATCCTCATGACACACAGACCTTTAGATCCTTGTGATATACAGACCTTTAGATCCTCATGATACACAGACTTTTAGACCCCCCCTCATGATACACAGACCTTTAGATCCTCATAAGGATAAGCAGACCTTTAGATTCTCATGATACACAGACTTTTAGATCCTCATAAGAATAAACAGGCCTTTAGATTCTCATAAAGATACACAGACCTTTAGAGCCTCATGAAACACAGACCTTTCGATCCTCATGACACACAGACCTTTAGATCCTCATGAAACACAGACCTTTAGATCCTCATGAAACACAGACCTTTAGACCCCCCTCATGATACACAGACCTTTCGATCCTCATGACACACAGACCTTTAGATCCTCATGAAACACAGACCTTTAGATCCTCATGAAACACAGACCTTTAGACCCCCCTCATGATACACAGACTTTTAGATCCTCATAAGGATACACAGACCTTTAGATCCTCATGACACACAGACCTTTAGATCCTCATGAAACACAGACCTTTAGATCCTCATGAAACACAGACCTTTAGACCCCCCTCATGATACACAGACTTTTAGATCCTCATAAGGATACAAAGACCTTTAGATCCTTATGATACACAGATCTTTAGATCCTCATGTTACACAGACCTTTAGACCCCCCTCATGATACACAGACCTTTAGATCCTCATAAGGATACACAGACCTTTAGACCCTCATGATACACATATCTTTAGATCCTCATGATACAAAGACCTTTAGATCCTCATAAGGATACACAGACCTTTAGATCCTCATAAGGATACACAAACCTTTAGATCCTCATAAAGATACACAGACCTTTAGATCCTCATGATACACAGACCTTTAGACCCCCCTCATGATACACAGACCTTTAGATCCTCATAAGGATACACAAACCTTTAGATCCTCATAAAGGTACACAGACCTTTAGATCCTCATGATACACAGACCTTTAGATCCTCATGACACACAGACCTTTAGACCCTCATGATACATAGATCTTTAGATCCTCATGATACACAGACCTTTAGACCCCACTCATGATACACAGACCTTTAGATCCTCATAAGGATAAACAGACCTTTAGATTCTCATGATACACAGACCTTTAGATCCTCATGAAACACAGACCTTTAGATCCTCATGACACACAGACCTTTAGATCCTCATGACACACAGACCTTTAGATCCTCATAAGGATACACAGACCTTTAGATCCTTATGATACACAGATCTTTAGATCCTCATGATACACAGACTTTAGACCCCCCTCATGATACACAGACCTTTAGATCCTCAAAAGGATACACAGACCTTTAGACCCTCATGATACACATATCTTTAGATCCTCATGATACACATACCTTTCGATCCTCATGATACACAGATCTTTAGATCCTCATGATACACAGACCTTTAGACCCCCTCATAATACAGAGACCTTTAGATCTTCATAAGGATACACAGACCTTTATACCCTCATGATACACATATCTTTAGACCCTCGTGATACACAGATCTTTAGATCCTCATGCTACACAGACCTTTAGATCCTCATGATACACAGATCTTTAGACCCTTATGATACACAGACTTTTAGACCCCCTCATGATACAGACACCTTTAGATCGTCAAAAGGATATACAGACCTTTAGACCATCATAAGGATACAAAGACCTTTAGACCATCATGAGGATACACAGACCTTTAGATCCTCATAGGATATACAGACCAAATAGCCTCATAGACCGATCCATTAGCCTAAGTGGTTAGAGCATATGCCTCAGATGCAGGAAGTCGCGGGTCGCCAAGTCATACCAAAGACTTATTAAAATGGTACTAGCAGCTGCTTCCCTTGGTGCTCAGCATTAATAGGTTAGTGTTAGGACTTTTCAGCCTGGTGTCAGGATAATGTGACTAGGTGGGACATGATGCTACATGTCTGTGGCATCATGCCCCAGTGCTAGACATCACTATGAACTGCCATACTGTAGACATTGTAGCGATATGCTAAAACTGTTAAAGCTCTGTTAAAAATCCAAACACACACACACATACAAAGAGCCTCAAAATTATAAGAAGATCTTTATAATATAATTCTATGACTTTGTGACCATCACTAAAATACCTGCATCTGTAATTTTTAATGTTACTCCCTTTGAAAGGAAAATGATTTGAAGAAATCATTAAATTTTAAATGAGTCTTAGTATTGCTCACTTGGCTATCCATAATCACAAGTCATCAAACTGCCATCAAACAGTCATCAAACAGTCATCAAACAACCATCAAATAGTCATCAAACAGCCATCAAATAGTCATTGAACAGTCATCAAATAGTCATCAAACAGCCATCAAATAGTCATCAAACAGCCATCAAACAGTTGTGACATTGATAACATAATTAGACTCAGGATTTCAAATGCGCCATTTGCCAACATTATTCTTTGGTTTCCTCATATGAAATCAGTATTTTTCATGAATGGAATCTTATATCTATAATAATTTAAAATTAAATTTATGAAATTCATCCAATCCTCTCAGCTTTCTGCTTGCCAGGGATCACAAAAGATAGAAATTATTCAAATTAATTTATACATTTTATAAAGATAGAAATTATTAAAATTAATTTATACATTTTATACAATTAGAAATTATTAAAATTAATTTATACATTTTATAAGATAGAAATTATTAAAATTAATTTATACATTTTATAAAGATAGAAATTATTAAAATTAATTTATACATTTTATAAAGATAGAAATTATTAAAATTAATTTATACATTTTATAAAATTAGAAATTATTAAAATTAATTTATACATTTTATCTGAAATAAAAGCTCATACTAAGACCCCTTTTGAAAGTGATATGATAAATCATGCTTGAGAATTAATAATTTAAAAAATGCTTGCCAATTAGGTTCATCAAAGGCTCTCTAAATTTCTCTGCATGGTTCCATTCTGAGTCATTAGGAAATCCTGCACTCCAATTATCTCATTGTCTTGTCTGTTGGCATTGAGACAACAATAAAGTGATAATCTATTGGATGATTTAGGTAAAAGGCATGTTTACCTTGTTGAAATTCCAAAAACCATGGTTGGTGGTATCCGCCGGGTGCGACTCCTCTGTTTATCATCACCGGATGCTTTTCGGCGCACATCATGTGTGGCCCGGAATTCATACTGCTCATTGGCTGACACAAGACCTGAGGTCACTGCAGCTCTGTTTAATGCCATGAAATCTCTCTCTGCAGTCTTCTTTTCTTTCTTTCTGAATGGCAAGGTTGTGGACTGTAATGTGGGCCAGCCATGAAGAGCTACAAGAGAATTAATGGTATACTAAGAATACTAGGGTATAATTACATATAAGACTGACACTATAATGATATTCTTTCTCTCTCCTTAATTTACAGCAAATATCCTCAATTTGCTGAATATTATGGGCTCATAAATGAGGTAGTGCCTGTTTTGTGGTGCTGGGATACCATCCACAGTAGCAATACTGGCAAAGTATCTACTCATTTTTGACCTGTAATTTCAATGGAGCAATGACTTACCCATTAGTATCCCTGTTTGAACTATGATGTACAGTTTACTATATCTGACCAGATGTTGGTGATGACTGAGTTGTTAGGAAACACATCTAATTGACCACATGGAACAATTGAAACTGAGACCTCTCTCACCTACAGACACACACAAAAGGACACCAGTATATTTACTTTTTCCTTGTAAGTTCTATCACATGAAACTTATATGAAAAATCATGTATTTGAAGAACATTCCTTTTTAAAATATCAGAGATTTAAATCAAATATGCCCCCATGCTGCTGTTTTTGTCATGTTTTTATGACTGAATATCTTTCACTTTAGATATAGGTGCAAAAATCACTGCATTGATAATAGTACCTACGTTTTTCTATTTAATATTTTGTCATATGATTTTGTTTTGATTATCACTTGCTTTACCTGTGCAGCTATGACACAGCTATTGGCAATGCTTTGCAAATCAAACTATGACACAGCTATTGGCAATGCTTTGCAATCAAACTATGACACAGCTATTGGCAGTGTCATGCCAGTCAAACTATGAAACAGCTATTGGCAGTGTCATGCCAGTCAAACTTTGTCACGGCTATTGGTAACGTCATGCAAGTCAAACTATGACTCAGCTATTGGCAGCATTATGCAAGTCCAATATTCTTTAATATTATTGTGAAGTTTGCTAAGATCTCATTCTACCACATGTATAAATACACTAAAAATACAGATTTTTGATACCTTCTGTTGTGCCTCCATGCTGATCTTCATTTGGTCGTCCAAAAGTGTAACTTTCTGGTAAACAAACACCTCTTCGCTTTGGTCTACCTAGCTCAGGCTGGAAAAGGAAAGAAAAAAAAAAGAAAAAGAAATTGAGAAAAGAAACTCAAGAGCCATTTATTTTAAATGCTATTTAAAAGTGTCACAAGATTCATTTCAGTTTTGTTTTTATCCAAATTTTTATCCATGTGTCATACAATAATTTTTTGCATATCTGCACAAAAGAGCATTGAATATTTTCTCATCAATTTTCAAAATTCAAATAAATTTTAAGAGTTTATTTGTTTATTGTTAAACAGGAAAGTACTTAAGTTTTCTAGACAATATGCAACAATGTCATTTAAAGTATATTTCAAAGAATGAATTCTGAAATAAATCATATATTTCCACCATTTCAAACTCTCATATATTTTGGAATAATATCATCTATTCGAATAAGCCTGTCAGTGCCTCTAGATATACCCATCTAAAAATGACCCTGAATTAATAGAAGAAAAGAAGAAAAGAAAAACACGGCTACTGGTGACATTTTCATTCATATTTTACTGTTTATATTTAAGAAACTTAATATTTGCCATAGAAAATCAATCTTACAGGCATTTTCAAAGTAACAGAGTAGTTAGTGGTAATGGTGATGATTATGACTATGATAAATTTGTCAAATATCCAGAACCACAGATTTGGCAATCCAATGATCGGACTAAGTCCTAAAGAAGAACTGTCCTTTAACCTTTCTGGACAGTACTGGTCCAGTAATCATATATTTAATAGCATTATTATCAGTAATTAAGTAAATATTACAGTCTGTAGTAATCTGGCATGTTTAAAAAGATAAAATGTTAAAAATACAAATTTTAAAATAATTCCGTTAAATATAAATACTCATAAGATTTTACATTTGAACTTCAGGCTTATTTGAAATTATACTGGTCTATCCATGATGGAATGATAACATTTGTGCCATGCAGGGTCATTATATGTGTTGTTTCATGAACAATGTAAAACAGTTTTGATTCAAGTAAACTTTAGCAAATATGGATTCTATTCACCCCTGTACCAGTAAAAGTGATTAAATTCTATCAGCTGTTAAGTCATTAATGGTCACAGATTGTCAATTACAGACACTTGGACTAAAGAACGCCTTTTACTGGACTATTATGAATCTTTACTTCTGCTTAATTAGCTTGGAATTTCCATAAGACAAATTATATATTGCCCTAGCAGAATTTACTGTGTGTACAAATCTTACAGTACAAGAATAAACTTTCTCTTTTTGCATATTCCTCTCTCTACCTCTCTATTTATTAAATTTGTTTTAATTTAAAAATACAAATAAGTTACACATAATACTTTGTAACTATAATTGCATAAGATTATATTTGTGTTTGTTGCCGATTTCTGTTACTCTATTTTGTAATCAGCAAATTTGCTTCATTTATATATACATGTACAGTACATTGTAAAAAGTATAAATTTCAGGAAACATAGCAGTAGTTCATAAAAGTGAATAATATGGATATTTGGCAACCAGATAATTGATATTTTACTGTATAAAGGAGTGATACTGATGTGAGTGATGGAACTAGAAGAGGTATTAATAATACAGAAACCGAGTTTAATTATTCACTGGTAGCTGGAGATAAAATCTAATGAGTGAAAACCTTTCCTGTCATAAATATCAGTAAGATAGTACAACCTTTCACCATTCAGCTAACTACATAAGAATTAGATTTTTGTATTAGTTTTTTAGTCTTTTTTGCAGATCTGGCTTATTATGCCATTTTAAAAGAGGTAGGAGAAAGTCTAGTTATGAGATTCATTCACAGTGATAACAAAAGGAAAAGCATAGCAGGGATGTGGAAATCCAATGGCTGATATACCCAGTTTGCCCCATGAAACTGCCTGGCAAGCACAATTTTGCCTTTCATTTTTCATGGAAAAGAGAGAAAAATTATGAAATTAATATCATCTTCCTGAATAACAATATACTGTACAGTCAAACATGAGTTAAAGGAAATCTGTATTAAGCAAACACTTGAAAAGTCATTTTTCTGTGGCCTTTTCATGTAGTTACGAGACCTGTTAGACAACCACCTCTCTCAGAGACTACTAATATCTTAATTCATTTATTATGGCAGGGAGTTAATAGTCTATATGTAGGCTCCATTCCCAATCAATAAATGTGTTTTTTTTCTAACTTTTCCCAAACAAAATCCACTTTTTGACAAGCTAGGTTGGAGGGTCAGATTACAAGTAATTTAAAAAAAACTGTGTTTTCTTATTCCATTCCTAAGTGATAAACGAAAAAGAACTATTACAAGTAAAACTCTGCATTCATCACAGTGTTTTATTGTAATGTATACAAATTTTGTTGTGCTGGATTCTTGGAATTGCTTGGTAATTACTTCATAAAATTATGAGTAATCATCCTTGCATATAAATGACATCAAAGTGCCCATGTTATGCCGCTACACTGGTAGGCACAACAAAACCAGCTTATAACATCAATGAAAAAGAATGCTCAGAATTATAAAAATATTTGATAATCATCAATTACTTTGATTTTTTTAAAAAGAAAAGCTTCTCTTATTTGGTTTTGTTGGTTATAACCCCACCATGATTTACTATTTTTGGCAAATACTAGTAATTGTATGTAGTCAACAAATATTGTCTTGTGTTGCTGCCCATCACTATTAGACTCAAACTACCACAAACTGTTTATGGTAGCAACTGTTTTAATGCATTAAAATGTGATGTCGTTAGCTCACTAATACACATGAAGATTTCTGTTTCTATTATTCTGAAAATGTCCCATTTCTTTTGTTGAGACATATATTTCCCCAATTCTAATACCCAACACTGTAAATGGTAGGAAAATCCCTGTATGGACAAGTACATAATATCATAGAGGTGTGTTGTCACAAAACTATGGACAAGTGCCTCCAGCATTCGGACAAATATAAATTTTGCAATTTCCTTGGCTGGGCACATTAGACTATTTTTAAGATTTCCACACCTCTTTGTACAGAACCAGGCCTATCCCTTGAGGAAATGTAATCAAAATATGTACCACAAAAGGGGAGGCGCCTGGTTGCAACTGTTTCAATTTTCCCAAAGAAGATATCTGAAATCCGAAAGTGTCGATGACTTAAACAGTCTTGTTGTTAAGTCTGTGTGCTAAATATGTTTGAAGAAATTAAGAAAAGGCTTATTAAAACTATATTTAAACTGATTTAATTTAAATGAGATTTTTCAGACACATATATGATCAACAAAGATGTGGTCGTGGAGAGAGAGAGAGAGAGAGAGAGAGAGAGAGAGAGAGAGAGAGAGTGAGAGAGAGAAAGCGAGAGAAAGATAAAGAGGAGTTACCCGCAATAATAATTCATTTTGTAGCATTGATTCCCTCTGGTTACCAAGTTCTCCAGTGGCGGTATAAATGAATGGATTCTCCACCGACATCGCCATATTTAAACAGGTTTATGACACTAGCTACTGCCAATACTGGGCTTTACAAGTAAGTCGGTAACAACACACTTCTACTTAAACGTAAGGAGGAAAATCTCCATAGCGACTGTAAGCAAGTAAACTAGTCTGCTTGTTCAGCATGATCATTCCATTGAAGATACTTATGCCATTGGTATAGAACCAGTCAGGAAAATAAGGCGCCCTCTTTTGTCAAACTTTGAGAGGACAATACTCTTGCACGAATTACTACGCTTGCTAAGTGTAGGACATTCTTAAAGTTGGGGAGGATCAGGCATTATTATTAGCATATTCTAATTCGCTACAGTTTCTGTCAAAAATATTTCAAGAAACAGTACATTTTAGTTCAGTTTTGCATCTATCCTAGAGAATCATTATTATTATTATTATTATTATTATTATTGTTGTTTTTGTTGTTGTTGTTGTTGTCGTCGTCGTTGTTGTTTCTACTGTTGTTGTCGCTGACGTTGACGTTTGTTATTATTATTGTTGTTATTTATTAGAGAAAGTGAATGAAAATCATCGTTGTCTTCGTTTTCTGTTGTTATTGATGATGATGACGATGACGACGACGACGACGATGATGATACGGTGCAGGCGGCGGAGATGACGGTATTGGTGGTCAGGTGACCACAAAAATTTGCACTTTTATCAAACTTGTTAAATAATCTTATATCATCAACTTATTAGATTGATTTTGATGTCGAGGAAGATCTGAGATAATCTTGTATCTAAATGACCGACTGGAGACCTAACATTTTGCTAAAACTTGGCAAAGCAATATATTACTATGGACTCAAATAATTTCTATAGCGAGTGAGATCTGTTACTGAGATAATCTTGTATCTAACTGACTGATTGGAAACCTAACATTTTGCTAAAACTTGGCAAAATAATATATCACCATGGTCTTACATAATTTCTATAGCAAGTGAGATCTGTTACTGAAATAATCTTGTATCTAGCTGACTGACTGGAGAACTAACATTTTGCTAAAACTTGGCAAAACAATATATCATTATGGTCTCAGATAATTTTTATAGTGAGTGAGGTCTGTTACTGAGACAATCTTGCATCTGATATCAGGAGCTTGTTATCTCTCATAAGATTGAAATTTTCACCTATTATCACTTAAACATTGTAAATAGGTCATGACTTCAAGGTCTTGGGCAAATTTTATTATTAGCGAGATTGACGGATGTGAAATGGGTCTTTATCACTTGGAAGATAGTTCATGAAACTATAGTGAAATAGGTAAATCAGCAAGATATATAATGTTTGTTATTTACATAGGATTGTGTTCTTACATTACTACAAAAGCCTATTTAGTGAAATGGTTAACTATTAAGTCAGCAGAGTGATATTAGCCCCACTTGTGCCTCTTTAATATTTAATGGCATTTTCATATATAAGTGACCTTAAGCACAAGATGGTAGATTCTCAATTTAAATTTTCATAAACAAAATCCGCACTTTTGCATTATCAGACTGTACATCTGCAGCGTTGACAGAAAATCCCCCAAATCTGGATAAAGTACACGTATTGGAGGAAATGATGATGATGATGATGATGATGATGATTATTATTATTGTTATTACTATTATTATTATTATTATTATTATTATTATTATTATTTTGTTGTTAATTATCATTTCCTCGACGACAGTGGTCATGATTCATTTTATCATTATTATTTATATTTCGATAATAATAATAATAATAATAATAATAATAATAATAATAATAATAATAATAACAATAATAATCAATAATAGTATTGCCAGACTTTTACAGGTATATTATATTGACATATTCAGTGTAGAGAGTTGATTGTACATATTTGTCGGTCTCAAGTTCACTTGTGTGTCTGTTCATCTTTGACGGCCTATAACCAGAAAATGCAGCTCGACTCTATATTGCATTTTCCTTGTCATTTCAGAGTTGCTTCCCTTTAAATAAGTACCGTTCGAGCTTCCATTTTAACTAAATATATTGACACTGTAGTAATAATAAATGGAGATAAGCGATAAAAGGTTTTATTATTTAGTGGATTTTATTTGCATAGATGTATTTTGTGTTTTTATTGACAGAAAATCAAGCGTCAAACATTATATATTTATATGCATGCCGTAATATCTCAACCATTTTCCAGATTAAATTCTTCTACAGCTGGAATTAAAATATTCTAATATGTTTCTAGTTTAAACGCTACCCACCGTCTATTCCTCTGTACGTTGTATCTCTTATCACGATTACGATTTCTTCTTTTTCTTTTTCTTTTCTTTCTTTTTTTTTGGGGGGGGGTAGGAGTGGGGTACCTTCCAAGAGATTTTTGCATTTTTACTTCGAAAATTGTTTAAACTAAACATTACTATATATCCAGTAGTATGCTCTCTCTCTCTCTCTCTCTCTCTCTCTCTCTCTCTCTCTCGTAATATGTTGACAACCATTTTTATATACCCCTTGCCAGTATGCACGTTTTAATTCATTCCATGGAGATAAATTCGTAAGTGTCAAGTGGACCCTATTTCTTCTGACAGTGTCTGTTTTATTCGTTTTATAACCCTCACTATTACATAATATTGCAGGCAAAATATTACTATTGCCAGGAAAAGGGACGCCTTTAAGTCGAGTCGTTATGTTTGTCCGTTCTTGAGTTTGTCCGTTTGTCCCTTCTGTCGATGGAAACAATCATAATGTTGTATCTCAGAAAATTACGTGCATACAATCACTGTTCATTTAAATAACCTCGCAGCGCAAGGACTAGCTACATGGATTTATTTTAAATACTCTGTATTTAATTTTATAACAATACTATATTAACTTCAAAGGCATAGGGTGTGGTTTGGATTTTTATCGTAGCTTTAACAATTTTTCAGTCATATCGCTACGATGTCTGCAGCGTGACAGTTTATAGTGATGTCTATCACTGGGGCATCATGCTGCAGACATGTAGCATAATGTCCCACCCAGTCACATTATCCTGACACCAGGCCGACCAGTCCTAACACTAACCTCTTAATGCTGAGCGTCAAGCGAGGCAGCTGTTAGTACCATTTTTGTAAGTCTTTGGTATGACTCGGCCGATGATCGTACCCACGACCTCCCACATCCAAGGCGGACGCTCTAACCACCAGGCCACCTGAGCGGTCAAAGGCATAGCTAAACAGCATAAAAAATATGCATAATGGATGCAAAGATTGCCGTCACTTTTGGCATTGCGACTTTTATCTTTGATGACATTCATTTAAGGACTCGTAATTAGTAATATGTGCCTCCTGGGGTCATATGGATCCTACATAGGCGACATTAGGTTATCGCGCAGCCCACCTTTGAGGGTCAAAGGAAAATCCTGTTAATATGGTGCATGAACTTAAATGCAGCCACCACTTGGTGGTCAAGAGTGTTTATAGAATAAAACGTTTTTATGGGACCAAAATGTTTATAGGGTCAAACGTTTTTTAGGAGTCGAATAGGAATGGCGATGTAAAAATTGTTTATCTATCGTCCAGCACCCCACACTACGCAATAAAACTTTGCGTGTAGTGACCGATATTCTGTCACCCACTATCCAACACATCACACCATAATATCAAATACGTCGTAAGCAGTGACAAATACTCCGTCATCTACTATCCAACCGCCCACACTATACCATCAACACGACATATGTTGTGACCGATACCCCTTTAGCGGCTATCACACACGTCACACTATGCCATCAACACGACGTGACCTGCTGTCTAGTGGTTATATTTATACAGCTAAGGTTTAAGAATAGAACATTACCTATTCCTCATGTTGGAGGTGTCAGTAAATTTGCATAAATTGTACAGATGTTATAATATATCTTTAATCAAGTGATCCAGTTTATAATAAAACTAAATTGGACTTGGCTAAAAGCAGTAGAACATTTTCGACACTGTACCTTGCTTCAGCGGAGAATAGACAAAGTCAGGATTATAAGAATATAATGGTGGCACTCCAGTTTTGCATTTTACATAGGGTTAGATTTTTAAAGACAAACGATTTCCCTGTTTTTTCTCTCTATTTATCCTGGCTGTTTAAAAAGAACCTTGTACATGTTGGGTTTTGTTAGATTAGCTTTTAATTCCCTTAATTTGATGCATCAAAGGTAAATTGTATATAAAAAAGAACCAATATTTTTTTTACTTTTTATATAATCTGTAATTAATTCACTACACTTCTGGAAGTTGGTATTGTCTTATACATGTCACTCTCTCAAATAATATATGTAGAACGCACCCAATGGCCTAGACTAAATATAGTACTAAACTTCCGAACTGTCACTGATTTTAGCCTGAAAAAAAATCGAAACAAATCTTTACAAAAATGTTTGATTAGATTAAAAGTGATACCAAAATTTTAAAACTTAACCGATGTTGGCGGAGACTAAATATGGTCGAGACTGAAAATAATGCTAAAATTGCTAAACTTAGAAAAAATATCAAACACTGAACACAAAATTTAAAAGGTGCACAAAAAATGTGTGCAAATTGAGAAAACTAAATTTTAAAAGTAAGAAGTAAAATGACAGGACAAATAATTTACACTAAAGTTAGCGAGCACTGAAAAATGTCCGGACAAATTGAAATATTGCAGAAAATATCTGAGCTTAAAATTTTAATATTTTTACAACTTGCGAAAGATACGTATAAAAAGATTTCACGCTGTCTTGAAAGAAGAACAACCCATACTTACTAGCTAATAAAAACTCAATGTAAGCGCGGACGTCAATGGAAATAACAATCTTTAAAATAATTCAAAGATCGACAGATAAAACGTGAAAGAACGTGTCTAAATTAAATTTTTTGTTTCTGCAAAACCAAAAAAACCAACAATTTTTAATTAAACTAACATTTTTAACGTAAAATGTTATATGTTTTCTCCTTCAGTTTTGGCAGAATGCAATTTGAAAGCAACTGCACAGCCATGTTTCCTTGATGTTATACTCGACGACATCAGAATGTACAAGGACAGCTACCCAAACGTTTGCTCATTAGCACTGTCAGTAATGCCGCTCTCAGCGAAGGAGTCATCCGTAAAATCATTTCGAGTTCCAACACTTCAATGTGTCCAAGATAGATGTCACTCGAGATGGCCAAACATTGTGTACCAGACCCTTTGAACCTTTTGCATATAAAAATTATTTGAGATCTTACTTCACACAATTTGAAGCCACAGGGCAGGTAGGTAGCGACAACAGCCATGACATATGGCACGACGATTATGCATGAAGATATGCTCCATTTCACTTCAGACCAAGGCGGCGACCAATGGAAACTCCACGCTCTAAAACCGGGCCAACTTCGCTTGCCATTTCCACCCTATAACACCGAGCCAACTTCGCTTGCCATTTCCACCCTATACTACCGAGCCAACTTCGCTTTGAACTTGAATTTGCTCTAGCCAAAATGGTGAACGTCATCTTGTATACAAGATTCGATTATACTGTGCAAATCAACAGTTTGAGAGAATTGATTCTAGATTATTAGAAAATATTGAGCAAGACAATCTATGGAAATATGCAATGATTATATTTTTGAACCAGAAAAACTACTACTACATTCAAAGACAACAAGTGAATAAGAAGATAAAAAAAACCCACCGTCATGGTGTCAAGATGGCCAGAACAAGAACACCATTTCAGTCTTCTGATTTTCTCGAAACTTTGCTTAAAGAATTACAAGTGTCACCAGAGAACATTGTTATTTATCAAATCGATCATGCTAGTCAGAAACAACACAACAAATATATGATGATGAGTCAAGAAGAAGAGTTGGAAGAAGCTTGGACTCTCATTTCAGAAAAGAAAATTTAGAGAAAGTGGTATAGAGACGTGCGTGACTAAGTTCTCTCGCAACAAAGTACGGAGACTACCCGTGGTTCATCGACTTACAAGGCAGAAACTTTCAAAGAAAAAGTTAGGTGTGAAATGATAACTTATATTTGCCTATGAAAACACAACAGATAAAGAAAAAATGAATACATGGGAAGTTAATTACCTTCTGAATCACAGTTTGTACATAAATTCTTACAGTCATAAGCTGTAAGCTAAAGATGAACGGTTTACACCGCAAAACCAAAGATGTTCAAGCCCATGTCGTCAATAGAGATACACTCATCGTCCAGGAACCCATTAGGTAGCCATCAAATTTCCCAACGATCACAGTTTGGACTATTTTGATTCTTATGGATTACTTCCTCTTCTTATGAATTACCTCCTCATTGACTTTATGAGAAGAAATACTTCTTCTCATCGACTCATTGCAATAATACGAGATAACAAAGATTAGATTCCATAGTGCTTGATGCTAGAGTGAAGGATCATGTTCCAAAGCGATCGTAATCTTAGCTGAGCAAAGGTAAATCTTCTGTTTCTTCTAAAAGATTTGAGACACATGAAATGGACTTCCGGAATGCGTATTGATAGCTTTAGTAACATTGCTAAGAATTTGAAACAAAGATCTTTTGATGACAGTTTTTAGTAAAAGGTGGTCTCTCTATTTGATCAAGCCTTCATGGCGTAGAGGTGGCAAGGATAGCTCAGTTGGTAGAGCGACAGATTCGGAATCAAGTGGTCGCGGTTTCGATACCCACCTAGTCCGTCAGAGTTGACTATCTCGGTGTGTCATTGAGAAAGGTACTTAGCTACGTCGAGCCGGAACTATATTATCTATGTTTAACGATCAATTTGGCCAAGCACTAGAAAAACTTCTCTTAAGATCTAAACGCTCTCCAATAAATTTTCTCCCAGTTTGTTTGCTATTCTGAGGGAAAACACAAATCTCGTTCCTACGAAGGAAATCATCGAGAACGAACGATTGTTTAATTATTCTCGATCCCTTATAGAACGGAACGAATAACTGGTTTTAATGTTTATGTACTCTGAGTACAACGTCGCAGGAAATACAGTTGCTCCTTTTTTGAGAGTCATTTTATTTTTGTAACCAACCTAAAGTATGTAACAGAATAAAGGTTGTCGCTGGAATCGATCAATATAGTACATACATCTACATTTAAGCTAAACATTTGTGTACTTCCTTCCAAAATTTCAGTGTACAGTTTCATATCTGCATTCCTTCTAAAAGATTTGCACAAAGGAGAAATGTCACTTTCCAGCTGTCAAAACGTGTGCGTATGCATGGGTTGAAATTTACATATCAGGTTCGGTACATATACATTCCTTTAAGATTGTTATGCAATGACTCTGGCATGTGCCTGTAATTCAATGGAAATGATTTAATTTTTGTTATGAATTGTGATTTGTGATTTGATAGAGTGATACGATGACAATTCCAAGAGAAAGAGATTATGTTTGGGTCTAACATTCTATTAATGTAATCTATGATCAAAAATGGCACAAACAGTTCGAAAACGTATCTAACCAAACCCATTTATCTAGCCACTCTGAGGATGAAGCATAATACGACGCCTTACTTACATCCTAATAGTTTATATGTTTTTAATTGCCTGTACCGCAGTACTTTGGGTACTTTGATTATTTCATTTTCTTCAGTAGAAAAATAGGTTTAATTTTTTTTAATCAATCGAAACGGTTTCCATAGCAATTTTGCAACCTTCTGAAACGTTGGTACCCAGATTCCTAAATATTGTATTTTATACTTAAATCGTTTTTATAACCATCCAGGGCAATTTTTGTAATGTCTGACATTTTTATTCTCGTTAGGTTATAGCTATTTAAATAACAATCGTATCAACACTGAATAGTGGGCTTTGCACTCGACTGACCTTTGACTTCAGAATTTGCCCCCAAAGTGCGTGATTAAACTGTAACATAGGATGTTATTATTCAGTGCCAAGACTATTTTGCAGGTCTTTCTTTTACCGATTATTTAGGTACCGTGTGCACCAAACGACCGTTAATAAGAATAAAAGAACGTCGGCGAATGGATAAATAAACATTGCCAGTTTGACTTTTAATAACATATTCCCCTTGATTCATCACGCATTCTTGTCAAAACATTGAATATTTATAGCTAGATTATCATTTTATTCGGAACACTTGTGTGGCCGTGCATTTGCACCTGGTTGACCTAATTATGATTATTCATGTTAGGAGTGGTACCTGCACGAACCATAATGAGAACACTTTTAACAACAACATAAATTCCATTATAAATGAAAACTATGAAGCTACAGTGGTGAATCAGTCTAACTGGTTGGTCATTTTAAGTTTATTTTTCGCTCAACATAGTAATTCAATATTAGGTATGTCAATGATATTCAGTATTAGGTATGACAGTGATATTCAGTATTAGATATTACAATGATATTCAGTATTAGGAATGCCATTGATATTCAGTATTATATATTACAATGATATTCAGTATTAGGTATGACAATGATATTCAGTATTGGGTATGAAAATGATATTCAGTATTAGGTATGCCACTGATATTCAGGATTAGATATTACAATGATATTCAGTATTAGGTCTGTCAATGAAATTCAGTATTAGGTATGCCATTGATATTCAGTATTAGGCATGACAATGATATTCAGCATTAGGTATGACAATGATATTCAGTATTAGGTATGTCAATGATTTTCAGTATTAGATGTGTCCATGATATTCATTATGAAGTATGACGATGGTTTGGACAAGATACAACGACAAAAATATACGAATATATCTTTATTATACTATTAATATAACCGTTGTCTTCGGTTTAAACTTGATACAAACGTAAAATATATACATCATTCCTTCGAGTTTATTTCAAACTACAAGTATACAGTCACGTAATTTCATCAAAATGAAAAATGCAAAACACAGCATGGCAGGTTTGGTACTTTTGGCTGCGGATACAGCGGGGTTTGTATCACCTTTCCAGTCAACATGCTCACAGTAACCATTCAGAATTGGCTCTGCGGGAATACCTCGCCTGAAAGAAAATTAGCCATGTTTACAGATTCATTTCCCTACTTGCTTGCTTGGTTTCTATCCTGATTGATTTCTATTTCGCTTACTTGTATGTAGTTTTGGGGGATTTGGGGGGAGTGGGTGTGTTAGGGAATGTTGCCCAACTGAATGTAAACTTATTCAATTATCGCAGAATATACCGCTAATCTGATTATCCATGGTAGCTTACATTTAATATTATCAGCTACTGACTTTGATAGATCAAGTTGAACGATTTATTACGTAAGTAGTGAATGGGGATCTTATAGGGTCTATGGGACTTATCATTAAAAATACCCTTGGGAACATATAGGGTCTATGTAAATTTAACATGGAGAAAAATCGTGGGAACATATAGGGTCTATGGGAATTAACATGGCCAAAAACCCTGGGACAATATAGGGTCTATGTAAATTTAACATGGCCAAAAAACCCCTGGGACTGTATAGGGTCTATGTAAAATTGAAATAGGGAGGGTCTCTATTTTTTTTTTTAAAAAAAAAATAAAAAATAAAATAAAAAAAGGGGTAGGCAATTCAAAGGCTATCTCTTTTCGAGAAATATGGGGGCCCTGAAAAGGGCCTTTGGGTTTATGTTAATGTATTCATAAACATAAAGGGCACCGCATTGGTCTTCTTCTTGTCCTTAGGCTGCGTCTTACTGTTGGTCCGTACATCAGCACTCTTTTCAGGCATCCTTGTCTTTCTACGTAGATCCTACGTATCCACAGACTGGTGTTTGTCCTGTGGACAACGGTCCACTTCGATCGGACATACATGAGCAAGTCTGTCTGAAACATCATGGAAGACACAAGGGTGGATGACTCAACTGTAGTCCACATCTTGAAGCGACGAGAACAGGTGAATCAATGCATTGAACGGCGCTTATTTATAGGTACAGGAAGGATTGAAACGGATTGAGTTCATTTACCAATCCGAACACGCGTTACAGAATTCAGTCAACTCGCATCCAATCCGAAGATAGCAGTCTGTGACGTCACGTAGTCTATATAGATTCGCTAGCGCTTGTGTGCAGTCAATCTATGCGACAGTGATTCAACATGACGGAAACTCAGAAAACGATCCATTGGGGTGCACCAGCAGGGGAGACTGCCCAAGGGAACTCGGACTTACTTTCAGAAGAGGTGAATTGGGATTTTGTGGATTTTCTCTCCTCGCAAGAATTTGTTCCGGAACCTTCGTTACCTTCTTCATTACCGCAAGTGGAGAATTTTAGACAGAGACAGAAAGAAGAATTGGAGAAATTTATACAACGACAAAAGGAAGCGGAACAGGCTTTTCTCCTACAGCAACAGCAACAAGAAGAAGAGGTAAGAAAAAAACAACAGCAACAACAGCAAGAAGAAGTAGCAGCAAAGAAACAAGAGGGTGAAAATCAAACGGTCACGGTACTATTGGACATTTTAGCGGAGTTAAGAAGTCTGAAACAAATGTATCAGACTTCTTTATCACGACCGAAGAGAATACGACCTTCCCGAGCTAAACACGTCAACCCTGTGACTAAGCCTACCGTACCACCCTTAGTGATTTCAACCCAATCATTATCATCATCATCATCAACATTACGCAGTCCAGAAGTAGGCCTTGGCCGTGGCAAAGGCATAAGGCAGTTAAAGTTGATTGCTTAAACTCACCCCTACATCATAAAGAGAAAAAGGCCCTTTTCAGGGCCACCCACATTTCTCGAAAAGAAATACAATTTCAATTTGCCAATAACTCAAAAATAAACCCCACCCATTTTACCCTTATAGTACGTGTCTGTGTATGAGTGCGTGAGTGTACGTTCTTATTTTAAAATCAAAACTCAAAGACACTTACCTTATATCATTAATTTATTCTTTTATCCATTTTTTACAATCCAATTCACAATTCACAACACAACACTTTAATAAAAAGTTCATTGACTTCTTCTTTCTCCTTGTTTAGTCTCTCTGTTTTTTGAATTTCTTCACCGTCTTTTCCTCATTTTCTTCCCTTCTTCTTTTCTTCTTCTCCTGTTTCTTTGCCTCTTGTAAATAGAATTGTCTTTTTTCTTCCTCTTCTTCCTCTGAAGAATCCCTCTCTTCTTCCGAAGAATCCCTCTCTTCTTCTGAAGAATCCTTCTTTTCTTCTGACTCCTCTTGTTTCTTTTTTGGGCAATCTGGAGACCAATGTCCTTTTTCTTTACAATAATAACAGGTATCTTGACTTTTGTCTTTTTTAGTCCCTGTTTTTGTTCTTTTTTGACGGTCTGGACACTCTGAAGACCAATGCCCTTTCTTCTGACAGATATAGCAAGTATCTTGACTTTTATCTCGAAAGGAAGGAGAGTAGTCCGTCGGCTGGTCTGAAGAGAATTTTCTAATGACCCCTCGCAAAGCTCTGACGAAACGTTCCATCTGGGTAGTCTCTTCCATCGTTGTACTCGGCTTGAGAGTGAAATGAATAGTGAAAGGATAAGACACACACCCTTTTATATACGCTGGTCTGCTATGACTATAAAGTAGCTCACGGTGTTTGAACTTGAGTCATTTGACTTTTTGCTTTCAAGATGAAACGATCCCATTCATTCGAGAAGAAAGAAGAAGAAGAAAGTAAGAGGCAGAAACGTGATCTATCGCCTCGAACCAGGGCTGAAATCTTGGCACAAATTCATGCCAGTGATTTTGAAGAGGACATGAGTGAACCAGAATTTGAAACCTCTAAACCAAGTTCACCACCCTTAGTCAACCCTGAAAAATACTATTCCATTCGAGAGACGGAAAAGCGCTCCTCTAGAAAATTTAGAACCACGGCTTACAAATACACGGTGAAGTTTAAAGATTTCAAGTCCGAAGTACCGTTAGAGAAAGCAGAAGGGTTCATCACCGGAGTGTGGGATTCTCTGCTCACTGCACTCAAGCGACAATGTCAACCCAAAGAAGACGATCGCTTGAGACTTTCCATACAACACGACGGTTTGAAATCCCCTGTTTGGATCGAGTTTAGTACCCCTGCAGAATTGACCGCTTCCAAAGTCATGGACAAGATTCAACACGTACAACAATCTAATGACCAGTTTGACATCACCGATGGAAAAGCCACATTGGACATGACCCACGTCTCTCCTCCTCAAGGGACCGGACGCAAAAAGATGTTATTGGTGAACGACCTTCGCAGCATTAAGCGTAGCCTTGTCCGAATTCACAATCCTCATGACCAGATGTGTTTAGCCTGTGCCATCGTGGTGGGACGAACCTATGCCAACAAGAACGACACGGTACAATGGAAAAGAGACTGGGAGAACATTCGACAATCGCACCGAGCCAAACAACGAAGTGAAGCAGAACTCCTGTTACGACAAGCCGGACTGTCCAAAGACACACCCTGTGGCATTCCTGAGATGCAAAAATTGCAAGATGCCCTAGCTCCACGATACACCTTGAAATTGTACCCTCAAGAAGTGCGCGGGTCTCTGTTGTTTCGAGGGCAAGACTTTAAGGACGGAAAATACATTCATGTTTATCATCACGATGAACATTTCGATACCATTACCAGTATCACCGGATTCCTGGGATACGGTTATTACTGTGAGAAATGTGACCATGGTTATAATAATCGAGAGCAACACAAGCATTGTGGATTGAAATGCTCAGGATGTTTGGCCTCTTCACCCTGTCTGAGCGAAGAACCAGTGCCTTGTTCAACTTGTCTGCGCACGTTTGTCAGCCCTACCTGTTACCAACAACATCTGAAAACGCAAGGTTCACAGAAGAAATGCGCTTGTCAACTCCTGAGATTGTGCCCTACGTGTGAACAAGTCATACGTACCAATAGTACCAAGGCACACGTATGTCGAGGAAAGAAAAAATGTCACATTTGTCACCACATCGTGGACTTGGAACACCAATGTTACGTGCAAAAATACCAACCCCCACCAGAGAAAGAGGACGGTCACAAGAAGAAAGGCAATTTCATCTTTTTCGATTTCGAATGCATGCAAGAAACCGGCATTCACATTCCTAATTTCTGCGTGGCTCATCGAGCGTGCGAGAAGTGCATTCAAGAACCTATCTTCAGTCATTGCCCTCACTGCAGCAAGATTCCTGGAGGGCGTGAAAAAATCTTTCGGGGACCGAACACGTTAGCCGATTTTGCCCAATGGGTCTTAGACCCCGTCGACAAGACGTGGAGCCAAGAGGACATCGAACGTTACGGAGATTGTCATCGTCATGCCACGGTGATGGCTCACAATTTCTCCGGATACGATGGACAGTTTCTTTTGAGGTACTATACGGAACAAGGCACCGAACGTCCTAAAGTGACTTTGAACGGAGCCAAAATCATTTTCATGCAAGTGGGACAAGTACAGTTTAAAGATTCGATGAGCTATTTGGCCATGCCTTTGAGTCGAATGCCTAAAACGTTTGGAATGACAGAAATGGCTAAAGGGTACTTTCCACACTTTTTCAATACGGAAGCCAATCAACACGCCGTTCTACCCCATTTACCCGAGGCTCACTATTACGACCCCGACAACATGCGTACCGAACAACGAGAAGCTTTCTACGCTTGGTACCAGGCTCACGCCTCGGACCCTTTCGACTTTCAGGAAGAAATGTTAAAGTATTGTCGTTCCGACGTGGACATTTTACGACGTTGCTGTGGAAAATTTCGAGAACTGTTCATGGAACACGGAGGGGTCGATCCTTTGAAAGAAGCTTGCACCATTGCCAAAGCGTGTTCCTTAGTGTATCGACAACGATTCATGCCTGAAAACACCGTGGCTGTCATCAGTCCTCAAACGACCCACTTTGTCAAACGTCAATACTCGGTCAAAGCCCTACGTTGGTTACATTACTTGTGCGACAAGGAAGACAAGTGGATTCAGCATGCCCGCAACGGAGGGGGCGAAAAGACCATCGGAACGTATTCGGTCGATGGCTGGGACTTAGAAAACCCCAAGATCGTGTACGAGTTTAACGGTTGCTTATTTCACGGATGTCCCGTCTGTTACCCTGACCGTGGCACTAAAAATCAGTTTTTGCAACGAACCATGGAAGACTTGTACCAGGACACTTGTCAGCGGCGCCTAAAGTTAGAACAGCAAGGATACCAAGTGGTGGAAATGTGGGAACACGAGTACGATCACCGTATGAAAACCGATCCCGAGTTTAAACGCCTCGTGGAAAGTTACCAGTTCATGGACCCGCTGAACCCGAGGGATAGTTTGTACGGAGGAAGGACCAATGCCACCTGTTTGCTGTACCAAGCCGACGAAAAGAAAGGAGAAGAAATCAAATACTTGGACGTGTGTTCGCTGTATCCCTACGTGTGCAAATATTGTCGCTTTCCTGTAGGGCACCCGCAATTGCTGACGGAACACATCGACCTGGTCAACATTCGACAATACGAAGGCTTGATCAAGTGCAAAGTTTTGCCTCCCACGAACCTATACCATCCCGTCTTACCTCACCATTGTCAAGGCAAACTGATGTTTCCCTTGTGCCGTACTTGTGCCGAAACGTGCAACCAAGACCAACCTTGCCATCACAGCCAGGAAGAACGGGCCTTGACGGGAACCTGGGTCAGCGTAGAATTGTTCAAAGCTCTGGACATGGGATACCAACTGTTAGAAGTGTACGAAATTTGCCACTTTCCCAAGACACAACAATACCACAAGGGTGACCCCAGTCAGAAAGGCATTTTCGCCGACTACGTGGATGCCTTTTTGAAACTGAAGCAAGAAGCCAGCGGCTATCCTTCCTGGTGTCACACTCCCGAAGACCAAATAAAATTCAAAGAGAAATACTACGAACAAGAAGGCATCACTTTAGACCACATCGAGAAAAACGAAGGCAGGCGATCGTTTGCCAAAGTGATGTTAAATTGCTTGTGGGGTAAAATGGCACAACGACCGTGTTTACCCAAGACGGAATATTTGACAGAACCTTCCCGCTACTTCCAGATGATTCACGACAAAACCAAATACATGAAACACGTGGACGTCGTTCGAGAGAATTTGATCTTGGTCAATTACGAAGAAGATCTGGACTTTGTACAAGACGACCCTTTTGGAAATGTCATCATTGCGGCTTACGTGACAGCCCATGCTCGCTTAAAATTGTACGAAGCTTTAGAACTGTTAGGGGAACGCGTCCTGTACTTTGACACGGACAGTTGCATTTACATCCATCACCCGATTCAACATCACCCTAACATCGAAGGAGACCGTTTAGGAGCCTGGACAGACGAGCATCCCGACGACAAGATTCTAAGTTTCGTCAGTGGCGGTCCCAAAAATTACGGCTACGAATACCGGGACAAACAAGGAGAAGTGCACACGACGTGCAAAGTGAAAGGACTGACTCTGAATTATCGTACCAGTCGTGTGGTCAGCTTTGGGGTATTGAAAGAAGCCTTGCAATCGGGAGAGGATGGAAACTTTAAAGTGACCACCTATCAACCGAACAAGATTGTACGTTTACCCACTCACCACATCGTCAGTCGACCCTTGGAAAAAGTCTATCAAATTGTATACCAGAAGCGAGTGCGACTTCCCAATCATTTCACCTTACCGTACGGTCACGTCGGTATTGGTCTGTATATAAAAAAGGAACCCTAGGCAAGATCGATAGTTCATTGTGACTACCAAGACCGAGCGAACAAGATGAATACTTTGAAAGAGGCATCGTTCCAGTTTGGGGATTGTAAAAAAGTTGTGTCTTCCTCTAGTGTGACTAATATTGGATGGATAAGACCCATGCATTGCGACGGAAAATGTCCGGAAGGAAACTGCCATTGTCCATGTGGTTACCATTGTAATTGCGTAACGGAGTTTGCAGACGAGTGCGATTGTGAGCCTTGAGATGGGTACGATGCTGTACGTTGTGACCTGAGCGATGCCGTAAAGCATCATGGGAACTTTGTTCTCACTACCCCTGTCATGGAAAGTGATGCTGTGCGTGTCAAACCTGAGGGATGCGAAAGCGATGCCGCTCGTCCTCTTAGACATTTTACCGGGTTTAAAGGGGAATGTTCACCTTCACGTCTACCCCCCTACGGATGTCATCCAGCCCTGAGCAAACTCCTGTTCCTGTCACCCAACCCTCATCGAAACGAACCTGTGAAAAACGAATATTCGTTTCCTGTGCGTTTGTCGGAATACTGCGACTTTGAAAATCGTCTTCAATCGTTCAAAGGAAAATGGCCTAAATATCTGGGAGGACCGACCCCCGAAGAATTAGCCAGAGCCGGATTTTTCTACTTGGGCGAAGGAGATAAAGTCAAGTGCTTCAGTTGCGGTGTGTCACTTCACCACTGGGAACCGCAAGATTCGGCCTACGTAGAACATGCTCGATGGTCACCGAATTGTCATTACTTACCCTTAGTGGGACCGAGACATTGAAGTAACTTCTTACCATAATAATCTGTTCATGGATACTTTGCTAGAGAACATTCGTGCCTTGCCTGTGGAATTGAGAGAATGCATTTACCGAGAGCTGGTCAAAATACAAGTGAAACGTAAAGAACAATTGCATCCGTTACGTCACCGGTGTTTGAACCACTGGTACCTTCAGGCTATACAAGGACTGATTGAGTTGAAAGTGTTCCATTGGACAGACATTGATCAACGACCTCCTGGTTATAAAAAGGAATGGTTTGGTATTGACGATTCTATCTACTACATTGTAAACGTACTGCATCGAATTCCAGAGGAAGAGTTAACGAATTACCAACATCTTTCACGCAATGTCAACTTGGTGAAAGAGGAAACTTCTGAACGAATTGTAATGTGTAAATTAGTGGTGAAACGATTTAGATTCGACAATGAATTAAAACCATGTTTGTGCAAACAGTACATTTCTTGTGTCAGACCAAGGAGGATTTAGTATGACCTATTCATGGATACTTTGCTAGAGAACATTCGTGCCTTGCCTGTGGAATTGAGAGAATGCATTTACCGAGAGCTGGTCAAAATACAAGTCAAACGTAAAGAACAATTGCATCCGATACGTCACCAGATCTTTAACCACTGGTACCTGAATGGTATAAGAGAACTGATTCGTCAGAAATTCTTTCAATGGTCAGACATTGTTCAAAACTTTGAGGTCGCTAATGATCGACATGTTCATGATTATGGTTACTTCGAGATTCACCTAGTGCAACGCATTGAGGAAGACAAGTTAAAGGATTACAAACATATTTTACGTGGAATCTGCTTAGCGGAAGAGGAAACACCTAAACGAACCCTGACGTTTCGGTTACAGTATGCAAGATTTAGATTCCCTACTG
The DNA here is from genome assembly GCA_028554795.2 of Sinohyriopsis cumingii. Taxonomy (NCBI): domain Eukaryota; kingdom Metazoa; phylum Mollusca; class Bivalvia; order Unionida; family Unionidae; genus Sinohyriopsis; species Sinohyriopsis cumingii. The sequence continues at coordinate 11,476,464 of CM068840.1, forward strand.
GAGAACGAAGATCTCTGGCTAGAAAGTACGTGTATTGCATCCAAAAAAAAGAGAATATAAAAACAGGCTGCCATGCCACGGTTTATGTCACATGTCATCCAACAGATTCCGTGGAAGGAACTCAATGACCATATTCAAACCGTGGATCATTACCATCAATTATTACAAGAACTGTATCCATTCAATTTGGGACGACAAGTGGTGTGTGTCTTAGTGACTTGTTTTCTGGGATTTCGTTTACCAGCCGATTCTTTGTGGACTCTTTACGATCAGTACTTACCACCTCCATGGCCTTAAATGGTCACGAAAAACTCCTTTTGCTCAAAGCCTTGCGTTTTCATCTGGATACTTCTCAACCTCAACAGGAAAAAAAGATTCGTCAACTTTTAGCTACCCAAGACGTGTATGACGATGTGTGTGTAGCTTGTGACTTACATCCCCATTTGACAGATGTCCGTGCCTGGAAAGAATGGGGTTTTGAGGCTTGGACCCAAGAAGTGGCCCAGTATGCACGAGAGTTGTTCAAGGAAAAAAGTTACTTTTCAACCCGTGTTAGTGACGGTGCCAGAAGAACCCGTCACTCAGGACAGGATTGTCGTGGACAGACCTGAAAGACCCTTTCGGGAGGACACTTGTGTGACCTTACCCCCTACTATAGAACTGGTTAGAACATTACCCAAAACATGTTGTACAGACACTTGTGTTTATTCCACGTTCATAGTTATCATGTGCCTTGTATCCTTGTACTTAAGCCTTTGGCTTTTATGTATTTTTGTCTTTCGTATTCATGTTTGAAAAAAAACATTCAATAAACGTGTTCTGAAAAAGTATATAAACTCTTGTCTTGTTTGTTTTTGTGTCACAAGTGACATTTCTCACACCATGGCTACCTCTGCTGTCTCTGCTCCCTCTTCCTCTACTGTCAAAGTCATCGACGAACACTTAGATCGTGCCAGTTGGGAGGCTTTGTATCTTCGCCATCCCTTTAACATGCTCATTGCTGGACCTAGCGGTTCAGGCAAAACCGAATTCGTCAAACGTTTGATCGAACATAAACATCATTTGATCGATCGGCCACCTCAACGGATCGTGTGGTGTTACAAAGAGTGGCAATCGGCGTACAGCCTCTTGCGAGAAAGTCAAGGCGATTCCATCGTGTTTGTGGAAGGCATTCCTAAAGAAGACGACGGCATCGTCTCTGACTACCGTCAAACCCATTTGGTCATTTTCGACGACATGTTAGGAGAAGACGAAGAAGAAATTAAATTGTGGTTCACGCGCAAAGGGCATCACCGTAATGCCAGTGTCGTTTACATCACCCAAAATTTGTTTCAACAAAGTAAAGCCCATCGCACCATCAGTCTCAATGCTCATTACGTGGTCTTGTTTAAAAGCCCTCGAGATAAATCGCAAGTGCAAGTCTTAGCCAAACAGTTAGGAACGCCTTGGCTGACTCAGGCGTACGACGATGCCACTCAAACACCACACGCCTATTTACTCGTCGATTTGAAACCTACGACCCCCGAGGATTTGCGATTTCGTACCCACTTGTTTCACCACTGGTGCCAAGACGGAGGGCCTGTCCTGTACACGTCTCCGTCCTCGACTTCATTTCACTCCCCATGAAAAAATCTATAAAAACCTCAGACCCTTTTTCGTCTGTCTCACACAGTGTGAACATGACGTCCCTTCAGTCGCATCTTCCCGTCAAATTGATTCGTGCCTTGTATGGCATCAGTCGAGAAAAAGATCCACAAACACGAGCTCGTGTCTTAGAAACTAGTCTCAAAGAAGTCTTACGATGGTTCACGGTGACGGCACGTCAATTACTGCAAGGAATCATTCAGATTCCTCATCAAACCAAACGCTTTTTCGATCGAAACAAAGTCGCTTTGGTCCAACTGGCTGATCCCCGCATCGACACTCAAACCAAAAAACAAATCATTTTGAAACCTGGAGGGAGCGGTACTCTAGGAGGGGTCATCATTCGCTCACTCTTAAGATGGGATCCTAATGCCCCCAAAGTTATCCCCAAGACAAAAGTCCAACGAAGCCCCAAGAAGAAAAAGAAAAAGACCAGGTCCCCAAGAAGAATAACTTCTCCAGTGGCAGGACCCTCCTCTTACCAGACACCACCACCCCGGAAAAAGAAAAGAAGCCCCCAGAAAAAGAAACAGAGAAAAAGTCCTCAGAAAAAGAAAAGTCCACAGAAGAAAGCTAGTCGCAAGAGAGGCACTTCGGCCAGGACGCAACCTTACACTCGCAAACCACGATCTGCCACAGCGGTGACTGCGTCTCCGGCAGCCTCACGTGTATCCACTTCTCCGTTGATGTCACCAGGAACTGAAGAGTACTTGGAGACGTTGATCACACCAAGAACTTCTCCGTTGATGACCCCCAAAAGAACTTCCCCAGTGGCAGGACCCTCCAATTTAGTGGCAGAGGCTGCTGCTCACAAAGTACCTTCTCCCAAAATCAAAGTCCATGAAAGATCGGGCATGTTACAAACTTTACTGGATTTGTCCAAGCAAGAACTGGCTCGATTTAGTCCGTTACGTACCCCTGCACGACGTGTCATGCCTGTCCTCAAACTGATACGCCGTAAAGACAATCAGTGGCGACGCGTTCCAGTATAAAAAAGGCCTGTGACCGAGTAGGGTATCAGTGTTTTTTAGGTGCTCCTAAAGACTCAAAGATGTCACCCTCCAGAAAACCCCAAGGAAAGAAAAGGAATGGACTGCCACCACGTTTAGCCAAACATGGGGACCTGTTATCTGTCCTGTCCAAAGCTTCTCCACCCCTACGAAAAAAACTCATTCAAACGGCCTCCAAAGAGGTCATCGATACCGTATGCGAATGTTGTTTGAACGTTTTGAAAGGCACGATCCCTTTGTCCAAACACCAGAAACAATGCTTAAGCAAACATCGTCACGTTCTTCGCCAAATGGTTCGAAAGAAAATTCCCATTCGTCAAAATGTTAGTGCAACGTGGAGGCATTTTGCCTCTCTTGCTAGGCCCCATACTGAAAGGAGTCTTGGGAACCATGTTGGGAGGACTGGTGGGAGCAAGATAAAAAGGCCTTCGAAAGTCCCAAGATCTCAGAATCGACCCCTGACAACCCCATGGAAGGACGAAAACTAGCTTTAGTGCCTTACAAACGATGGATGGAATACCATCGGTGGCAAGAACAACGCACCCCGCATTTACCTCCCAATCCCAATTTGAGCGAGATGTCCCAGTTACAACACGAATTGCAGTCCTTGATGGATCGCCAAGATTTGTCCGAAACAGAAAAATCGCAAAAGTACGGTCAACTCTTGCAACGACTGCAACTCTTTCACCAGAAAGCTTTAGACGAAACAGCTCTACCCACTTTGAAAGATTTTAAGACCTTGATGAAAAGTCCAGCACCATCACCACTACCAGCACCAGTACCACCAGTACCCGTGACCAAGACAGAAAAAGGAGAAGAAGAGGAAGGGTTTCAAACTCCACCAGAAAAAGTACGCAAGTTAACAACACCACCTACCTCCAGAATTGGATGGATTAAAAAGATGATGGCCACCCCTTCCTCCTCACAAGAGAAAAAGAAAGTGAAGACAGAAGTGAAGACAGAAGTGAAATAAGAACCGATATCCCCCGCTCAGACATCCTTCTCCTCTTCGACACCTATTGCCGGCCGCACACGCAAAGCATTGCAATCCAAGAAAGTACCCCAAGAGAAAAAGAGTAGCATACTCCAAGAGTGGGTGTCTTATTAACACACCAACCAACACAAAAAATGGAAAAAGTCTTAGCCAGCATTTACTACGATCCCTCCCATCCTGCAGGTTACGCAGGAGTTCAAAAATTGTATCGTGCTGCCAAAACTCGACTGAAAAGTCTCCGTTTACCTCAAGTGCAACGATGGTTACAAGAACAAGCTACCTACACTTTACACAAACCCATTCGACGCAAGTTTTCCAGAAGTCGCACCCGAGTGGAAGGCATCGATCATCAATGGCAAGCCGATTTAGCCGATGTCTCTCACTTGGCCAGCTACAATCGTGGTTACAAATATTTGTTTTGTGTCATCGACGTCTTTTCCAAATTTGCCTGGGTCGTACCCTTGACTTCCAAATCGAGCAGCGAGTTAGTGCGAGCCCTGCAACGGGTGTTGAAACAAAGCGGTCGTCACCCTCTTCGATGGCAAACGGACAAAGGCACCGAATTTCTGAACCAAGCTTTCCAAAAAGAATTAAAGAAACGTGACATTCATTTTTTTACCACCGAGAATCCCGAAACCAAAGCCAGCATCGTGGAACGTTTTCAACGCACTTTGAAAGAACGCATGTGGAAATATTTTACGCATCACCACACTCTGAAGTACATCGACATCTTACCGCACCTGGTGCAAGCGTACAACCAATCTTACCATCGAAGCATCGGACGTGCCCCGCAAGACGTGACTCCCGACAACGAAGTGCTGGTGTTTGAGCGTCTGTTTGGTACGTCCCCGACGAGGGCTGTCCCCAAGAAAAGTGGAGTGTTGGCCGTAGGAGATTGGGTGCGCATTGGCAAAACCAAACGCACTTTCGACAAAGGTTACTTACCTAACTGGACGACCGAATTGTTTCGCGTCACTGGACGAGTGCATGGCCGTCATCCTGCCGTCTATAAATTGGAAGACATGAACGGAGAAGTGCTCAAAGGAACGTTTTATTTGCCCGAGTTACAACGTGTCACCAAAAAAGAAGACGACGTGTACGACATCGAAAGCATTCTCGAACGCAGAACCCGTAAAGTGGGCAAACGACGTGTCAAAGAAGTCAAAGTACGTTGGAAAGGATATCCACCCAGTTTCGATTCTTGGATCGACGCTTCGCAAGTCATCGACTATAAAAAGAAGTGACCATCATGCCCTTTCACACAGCAGACGCAGCTACGTCGACCAGTCCTTCTTCACCCAGTTCTTCTGTGCAAGATTTACAAAAACAACCCTTGTGGGTGTGGTGTGGAGAACGTGTGCCTAAAACGCAAATCGTCTTTTTCTGCCAAATCTTCGTGGTGTATTGTGTCATCGCGGCAGCCATCGCCAATTTGAGTTTGCAACAAGGAGACAAACAATTGTGGACCATTTTATTGAGCAGTTGCATCGGTTACCTGCTTCCCAATCCCTCCCTGAAATTCTCCTCGAACAGGAACGTTGCGTCCAGTGCCAGTGCCAGTCACCACTCCAACCACAATCAGAACCCCATTTTGGGCGGAGACACGCCTCTGACGTCCATTAATAACCCCTCGGACAGCCACAGAACTCTGGAATTATGAGTCACCAAAACCAATTTTACTTAACCTTACCCAGTGACAGTTCCATGGAGGTGTTTCCCCACAACACGTTGTGCTGTTACACGGCCAAATTACCTCAGACCATCCCCTTAGATCACGAAGCCCATTGGGAAGTGGCTTTAGTGGAAATGATTCACCCGACCCAAGTCCTCAATGTCCTTCCCAATCAAAATGTTTTTGATGTGGAAGTTCATGACGAACAATTGCAACAGTACTTGGATACCTATGGCAAATATGACAAGAAAACCCCTGGCACAAAAAATCAAAAGTACACCACCTATCACTTGTTCATTCCCCCAGGGTATTATTTTAGTGGTCAACATTTGGTGAGCACCATTACCTCCAGGTTTAATGTCGTGTTTCTGAAAGCTTTGGAAAGTGTCAAAAAAAGTGTCACCATGGAATACCACAAAACAGCTCGTCGCTTCTTGATGAAATTTGACGGGAGTAAAATCCTGTCCATTTTATTTTGTCCTGAATTGTTTGACATGTTGGGCGGAGACATGGACATGAGAATGGCCATGATGAAGAAAAACGAATCACCCATCGTTTACGACAACGAGTCTTTTAGCAAGTTATTTCGTGCCCCGGTAGAACTGAACCAAGGACTGAATTTGATGTTTGTGTACTCCGATGTGGTGGAGTATAACGTGGTGGGACACACCTCTGTACCGTTACTGCGTGTCATTCCTTTCAAAGTGGATTCTGCCACGAACGCTGACGAGGAAGGTGGAAACACTTATCACGTCCACCGCGAATTTGTCCATCCTCACTATTTGCCTTTCAGCAAGTCGTATTTGGACACGGTCAACATTACTATAAAAGGAGATTTGGGACAAAATATTCCATTCACCAAAGGAAAAGTCACGGTGAAACTCCATTTTCGAAAACGGTTCTCTCACGATTCGTAAGTAAGTCATGTATCCAGTGTACCGAGGGGTTGCTCGACAGCGAGGACACGGTTTAGGAGACATGCTGAAATCGGCCTTTCGTTCGGTGGCTCCGGTGTTGAAACCGATGGTGACACGCGGATTGCACGCCTTGAAAGACGCGGCACTGACGCAAGGCAAAGAATTTCTCCAAAATGTCATCATCGACAAACAAAACCCTAAAGAAGCCTTCATGAGGGCAGGCAAAAATGTCTTGCTGCAAACGGGTAAAGACATTTTGGGCCGACGAGACACACCTATAAATGCCCTGCACGCTACCGAGTCAGGCATTCAGCAAGGACAAGGCAGAAAGAGACGACGAAGAAAACACCCTTTCTCCAGACTTCAAGCGAGAAAGGCCAAGAAAAGAAGAACCGTTCGAGACTTAGACGTTTTCGATTATTGAGAAAGAGAAAAAAATGATGCACCGAGAGTCTTGCGCTTGTTCCAAGACGGAACTGGACCTGTTTGCCATGCCCCCCACCATGATGACCATGCAAGAATCCCAGTGGGTGGAATTTCATCCCGTCTCCTCTTTGACGGAATCAGCTCCCATCGAGTTTGAAATCAAAGGACAACCCGAAGATTACATCGATCTGAATAGCAGTTACCTGTATTTGAAAGTGAAAGTGATCAAAACGGACAACACCAATCCAGGAGGCGATGCTAGAGTAGCTCCTGTCAACAATTTCATGCATTCCTTATTTAGCGAAGTGGACTTGTACTTGAATAACAAACTGGTCAGCAGCAGCATGGATACTTACCCATATCGTGCCTACTTGGAAAATCTCTTGACGTACGGAAAAGAAGCCAAGAATACTCATCTGGATGCTTGCGTGGTATGGAAACCTGACACAGCAGGTGTAGGCACGTTTAGCGACACAGTCCTGACAGAAGATGACAATCCTCACAATGTGGGGTTTAACGACCGTCGTAAGAAAATTCTGCAAGGGCGAAGTTTAGAACTGATGGATCGTTTGTATTTGGACATGTGGTTACAAGAAAAGTATTTGCTCAACGGGGTGGATATCCGTCTGAGACTGAATCGTAGCAGTGCCACTTTCCATTTGATGGCCCATGCCAACGAATACAAAACTATCATTCAAGAAGCCCGACTTTACGTGCGTCGTGTTGAAGTGTTACCTAAAGTGGGAAACGACGTCAGTCAGACGTTGAGCAGAACGACCGCCAAGTATCCGATACGACGCGTAGAAGTGAAAACGTTCACCATTCCCGCTGGACAGCGATCTATGATCGAAGATCATCTGTTCCAAGGACAGTTACCCAAACGTTTGATTGTTGGTATCGTCAGGAATTCAGCCTTCAACGGAACCCACGATCAAAATCCTTTTGAGTTTCAACATTACAATGTGTCCAAGATCGAAGTCAGTCGCGACGGCAAGACCTTGTGTACCCGACCCTTTGAGCCCAACTTTGGTGTGGCAAAGAATTATTTGAGATCGTACTTGTCCCTGTACGAAGCCACGGGACAGTTAGGAACCAACACCAGTCACGGTATTTCGTACGACGATTATGCAGGAGGCTATGCTTTGTGGGGTTTTGATTTCACTCCAGACCAAGGCAGCGACGAGGGACATTTCCACCCTATAAAATCAGGCCAGATTCGTGTGGAACTTCAGTTTGCAAATCCACCTCCAGATCACACAGTGAACGTCATCCTGTATGCAGAATTTGACAATACCATAGAAATCAACAGTTTGAGAGAAGTCATTCTAGATTACTAGAAGTCATGGAAGACTGTTATCCCTCTTTACCTAGTGGAGAAACTTTGGACATGAAATGTGAGGAGACTGTGGAAGAAGAAGAAGTGATCATAATGAAGTCGAGATGGCCAGAACAAGAAGCCCATTTAGTCTCCTGTTTTGCCAAACACTTGGTCGATAAAATGACGGAATTGATCAAGAAAAATTGTTATGGATGTCAAAACGATCATCCCAGTCAAATTCAACACGATAAATGCCTAATGTTAAGTCAAGAAGAAAAATTGGACGAGTATCTGGACGATGCTTGGAGTCTCATCTCGAACAAAGACGTGTTGCACCAGTGGTATAAAGACTTGCGTGAACATTCTTGTCCACCATTAACCACTCAAGAGATCCATCGTATCGAAGCTCTCCTGAATCAGAGTGAGGAAACAGAACGAATAACCGTTTATTCGTCAGACATTTTCAAGCAAAAAGTCAGGATCGAATTGACGACTTATTATTACCTGTGAAGAAGAAAACACAAAACAATGGATACCTGGGAACTTTATTACCTTTTGAACCACAGTTCGTATACGGCTTCTTGGAATCCTGTCGTCTGTGCTAAAGATGAACTCCCTCATCGCAAACCTAAAGACCATCAAGCTTACGTGATCAACACGGACGACAGTCATCTCCCAGGAACCCACTGGGTAGCCGTCTACTTTCCTCAAGAAGGATGTGTGGAATATTTCGATTCGTACGGATTGCCCCCTTTGGAAGACGATATCATCGACTTTATGAGAAGAAATGCTCAAACCACCCGATTCAATAATGTGAAATTACAAGGCACAGATTCCTTGGTGTGTGGACAGTACTGTGTGTATTTTCTGCATCATCGCAGCCTGGGCTATTCCTTAGAACATTTAGTGACTCATTTCGATCCTCGTTCTTCTGCTAGAAACGATGTGAAAGTAGATCGATGGTTTTGTGACCGTTATGCTTATCTTTTGTCTCAAGCTAGGAAACGTAGTGTCCATCAATGGCCTAATGATTTCCAACAGTGGAAATCACAATTTCATTCACAACGTTGTCAGCCCTGTTTAAAGTAGGTTGTAAAATGAGAAAAAAATGTTTGTGATTTGAAAAAATTGTTTGATGTTATAGTGATGGATTATTGTTAAAAATGTTAGAGTTGTTGTTTAGTGTTAAGTGATTTTTGAATAAAAAATGTTGTGTTTTGAAAAAATGCTTTTGTCTTTTGTTTAGCTATAAGAATGTTGGATTGATGCTCTTTCATTTCTTACTATCCCTCTCATGAACGTTGCGGCTCGAAAAACCGTGTGGGGGATGTTTTCCTTCACGTCCGCGCTTTGACTTTAAGAACCGGTTTGTTCCCAGTCTAACCATCCATTGTCGACTCATCCTCCTAGGAAGATGTGCTCCAAACTAGCTAAGCTCAACGAAGCCTACGTGAATTTGCATAGGGTCAGACACAGTCTGATACCGAAGCCAGAAGAAATAGAGAATGTGAGAATGTTAAAAATCACTGAAGACATGATAGAAGAGCTCTTTTGAGAAGAAATGAACAGGGAGAAAGAAGAATGGACAGAGAAGTACAGACTTCAGAGACAGCAGCAACAGCAGCAACAGCAGCAACAACAGCAGCAACCTGAAGCTGACAGAGGCTTTGTCGATTGCCGTATCGACACCAAAGAGTTCTTCTTCTCTTTCCGAAGAAGCAGACCTATCGCCAGAAAGTCTATCCTCAGAGGACATCGCATTCTTAGAAACTAAAAAAGAATGCCATAGCAAAACAAAAAAAACAGCCCTTTTCAGGGCTACCCAATACTCTAGAAAAGAAATAACGATCCATTTGCCAATGTGTGTAGGTAGAGTAGTGTGAAAATAAACACTAACTCTTTTTTTAAAAAAATGTCAGGGTATGTGTTTGTGTGTTTGTGTTTGTAAGTGATTAAGTAAGTTGGTATGGATAGTAGATTAAAATAATGTCTTTTTTGGTGTTTGAGGTGTATATTTGGGGTTAAATTGGATTGCTTTGCGTATGTAAATAGTCTATTGAAGTGATTTATAAAAATTTTTAAAATAGTGATGGGTAGCATAAAAAGTGAGTGAGTGTTTCTTTTAGGTCCGCGCGTTGTTGTTGTTTTTTTTTTTTTGGTCATGATCTAGGTAAGATGAATTTTATGTTTTTAGGGGGATGTTTTCCATCACGTCCGCGCTTTCAGTATAAATTGAAACTCGCTCGGCAGTCCAGCTACCCTTGTTGATTGATCAACACAAGAATGAATAGCAGAATAGTGAAACTGTTAGAACTCCAGATGCACCTGGAATATGCCAGGCGCATAGTAAACGAACTATCAGCGGAGGCTATCGTAGAAGAAGCAAGAATGAAGAAAGAAGAGGAGGAGAGAAGAGAGAGGGAAGAAGAGGAAAAGAAAAGAGAAGAGAGGATGTCGTTCAATATTCCCGAGACAGAGGATTGGGGTGTTGAAGCGAATCATCCTCCCTCTGCGCTCCCCAGAAGAAAGGTGAAAGAAGACTGGGGAAGAAGATGCGTGTGTGGCGCAAGGCCAGGAAGGTGCAACCATTAGATAGGTGCATCTGGAGTTTAAAAAAAACCAACAGCCCTTTTCAGGGCTACCCAATACTCTAGAAAAGAAATAACGATCGATTTGCCAATGTGTGTAGGTAGAGTAGTGTGAAAATAAACACTACCTCTTTTTTAATAGTGAAAGTGTATGTGATTGTGTGTGTGTTTGTGTTTGTAAATGTTGAAGTAAGTTTGTGTTTGTAAATGGTGAAGTAAGTTTGTGTGAATAGTAGATTATGGGTTTATTTATTGATTCTTAGCGTATGTAGAGAGTATAGTTGTGGTTATATGAAATGAGAAAGTAGGGGGATGTTTTCCTTCACGTACGCGCGATGTTAGGTCATGATCTAGGTAAGATCAATTTTATGTTATTAGGGGGATGTTTTCCTTCACGTCCGCGCTTTCACTATAAGAACCCACAGTGTTCGTTGTTCAAACCATTCTGCAAAGAATAAAAAGAAGATGGCGTCAAACCAAATGGACAAAATACAAACCTTGCAAGACGTTTTAGACAACTTAGGAATAATGGAACAGATGCTAACAAGACTCGTTGAAGACCATTATTCCTATAGTCCCCATCGTGTAAAGATGGAAATTAATAACTTAAGAAAAGCAAAGGACAAGATTAGTGGTGTCATGAAAGAGATAAAGGAGGAGAAGGAGGATGAAGAGGAAAGAATAAGAATACGCAAATGGAACGAAAAAATTGAAAAAGAAGAAGAAAATGAAAAGAGGAAGAAAGAAGAGGAGGAAGAGAAGAAGAAAGAAGAGGAGGAGAAGAAAAAAAAGAAAGAGAAGAAGAGTGTAGGAGATAAAATAAGAACTTGGTGGAGAAAAAGAAGAAATTAGAAGAAGAAGAAGAAAACCCAAAGGCCCTTTTCAGGGCCCCCATGTTTCTCGAAAAGAGATAGCCTTTGAATTGCCTACCCCATTTTTTATTTTTTTTTTTTTAAAAAATAGAGACCCTCCCTATTTCAATTTTACATAGACCTTATACAGTCCCAGGGGTTTTTTGGCCATGTTAAATTTACATAGACCCTATATTGTCCCAGGGTTTTTGGCCATGTTAATTCCCATAGACCCTATATGTTCCCACGATTTTTCTCCGTGTTAAATTTACATAGACCCTATATGTTCCCAAGGGTATTTTTTATGATAAGTCCCATAGACCCTATAAGATCCCCATTCACTACTTACGTACATTCAGGATGTATGTATTAGGACAGAACTCTTTAGCAACAGTATTAAGATTGAAATTTTCTCTAAATTGTATTAAAAATAATTTTTCATTAAATTATATTCAAAGTAATTTTCCACTAAAATATATTGAGATTCATTATTATTTATTTCTGTACTACAACTGTAGAGTGTTCTTTATGAGAAATTGCAAAACCCCTTGTACTATAAAATACATTTCCCTTGTGTCCAAAAGTCAGCAATATTTAGACTCGGTTGTAAGTTATGCTGAACAGGCAAATTTCTTTTTGATGAGTATGCAAGAAGATTTCACGTGTTTCTTAGAACAAATAAGCTGATTCAGCAGAATTGTCTGTCTGATGACGTACACAGACGCAGAGATTATCAGTGAGGAAGACGGGAGCCTCGTTCTGATTCGTAATGAATGAACACGAAAGTACCTAGACTAATGTCCATATTTGGCCTTCAGATTACGTACAAAACTGCGTATAAATTGAGAACAAGCTTGCGCAAAATCGGTTCATTCATCGAGAATCATCAAACTGTCTTTCCTTACAGGTAAGCATCGCCTGTATTCGTAGACTTCTTTAAGGTATATGGACTTTTTAATATTTGAGATTTTCATGGTAAAGTTCAGTCTAGACTCGATATTTTTGCTACAATTTTGTGCGTTCTTTTCTATTTTATATTATAAAGTAATGGAATATTTAATTGTTTAAAATAATTTATATTCATTCGTGTTTATAGTATTTATTATTGGAAAAGACGAATTCACTACCAACTTCATGTTTAGGAAAATTTAATTTGGAATTAAAATATTCTTTAAGTAATAAAGAATAATGTTTTAGTAACCTATTCCAAATTAGTATTCTGTTTTAAGCTTAGTAAAATACATTTCTTCAAAATGATTTTGTATTAATCCCAAATATTGAATTTATATTCTTTGGCTCTCATGAATTTAGTCGAGATTTTATTGTATTCAACAATGCAGAAATTATACAAATGTATGAAGCTGGTAAGCTCGAGGGAAAGTTGTAATTGTATATGTATCTCTTGGATTTAAAATATTAAGTTTTTGTGCATGCAATATTATACATACATACATATATATATATACAGACATATATATATATATATATATATATATATATATATATATATATATATATATATATATATATATATATATATATATATATATATATATATATATATATATATATATAAAATTTAAATAAAGTTCAGTTCATTCATCGAGAATCAGAAGACTTTCCTTACAGTGAACCCGTTACCTGTCTTTCAGCCATTCCCTAAGATGTAGACGTATCGACACCGTTATGAGTGACATCTTTTGTTAAGAGCTCTCTCTCTCTCTCTCTCTCTCTCTCTCTACATGAGCAAAGACATATCTTAAGCTATAATTATTTCCTTCTCATAGCAAAAAGGGAGAAGAAGGTTATGAGAAAAATCTCATCGTGACATGTACACCTTTGTTAAAGGACGTTTCTTCCTATTGTTAAAGCAACAGGTTAATTCGTAGGAAACTACATTTATAAAGTTGTAACAATTACTATCAATTAATCAATCAAGCAATCAATTATGAGACAAAAAGCAAGCTAATATATTGGTGTAATTTTGCCTTCTGCACTTCATGAATCCAAATTCTGAGGAAACGAAATCCACAAGCACCAACAGTGGGAAATCTGTTTTATGATTCTATTTATTTAGTTTTTAATTTTAATTTTGTCATCGCTGGTTTATTTTATTTTTTTTTGGGGGGGGGTGTCTCCAAGTTCCATAGCAAGTTGTTACCTGAGCATACGACATCTTTGCTGGTCGAGACGAAAGGCGGCGCTGTCTGTATCTGTCACGTGACGAGGACTCCATAATCGTTCCGCTACAGCAGACGCTCGAGGCCTGATAAAGATGGAAATATTTGTGATCAAATTATGTATTTCCTGTACTCACACTTTTGTAATAAAGATTTTTTTATTTTAGTTTTAAATTTTAATTTGATGGTATTCTTTATTATTTATTTATTTATTTATTTATTTATTTATTATTTTTACTTTACACGTTTAGGTTTGGATACAGAATGACTGCCAGACTGTCTTTGCTGAAACGCCAATACGTCTAATCTTGGTTCATTTTGACTAGTGAGACCATAAACATGTTCACCTTTGTTACCGATTTTTTTTACCGTTGTGGCAAGCCTATTTAGAACATTATAGATAGGCGAAATCGTTCCAGTAAAATATATACCCTTGGAAGTAATTACTTTTTCAAGATGAGCTAATCCGTTAAAAAAAATATGGATATATCCATGAAATTTCATTTCTCATGTTTAAATGAATACGAATTCTTTATATATCAAATAATTCTCATAAAATCGTAATAATTAAGTTTATTGTGTGTGTGTGTGTGTGTGTGTGTGTGTGTGTGTGTGTGTGTGAATAGAATAGTAGTGAAGTGGGATACCCTGGCGACAATGGGAATTAGCATTAAAAACACCCCTGGGACGATATAGCGACAATGGGAAATTTAACATTACGAAAACCCCTGGGACACTACAGCGACAAGGGGAAATTAACATGGGAAATATATTTTGGGACTGTTGAGCGACAAGGGGAAATTAACATGGGAATTTGGGACTGTTGAGTGTCAAATGGAACAGGGTCGGGACCCTATTTTAATATGGTCCCGACCTGATGGGTCTATGGAAATGGAACAGGCGAAACTTGAAACAGGGAGGGGTCTCTATTTTTTTTTAAAAAAATAAAAAAAGGGGTAGGCAATGAAAGTCAAGGTCTTTTCGAGATATTGGAGTGGCCCTGAAAAGGGCCTTTGGGTTTTATGTTAATATTAAGATATATTAACATAGGTGGCGCTCACCAGATAATATGTACTTTTGAGAGAGTGACGTATGTAAGGTGAAGTAGTTCCTATTTAAAACATGCACAGAGGAGAGAATGTTTGCATACCTCTATGCTACATTAATGTAATGTGGATGATATTTCTTTTGGATATTGTACTTTTGGAAATTTTATATGATTTAAGTACACTGCTAATTAAAATGACTACTCCCTTGTGTTAAAAAATCAGTCTGAATTAGTCTAAAGTACACTATACATAGCAGCTATTAAAATAGGGAAAATGAATTTTGCCAGACAAGACAATACCAGCTTCTGAAAGTGCAATGAATGAATTACCAAATATATAAAATGTAAAAAAAGTTATCGACTCTTTTTTATACAATTTACCTCCGAAGTTCAGGAAGTGAAAATGACCAAGTAGAGCTAGCACTTTTTTGAAAGGTGCACATTTGAAGTAAGGCCAAGCTGTATACTCTATAATCCATAGTACACCCATCAATCATACACCAAAATAAAGGGAATTAAAGGTTCTTTGCACTATACCTAAGATATACAAGGTCTTTTTTAAATAGCCAGTATAACCAGTGAGGAAAGCCGCGGACATTCTTTTTCTTTAAAATCCTAACCTATGCAAAATGCGAAACTGTATAGCGCCACGTTAAAGGGCACCGCATTGGTCTTCTTCTCGTCCTTAGGCTGCGCCTGACTGCAGGACCGTAAATCAGGACTCTTTTGAGGCACCCTTGACGCTCCACATATACTCTTCGCATCCACAGACTGGTGTCTGTCCTGTGGACAACTGTCCACTTGGATCGGACATACATCGGTATGTCCGTCCTGAACATCATCGAAGACACAAGCGTAGAAGATTGAACGTCGGTCCACATGTTGAGGCGCCGAGAACAGGTGAAGAAATGCAGTGAACTGCACTTATTTATAGGGAGAGGAAGGATTGAAACAGATTGAGTTCGTTGACCAATCCATACACGCGTTACAAAATTCAGTCAGCTCGACACATGGTCTATATAGATTCGCTAGCGCCTGTGCGCAGTCAATTCATGTGACAGTTTTTCAACATCACGGAAACTCAGAAAACGATAAATTGGGGTGTACCAACCGTGGAGACTACCCAAGGGAACCCGGACTTACTTTCAGAAAAGGTGAATTGGGATTTTGTGGATTTTCTTACCTCGCAAGAATTTGTTCCGGAACTTTCGCCACCTTCTCCTTCATTACCGCACGTGGATAATTTTAGACAGAGACAGAAAGAAGAATTGGAGAAATTTATACAACGACAAAAGGAAGCGGAACAAGCTTTTCTCCTACAGCAACAGCAGCAAGAAGAAGAGGTAAGAATAAAACAAGAAGAAGAAGTAGCAGTAGCAAAGAAACAAGGGTGTGAAAATCAAACAGTCACGGTACTGTTAGACATTTTAGCGGAGTTAAGAAGTCTGAAACAAATGTATCAGACATCTTTATCACGACCGAAGAGAATACGACCTTCCCGAGCTAAACACTCCAACCCTGTGACTAAGCCTACCGTGCCACCCTTAGTGATTTCAACCAAATCATCATCAACAGTACGCAGTCCAGAAGTAGGCCTTGGCCGTGGCAAAGGCTTAAGACAGTTAAAGTTGATTGCTTAAACTCACTCCTACACCAAAAAAAGGCCCTTTTCAGGGCCACCCACGTCTCTCGAAAAGAGATAGACTTTCAATTGCCAACATCCATTCAAACTAAAAAAAAAAACATTTTCCACTATAGTACATGTGTGTGAGTGTGTGAGTGTAGGTTCTTATTTTAAAATCAAAACCCAGAGACACTTACGTTTTATAGACTTTCTATTCTGGTACAAATTTTACAATTCAATTCACAATTCACAACATAACACTTTAAAAAGTTCATACACTTCTTCTGTCTCATTGTTTAGTCTCTCTGTTTTTTTAAATTTCTTCACCGTCACAGTCTTTTCCTCCTCTTCCTCCTCACTTTCTTCCCTTCTTCTTTTCTTCTCCTGTTTCTTTTTCTTTACCTGGCTTCTTTCTTCCTCCTCTTCTTCCTCTTCTTCTTCCTCTGAAGAATCCCTCTCTTCTTCTGACTCTTCTTGTTTCTTTTTTGGGCAATCTGGAGACCAATGTCCTTTTTCTTGACAATAATAACAGGTATCTTGACTTTTGTCTCTTTTAACCCCTGTTTTTCTTTTTTGACGGTCTGGACACTCTGAAGACCAATGCCCTTTCCTTTTGACAGATATAGCAAGTATCTTCACTTTTATCTCGAAAGGAAGGTGAGTAGTCCGACGACTGGTCTGAAGAAAATTTTCTAATGAAACCTCGCAACGCTCTGATGAAACGTTCGATTTGTGTAGTCTCTTCCATCGTTGTGCTCGGTTTGAGAGTGAAATAAATAGTGAAAGGACAAGACACATACCCTTTATATACGCTGGTCTGCTATGACTATAAATTAGTCCATGGTGTTTAAACTTTAGTCATTTGACATTTTGCTATCAAGATGAAACGATCCAATTCATCTGAGAAGAAAGAAGAAGAAAGTAAGAGGCAGAAACGTGATCTATCGCCTCGTACCAGGTCTGAAGTTTTGGCACAAATTCATGCCAGTGATTTTCAAGAGGACATGAGTGAACCAGCATTCAAGCCCAGAGAGCCTTCCTCTAAACAAAGTTCACCACCCTTAGTCAACCCTGAAAAGTACTATCACATTCGAGAGACAGAAAAGCGCTCCTCTAGAAAATTTAGAACCACGGCTTACACGTACAGGGTGAAGTTTAAAAATTTCAAGTCCGACGTACCGTTAGAGAAAGCAGAAGGGTTCATCACCGACATGTGGGATTCTTTGCTCACCACACTCAAGCGACAATGTCAAGCCAAAGAAGACGATCGCTTGAGACTTTCCATACAACACGACGGCTTGAAATCCCCTGTTTGGATCGAGTTTACTAGCCCTGCAGAATTGACCCCTTCCAAAGTCATGGACAAAATTCAAAACGTACAACAATCCAATGACCAGTTTGACATCACCGACGGAAAAGCCACACTGGACATGACCCACGTCTCTCCTCCTCAAGGGACTGGACGCAAAAAGATGTTATTGGTGAACGACCTTCGCAGCATTAAGAGTAGCCTCGTCCAAATTCACAATTCTCAAGACCAGATGTGTTTAGCCAGGGCTATTGTGGTGGGACGAACCTATGCCAACAAGAACGACACGGTAGAAATGGAAAAGAGCCTGGAAAACTATTCAAAAATCGGACCGAGCCAAACAACGAAGTGAAGCAGAACTCCTGTTACAACAAGCCGGCCTGTCCACAGACACACCCTGTGACATTCCTGAAATGCAAACATTGCAAGATGTCTTAGTTCCACGCTACGCCTTGAAAGTGCACCCTCAAGAAGTGCGTGGGCCTCTGTTGTTTCGAGGCCAAGACTTTAAAGACGGAAAATACATTCACCTCTATCATCACGATGACCATTTCGATACCATTACCAGTATCACCGCATTCCTGGGATACGGTTATTACTGTGAGAAATGTGACTATGGTGATAATAATCGAGAGCAACACAAACATTGTGGATCGAAATGCTCAGCATTTTTGGCCTCTCCACCCTGTCTGAGCGAAGGACAAGAACGAGTGCATTGCTCTACTTGTCTGCGTACGTTTGTCAGTCCGGCCTGTTACCAACAACATTTGAAGACGCAAGGTTCACAGAAGAAATGTGCTTGTCAACTGCTGAGATTGTGCCCTACGTGTGGACAAGGCATACTTACCAACAATGCCAAGGCACACGTATGTCGAGAAAAGAAAAAATGTCACATTTGTCACCACATCGTGGACTTGGAACACGAATGCTCTGTGCAAAAATACCAACCCCAACCAGAGAAAGAGGATGGACACAAGAAGAAAGGCAATTTCATCTTTTTCGATTTCGAATGCATGCAAGAGACCGGCATTCACATTCCTAATTTCTGCGTGGCTCATGAGCGTGCAAGAAGTGCATTCAAGAACCTATTTTCAGTCATTTCCCTCACTGCAGCAAGATTCCTGGAGGGCGTGAAAAAAATCTTTCGGGGACCGAACACGCTAGCCGATTTCGCCCGATGGGTCTTAGACCCCATCCACAACACGTGGAGCCAAGAGGACGTCGAACGTTACGGAGATTGTCATCGTCATGCCACGGTGATGGCTCACAATTTCTCAGGATACGATGGACAGTTTCTTTTGAGATACTATACGGAACATGGCACCGAGCGTCCTAAAGTCACTTTGAACGGAGCCAAAATCATTTTCATGCAAGTGGGACAAGTGCAGTTTAAAGACTCGATGAGTTACTTAGCCATGCCTTTGAGTCGAATCCTTAAAACGTTTGGAATGACAGAAACGGCTAAAGGGTACTTTCCACACTTTTTCAATACGGAAGCCAATCAACATGCCGTTCTACCCCATTTGCCTGAGGCTCACTATTACGACCCAGACAACATGCGTACCGAACAACGAAAAGCTTTCTACGCTTGGTACCAGGCTCACGCCTCCGACTCTTTCGACTTTCAGGAAGAAATGCTAAAGTATTTTCGTTCCGACGTGGACATTTTACGGCGATGCTGTGGAAAATTTCGAGAACTGTTCATGGAACACGGAGGGGTCGATCCTTTGAAAGAAGCTTGCTCCATTGCCAAAGCGTGTTCCTTAGTGTATCGACAACGATTCATGCCTGAAAACACCGTGGCTGTCATCAGTCCTCAAACGACCAACTATGTCAAACGTCAATACTCGGTCAAAGCCCTACGCTGGTTACATTACTTCTGCGACAAGGAAGACAAATGGATTCAGCATGCCCGCAACAGAGGGGGCGGAAAGACCATCGGAACGCATTCGGTCGATGGCTGGGACTTAGAAAACCCCAAGTCGTGTACGAGTTTAACGGTTGCTTATTTCACGGATGTCCCGTCTGTTACCCTGACCGTGGCACTAAAAATCAGTTTTCACAACGAACCATGGAAGACTCGTACCAGGCCACTTGTCAGCGACGCCTAAAGTTACAACAGGAAGGATACCAAGTGGTGGAAATGTGGGAACACGAATACGATCACCGTTTGAAAACCGATCCCGAGTTTAAACGCCTCGTGGAAAGTTACCAGTTCATGGACCCCCTGAACCCGAGGGATAGTTTGTACGGAGGAAGGACCAATGCCACCTGTTTGCTGTGCCAAGCTGACGAAGAGAAAGGAGAAGAAATGAAATACTTGGACGTGTGTTCACTGTATCCCTACGTGTGCAAATATTGTCGCTTTCCTGCAGGGCACCCACAATTGTTCACCGAACACATCGACCTGAAAAACATTCGACAATACGAAGGCTTGATCAAGTGCAAAGTTTTGCCTCCCACGAACCTATACCATCCCGTCTTACCTTACCATTACCAAGGCAAACTGATGTTTCCTTTGTGCCGTACTTGTGCCGAAACGTGCAACCAAGATCAACCTTGTCATCACACCCAGGAAGAACGGGCCTTGACGGGGACCTGGGTCAGCGTAGAATTGTTCAAAGCTCTGGACATGGGATACCAGCTGTTAGAAGTGTACGAAATTTGCCACTTTCCCAAGACACAACAATACCACAAGGGTGACCCCAGTCAGAAAGGCATTTTCGCCGACTACGTGGATGCCTTTTTGAAACTGAAGCAGGAAGCCAGTGGCTATCCGTCCTGGTGTCACACTCCCGAAGACCAAAATACATTCAAAGAGAAATACTGGGCACAAGAAGGCATTACTTTAGATCACATCTAGAAAAACGAAGGCAGGCGATCGTTTGCCAAAGTGATGTTAAATTGCTTGTGGGGTAAAATGGCACAACGACCGTGTTTACCCAAGACGGAATATTTGACCGAACCTTCCCGCTATTTCCAGATGATTCACGACAAAACCAAATTCATGAAACACGTGGACGCCGTTCGCAAGAATTTGATCTTGGTCAATTACGAAGAAGATCTGGACTTTGTACAAGACGACCCTTTTGGAAATGTCATCATTGCGACTTACATGACAGCTCATGCTCGCTTAAAATTGTACGAAGCTTTAGAACTGTTAGGGGAACGTGTCCTGTACTTTGACACGGACAGTTGCATTTACATCGATCACCTGAGTCAACAGTACCCTGACATCGAAGGAGACCGTTTAGGAGCCTGGACAGACGAGCACCCCGACGACAAGATTCTAAGTTTCGTCAGTGGCGGTCCAAAAAATTACGGCTACGAATACCGGGACAAAGAAGGAGAAGTGCACACGAAGTGTAAAGTGAAAGGATTGACTCTGAATTATCGTACCAGTCGAGTGGTGAACTTTGACGTATTGAAAGAAGCCTTGCAGTCTAGAGAAGATGAACACTTTAAAGTGACCACCTATCAGCCCAACAAAATTGTACGTTTACCCACCCACCACATCGTCAGCCGAACCTTGGAAAAAGTCTATCAAATTGTGTACCAGAAGCGAGTGCGACTTCCTAATCATTTCACCTTAACGTATGGACATGTCGGTATAAAACATTGGCTGTAAGAGGATAGTCACCCACCAGAAGGATGACTTCGCCACAGCAAGAATCGAGTGAGAAATCCAGTGAGAACTCCAAGTTCAAACCCTACCATTTTCCGGTCTTCTTGCCTGACTATTGTGATTGTGCCCGTCTATTGGACACGTTTCAAGCATGGGGAAGGATTACCTACTTCGCATGTTTTAGCTAGAACAGGATTTGTCTACTTGGGACCTGAGACTGGATTGGGATACGAAGTACAGTGTTTCAATTGTGGCCTGAAGTTACGAATGGGTCTATGTATCTATAAAGATTCAGCTATTCTGGAACATACTCGATGGTCTCCGAACTGCCCTTACATTTCTATGGCCTTTCCACCCCTTACACTACAGTACAATTATGACGGCACCTTAGAGACGGTACCTTCCAAAACTAAACATATAAAAGGAACGATGTACAAGCTTGAGACTGCATTGCGACTAGTATAAAAAAAGGGCTATGGTCAAGATCGATAGTTCATTGTGACTACCAAGACCAAGCGAACAAGATGAATACTTTCAGAGAAACACAAAACAAGTCCAGACAGGCACAATTCAAGTTTGGGGCCTATTAGTGGAATGCGATTGTGAGCCTTGCGATGGGAACGATGCTGTACGTTGTGACTTTAGCGATGCCGTAAAGCATCATGGGAACGTTAGAGTCACTACCCCTATCATGGAAAGTGATGATGTGCGTGTCAAACCTGAGGGATGCGAAAGCGATGCCGTTCGTTCTCTTGGACACTTTACTGGGTTTCGTTTTAAAGGTGTATGTCCACCTTCACGTCTACCCCCCCCTACGGATGTCATCCAGCCCTGAGCAAACTCCTGTCCACGTCACCCAACCCTCATCGAAACGAACCTGTGAAAGACGAATATTCGTTTCCTGTGCGTTTGTCGGAATACTGCGACTTTGAAAATCGTCTTCAATCGTTCAAAGGAAAATGGCCTAAGTATCTGGGAGGACCGACCCCCGAAGAATTTGCCAGAGCCGGATTTTTCTACTTGGGCGAAGGGGATAAAGTCAAGTGCTTCAGTTGCGGTGTGTCACTTCACCACTGGGAACCACAAGATTCGGCCTACCTAGAACATGCTCGTTGGTCACCGAATTGTCATTACTTACCCTTAGTGGGACCGAGACATTGAAGTAACTTACCATGTCGTTGAAGAAGAAACCATATTGGTTAGAAGTCAAATGTTGGACATCACCGAGACCAGTATTTAAACTTCATTTCAAAAACGATATTGAATCATTACCTAAAGAACTGCAAGAGAAGATTTACAACGAAGTTTGGTAGGGACTTGCCAGAGTGAAATCTCAGTGGGTAACTGTAGAACTTTTGTGCCGAGAAATTCACAAGAGGAAAGTGAAAAAAGTCAACCAATGTGTTAGATTTCTCTGGGTCAAGGGTGCATTCATCCTATTATATTACTCTAGACCGTTTACATCAAAAGAGTTCAATGAGATTCTTGGACGTTACCCTGAGTGGCAGTGGTCAGAAATTACTCACTATGTGGATTACTTTTGCTCTAGGAAAAGATTATGAATTGTACGGACTGACCTATTGATGCATACATTACAAGAGAACATTCGTGCTTTGCCTGTGGAGTTGAGAGAACACATTTACCGAGAGCTGGTCAAAATACAAGTCAAACGTAAAGAACAATTGCATCCGTTACGTCACCGGTGTTTGAACCACTGGTACCTGAATGCTATACAAGGACTGATTCAGTTGAAATTGTTCCATTGGACAGACATTGATCAACGATCCCCTGGTTTTAAAAAGGATTGGTTTGCTATTGATGATTCTATCTACTACATTGTAAACTTACTGCATCGAATTCCAGAGGAAGAGTTAACGAATTACCAACATCTTTTACACAATGTCAACTTAGTGAAAGAGGAAACTTCTGAACGAATTGTAATGTGTAAATTAGTGACTAAACGATTTAAATTCGACACTGAAGTAAAACCATGTCTGTGCAAACGGTACATTTCTTGTGTCAGAAAGAGGATTTAGTATGACCTATTCATAGATACTTTACAAGAGAACATTAGTGCTTTGCCTGTGGAGTTGAGAGAACGCATTTACCGAGAGCTGGTCAAAATACAAGTCAAATGTAAAGAACAATTGCATCCGTTACGTCACCAGATGTTTAACCACTGGTACCTGAAGGTATAAGAGAACTGATTCGTCAGAAATTGTTTCAATGGTCAGACCTTGTTCAATACTTCCAAGCCACCGATGATCCACGTGTTCATCAGTTTGGTTACTTCGAGATTCACCTAGTGCAACGCATTGAGGAAGACAAGTTAAAGGATTACCAACATATTTTACGTGGAATCTACTTAGCGGAAGAGGAAACTTCTAATCGAAGTTTGAAGTTTAGGTTACAGTTTGGAGCATTTAGATTCCCCACTGGAGAACGAAGATCTCTGGCTAGAAATTACGTGTATTGTTTCCGAAACAAAGAGAGTATAAAAACAGGCTGCCATGCCACGACTTTTATCACATGTGATTGAACAGATTCCGTGGAAGGAACTCAATGACCATATTCAAACCGTGGATCATTACCATCAATTATTACAAGAACTGTATCCAATCAATTTGGGTCGACAAGTGGTGTTTGTCTTAGTGACTTGTTTTCTAGGATTTCGTTTACCAGCCGATTCCTTGTGGACTCTTTACGATCAGTACTTACCACCCAAATGTCCTTAAATGGTCACGAAAGACTCCTTTTGCTCAAAGCCTTGCGTTTTCATCTGGATACTTCTCGACCTCTACAGGAAAAAAAGATTCGTCAACTTTTAGCTATCGAAGACGTGTATGACGATGTGTGTGTAGCTTGTGACTTACACCCCCTTTGGACAGATGTCCGTGCCTGGAAAAAAGGGTGTTTTGAGGCTTGGACCCAAGAAGTGGCCCAGTATGCACGAGAGTTGTTCAAGGAAAAAAGTTACTTTTCAACCTGTTTTAGTGACAGTGCCAGAAGAAGAACCCGTCACCCAGGACAGGACTGTCGTGGACATGCCTGAAAGACCCTTTCGAGGGGACACTTGTGTGACCTTACCCCCTATAGAACTGGTCAGAACATTACCCAAAACATGTTGTACAGACACTTGTGTTTATTCCACGTTAATGGTTTTCATGTGCCTTTTATCGTTGTACTTAAGCTTTTGGCTTTTATGTATTTTTGTCTTTCGTATTCATGTTTAAAACATTCAATAAACGTGTCCTGAAAAAGTATATAAACTCTTGTCTTGTTTGTTTTCGTGTCACAAGTGACATTCCTGACACTATGGCTACCTCTGCTGTCTCTGCTCCCTCTTCCTCTACTGTCAAAGTCATCGACGAACACTTAGATCGTGCCAGTTGGGAAGCTTTGTATCTTCGTCATCCCTTTAACATGCTCATTGCTGGACCTAGCGGTTCAGGCAAAACCGAATTCGTCAAACGTTTGATCGAACATAAACATCATTTGATCGATCGTCCACCTCAACGCATCGTGTGGTGTTACAAAGAGTGGCAATCGGCGTACAGCCTCTTGCGAGAAAGTCAAGGCGATTCCATCGTGTTTGTGGAAGGCATTCCTAAAGAAGACGACAGCATCGTCTCTGATTCCCGTCAAACCCATTTGGTCATTTTCGACGACATGTTAGGAGAAGACTAAGAAGAAATTAAACTGTGGTTCACGCGCAAAGGGCATCACCGTAATGCCAGTGTCGTTTACATCACCCAAAATTTGTTTCAACAAAGTAAAGCCCATCGCACCGTCAGTCTCAATCCGCATTACGCGGTCTTGTTTAAAAGCCCTCGAGATAAATCGCAAGTGCAAGTCTTAGCCAAACAGTTAGGAACGCCTCGGCTGATTCAGGCGTACGATGATGCCACTCAAACTCCACACGCTTATTTACTCGTCGATTTGAAACCCAGTACCCCCGATGATTTGCGATTTCGTACCCAATTGTTTCACCACTGGTGCCAGGACGGAGGGCCTGTCCTGTACACGTCTCCATCCTCGACTTAACCACACCAAAAAATCTATAAAACCCTCAAACACTTTTCGTCTGTCTCACACAGCGTCAACATGACGTCCCTTGAATCACATCTCCCCGTCAAATTGATTCGTGCCTTGTATGGTATCAGTCGAGAAAAAAAACCACAGATACGAGCTCGTGTCTTAGAAGCTAGTCTCAAAGAAGTCTTACGATGGTTCACGGTGACAGCACGTCAATTACTGCAAGGGATCATTCAGATTCCTCATCAAACCAAACGCTTTTTTGATCGAAACAAAGTCGCTTTGACCCAACTGGTCGATCCCCGCATCGACACTCAAACCAAAAAACAAATCATTTTGAAACCTGGAGGGAGCGGTACTCTAGGAGGGGTCATCATTCGCTCTCTCTTAAGATGGGATCCTAATGCCCCCAAAGTTCTCCCCAAGAAAAAAGTCAAACGAAGCTCCATGAAGAAGAAAAAGAGCCACGGTGTCAAGACCAGGTCCCCAAGGAGACCTGTGTCTCCAAGAACTTCTCCAGTGGCGGACCCTCCTCTTACCAGACACCACCCCGGAAAAATAAAAGTCCCCAGAAAAAGAAGCAGATAAAAAGTCCCCAGAAAAAGAAAAGTCCACAAAAAACTAGTCGCAAGAGAGGCACTTCGGCCAGGACGCAACCTTACACTCGCAAACCACGACCTGCAACGGAGGTGACTGCGTCTCCGGTAGCCTCAGGTTCATTCACTTCGCCGTTGATGACACCAAGAACTGAAGAGTACTTGGAGACGTTGATCACACCAAGAACTTCTCCGTTGATAACCCCAAGAACTTCTCCAGTGGCAGGACCCTCCAGTTTAGTGGCAGTGGCTGCTGCTCACAAAGTACCATCTCCCAAAATCAAAGTTCAAGAAAGATCGGGCATGTTACAAAGTTTACTGGATTTGTCCAAGCAAGAACTGGCTTGATTTAGTCCGTTACGTACCCCTGCACGACGTGTCATGCCTGTCCTGAAGTTAATACGATGTAAACACAATCAGTGGCGACGCGTTCCAGTGTAAAAAAGGTGTGTGACCGAGTAGGGGTATCAGTGTTTTGGTGCTCCTGAAGATGTCGCCCTCCAGAAAACATCACTCTTCTAAACAACCCCAAGGAAAGAAAAGGAAAGGACTGCCTCCACGTTTAGTCAAACATGGGGACATGTTATCTGTCCTGTCCAAAGCTTCTCCACCCCTACGAAAAAAACTCATTCAATCAGCCTCCAAAGAGGTCATCGATACCGTGTGCGAATGTTGTTTGAACGTCCAGAAACAATGCTTAGGCAAACATCGTCACGTTCTTCGCCAAATGGTTCAAAAGAAAATTCCCATCGGACAAAAGAAGAAGATGTTGGTCCAACGTGGAGGAATTTTACCCCTCTTGTTAGGCCCATTACTGAAAGGAGTCTTGGGAACCATGTTGGGAGGACTGATGGGAGCAAGATAAAAAGACCCTCTGAAGTTCAAGATCTCAGAATCGATCCTTGACATCCCATGGAAGGACGAAAACTAGCTTTAGTACCTTACAAACGATGGATGGAATACCATCGTTGGCAAGAACAACGCACCCCACATTTACCTCCTAATCTCCATTTGAGCGAGATGCCCCAGTTACAACACGAATTGCAGTCCTTGATGGATCGCCAAGATTTGTCCGAAACAGAAAAATCGCAAAAGTACGGTCAACTCTTCCAACGACTGCAACTCTTTCACCAGAAAGCCTCAGACGAAACAGCTCTACCCACTCTGAAAGATTTTAAGACCTTGATGAAAAGTCCAGCACCATCACCACTACCACCACCACTGCCAGTGATCAAGACAGAAAAAAGGAGAAGAAGAAGAAGGGTTTCAAACTCCACCAGAAAAAGTATGCAAGTTAACAACACTACCTACCTCCAGAATTGGATGGATTTAAAAGATGATGACCACTCCTTCTTCATCAGAAGAGAAAAAGAAGGTGAAGACAGAAGTGAAACCAGAAAAGATATCTCCTGTTCAGACATCCTCCTCTTCGACACCTATTGCCGGTCGCACACGCAAAGCATTGCAATCCAAGAAAATACCCCAAGAGAAAAAGAGTAGCATCCTCCAAGAGTGGGTGCCTTATTAACAAACAAATAAAAAAAATGAAAAAGGTGTTAGCCAGCATTTACTACGATCCCTGCCATCCTGCAGGTTACGCAGGAGTTCAAAAATTGTATCGTGCTGCCAAAAGGCGACTGAAAAGTCTCCGTTTACCTCAAGTGCAACGATGGTTACAAGAACAAGCTACCTACACTTTACACAAACCCATTCGACGCAAGTTTTCCAGAAGTCGCACCCGAGTGGAAGGCATCGATCATCAGTGGCAAGCCGATTTAGCCGATGTCTCTCATTTGGCTAACTACAATCGTGGCTACAAATATTTGTTTTGTGTCATCGACGTCTTTTCCAAATTTGCCTGGGTCGTCTTCCAAATCGAGCAGCGAGTTAGTGCGAGCCCTGCAACGAGTGTTGAAACAAAGCGGTCGTCACCCTCTTCGATGGCAAACGGACAAAGGCACCGAATTTCTGAACCAAGCTTTCCAAAAAGAATTAAAGAAACGTGACATTCATTTTTTTACCACCGAGAATCCTGAAACCAAAGCCAGCATCGTGGAACGTTTTCAACGCACTTTGAAAGAACGCATGTGGAAATATTTTACGCATCACCACACTCTGAAGTACATCGACATCTTACCGCACCTGGTGCAAGCGTACAACCAATCTTACCATCGAAGCATCGGACGTGCCCCGCAAGACGTGACTCCCGACAACGAAGTGTTGGTGTTTGAGCGCCTGTTTGGTACGTCCCGACGCGGGCTGTCCCCAAGAAAAGTGGAGTGTTGACCGTACTTTCGACAAAGGTTACTTACCTAACTGGACTACCGAATTGTTTCGCGTCACTGGACGAGTGCATGGCCGTCATCCTGCCGTCTATAAATTGGAAGACATGAACGGATAAGTGCTCAAAGGAATGTTTTATTTGCTCGAATTACAACGTGTCACCAAAAAGGATGACGACGTGTACGACATCGAAAGCATTCTCGAACGCAGAACCCGTAAAGTAGGCAAACGGCGTGTCAAAGAAGTCAAAGTACGTTGGAAAGGATATCCGCCCAGTTTTGATTCTTGGATTGACGCTTCGCAAGTCATCAACTATGAAAAGAAGGGACCATCATGCCCTTTCACACAGACGCAGGTACGTCGACCACTCCTTCACCCAGTTCTTCTCTGAAAGATTTACAAAAACAACCCTTGTGGGTGTGGTGTGGAGAACGTGTGCCTAAAACGCAAATCGTCTTTTTCTGCCAGATCTTCGTGGTGTATTGTGTCATCGGGGCAGCCATTGCCAATTTGAGTTTGCAACAAGGAGACAAACAATTGTGGACCATTTTATTGAGCAGTTGCATCGGTTACCTGCTTCCCAATCCCTCCCTGAAATTCTCCTCGAACGGGAACAACGGGAACCTTGTATCCAGTGCCAGTGCCAGTCACCACTCCAACAACAATAACAATCCCATTTTGGGCGGATACACTCCTCTGACGCCCAGTAACCCCTCGGACAGCCACAGAACTCTGGAATTATGAGTCACCAAAACCAATTTTACTTAACCTTACCCAGTGACAGTTCCATGGAGGTGTTTCCAAGCAACACGTTGTGATGTTACACCGCCAATTACCTTAGGCCATCCAATTAGATCACGAAGCCCATTGGGAAGTGGCTTTAGTAGAAATAATTCACCAAACCCAAGTCCTCAATGTCCTTCCCAGTCAAAATATTTTTACGGTGGAAGTTCATGACGAGCCATTGCAACTGTACTTGGATATCCACGTCAAATATAACTTTAAAACCCTAACACAAAAAATCCAAAGTGGACCGACTATCACTTGTTCATAACTCCAGGCTATTATTTTAGTGGTCAACATTTAGTCAGCACCATAGCCTCTAGGTTTAATGTGGTGTTTGGGAAAGCTTTGGAGCATTTCAAAAAGTGTCACCCTGGAATGCCATAAAGTAGCTCGTCGCTTCCTAATGAAATTTCCTGAGGGGGGTAAAATCATGTCTTTTTTATTTTGTCCTGAATTGTTTGCCATGTTGGGCGGGGACATGGAGCTGAAGAAGAAAGCAGAACAACAAAAAGACGAATTAGTAGTCATTTCCGACAACGATTCTTTTGCCAAATATTTTCGTATCCCCGGTAGAAGTGAACCAAGGACTGAATTTGATCTTTGTGTACTCCGATGTGGTGGAGTACAACGTGGTGGGACACACCCCGTACCGTTACTGCGTGTCATTCCTTTCAAAGTGGATTCTGCCACGGCCGCTGACGAGGAAGGTGGAAACACTTATCACATACACCGCGAATTTGTACATCCTCATTATTTGCCTGTCAGCAAGTCTTATTTGGACACGGTCAACATTGCTATAAAAGGAGATCTGGGACAAAATATTCCATTCACCAGAGGAAAAGTCACGGTGAAACTCCATTTTCGAAAACGGTTCTCTCACGACTCGTAAGTCATGTATCCAGTGTACCGAGGGGTTGCTCGACAGCGAGGACACGGTTTTGGAGATATGTTGAAATCGGCTTTTCGTTCGATGGCTCCGGTGTTGAAACCGATGGTGACACGCGGATTGCACGCCTTGAAAGATGCGGCACTGACACACGGTAAAGAATTTCCCAAAATGTCATCATCGACAAACAAAACCCAAAAGAAGCCTTCTTGAGGGCAGGCAAAAATGTCTTGCTGCAAACGGGTAAAGACCTTTCGGGCCGACGAGAAACACCTATAAATGCTCTGCATGCTACCGAGTCAGGCATTCAGCAAGGACAAGGCAGAAAGAGACGACGAAGAAAACACCCTTTCATCAGACTTCACACTTCTAAGAAAACACCCTTTCACCAGACTTCACACTTCTAAAGCTAGAAAGACAAAGAAAAGAAGAACAGTTCGAGACCTAGACGTTTTCGATTATTGAGAAATAGAAAAAATGATGCACCGAGAGTCTTGCGCTTGTTCCAAGTCGGAACTGGATCTGTTTGCCATGCGCCCCACCATGATGACCATGGAAGAATCCCAGTGAGTGGAATTTCACCCCGTCTCCTCTTTGACAGCCTCAGCTCCCATCGAGTTTGAAATCAAAGGACAGCCCGAAGATTACATCGATCTGAATAGCAGTTACTTGTACCTGAAAGTCAAAGTTGTAGATCACGACAATACGGAACTAGATGCCGATGAGGTACTAGCTCCCGTCAACAATTTCATGTATTCCTTGTTCAGCTCAGTGGACATGTACTTAAATAACAAACTAGTCAGTAGCAGCATGGATACTTACCCTTACCGAGCGTACCTGGAAAATCTCTTGACGTGCGGAAAAGAAGCCAAGAACACCCATCTGGATGCTTGTGTGATATGGAAACCTGACACACGAAATAAGTTTACAATTCTAGATGACAAAAATGTGGGGTTTAAAGAGCGTAAAGCGAAAATTGCTGGAAGTCATAGTGTAGAACTGATGGATCGCTTGCATTTGGACATGTGGTTGCAAGAGAAGTATTTGCTGAACGGGGTGGATGTCCGCCTGAGGCTCAATCGCAGCAGTGCCACTTTCCACTGGTTCACTAATGCTGCTGCTGCCAATTGCAAAACTGTCATCGAGGAAGCTAGGCTCTACGTACGACGCGTGGAAGTGTTACCTAAAGTGGGAAACGACATCAGTCACACGTTGAGCAGAACGACCGCCAAGTATCCGATCCGACGCGTGGAAGTGAAAACCTTCACCATTCCTGCTGGACAGCGATCCATGATCGAAGATCATCTGTTCCAAGGACAGTTACCCAAGCGTTTAATCCTTGGTATGGTCGAGAATTCAGCCTTCAATGGAGCCTCCGACGAAAACCCTTTTGAGTTTCAACACTTTAACGTGAAGAAAATCGAAGTCAGTCGCGATGGCAAAACCTTGTGTACCCGACCTTTCGAACCTGACTTTGACAAAAAGAATTACTTGAGATCGTACTTGTCTCTGTACAAAGCTACCGGACAGTTAGGAACCAACACCAGTCACGGTATTATGTACGAAGATTAAGCAGGAGGCTATGCTTTGTGGGCTTTTGATTTCACTCCAGACCAAGGCAGCGACGAGGGACATTTCCACCCTATAAAATCAGGCCAGATTCGAGTGGAAATTCAGTTTGCACACCCAGCCCCTACTGTAACGGTGAACGTCATCCTGTATACCATAGAAATCAACAGTTTGAGAGAAGTCATTCTAGATTATTAGAAGCTATGGAAGACTGTTATCCCTCTTTACCTAGTGGAGAAACTTTGTATATGGAATGTGAGGAGACTGTGGAAGAAGAAGAAGAAGAATCCCAAGACGAAGAAGTTATCATGATGAAGTCAAGATGGCCAGAACAAGAAGCCCATTTAGTCTCCTGTTTTGCTACAGTCCTGGCAGATATAATGAAAGAATTGATCAAGGAAGAGTGCTACGGATGTCACAACGATCATCCCAGTCAAATTCAACACGACAAATGTCTGATGTTGAGTCAAGGTGAAAAGTTGGACGAATATCTGGACAAAGCTTGGGGTCACATCGAGAAAAAAATGCCTTTGTGGTTTGTTTGGCTATAGGAATCTTGATTCATGCTCTTTGACTTCTCTCTATCCCTCTCATGGCACTCATTGAACGGTCCGACTCGAAAACCGTGTAGGGATGTTTTCCTTCACGTCCGCGCTTTGACTTTAAAAAACCGGGGTAGTTTCAAGTCTAACCATCCATTGTCGACTCATCCTCCTACGAAGATGTGCTCCAGACTAACTAAGCTAAACGAAGCCTACGTGAATTTGCATAGGGTCAGACACAGTCTGATACCGAAGCCTGAAGAGACAGAGAATGTGAAAATGTTAAAAGTCACTGAAGACCTGATAGAAGAGCTCTTCAGAGAAGAAATGAACAGGGAGAAAGAAGAATGGACAGAGAAGTACAGACTTCAGAAACAGCAGAGAGAGTAGCAACAGCAACAACAGCAGCAGCAGCAGCAACCTGAACCTGACAGAGGCTTTGTCGACTGTCGTATCGACACCAAAGAGTTCTTCTTCTCTTTCCGAAGAAGCAGACCTATCGTCAGAAAGTCTATCGTCAGAGGACGTCGCATTCTTAGAAACTAAAAGATCACCCAAGCTTCAACTTCGCACACAAAAAACAGCCCTTTTGAGGGCTACCCAATACTCTAGAAAAGAAATAACAATCGATTTGCCAATGTATGTATGTAGAGTAGTGTGAATATAAACACTTACTCTTTTGTGGTGTGAGTGTATGTGTTTGTGATTGTAAGAGATCAAGTACGTTTGTGTGGATAGCAGATAATGATAATGTTTTTTTGCTGTTTGACGTGCGTGGAGAGTAGCTTTGGGGTTTGATTTGATTGCTTTGCGTATGTGGATAGTATATTGAAGTGATTAATGAAAATGTTTAAATTAGTAATGGGCAGTAAAAAAAAGTGAGTGAGTGTTTCTTTTAGGTCCGCGCGTTGTTTGGTCATGATCTAGGTTATATAAGTTTTGTCTTAGAGGATGTTTTCCTTCACGTCCGCGAGTTGTTTGGTCATGATCTAGGCAATTTAAGTTTTGGGTTTTAGGGGGATGTTTTCCTTCACGTCCGCGCTTTAACTATAAATTGAAAATCGCTCGGCAGTCTAGCTACCCTTGTTGATTGATCAACACTAGAGAATGCACAGAAGGCTAGCGAAACTGTTAGAACTTCATGTGCACCTGGAATATGCCAGGCTCATACTGAATGAGCTGGCCGCAGAGGCTATAGTGGAAGAAGGAAGGATGAAAGAGGAGGAGAGAAGAAAAAAAGAAGAGGAGGAGAGAAGAAAAAAAGAAGAGGAGGAAAAGGAGAGAGGAATGGCTGTACCACAGACACAACAAGGAAATTTCAGAATCCCAGAGACAGAAGATTGGGATTCTGAAGCCAATCATTCCGCCTCTGCACTCCCAGCAAAAAGAGTGAAAGGAGATTGGAGTAGAAGATGTGTGTGTGGTGCCAGGCCTGGAAGGTGCCATCATTAACCAGGTGCCCTGGAGTTCAAAACAAACAGCCCTTTTCAGGGCTACCCAAACCTTTAGAAAAGAAATAGTAATCAATCTGCCAATGTGTGTATGTAGAGTAGTGTGAATATAAACACTGACTCTTTTTTCCTAGTGTGAGTGTATGTGTTTGTGATTGTAAGAGATCAAGTACGTTTGTGTGGATAGTAGATAATGATAATGTTTTTTGCTGTTTGACGTGCGTGGAGAGTAGATTTGGGGTTTGATTTGATTGCTTTGCGTATGTGGATAGTATATTGAAGTGATTAATGAAAATTTTTAAATTAGTAATGGGCAGTAAAAAAAGTGAGTGAGTGTTTCTTTTAGGTCCTCGCGTTGTTTGGTCATGATCTAGGTAATATAAGTTTTGGGTTTTAGGGGATGTTTTCCTTCACGTCCGAGCTTTTCGTATAAGAACCCACAGTATTCGTCGTTCAAACCATTCTACAAAGAATAAAAAAGAAGATGGCTTCGAACCAACTTGATAAAATGAAAAAATTACAAGACGTCCTGGACAATTTGGGTATGATGGAGCAAATGTTAGTTAACCTAAACGAGGATCACTATTCGTATAGTCCCCATCGAGTGAAGATGGAAATCAACAATTTAAGAAAAGTAAAAGAAATTATCAGTGATCTGTTGAAAGAAATAAAGGAGGAGAAGGAGGATGAAGAGGAAAGGATAAGGATGAGAGTATGGAACAAAACAATTGAAAAGGAAGAAGAAAATGAGAAGAGGAAGAAAGAAGAGGAGGAGAAGCAGAAAGAAGAGAAAAAGAAGAAAAAGGAGGAAGAAAAGAAAGAAAAGAATAGAAAAAGTGTAGGACAGAAAATAAGAAGCTGGTGGAGAAATAGAAGAAATTAGAAGAAGAAGAAGAAGAAAACCAAAGGCCCTTTTCAGGGCCACTCCAATATCTCGAAAAGACCTTGACTTTCATTGCCTACCCCTTTTTTATTTTTTTTTTATTTTTTAAAAAAAATAGAGGCCCCTCCCTGTTTCAATTTTCGCCTGTTCCATTTCCATAGACCCATCAGGTCGGGACCGTATTAAAATAGGGTCCCGACCCTGTTCCATTTGACGCTCAACAGTCCCAAATTCCCATGTTAATTTCCCCTTGTCGCTCAACAGTCCCAAAATATACTTCCCATGTTAATTTCCCCTTGTCGCTGTAGTGTCCCAGGGGTTTTCGTAATGTTAAATTTCCCATTGTCGCTATATCGTCCCAGGGGTGTTTTTAATGCTAATTCCCATTGTCGCCAGGGTATCCCACTTCACTACTTAGAACTGACCATTTAATATGGTTGTATGGAGGAAAATATATTTATTTCTTGTTTCTTTTGCAAGAGTTGCCAGCAAGGCATTGTCAAAAATGGAAAAAGGTCGCAGGAAAGACACTTACTTATTATCTCGATTACAATTTATTATGAAGGTAGTAATTGAAACCTCATAATGGTAATGTATTCAAAATTGATCGGTGCTTTTTGCAGTCTACAAATCTTGAGCCTACTAAATACCATAAGCGAGGCAAAACGTTCGTCTCGTCCACGTATTCTGCCCAAATACAGGCTTCTCCTCCAATCACGCGACTATAGTCAGCCTCAGTTCCTTTAAGATTGAACAATATAAAATTAGGCAATTTTAAAATTAGATAATATCTGCAGAGAAAAAAAAAACGTAAATTGTAGCATTGATTTATAATTAATTTTCAATACTATATATTCTTAGTTCAGTGCACTGTTATTTTTTATTTATTTATTTTTTTTTTTGGGGGGGGGGTATCAATTGTCACTTGCCTATACTAAAAAGCAGAAGGCTGTTTCTACTCAAATGTTTCCTTGTAATCTGGTTTGTATCATTTCAGGGACGACTACTCGTGCAACGGATCTAACGATATGGAGTCTGATGATACAGCAGCGTACGAACAATATAAACACCATAATATGTTATGGAATAATACTAACATCAGATAAGGTACAGAAGCGTATCAATAATACGAGCACCAGAATAGGATACAGTAGCGTACCAATAATAATAGCACCATAATAAGGTACAAAAGTGTACCAATACTACGAGCAGTAGAATAGGATACAGTAGCGTACCAATAATAATAGCACCATAATAAAATACAGTAGGGTACCAATAATCCGCACACCAGAGTAAGATACAGTAGCGTACCAATAATACGAGCACCAGAATAGGATACAGTAGCGTACCAATAATAATAGCACCATAATAAGGTACAAAAGCGTACCAATACTACGAGCAGTAGAATAGGATACAGTAGCGTACCAATAATAATAGCACCATAATAAAATACAGTAGGGTACCAATAATCCGCACACCAGAGTAAGATACAGTAGCGTACCAATAATGAGAACATTAGAATAAAATACAGTTGCGTACCGATAATACTAGCACCAGAATATGGTACAGTGGCGTACCAACAATACTAGCAGCAAAATAAAATATTGGACTTTTATATAGCGATAAGCTTAGTATTGAACCATTTGAATTTTATTTATTCTTTTAAAACAACGTCCCCACAGTGTATTACAGCTTACAAAATCAAAAAAAGTTCATTTAAAACTTTAAAAATAAAACGTGACTGACAAATCATACGGATATACAATACATATAAACGGATGCATAAGTTTATGTTTCGGCCCGAAATTCTTCGTATTCTCTTCAATAAGATCAAATTCATCTACATAGGACGCAATTTTCCTTCGTGGAACATTTAACTGACAGATAGAAGATAATTTAATCTTAAAAACCTAGTGTGCAAATAGCTTGGTTGGGCTGAAAATGGTAGGTAGCGTCTGTTATACGTTTGTATATCTTCATGATCAAGGAATTTGGAGTCTAGTTTTCAATAATGATTTAAAACTTGATATCACTTTGTACATGTAGCAGTAAACTAATCAGTCTTAACTGACGGCTGATTAACGTTAAAAGGTTTCCTATCGTGTTTCATTCAAATAATACCTTGTAAATAACATCGTTCAATCTTGTCAATCAACGGGTTTTAAGTATGCATCAACTACTTATTTAAGCCAACCAACCAATCGGATAATTATTTAAGCCGACCAACCAATCGGATTATAATTTAAGCCGACCAACCAATCGGATTATAATTTAAGCCTACCAACCAATCAGATTCTAATTTAAGCCGACCGACCAATCGGATTATTATTTAAGCCAACCAATCAATCGGATTCTACTACAACCAACACTTCCTGAATAGCAACTCATTTGAGACTGGGTCTAATTATAAACTGCTCTTTCTAAATTGGAGATCCCATATGAATTTAGTATCGACAGTGACTGACGCCATGAACTGACCCGTAAAATTCAGTGGTTCACACTCGTATCTCTTTCTCCAGTCTGGACCATAACTGATATAGTTTAAATACCAGCAGGCAGATAAAAGGGTCTTGTAGCCTTTTTTGACAACTGGCACCAAATACTCTTGCCAAGGTCGAAACTTTTTGGGGTCGAATACGGCGTCCTTCCATACTTGCACAATAGTATCATTT
This sequence comes from Sinohyriopsis cumingii, assembly GCA_028554795.2. Lineage (NCBI taxonomy): Eukaryota > Metazoa > Mollusca > Bivalvia > Unionida > Unionidae > Sinohyriopsis > Sinohyriopsis cumingii. The sequence continues at coordinate 11,513,373 of CM068840.1, forward strand.
CCGACCTGAATGAAAAAGGAAATTACCTTAGACAGTAAAAAGTCGATTGTTCACTGTTTATCAAGATTATTAGCAACTACAGACTCACACAACAGACTCACACAGCAACTAAAATCGCATACAGCCACTACAGACTCATACAGCTATTAGAGACTCACGCAGCTATTACAGACATACAGCTACTACAGACCTATGCAGCTACTAAAACACAGCCACTACAGTCTCACACAGCTACTACCGACTCACAAAGCTACTAGACTCACACTGCTACTACAGACTCATGTAGCTACTACAGACACATTACTACTACAGAATCACACATATGCTACAGACATGTAGCTACTATAGAAACATGTAGCTACTACAGAAACGTGTAGCTACTACAGACTCGTGTAGCTACTGCAGACACATTGCTACTACAGACTCACCTAGCTACTACAGACTCACACAGCTGCTACAGACTCACACTGCTACTACAGATTCATGTAGCTACTACGGACACATTGCTACTACAGAATCACACATATACTACAGACTCATGTAGCTACTACAGAAACGTGTAGCTACTACAGACACACCTAGCTACTACAGACTCACACATATACTACAGACTCACCTAGCTACTACAGACTCATACATATACTACAGACTCACCTAGCTACTACAGACTCACCTAGCTACTACAGACTCACACTGCTACTACAGACTCATGTAGCTACTACAGACACATTGCTACTACAGACTGATGTACTACTACAGACACATTGCTACTATAGACTCACACTGCTACTACAGACTCGTGTAGCTACTACAGACACATTGCTACTACAGACTCACCTAGCTACTACAGACTCACACATATATTACAGACTCACACATATACTACAGACTCACACAGCTACTACAGACTCGTGTAGCTACTACAGATACATTGCTACTACAGACTCACAAAGCTACTACAGACTCACACATATACTACAGACTCACCTAGCTATTACAGACTCATGTAGCTACTACAGACACACTGCTACTACACTCACAAAGCTACTACAGACTCACAAAGCTACTACAGACTCATGTTGCTACTACAGACACACCTAGCTACTACAGACTCACCTAGCTACTACAGACTCACACATATATTACAGACTCACCTAGCTACTACAGATTCACACATATACTACAGACTCACACTGCTACTACAGACTCATGTAGCTACTACAGACACACCTAGCTAATACAGACTCGTGTAGCTACTACAGACACACATAGCTACTACATACTCACACAGCTACGACAGACTCACACAGCTACTACAGACTCATGTAGCTACTACAGACTCTTACAGACACACGGCTACTGCCAAGTCAGCCATAAGAGGATAATCAAAGTAATGCTAGCAATCTCATCTCTTTAACTTAAAATGAGGGTTAGGTTTTATTTGCAAGGACCAATGACAATAGTGGACTGTAATAAATTCAACGCAAATGCAAGCAGCCAGTTGGATTTTAAACACAAAAACAAATAAATTATCCATAATGCTATTTATCAGACAACAAAAGGCCGTCGCCTACAACCAAACATATTGTTTAGATGTATCTATATTAATTTCTTGGACTATTTAGTGGTGGGGACACGAGAAAATTAAAATGGAAAAATAGATGTTGTTTCTCACTATCTATTGGAATTCGTTTCCTCAATGACTATGACCACGTAGACTTAGCAAGCAATTCGCACTTATGTTCCCCAATTAAGGAAGAAACTCCGTAATTCAAGGAAAAGAATCAGAAAATTAGCAAGAAAACAAAATCCTATACTTCTGATTATTACAATAATTTTCTATAATTCATTTATTAGCTTGTAATATTTTTATCAACAAAAATATACTGCCAAAAATATTAAAGAGATATATCTCTATACAGCATGTTAGAAAAACTTTACTATTTAACAGCGTAATTATCGATCTAAAAATATTTTTAAGCAATCCGTACTTTTGGATTATCCGTCCCGGTTATAACATATGAAAGGAGAAGAACTCCTTCTTAACAACATCAAATATCATCCGTCCCATAATCTTTTGTTTGCTTACCTTTACATAGGTAAGATGTATTTCTAAATTTGACAATGTCGAAAAGGAATTTATCAATATTGATGAACAATTACAGGTAACAAGTATTTCCTTGAGGAAGTATATATATATAATTTTGTCAATTTTCGTTGTCTTTATAGTGTATATTTTTTCTTAAATAAAAAAAAAGTTACTTTGATTGTTATCGTAAATGCCCATGATCTTTTGTGTAATGCCTTTTTGTTTCTCACTTTTTGTGCGTCCTTCCGTTTACTCAGACTCCGTGAGTTATATATTGGCGATTTATCGGGACCTTCGTTTCAAAAAGGTTTTCTGCTGTTCAGAGTGATTGTATCTATATAGCTATCTCTGAAGGTTACACAATCAGATTCCAATGGACACATGGTGTGTGTATATGCTTACGTATGTGCGTGCGTATGTGTGTGTGTCTACTACGGGGCTAAGCGATTTTAACATTACAGTTTCACTATTGGTGTCTATGGCAATTTAACAATACATTTCGTTCACTAAAAGAAACTTGAGATTGCGTCTGGGCCAATAAACACTCTAATGAGAAATTTCACATTACATCCTGCTTTTTTATAAACTCTAGTAACAGAGAAAGAGGGACATAAAACAACCCCTTGTACCTAAACTAATATATTAAAAGTTATACAGGTGGGTTAGTAAAAAGATGTGAATTCAAAGCTTTGAAAGATTTATGTAATCATCAATTAAGATGACAAATAATAATTATTCTTCCACACTTTAAACGATATATTCATGTAGAGACATGAGGTGACCTATATTTTTCCAACGCTATGCTACATAAATTCACGTCCAAAATGTCACGTGTGGCCTAATAAAGTTTCACAAATTGTTCACATTCTAACTGCAAGGTACGGCCTTGTAAAATACTCGTTCTTCTTTTGTCTGTGTTCACTCTCCAACAACAGTGTGTGGCCTAGTGATGTTTAAATAATCCTGTAGTGTTAAAGTGGGTTCTGCAATGAGTACTGTCGATGAAGAAAGAAGGCACCTATCAGTTTCATCCAGAATGTGTGCATCCCCATTATATTTCTGTCGGTAAATCCAGTTTTGATAGTGTGATAATTGGTATGAAAGAAGATTTCGGACAAAATATTCTATTCTCGAAGGAATTGTAACTCGTGTATCTCGTTCAACGCGGAGTAGGTTGATGACGACGACATAGTTTGGAAGGCATATTCAAATCTGTCTTTCGTCCTGTGGCATATGTCTTTAAAATCACTGTCTCTCATATGATGCATGCTTTAAAAGAATGCTGCCTTAGTGCAAGACAAAGAACTGATCCTAAATGTGCCCATGTGCAACCGAGCCCCAAGCAAGCATTACTGAAAGCTGTGGAAATGCGTTGATCCAGACAGGAGATGACTTCGTTGGACCTCTATAAAATTACATTTCCTTTCTAGCTAAAAGTGAGGATACCTTTATCGTTCGAGTGAAAGGACATAGTTGGGTCCCAGAACGTCAACAGTGTCAGGAAAAAGAGCCCCGAAAGAAGAACAGAGTAGAGAATGTTTTGTGTATCACTAGTAAATACACTGGCCTTCAGGGTGTCCTCCACACAAAAGAAAGATGAAGAAAAAGAGAGGAGAAAACAAGATACTTAAAAAGATGAAGAAGAAGACGAACACATTTTCACTGCGAAATTCAAAGCAAAAACTAACAAGAAAAATGGATTTTGCAACATGTTTGAAATTTCATTGTAATTCTAAAAGATACGGGTGGCTCTGGAAAGGGGAAAACGGTAGTTGCTTTGAAAAGTAGTCATCTCATTAAAATGTATTAAAACCCTTTCCAAGTTCAAGTTCGTCGCAGTCATCCATGTTGTAATTCCCGCAGCAACTGATGATGATGATGATGATGATGATGGTTTGATATTTTATGGAACAAGGCAGTTTTGTTTCTGATAGACTTTGTTAAAGATATTTGGAATGCTCCCCTCTCTATGGTTATCGAGGATTTGATGTAAGTACAAATGTGTGCTTGTAATCTTTACCTTTAACCATTTTCTGCCCTCGTCCAGTCTTTATGCAAGGGAGAGTACTGGATGATATAAATGTGCATTTATTGTTAGGACGACTGTTAGCGATCCGACACATTAAATATCTCACAGCCCCTTTCACGCGAGTTTGTACAGAGGTTTTAGTTAGTTAATAATATATATGAGGTTGTTGTTTATAAGCGTGATTAGCGAATTGTAATTAACTGGATTAGTGATCATCATAAAGTTCATCTTCTCCGTCCATTTTGTTTCCATATATGGGTGTTGTATAATCAAGACGAATGATGACTGGCCGTTAGGTGTTAATTCTCGCCACTCTAAAGGCTGCATCAGTAGATTGTGACATGTGTTAAAAGCCTTGACTTTTCTTTACCCCAACCACCCTGTTCAGGGTTGCCGAGGTAACTAGAATGAGAAATACTAATCAGTATTATTAAATACTAATCAATATTCTGAAAAACCCAGAACTTATTTTGTATTTTTATTTTGTTATTTCCTTTGAAAATCTTAATAATTTTAATTTTTTTAAGCATTTTAAACTATATTGAACATGTCGTTAGTATTTGTAAAAGATGTAACATTTTAAAACTAGTTCAGTTTTTAAACGTTCCTTACAATTTTAAATTTTCGGGGGTGGGGATACTATTCGGTCTTTACAATATTTTGTTTTGGTACAAGTTGCTCAATTATTTCAAGTTTTTACTTGTATAACGTTTTTAGTCTCCACTAAATTCCACATCAGTTAGTAATTTTAGTGCTACTGTTTCAAACATCATTCAAGTTCATTTCAGCTTTTTCTCAGTCTCCTTCAAATTCCGCATTAGTATCGAATTTTGTACTTATTTTAGTCATTGCCATAATTTTCATAATTTTTCTGATTGTTATCTAACTCCTCTCAAGTCCATGACAGTTTCAGAATTTGATTACTACTTTTAGTCTATGCTGTAACTTTTACATTTTCCCCATTGAGTCCATAGATAATGTTTTCAAGAAAGCATCCGTAATTTTAATCACTGAGGCCATGAGGTTCCATTTGATACCATATTGTTCCCATTTCATTCCCAGATCAATTCGTTCTCAATTAGCCCAGCTCATCTTCTGCTCCTCCTCCTCTTCCACTTTTACTCGATTACTCTAGCTCGCCGTCGTCAGCTCACCTCATGTTCACTCTATTACATATAAAACTCACTCTACATGTCTCCGGCTCACTTTATTATTTCTCCAGTTCACTCTATAATATCTCCGGATCACTTTATAATCTCTCCGGCTCACTCTGTGATGTCTCTGGGTCGCCTTGCGATCTCTCCAGCGCTATCCATTAGGCCCTACGTAATGTCATGATCGCCCTAGTAGCATATATGTCAAGTTTCATGCATAGCGTGTGAGACACGTGCATTTTGTACTGACACCGTGCTCAAACGTACATCCTGAATTTTCTACTGCAGTCTTAAAAAAAGCAAAATGATTTTGGACATGTGTTCTCGACATATTAAATCTTAAATCTACATTTAGTATTGTTCTTATGCATGTGTTTTCAACATATTTACCGGAAATTTTAAATTCAATATCAACATATTATGTTATATAGTGTTATTACAAGCAGGCCAAGGCAAACATTAAACTGGTTTCTGATGTAACTATAATACGTTAACTTGGGAGGGGGGAGGGGCTTCCCTCTCAACCTCCCACTGGGACTTCGCCCAATGTCCGCGACCAGACAGCTGGATACCTGTACTATTGTTGACACATCTTAGCCCCGTCCCAGCACATAGAGCTGGTTAGAACTTAGAAGTGACACCCTGATTATATCTAAAAGTGTATTTATTGTGGGTTGACCCTGTCCTCCCTTAATACATCTGTATATGTTCATTGTATAAAACAATAATGTTGATTATGAATTTTGCAGGGTTAATTTCTTTTTTATCATCATATTTGTAAGTTTTTTTTAAAAATCCCATGAAGCCAAAAGCTTATGTACTTTCCGACCTCCATTAGGACTTTTAGAGGTCCGAGTTCCATAAGTTTGGACTTCCGATTTAGGGTCGTACTATTACCCCAGTGACATATTAATGACATGGGCCAATTTCCTTCCCCTTGTTTTCCTTTTATTATGCTTTTTATTAAGTTGACTTTGCCAGAGTCATTTAACCCCATTAATTATTATTTAAAATTTTTAATTCGTTTATTTTTTATTTATTTTTTATTAAATTTTTGTATATATATATTATATATTCACGTATTTAATTTTTGTATTGGCTTATCTATGTCAAATGGATCCAGTCTTTCTCTTAAGTAAGTATATAAGAATAATAAGTGTGTATATATGTTTGTATGTTTGTGTGTTGTGTAGGGGGGTTGATGGTATGACATAGCATACTGTATTTTATTAGATTTTTTAAAGAGTGATGGTTTTTCTTGTAGTTCAAATTTTTTTTTATTTTTTATTTTCACATTTTAGTGCATGTATCTTAATTCGGGGTAATTCTCTCTTCCCCATTTGTCAAACAGGAAGTTGAGCTGTATTAAGTTTTAATTGATGTACCGTAGTACTCTTGTACTTCTAATCATTATGTATACTTTTTTGGAGTAATACATATTCATTAGATTTCTATTTCGGTTGAGTCAATTTGTTTATGTTTGTAGATCTTATATACTTGTGATAGATCTTAATATGTTAAATGAGTTCAATTGTATAGTATTTTCTCAAGACTGGTTTTCAGTACATATCACTGAGGAATTTGCCTCGGGCCCATCTTCATGAAATGATCGTGGGCAAATTTACCTCTTGGCGCGATATGTCAATTTAGAGATGAGGCGATCGTTTTCTGCCATCAAACAGCGGGATTCTCTGTAATGGAACGTCTGAGTCTGCCTGAAAGTCTCTGATAGTACATCAGACTTGTTCATGCATATAGAAATATTTTAGTGAGCTGAATTTGGAATAAGATGGTTATACGACTGTGGCATAGATTCCATCATCAGAAACTTTAATAAACGTCTGAGATGAATTCTCTGTCACATTCATCGTTCATCTATTAAGTTACTTTCCGAATTTAAAGTTCGAATAAAGCTATAATATCTCTTTATTAAAATATAATTTTAAGATTGAATTATAGCATTTTAAATGTAATTTTTCATTATTTCTTGGTTATATTCAATTTTATTGAATTCATTATAAAGAAGAGGGTAGTGGATATAATCCCTTTCGGGTGTCATTTCTCGTATGATTTACCATCCCCTGCCTCGTCTTTATTTATATATAAGTCTTCTATTCACAATGGTCTAAAATTAAATAGTTTGTATTTATGGAAATAAAATATAAGGGAGGGGGATCAATTATGAGTCCCTTTCGGGTGTCACTTATATGATTTCTCACATGGCATCCCGCCCTTATTTAAAAATTGAATTTTGAATTTAAGTTAAATTACAGGAATTGTTTTTTTCCATTTATTTAAGCAGAGGGATTTTTGCAGGCCCCTTTTGGGAATCATGATGATCTCCTGTTTGGATCCCTCTATTAATTCTTCATATAGATGGTAGATTAAGATTTTGTGTTCAATCATATTTGTTTTGCTTGAGTTGGATGTGGAGGAGTATTGAGGGGTCTTGTTAAAGAATCAGATATGATCTGTCCCTCTTGGAGCCCCGCCACAGCTTGTTTTGTTGTAGGTCAAATCCGCTATACATGGTTGTTGATTTGTTTTGTACTGGTCAATGAAGCTACAGCGGCGGACAGACTTTATCCGCAGTCGTAGTATCCTTCATGTATATTAGAAGAGAATATCTGTTTGTTCTCATTACAGAGCGGTCACGTGGTAGCCACATGGTTTTACAATATTAGTTCCTTGTTTGCAAGCAAACCTATTCTTCTCTCTCTCCTGGTGTGTTTTCACTAGCCTATAGGACTCACGGTACTAATTCCACTCCAATGGTAAACATATGGAAACTCTATCATATTCAAAATTCAATAACTTAAAATTTATGGGTGCTGATAATGACACCTATAATTTTTCGTGCACATCTAACCTTGGTGCAAGCTTATGTGTGGAGAACACCATATGACCCGCGGCAATTTGTTTACATACATGTGCATGAAACACGTGTTATTGATTCTGCACCAAATGAATCAGGTGCTACTTTCAGTATTGAGTACTCCTGAGTCAAGCCTGTAAAAATGCTAAAATTGCATCAGTAGAAATTTGTCAATATTTTTTTTACATTACATATAGGACAAGCTCTCAAAAGATATTTTTCCTAAAATTTTAATTTTCATTATTAACCAATTATGGACCACCAAACCTGTAAATACTCTATTATTTCTTCACCCATTTCTAGACTGCTTCACAGTTCTTCCGTATAATTAGTACCGTGTGTCCTATAGGCTCTCCAGGCGGAGGGTTTCTTATTGTAAAAGTAGAATGTTAATTAATGTTAATAAATGTTGATAAATGTTAATAAATGTTAATATCTGGTGTTTTTTAACTAGCCTTTTGGCTTTTCAGTTATTATTCTGCTTCAGTGCTCCATATTTTACTATTTCTTTCACTGATTGCGTGGTAAATGAAATTAATAACTATTTGGTATGTTTTTTTATCGTTAATATATGCTGTATATAGTAGGTTTAGTGGATTAAAGTTACCTAGTTTGTCGGTTATTTGGTTTATTACTTCAGTTCTCTCATTATTTAAATGTGTACATTCTAATATTATATGTTCTTTCCTATCTGTAGCAGTATTACATAATAAACATTTTGGTAAAGAGTGTATTATGTTTCTTCTATATGCATGTTCTTGTGTCCACCATGCATTATGAAGATAGAGATAAAAATTACCATATTTGTTTGGTTCTTTTATTTCTCTACAGTGTTTCCACACTTTAATCCAATCTACATTAGGTACTTGAATTTCTATTTTATTAGGATCCGAATTTGTTATTTCGTTTATTTGTTTCTCTATTAATGGTTTATCAAATATTTGCCACATATTCGAAAAAGTTAGGTTTCTATTTTGTTGCAAATTTATTTGTTTTCCGAACCAGTATATATATAGTCCCTGCCATTAGTATAATGGTTGGTGGTCTAACATATTCAATCTTGAGATTATGTTGGCTTGTTGTTTGTTGACTAGATTTGGTAGCCCTTGTCCACCTCGTTCATAACCTTTTTGTAGTGTTTTTTTTAGATAATTTGTGTATTCTTTTCCAGAGAAATTTTATAATTATTGACTCAATTTTGTCTAAATATAATTTTTCAAACTCTATATTGTCGAAGAGGAACCATATAGAGTTGTATAAATATGTTTTTGCTATTTGTATTTTATGCGTGAAGTTTAAGTTTCTGTCAGTCCATATATTTATGTGTTTTTCTAAACTTTGCTTTATGTGTAAAAAATTTATTATTTTGCTTTCTTTTCCATACGTCACACCGAGTGCTTTTACCTGGTGTCTGATTTGTGTAGTTGGAAGTCCTTGTGGATTATCCTTCCATTGGCTTATTAATAGGATTTCAGTTTTATTATCGTTTACTTGGGAACCAGAAGCTTCACTAAAATTTTTATATTGATTAATCAGACATGTATAAGATGATTTTGTGGTTATTATATTATTACAGTCATCTGCATGTTGAAAAGTTTTGCATTGTTCATTCATATTTGGTATCTTAATACCATGAATATTTTGATCTTGTTGTATATCTTTTTGCAAGATTTCAATGCTAAGTACATAAAGTAACATTGAAATAGGACATCCCTGTCTTACTGATCTATTAATTTTAAAGGGTTTTGTTTTTGCTCCATTTGTTTGTACCTGTGAGCTGATATTATTATGGATATCTGTACTAAGGAGCCATGACAGCTTTATATAAATTCGCCTCACGATCTTTCCAATTTGCTCTGACTTTTGCCGCTCAATTTTCTCATCAATTTTTGAACAATTCGGCGTTCCATACGGACGCAAGTAAATAAAGGAAGTAAACTATATTGTAGATATACTAACTATATTAAAATAATTTAAATAAAAGCTCGCTCAGAGTAAATAGATAAAACTGAAAAGATAAAATAAATAAATAAATCTAGTACGATAAACGGGTGTGTTATGCAAAACGTAGGTATTTGCAGCAAGTTTCTCGACAAACACAATTACTAAAATAGGAAGAAAAAAAATGCAATAAAATAATTTAAATGGCTGATTGCTTTTAATTTTAATACATTCGGGAATATGACCTTAAACATTTCACCGTATTTCTTTAAGTGACATAGTTGTGTTACGTCTTTCGGCTTAAACTACGTAACTTAACAAGGTAACCAACAAGCATTCAAGTTTACCAAAAAAAATAAATTTATTTTGCTAAAATAAAAAATATTAAAACAAACAAAATGAAAGAGATAAATATACCTTACAGTGTATGAATTCCTAGAATATTATCCTAAAATGTACTGTCAATTTCACTGATCTGGAAACGTTCCAAAGGTATTCCGATTGAAAGTTCAAATGTGCGCATATGCTAGGACAGGGGTCGGCAACCTGTGGTGGCACGTCAAGATATTTTGTGTGGCACGCGAAGGGCAGACAAAAATGATTTTAACAGTGTTACTCTCTTACTGGTGGCACGCGCTCGTTCATTTTGTAATTAATCCGGATAAAAATGGCACGCTATGTAAAATAGGCTGCCGACCCTTGTGCTAGCACAACTTAAGAATCACGGTTCAATGTAAATTCCACGAAAGTGAAATAGTACAAAAAGTCATTGAAAGATTCAGATAATCCGACAAAATTATTGAAACGTTCAAGTCCTTGAATAATTTCTCATAGTCATCAGTCAGTCAGTAAGACAAACGTACTTAACCATAGAACTCAGTAGCAAGCTCGTTAGTTTTATTGTTAGTTACTTCCTAAAGTAGTTATTTACGATTATTAGTTAGCCAGGTAGTTAATTAGCGCTTGTAGTGTACTGATGTGTCTTTTTATGCATTGTTTCACTGTTTGTTTTTCTTGTTAATTGTGTTTTCTTTTGGGTGGTTATTTTGGTTTTCGTATTTGTTTCATCGTTGTAGAAGAGCGAATGCCAACATGTCATTTCCCATCATGCCTTGCATTTCTTACCATAATTATGATATGGGATAATACTTGCTATTTCACATTAATGGCAGTACTATTATACCTAGCAGAAGTAAAATAAATATGACTGTATTTACCTCTGCTCCGTTGTCGACTGGATCGTGCCACATAATGATTTTAGACGCCAAACTCTTGACAATGGTTATAACTTTTTCTATATAGTACTGTTCTAGCAGAGTGAAATTGGACCCAAAACCTTTTGAAGCCATGAAGCTTTTGATCTCTGGATTTGTTGCCCTGGAAACAAATTTCAAAGCAAAGCATTCCCATTAACATATCACATTTATTAAATGTACAAATTCGTCAACCCAATTGTGAAACAGTGTTATGCTAGTGTTTCCTGTCAACGTCCGCATGTATCTGCTTCTTCAGATAAGGCATTAACCCAAGGATGAAACTGACTTTGGATATACAGTAATAACATGCACTTGACTATATCCACTTATGTATAATACAAATTACTCTATGATCAGAGTATATTGTTGTGTTCCGATAAAATTTTAGAAAAATTATTTAAATTATTCATTGGAATTACACAATGGTCATTGATTTTTTGGGACTACGAAAATATTTGAGATTGTTTAGAACTCATTCAAAGACATTCTGGATTATATAATTGTAGCACATCGGGATATTCGAGAATGTTGGAATTCATTTGGAATATTCTAACTATTAGACCTGTGCTATGACAGTTAGGATTATTTTGAATTTAATTCACAGTACTGTTTCTTTTGAATTTTCACTGTGTTTTATAGGCAAATAAATTATTTCTTGAATTTTACTTGTTGGTTTAACTTCTTTTCTATTTCTTAGTTTAAGAGCACAAAGTCATAACAATATAACAACACTGTACTATGTATCCATCATTTTTATATTATTTCAATGCATTGGTGAAGGACATTTAAACACTATCAAGTAAATCCAATATTTGTGTGCAGTAATCAGTGAAGCTAATATAAAAATGAAATAAGTACGGTATTTATTGGCTTGGCGGAACTGTACTGAAGATGCATCCTATGGATGCTGACTTTAAAATGACCCCAAAATTCAAAAAGATTTTTATTTCATTTGAAGAATGAAAAGGACTGATATCAGGCTTCCTTAAATTTTCATCCGACGACGTCGTCCGATATAAAACAGGTATGAGTACCAGTTTCATTTTTGTTAGAGAAATACATCAATGGAAAATGTGCAAATCGACAGCGTATGATATTTATCTAACTTTTGCACTGTATTGACAATCCAACCATTTCCTGTGCATGCTCGCCACAAGTATTGAATCAACACGTTTTATAAACAAAGGTATTATATGCTCATTTTTTCTCCGTTAACTTTACATTGTCAGAATCGTTCAGTATTTTACAATATTGCTCTCGCGCTCAACTTCATTATGAACTCACGTGTGCCCAATGATGTATTAGGAACTACTTTGTAAACAAATCATGTACACTCTCGTAGTAGACGCTTTAGGTTTTGGTTCATTAAATTTGTTTCTGAATGAACTAAAGAAGATGTTTCGTGGACGGCCACATACCAGCTGCTTTGCTACATTCCGCGTTAACTTTTTCGAAACAATGTTTCGGATTTAGGCGGAAGATGCCAGATTTCATAAAATTGTTGGGTACCTACAAATAACATGCAAGTGACAAGGCATGAACTGTCTTCTTTAGCTGGTAAAAAGAATGGCAAAAATATACTTACAGTTTTAAATACTGAATTTTCTCAGAATGAACTTTCTTAGTTCTGCAAATCCGAATTACATGAGCTATGTCATGGGTCCTCAAGCTTGATTACACCTTTCAAAATTGTACTGTAATTTCGACTATATTCCAAGTGCAATTACATCCTCCTTACTGCGCTCAAAATGACTTAAACATTATATTCCATAGCTTCATATTGATAATTGCAAATGAAAGACTTCATATTTTTCCCACATTATGATTTCAAACATTCAATGACAGAACAGGAACACACTTGCAGATGTCAACACGCTAATGAAATCCGATGTACTTCGATGTAGAATTGGCACAGATAAATCCGTCCATAATCATTAAATTTTGTACAATCGACAAAAATACCAAAATCTATTCATTCCAGATCAAATGGAAAAGTTGTAGTAATGCACATTCATTCAAAATATGACTCAAATTTCATTTTTAAGTAAACCAAAACGCCATTTTCTTTCAAAAGTTATGTCTAGCGCTTGACTAAGTTCAAATTTATCTGGGCGCAGTTATGTGCGCAGTAATAATGTTGTTGTTGTGTAATGACGAATCTGCATTTGTGTATTTAGTTTGGAAAACGGTATACGTTCAGTTACTTTGTTTCTTGTATTGTATTTTGTTTACATAATTAAGCCTTAGGCAGAATACGAAAATGAGCAGACAATAAAAAGGTTACTGCATTTGTATGGGAAAATATGAACTCATTTTGTCGGATGGATATACTACACTCCCAAGGTTGTAGATAACTAAGAAACAGAAATACCCGTCTCTTTCAAAACTGCGAATATACCGCTCTTCTGTCAATAAATCCATACACCATACAGCAGCGCCACACTGTACACCGTCATATGCATGAATAATAAATCTAGTGCCGTTTCTTTAAAACAATGAAACGATTCGAAATCCTTTGCAGTGATATTAACGTTTTCAATGAGCGTTAGTCGAATACAGTTTCAATATTAATCATTTGTATCATGAACTAGTGTATATTTTATCTCTAAATGAATCGCGAATGACGTCATCAGTAGCCATATTTGTGATATGCTGGCAGATATACTGTTAATTTTATATTGTGTTTGAAAGATGAAATAAATTCACGGAATCTCAAGACACTGTGACAAAATGTACACACATAAACAGAACACAAACCAGGCTTTATAACAGTATCTATATTTGCAATTTAGAAGTTGATTTTGCCTCAGTGTGCCTTGTTGAAAATGGCCAATTTTGGTACTCGCATATCGAATAAACTGCCAGGTAAAATGGGCAGAAGATCGTCTCCTATAGTACAAGTCACATGGGTCATGTATGCGCATTTACTCATTTTAAATTAAATATAAATTGTTCTTTTACAATTTAACACCAATTTTCTTTTACCAAAGTCTATTCAATCCTGATTAATGAATGTTCTGCACCTTAACAGTCTCCAAGAAACTTCCAGGCGAAAATTATTTATCGCTATGGACTATTACAATGGTGGCCACGTACTAAATAAACTTGGGTCAACATAAGAGAGTCGAGTGGAATCGTCACAATCGAGGGTATTACGAATTTGTGTATCAATGTGCGTAGCATTCATTGTTACATCACAGCGCACGACATTCAATCCGGATGGTACTGAATCACATCTTTAGGTTTATTTCGTCGAAAAATGTATACGTACTTGAACATTGATTTTGCCGTATCGTGGCGTCTAAATAATGACCTTCCAAAGGAATATGGATGTATGCGAATCCAAAATGAAGTAAATAATTGCCACTTAAAGGTATGTACAATCAAATTCTAAAAAAAATTACACCCATCACTGAAATAATCGGTGTTGAATGCCTACATGACCCTTGTGCCTTGTACTATAATGAAGTTATTGGGAAGCATCTGTACATAGGTTTTGTCCTCAGCTTTCTACGAAATACAAGTTTCATCTCAGTACTCACGCTGCCTTTATTATGTTCCTTCTGTCTTTTCGTCTTAGGCCGCGCCCATTTCTATTACACAGTTATCCTTGTCAAAGTAAAGCTCTTTTCCACAAGTAACCATTGTTGTGGTCCAACACGTTTAGAGCCTGATTTGTAGAACTTGTTTAATGCACGTGGCACTATTTCAGCAGTCATGTCTTGTGTTTACTCGCCAAGGCTACTCACAAATTTATAATTTTGCTTTTACGACCGCCTTTATTATCACTAGTATCATCATCGTCGTAACGCCAATATCATTATTAATACATCTATCACTATCATCATCGTTACAGTTCTTTTATTTGATAATCTGTACGTGCAGCACTTCAGACGTGCATCTCTGTAACATCTCTGATTAGATGAATAAAAACACTTTTTTATATGTGACGTCATAATGATTACCCATACGTCATATCATGGTCTCCCAATAAGGAAACTTTACGGAAGTACCCATTCCGTTCTTGATGTATAAATGTAAATGTTGCTCTGATTGAATAAATGCTAAAATATTTTCATTTGTGTCAACATAATGTTTACTTACACGTCAATTAACTGAGCTTTAAATAGCTTGGGAAATGCCCAGCAACAGGCAAAACATAGCAACAGTGGCCGACATGAAATTTAGTTAAATGAAATAAATAATAACACGAAATTTGTTGATGTCAGTGATGTCAATCTGTTTTTAAATGAGAACTTTGTTTCTCTTTAATAAGAAGAAAAATCATGGGCTAAGCACACATCACCAAAAAATTATGTCTGCAGTGTGGCATTTTATAGTGATGTCCAGCACTGTGGCATCATGCCGCAGACATGTAGCATGATGTCCCACCCAGTCACATTATTCTGACACCAGGTCGACCAGTCATAACACTAACCTGTTAGTGCTGAGCGCCAAGCAAGGCAGCTGTGAGTACCATTTGTGTAAGTCTTTGGTATGACTCGGCCGAGGATCGATCCCACGACCTCCCGCATCCGAGGCAGACGCTCTAACCACTAGGCCACCGGAGCAGTTCACTATTCTGTAAGACGATGGATTAAATGGCATGCAGAATATCAAAGGAACTTATTTGGAATACTTCATTTGGAATACTTCATTTGGAATACTTCATTCGGAATACTTCATTTGGAATACTTCATTCTTTGGACTTGTAATAGAACTTTTAGGATCGTTTAGGATTTCATTCACTATTCTGTAGGATATGTTTAATTTTTCACTTTGTATTCCAGGAAAATACATTAGTTGTTCGATTTTACAAAACATGCTGGTTTTTCACTCTTTTCTGTTACTTGCTTTAAGACGGTAGAGTCGTAATATTAGTAACAGTCAACAACATAGCAACAGCGGTCGACACAAAGCATTTTTAAAGGTAAATAGAACTAAAATCACATTACTAAAAATTCATATAATGAGAATGAAATAATTTTTTCACTGCAATATAACGAAATAGGTGTGTATAGTCTATCCAGCTGACGTTGTTGTTGTTCGGAAACATACCAGCAAGCTCGATAAGCTTCGTCCATTCCCAAATGCATATACTGATCAGGGAAGTCCTGCTTCACCTCGCTGTACAGCTTATGGATGACGTCATATGTGCTATTTAGAATCGGGTTGACAATCTCGTACTCCGCGTGACTTGTATAATTTGCAGTACCCGGATTCTTTCCGTCTCCATAGCAAGGAGTCAAAAAATCTATTCAAAATAAAATAAAACAAATTATGTTTTAAACAAATGGACAAACATGATTAGCCAAAAAACATACATTAGTATTTTTTATAACATATTTTGAGAATATGTTGAGCGCTAGGTCAATTTGGTACAGAATATAGTCATTTTGCACACTTAAGATCTCACCTATTCGGACTCAATTATTAAAGAACAATAAAATAAAATAATGACAAAATACAAAGTACATTTAAATTAGCTACACTTAATGCAGCTGCGTCCCTTTCGTTCTTTTTTATATCACCAACTGACCTAAACATCAACTTAAAGCATTGTAATACTTAGTTTCACATCCCTTAGCTTGAAAATAAGTCTTCATGTGCCTCCGAGGGTTCGGTGTAATTTAGCATCCGCTTTTGTTACCCTTCAGCTAAATTCATAATTTAAAAAATATTCATCAGAAAAATGGATAGTCTCCCTTCGACAAATTCAAAATTGACTCCATATGGCCTTGACCGTTAGTGATTTTACCTCACACCGTTAACACATAAAGCAAGTCGAAATCTGAACACAAACCACAATGAGGTTTCAATTGGTTATTTTCATTAAATGGAAAGTTCTCCAGCTGCGATTGTAGTGTCAGCAACACTGTGTTTAGACCTATCGGCCCGATAATTGGTTTGTGACTTCTACTTTGCAAATGTAGTAAATCTGTCATGATCGAATTTTTCTGAAAATTGTATTAAAAGCAATTTTTTAATTCTTGTAACTCAAATATGTATTATTTCAATAAAGAGCATGTTTTTATGTTGGAAAACTGTAAAATCCCTTTCACTGCATAATGCATTTCTTCTTATATTCTAAGTCAGCAAATTTAGACTCAGTAAGATTAATAAAAGGTTTGCTGAGCTAGCAAAATTATCTTCTGCTGACATTATCAGATAAAGTATATGTGTTTCATAGAAAATGCTCCTGAAGCACATTATTATATAATGACACGTACAAACGGACAGAACGGACAGCAAAATATGTATAGAGCCCTGGAGTTATGGTGCAAGATGAGAAACGTATGTCCTTTCTTGGTATTCGCCCAAATCACATATAAGCAAGATGCGGCTTTGTGTAAATTAATTCGTTTGCCAGAACTCACGACCTGTCTTTCTTGCAAGAAAGCAACTGTCTGTATTTGTAAGATTTTCTCTTCGGTATATAGAATTTTAATGCTTTAAAATGATACGGTTGTGTTTTGGTTAGCAGTTCAATCTGAGATAAATGCATTTGCAGCATGTTTTTATTCCTTTGATACCCTATCATTATTCTTTACTATAATATATTGGAAAGTTCAATTGTGTAAAGAATGTATATTTACTTGTAATCATGCTATAGATGATTGCAAACGACGAGGTCACTAACAACCTCGTGCTCAGTAATAATTAATTTAGAAATAAAATATTCTTTAAGTAATAGAGTATACTATTTTTGATATTTTAGGTCAAATTCAGTAAAATACTTTCTACAAAATGATTGTTATAATATTCTGAAATATTAAATATTTACACACTTTGGCCATCGTTAATTTATTCCATATTCAATTATTTACACTATATTCTAAACGACAGAAACTCTAGGACTGTATGAAGTTTGTAAGCTGGCAGGAATATGATAATTTTGTATGTATTTCTTTATGTAATTAATTATATCAAATAATTTCAATAGAGTTAGTTCGTTCGCCAGAACTCACGGCTTCATTCTTGCAATCGATTCCGTACCTCTCGTTCAGACTTCCACAATGATGTAGATCTACACCGTTAGAAGTGACACCCCTTCTAAGAGAGCGTGAACTCCCTCATTCTCTCTAAGTATGGTTGAAATGCAAAATATTTTATGACCAGTATTGGGGGGAGGGGAGCGAAAGACATTTCTTAAAAAGTTATTAAATTCCTTTCATAACAAGTACATTTCTTAAAATGTTGCAAAGAGTTTCATAATGTTATAAAAAATTCTTATGCAGAAACCATGACTGCAATTTTACGTCCGTTGCCTTGATCCTCAATCTGTCTCTTGCAACCTCTGTAAGGAAATGTCCTTCCGTAAGTGTAAATCAAAACTGAAGTGTCTGAGGACTCCATTAACCATTCATTTCCCTATCTCAGAATCATTTGGGAGCCGCCCCAGTGTAGCTGCCTATGAAGTATGGTGATAATTAGGGCAATGAGAATTTTCTTATCGTGTAAAAACGAAAATCCCACTTTCATCCTATGTGGCCTTGACCTTGTACATAACATGGTTCTGTTTCTTCCCATAGGTAAAGTACACATGTTGTTCGACTTTTTAAACAAAAGCAACAGCAAAAAAAAGTGTTGCCGAAACTATCTCGGTTACGAAAGGTCAGACAGACAACGTCGCAATATCCCCGTCCCGTCCACACCTTCGGTTAAAAGTGGGATAAAAAGCGCGCGGAAAAATAAAGATAGAAGAAAAAAGAAAGAAAGAAAAAAAAGAAAACACGTACCTTTAAGCGCTCTTCCCCATGACTGAGTGTGTCCGGGGGTATCAAACTCCGGGATGACACGTATTCCCCTGAGACGAGCATACTCGATAACTTTCCGTATGTCACTTTTTGTGTAGACAAGATTTGGTCCATAAGCTCCCTAAATCAATCAATAAATCAATCAATAAATCAAGCAAGCAACAAGACAAACTCTTTATGTCACAGATACCCACTTCGGAATGTATACCTTTATATCATTTCAAAAGAACATACATACATACATACATACATACATACATACATACATACATACATACATTCCATTAAAAATAATAAACTTGGTTAACATATTTTCTTCGCCAATCGCTTGATCAAAGCCATATTGACAAAATGACTGTTAAGTGTGATATACATACATCCATATGCAAAGCCTAGCTTCTCTCAACACTAAATGAAAATGCAGGTACTGTAGCAGTATCTAAAGAGATATACGTATTGTAGCAGTATTCAAACGAGATACATCTATTGTAGTAATATCAAAAGAGGCGAAAGTATTGTGATACAGGTATTTCAGTAGTATCCAAAGAGATAAAGGTGTTGTAACAGTATCCAAAGAGATACAGGTATTGTAACATTATCCAAAGAGATACAAATAATGTAGAAGTATCCAGAGAGATACAGGTATCGCAACAGTATCCAAAGATATATATATATATATATATATATATATATATATATATATATATATATATATATATATATATATATATATATATATATATATATATATATATATATAATGTAGTTGTATCTAAAGAGATATAAGTATTGCAACAGTATCCAAAGAGATACAGATAGTGTGGCAGTATCCAAAGAGATAAAGAGATACAGGTATTGTAGTAGTATCCAAAGTGATGCGGGTATTATCACGGTATCCAAATGAAAACAGGTATTGCAACAGTATCCAAACATATACAGATATCGCCATAGTATCCAAAGAAATACAGGCATTTTAGCAATATCCAAACAAATACATGTATTGTTGTAGTTTCCAAACAGATACACATGGTGTAGCAGTATCCAAAGAGATAGAGATATTGTAGCAGTATCCAAAGAGATACAGGTATTGTAACAGCATCCAAAGAAATACAGACATTGTGAGAGTATCCAAAGAGACGAAGATATTGTGGTAGCATCCAAAGAGATACAGGTATTTGAGCAAAATCAAAAGAGATGCATATATTCTAGCAGTATCCAAAGAGATTCAGATATTGATGTAGTATCCTACGAGATACATGTATTGTAGCAGTATCCTAAAGATACAGTAATTGTAGCGGTATCCAAAGAGATACAGGTATTGTAGCGGTATCCAAAGAGATACATGTTTTTGTAGGGTTTAACGCCATTTTTCAGCACACGATAGGCTATACATGGCGGCCAGTATTAACGGTGGAGGAAGAACCGGGAAAGCCCCAAAAAAGAACAACCGACCCACGAAAAGCTACTGGCAAGCTTTCTCACATACCAACATTGGCCGAATCCGAGACTCGAACCCATGCAGACAGAGGTGAGATGGCAGTGATCCGTAACGGAGAGTGCTTTAGACCACTCAGCCATTCGGGGCCCCAGAGATACAGGTATTGTAGCAGTATCCAAAGAGACACAGGTATTGTAGCAATATCCAAAAAGATACATGTATTGAAGTAGTATCCAAAGAAATACAGGTATTGTAGCAATATCTAGATAGATACAGGTGTTGTAGCAGAATCCAAAGAGATACAAATATAATAGCCGCATCCAAATAGATACAGGTGTTGTAACAGCAACCAAAGAGATACATGTATTGTGACAGTATCCAAAGAGATACAGGTTTCTTAGCAGCATCCTAAGATATACATTTATTTTATCAGTATCCAAAGAGATTCAGGTATTATAGTAGTATCCAAAGTGATGCAGGTATTGTAGCAATATCCAAGGAGACGCAGGTATTGTAGCAGTTTCCAAAAAGATACAGGCATTGCAGCAGTATCCAAAGAGATAAAGATATTGTAGCAGTATCCAAAGAAATACAGATATTGTAACATTATCCAAAGAGATACTGATATTGTAACAATATCCAAAGAGATGCGATAGTTATATATATATATATACATATATATATATATATATATATATATATATATATATATATATATATATATATATATATATATAAAACCACGACAGTATATTAGGCATACGGTATTACCCTAGTCCGTCTATGCGTCCGTCCGTCACACCATGATAAACGTTTGCGTTTGAGTCATTCAGGCACAATGGTGTTCCATCAATATATATTGAGTTAAGGTTCAAATAAAACTGTGAATCTAGTCATGACCTTGATATCGACCTCGTAAATGACTTGGCTTAAATTCAAGCATTAAACATTTATACTGACAATAAATAAAGAAATACATTTTTTAAAACTTCTTGCTGTCTTTGGTACTTAAAAGAGCAATAGATGTATAACAAAACACGACCTTTGCTTGACGTGTAGAAAAACAGGACCTTGGGACAATTTAGGTTTTTATGAATATTACCTTCTTTGACAATTCTGGAAATTCTTTACTGACGTAGGGGAAAGACTGATCGTCCACAATATGCCAGTGAAAAACATTAAATTTATTGTATGCCATGGCATCCTGCAATAAATAAATAAATAAATAAAGATAAAAAAAAAATAATGACAAAAGCCAAAGTATTTTTGAAGCGCTCTGCTTTCTTTTGCAAAGAAGACGTAAATACACAATCATTGTGGATAGAAAACACATTCTTTTCAACGGAATAAATAAATTTAATTTATGTTTGATTGATTTGAGCAGTCAATGAAAGAACCAGGAATCCATCTATCCACTCCTTTATCTGGCACTTCTACCTCTCCATAAATTCCATCTGTCATTCGCTATAACTAGCAATCTAGCTGTCGATCTGTATCGATCTATCGATTTATCCCAGAGGCTGAATAAACTGGGGGTTGTGATATTCGTCAAAACCACTGAACAACTAGATGGAACAAAAATTTTTTTTATATTCAGCACGAAAAATACGAACCCATGTACACACACACACACACACACACACACACACACACACAAGTAGTGAATAGGGACACTCTAGGCACTAGGGGACTTCCATGTTAAAAAGGGTATATCCACTCTGGGGACTATGTAAAATTTAACATAGGAGAAAAAAATATCCACTCTGGGGACTATGTAATTTAACATGGGAGAAAAAAAATATCCATTCTAGGAACAAGGGGAATTGAACATGGGAATAGAGTTTGGGCCTGTCTAGGGACAAGGGGAATGGAACATGGGAATACTGTGTGGGCCTATCTAGGGACAAGGGGAAATGGAACAGGGTCGGGACCCTATTTTAATACGGCCCGGACCTGATGGGTCTATGGAAAGGGAACAGGCAAAAAATTGAAACAGGGAGGGGGGTCTCTATTTTTTTTTTAAAAATAAAAAAAAATAAAAAAATGGGCTAGGCAATTGAAAGTCAAGATCTTTTCGAGACCTATGAATGGCCCTGAAAAGGGCCTTTGGTTTTATGTTAATATATCCTTAATATTATATCGTGGATAAACACCCATGTATCTATTTATAGCTATAATCAGCTTAAATTCCTCTGAAATCTCACTATCTATCTATACTACAACTTGTGGGTTATTCCTTTGGAAAATCCCACTATCTTTTTATAGCCTCAGCTTGAGTGACGTTCCTGTTTATGAACTCTAATATATATGTATAGCTACAACCTGTGGAAATCCCCAAGTCCATATTTATAGTCTCAAAATTTCCAGCGTCAGTGACGTCACTGTACTGAACACTAGGGGATAAATGTCAACAGTGTTGCAAGTCGCTGACCTGAATACGTGCTACTGTAGGTAGGTAGGTAGAGTGTATTTGATAGGGATAAAGTGAGTTTTATAGGAACAAACAGAGACCAATACACATACACACACAACGTACGCGCGCAGACACACACACACACACACACACAGAGGGAAGAGGAAAAAAACAAATCCAAACATACTATCCATACAAACGTACCCAAACGGATACAATCCCCAAACATACTATCCACACAACGTCGCTAACGCATATAAACCCAAAATATACTATCCACACGGAAGGGATGGAAAACAAAACCAAATATACTATCCATACAAACGTACCCGAACGCATACAAATATTTGCTAAAAGTCATACGAAAGTATAATTCAAGGCAAAAGTGGCAACAAAACTTACTCTTTTGGTCGTTGATTTGATGAGAGTCATACGAAAGTGTGTAAGTGCTGATGAAGTTTGCTATATCTGCAAAGGTAAATGGGTATTTGTCTCCAGAATACCTGCTCCGTCTAAGAAAGAGAAACAAAAGTCAAGTCGATCTGTGCTGACTCTTCCATCTTCTTGATCGTTTGAGAGTGCAATGAATACTCTGACGCTAAGACACTTTCCCTATGTACAGAGACCTGCTGCGTATGAAACCTAGTCAAATGTAATTTTGCAATAAGATGAAACGATTTCATTGAGAAAGTAAAAGGCAATGACGTGCCGTGTCGCCTCACACAAGAGCTGAAGTGTTAGCTCAAATCCGTGTCAGCGATTTCGAAGACGACATAACTGAGCTTTAATCAATGTTCTCCATTTATGCCACAAAACCACGAGTCCTGCTTCACGCCAAAAGAAATTTCGTTCGGTCCGTAAAATATAGTATCACATCTGAGAAACGCAAAAACGAACTTCCAGAAAACTGAGAACGACGACTTACACCTACATCGTAAATTTATGAGTTTAAGTAGTGCGTAAAACTTAGTCAAATTAAATTTTTATAGTCAAGACGAAACGATCTATTTTCCAAGAAGAAAGCAGATACCAAGCGACAATGGCGATCCGTGTCACACAACACTTTTCAAAATGTATTATTATAGGTTTGTTCTAGCGATCTGCACGGTTAAATTAAATGTTGATGTATTTTGCAATAAGACGGACACAATTTCCATGGGATCGCCCATGGTACGATTGTTCGTCCATTAGTTTAATTTTTTAAAATATTTTTTTTTATATAAATCGCCTATAGGATAGACTCAGTAAAGCATGGCCATTCTCGTCACTGTCTGAATAGCTACTCAAGTCAATTCGAAGTGAACGCGGTAAGAAAATAAGTATAGCCAATGAAATGGCTTACAACGGGTGATGCATTGTTTTGTTCTAGGACTGTGTGGCATAATAATCCCTGTGTTCTTGCGTTGCTACCATTACAGTGCAGACAGACTGGAATGTGAACTTACAAGCCCTTTTTGTGTATTGTACCATTTCTTCTTACCACATCAAAATACTGAGCGTCACAGTATTGGTTCGCGTTTTCAAGCTGACCATTTTTTTATATCTCATTTAAACATTTTAACATAAACACTCACACTCACACTCACATCGGTAGAGTCAGAACAGACGTGTTACAGTATTGAGGGGCATGCTGTCTTCTTTTTCTTTTTTTCTTCAAACTAATAAATTTGGGGTTTGTATGAAGTAAAGAACCGAAAGTACAGTGAACCTCAAGGATGATGACCCAATCTGTCTGTCTATTGATGCGTGTATTTACTTAAGAAGAAATATGACCTCTAAAACACAAAGAGATACGGCAGGCATGATTAGAATGAACACAACGATGTTTTCCTTCACGCCCGTGTAATTTAGAGTTTCAATCGTCTTTGAAGACAAACTTGGTCTCCTTTTGTAGGGTTTGAAATAAAAACAATCTGAAAAATCTTAAGCACTTTGCTATAGATAATTTCATCAACAGACTAAACAACATAAATACCGTTACAACAATAGAAAGCCTTAAATCTTCTATCAAAAAGAAATGCATCAAAAAAATTAAAGATTAACGATAACTAACCAATGAAACCGAATTTAACAAAGGAAATGACATGTGAAGAAACGCCTCTCACTTTGGAAAGGTAGGCGAATGTAATCTGTCATGCACCATCAACTTGAAAAAAAATTATAAACAGGGAGAAACCTAATTCAAAATTCAGTTTTATTTTTTTTCAAAATTGTTTCGTTTCTTTTTTCTTTTTTGGAACAAATCGAAGCACTAATATAGAGTGGAAAAGGGAAAATGCACATAAAAGCTTTGATATTTCTGAAAAAAATGAGGGATATTCCTAACGTTCATAAACACCTATATATGCTTGGACTTGTCTGTGACTTATCCACAAAACAAGATATACATATTTCTGGTCAAGCTGCAAGTGTGTGCGTGTTTTTGAAAATGGTAAAAATTGGATATACAATTTTCTCGTGACACTTATAAAGTAAAGAGTCTGTGCAAGTGTCAAAAGCCAAAGTCATATAAGTTTTGTATTTTGTACGGCTTGTAAAGATTTCTACTTTAGAAAATGTGAAGTATCACAAGTTATTATCACAAACAGAAGTGGAACATAGGGGCTTGCAAGAAAGAAAATAACCCAGACAGTTGGTGTCATCAAGAGTGCTAGAGACGGTACCCGAACTTGCTTGCTTGCTTACTTGAATTAAAGTGATTTTCGCTCTAATGGAGCATGTATCACTGGTTTAATTACGCACCACTTGATTTTTAATTACTCCTGGGGAAGGAAAGAGAGCCTCATCCCCCAGGCTTTTATGTACTCACAGACTACTTTTAAATTTAGCCACTCAGGTGTAGGACTAACTAGTCCTTAACAACCTGACTGAAAGGCTTTAAACATGAGTGGGAATAGTTTCACCACACACTCATTTTTCTGTCCGAGCGTGGTAAAGGAGGAAAAAGGTGCTCAGCAAGACAGCCATGGGTGTTAAGTACTCAACAAAACGCTAGCCCGTACTTATTTCAAATCAAGTCCCGTTTTTGCTAATGGACAATAAAAAGTACCAATAATGTGTTAACCACCTGTGCAATTAGTTCAAATCTAACGAGTCTGTTAAATTTCCTACTTCCTAACATATCTATCTAATATTAGTACTTAGTGTACATAAAAATAGCCATACTGATCTTATTTAAATTATTATGTCTAAGCGACATATACCAGTTTGGTCACTGTTAGGTTTAAAAAGTTAAGTTTGTTGCGGTGTTCCAATGGGTCAAGTTTGTTTCGAGAATAGTTTAGTCGAGGAGGGATACCAAGCCAAATATGGTTCCCTATTTAATAAAAAGCAATCTTTTGGAGCCCTAAAAAAGGCTGGTTTTTTTTCTGTTAGAAGGTAACACGTATCTCTTTTGCTTCCACGTTCTTTCCCGCACTCCAGGTCTCGTGATTCTTGATATCAGGAAATGCGTAGCCATGATGGGCGGCAATGTAAGCAGCGGCTTCTACCAGTTGACTGAGGGGGTATCCAGTGTAGGTTTGTCTGTAGAATTGGGGGAGAACTCTGACCCCTAATCCCCATTGAGAAGGTCTTGGTTTAAAGGTGTCTAGAGATTTGTAGGCAACGTATTGTATGGCTCTAATAAACTGCCCTGCTTTGTTGACGTCATACAATGCTTGATCTAGCCCCATTAAGGTGTACTTCTCAACGAGGGTCAGCGTCCCCCTCCTCCTCCTCAACCGCCTCACTTTCCTCTTCTGGTTTTGATACTAATTCTTCAGTTGAGGTAGATAGTTTCAAATCCGCTGCTATGGTGTCTGTCGCTGTTATTGTTGTTGTGGTTGTTCTTTTAGCTGAGATTGCCTGTAGTATCGGAGTGAGAAAAGAACGTAGTGCCTCCGATAATTACATCTGAGTTTGCCATACCGTTTGTCTAACATAATTGGCCGTTTGTTCTGCCACCACTCTTTCCGGGGCGGGTTGTTTGTTAGGTATAGTCGGCTGTTGACTAGATGTTATTTGTGTTCTCGAGGTGGGTGGAGTGCTAACTGGCTAGGTCTGCATTTCTTGCTCCCGCTGCTGTTGCCTATATTTCTTCCCTCCACACCGAGTTCCTGGCCTAATTCTTTTAATTTCGTTGTACCCGAACTTACATTATCCATATTATCACCAAAAAAAAAAAAAACGCACAGACTTAAAAGAACACTCACTCACTTTTTACAGAACATTACTATTTTAAAAATTTTGATAAGCGACGGAAACGAAGGACTTAGAGTCACACTTTCTAACCAAGATAAAGAAATTATGTGCTTATAGACTCACTTCTGTAATTTTTCTTCTAACTGACTAACATATCATAGGCAATGGAATGTTATTTCTTTCGAGAGTGTAGGGTAGCCCTGAAATTTTTTTTTTTTTTTTTTTGAGGGGGGGGAACTTGAAGCTATGGCGATCTCTTAGGTTATAAGATGGCGGCCTCCTCTGACGACAGGCTTTCTCACAGGATAAGGTCTGCTTCTTCGGAAAGAGAAGAAGAACTCTTTGGTGTCGATACAACTGTTGACAAGGCCTCTGTCAGGTTCATGCTGCTGCTGCTGTTGCTGCTCTCTCTGCTGTTTATGAAGTCTATACTTCTCCATCCATTCTTCTTTCTCCTTCTTGAATTCCTCCTTGAAGAGCTCTTCTTTCAGGTCTTCAGTGACTTTCAACATTATGATATTGTCTATCTCTTCAGGTCTCGGTATCAGACTTGTCATGACCCTATGCAAATTCACATAGGCTTCGTTCAACTTGGCTAATCTTGAGCACATCTTCGAAGGAAGATGAGTCGACAATGGATGGGCAGACTGGAGACTCCCGTTTTTATGGTCAAAGCGCGGACGTGAAGGAAAACATTACTACACGGTTTTCGAGTCGAACCGTTCAAACAGTGTTATGGGAGGGATAGAGAGAAGTCAAAGAACATGAATCAGGATACCTATAGTTAAACAAACCACAAAGGCATTTTTTTCTTCAAAACACAACATTTTTATTCAAAATTACTTAACACTAACAAACAACTCTAACATTTTTAACAATAATCCAACAATATAACATCAAACATTTTTTTCAAATACCAAACATTTTTTCAACTAACACATTATTTTGGACAGGGCTGACAACGTTGTGAATGAAATTGTGATTTCCACTGTTGTAAGTCATTAGGCCATTGATGGA
The DNA here is from genome assembly GCA_028554795.2 of Sinohyriopsis cumingii. Taxonomy (NCBI): domain Eukaryota; kingdom Metazoa; phylum Mollusca; class Bivalvia; order Unionida; family Unionidae; genus Sinohyriopsis; species Sinohyriopsis cumingii. Next base: position 11,541,524 of record CM068840.1, read on the forward strand.
CACTACGTTTCCTAGCTAGAGACAAAAGATTAGCATACTGGTCACAAAACCATCGATGTACTTTCACATCGTTTCTAGAAGAATGACGAGGATCAAAATAAGTCACGAAATGTTCTAAAGAATAGCCCAGACTACGATGATGCAGAAAATACACACAATATTGTCCACACACCAAGGAATATGTGCCTTGTTATTTCACATTATTGAATCGTGTGGTCTGAGCATTTCTTCTCATAAAGTCAATGATATCGTCTTCCAAAGGGGGCAATCCATACGAATCGAAATATTCCACACATCCTTCTTGAGGAAAGTAGACGGCTACCCAGTGGGTTCCTGAGAGATGACTGTCGTCCGTGTTGATCACATAAGCTTGATGGTTTTGAGGTGTGCGATGAGGGAGTTCATCTTTAGCACAGACGACAGGATTCCAAGAAGCAGTGTACGAACTGTGGTTCAAAAGGTAATAAAGTTCCCAGGTATCCCTGTTTTGTGTGGGTTTTTTCTTCACAGGTAATGATAAGTGATCAATTCGATCCTGACTTTTTGCTTGAAAATGTCTGACAAGTAACCGTTTCTTCGCCTTGTCTCCCAACTCTGATCCAGGAGAGCTTCGATGCGATGGATCTCTTGAGTTGTTAATGGAGGACAATAATGTTCACGCAAGCCTTTATACCACTGTTGTAACACGTCTTCTTCCGAGATGAGACTCCAAGCTTCGTCCAGATACTCGTCCAATTTTTCTTCTTGACTCAGCATCAGGCATTTATCGTGTTGAATTTGACTGGGATGATCGTTTTGACATCCATAACACTCTTCCTTGATTAATTTCTTCATTTTTTTCTGTCAAGACTATAGTATAACAGGAAACTAAATGTGATTCTTGTTCTGACCATCTAGACTTCATCATGATGACTTCTTCGTCTTTGTCTTGGGGTTCTTCTTCCTCAGGATCTTCACATTCCATGTCCAAAGAATCCCTACTATATAAACATTGATAAAAGTCTTCCATGACTTCTAATAGTCTAGAATGACTTCTCTCAAACTGTTGGTTTGTATCGTATTGTCAAATTCAGCATACAGGATGACGTTCACCGTATTATCTGCGCGTAGATTTTCTGCAAACTGAAATTCCACACGCATCTGGCCGGATTTTATAGGGTGAAAATGTCCCTCGTCGCTGTCTTGACTTACAATTCGTTAGAGAACCGTTTTCGAAAATGGAGTTTCACTGTAACTTTCCCTTTGGAGAATGGAATATTTTGTCCCAGATCTCCTTTTATAGCAATGTTGACAGTGTCTAAATACGACTTACTGACGGGCAAATAGTGAGGATGTACAAATTCACGGTGTACGTGATAGGTGTTTGCACCTTCCTGGTCATTGTTCGTGGTATTATCCACTTTGAAAGGAATGACACGCAGTAACGGCACAGAGGTGTGTCCCACCACGGTGTACTCCACCACATCGGAATACACAAAGATCAAATTAAGTCCTTGGTTCAGTTCTACCGGGTTTCCAAAAGCTCTGTAAAAATCCATATTACTGTTGATCTTGGGGATCAAATTGTTTGCGACCATTTCTGCATGTCCACCCAAAATTTCAAACAAACTACCATCGAACCTGAGGGACAATGTGTCCGTATCTTGAAATTTGATCATAAGACGATGAGCCACTTTATGGTACTCAATCTTCACACTTTTTTGGCTCTGTTCAGTGCTTTGCCAAAGGCTAAGTTGAACCTGTCCGCAATAGTGTCCACCAAATGTTCACCACTAAAATAATAACATGAAGGAATTTTCAAGGTGTAGATAATGAAGGCTGGATTGCTGGCTGGTCTTGTATCCCCTAAAAACCCGATTTTATTGATTTCTTCCTCCAATTGGGCATTCAGGATTTCCACCTGGAAAGTGTTTTGCTTTTCGGTGATGCTTTTGATTTGTATTGGGTGAATGATTTCCACTAAAGCCACTTCCCAATGGGCTTCGTGATCTAACTGGATGGTCTGAGGTAATTTGACCGTGTAACAGCACAACGTGTTCTTGGGAAACACCTCCATGGAACTGTCACTGGGTAAGGTTAAGTAAAATTGGTTGTTATTGCTCATAATTCCAGAGTTTTGTGGCTGTCCGAGGTGTTACTGGAAGTCAGAGGAGTGTCTCCGCCCGAAATGGGGTTGTTGTTGGAGTGGTGACTGACACTGGACGCAAGATTTCCGGTCTTCCCGTTCGAGGAGAATTTCAGGGAGGGATTGGGAAGCAGGTAAAAGTGGCAACTGCTCAATAAAATGGTCCACAATTGTTTGTCTCCTTGTTGCAAACTCAAATTGGCAATGGCTGCACTGATGACACAATGCACCACAAAGGTTTGGCAGAAAAAGACGATTTGCGTTTTAGGCACACGTTCTCTATACCACACCCACAAGGGTTGTTTTTGTAAATCTTGCAGAGAAGTACTGGGTGAAGGAGTGATCGCAGTAGCTGAATCTGTGTGAAAGGGCATGATGGTCACTTCTTTTTATAGTCGATGACGTGCGAAGCGTCGATCCAAGAATCAAAACTGGGTGGATATCCTTTCCAACGTACTTTGACTTCTTTGACACGTCGTTTGTCCACTTTACGGTTTCTGCGTTTGCTAATGCCTTCGATGTCATACACGTCTTCTTTGTTGGTGACACGACTTGATTTGAAATAAGTACGGGCTAGCGTTTTGTTGAGTACTTAACACCCATGGCTGTCTTGCTGAGCACCTTTTTCCTCCTTTACCACGCTCGGACAGAAAAATGAGTGTGTGGTGAAACTATTCCCACTCATGTTTAAAGCCTTTCAGTCAGGTTGTTAAGGACTAGTTAGTCCTACACCTGAGTGGTTAAATTTAAAAGTAGTCTGTCAGTACATAAAAGCCTGGGGGATGAGGCTCTCTTTCCTTCCCCAGGAGTAATTAAAAATCACGCGGTGCGTGATTAAACCAGTGATACATGCTCCATTAGAGCGAAAATCACTTTAATTCAAGTAAGCAAGCAAGCAAGTTCGGGTACCGTCTCTAGCACTCTTGATGACACCAACTGTCTGGGTTATTTTCTTTCTTGCAAGCCCCTATGTTCCACTTCTGTTTGTGATAATAACTTGTGATACTTCACATTTTCTAAAGTGGAAATCTTTACACGCCGTACAAAATACAAAACTTATATGACTGGCTTTTGACACTTGCACAGACTCTTTACTTTATAAGTGTCACGAGAAAATTGTATATCCAATTTTTACCATTTTCAAAAATACGCACACACTTGCAGCTTGCAGCTTGACCAGAAATATGTACATCTTGTTTTGTGTATAAGTCACAGACAATTCCAAGCATATATAGGTGTTTATGAACGTTAGGAATATCCCTCATTTTTTTCAGAAATATCAAAGCTTTTATGTGCATTTTCCCTTTTCCACTCTATATTAGTGCTTCGATTTGTTCCAAAAAAGAAAAAAGAAACGAAACAATTTTGAAAAAAAACAAAACTGAATTTTGAATTAGGTTTCTCCCTGTTTATAATTTTTTTTCAAGTTGATGGTGCATGACAGATTACATTCGCCTACCTTTCCAAGGTGAGAGGCATTTCTTCACATGTCATTTCCTTTGTTAAATTCGGTTTCATTGGTTAGTTATCGTTAATCTTTAATTTTTTTGATGCATTTCTTTTTGATAGAAGATTTAAGGCTTTCTATTGTTGTAACGGTATTTATGTTGTTTAGTCTGTTGATGAAATTATCTATAGCAAAGTGCTTAAGATTTTTCAGATTGTTTTTATTTCAAACCCTACAAAAGGAGACCAAGTTTGTCTTCAAAGACGATTGAAACTCTAAATTACACGGGCGTGAAGGAAAACATCGTTGTGTTCATTCTAATCATGCCTGCCGTATCTCTTTGTGTTTTAGAGGTCATATTTCTTCTTAAGTAAATACACGCATCAATAGACAGACAGATTGGGTCATCATCCTTGAGGTTCACTGTACTTTCGGTTCTTTACTTCATACAAACCCCAAATTTATTAGTTTGAAGAAAAAAAGAAAAAGAAGACAGCATGCCCCTCAATACTGTAACACGTCTGTTCTGACTCTACCGATGTGAGTGTGAGTGTGAGTGTTTATGTTAAAATGTTTAAATGAGATATAAAAAAATGGTCAGCTTGAAAACGCGAACCAATACTGTGACGCTCAGTATTTTGATGTGGTAAGAAGAAATGGTACAATACACAAAAAGGGCTTGTAAGTTCACATTCCAGTCTGTCTGCACTGTAATGGTAGCAACGCAAGAACACAGGGATTATTATGCCACACAGTCCTAGAACAAAACAATGCATCACCCGTTGTAAGCCATTTCATTGGCTATACTTATTTTCTTACCGCGTTCACTTCGAATTGACTTGAGTAGCTATTCACACAGAGACGAGAATGGCCATGCTTTACTGAGTCTATCCTATAGGCGATTTATATAAAAAAAAATATTTTAAAAAATTAAACTAATGGACGAACAATCGTACCATGGGCGATCCCATGGAAATTGTGTCCGTCTTATTGCAAAATACATCAACATTTAATTTAACCGTGCAGATCGCTAGAACAAACCTATAATAATACATTTTGAAAAGTGTTGTGTGACACGGATCGCCATTGTCGCTTGGTGTCTGCTTTCTTCTTGGAAAATAGATAACCCACAAGTTGTAGTATAAATAGATAGTGAGATTTCATAGGAATTTAAGCTGATTATAGCTATAAATAGATACATGGGTGTTTATCCACGATGTTATATTAAGGATATATTAACATAAAACCAAAGGCCCTTTTCAGGGCCACTCATAGGCTCGAAAAGATCTTGACTTTCAATTGCCTAGCCCATTTTTTTATTTTTTTTATTTTAAAAAAAAAATAGAGACCCCCCTCCCTGTTTCAATTTTTTGCCTGTTCCCTTTCCATAGACCCATCAGGTCGAGACCGTATTAAAATAGGGTCACGACCCTGTTCCATTTCCCCTTGTCCCTAGATAGGCCCACACAATATTCCCATGTTCCATTCCCCTTGTCCCTAGACAGGCCCAAACTCTATTCCCATGTTCAATTCCCCTTGTCCCTAGAATAGATATTTTTTTTCTCCCATGTTAAATTACACAGTCCCCAGAGTGGATACTTTTTTCTCCTATGTTAAATTTTATATAGTCCGCAGAGTGGATATACCCTTTTTAACATGGAAGTCCCCTAGTCCCTAGAGTGTCCCTATTCACTACTCTCACACACACACACACACACACACACACACACACACACCATTCGTCAGGTCAAAACACAACTAACTTACTCGCCATTGCAACGATTCTAAAATAATATGTACAGATACTGACATCAGACGTAACATATCGCTGATTCGACCATGTAATTTATTGTACAGATACTGACATCAGACGTAACATATCGCTGATTCGACCATGTAATTTATTGTACAGATACTGACATCAGACGTAACGTATCACTGACTCGACCATGTAATTTATTAAGTTGTCATCGCACTACAGGATTCACTTCTTTTCAAAATTAAATTAACAAGTATGCCAAGAAAGTATCAAGCGGCCTACCAGATTTGTAAGAATGGTGTCAACAGCGATGTAATGCCTGGCAGTATCCAGCATCAGTCCCCGATGCTGGAACCGAGGCGAATCAATTATGGTTGTTGCATTGATTTTGAACTGAAATAATAATAATAATAATAATAATAATAATAATGAATAATGAATAATAAAAAGACTATAAATGGAAATAAATATTCACACTTTTCAAGCTTGCCACCACCTACCCAAACGCTTTGCCCCCGTCCCTAATCTTCATTAAGTATTCCAAATCTTCGTTGTCATCTAATGGTACTTCTGAAACATCATACGAAGCATAATCGCCATCTCTTGTTCGGTGGAGATGGTGTTCGCTTAATAAGGAAGGGTATATAATACATAAAATAAAACATGTTATATCGATCCGCCTCCCCTGGTGGCTGTACTCATGATATGCACGCGCACACGCACATACGTACTCACATATGTATGTATGTATGTATGCATGCATGCATGCATGCATGCATGCATGTATGTATGTATGTATGTATGTATGTATGTATGTATGTATGTAATGTATGTATGTATGTATGTATGTAGGTAGGTAGGTAGGTATGTGTGCGGTATATTTTTCCTATCTGTAAATCCTTTCTTTTCACTCATTTTTCGTTTATTTTAATTGTTTATCCATTGTTTTTTTTTTGTTTTTTTGGTCTTTTTCTCTGGTTAATTTTTGAATTGTTGAATTTTTACAAATGCTCCCTATAAAATCTGGTCAAAATATGTATGTATGTATGTATGTATGTATGTATGTATGTATGTATGTATGTAAAATGACACAAAGGGAGAGAAGAAGCAAAGAAACAATTATTTATGCAATGCAACGACTTATGTTAGTACCGAAACTATTGTTTACTTACTTCATTTTTACTGTCCATGTAGAGAAGTTGACTAAACGTTTCGAAACCTGTAGAACAATGGCTAGCGTCATAACAAATAAATCGCATTTAAATATTTATGTTAACATATTGAACAATGGCTAGTGTCATAACAAATAAATCGCATTTAAATATTTATGTTAACATATTGAACAATGGCTAGTGTCATAACAAATAAATCGCATTTAAATATTTATGTTAACATATTGAACAATGGCTAGTGTCATAACAAATAAATCGCATTTAAATATTTATGTTAACATATTGAACAATCCATTATAATGACTGTGGTTACACCTTATATCTATGCAAGCATATGTAACAATCCATTACAAGGAATGTATTTATATGTGGGATGAGAAAGACTGGATTAAAACGATCCATTTAACGCTATTTACTCAGTCAACCTAAAGTGCATGAAATATTCATTGACCTAGGTGTATTCTTTTGACATAAAAACAAAGCGTACTGAATTCTGCTGCTTATGAATGTTCTATTTACATCCAATAATGCATGGAACATTAAAAATAATACATTTTCGTATGTCACAACATATCAAATACAAGTTTTAACTGGCAAAAGTTTGTCAAAACTATTTCCTGTAGTTGTTAAAAAGATAAATCAAGAAATCTCCCTTATAAACAACCAGAAAAACTTGTATAATTTAGATCACAAATTTATTCTTCTCAGAAAGAAGGGACTTAATCCTTCCCTCTTTCATGATGAATTATATCATTCACATTACTCTACCCCTTAAGGCGCCCCAAACAGTAGAAGATTCCAATGTCGCTGTTCCTGGAGACACCGTTAAGACGTCTGCAAATGAAACCATAAACAAAACCATAAATCACGACGAAAAAATTACGTGCTTAATGTAACAAGGTGATTCCACCTGGCGAGTGTAGCATACCTTTTAAATCAGTTTTGATACCCTCCACACACCTACACTTTCATTTCCTACAAATTAAAATAAAGTCTGCTGCCTGTGTACCAGAGCTAAGCAACCTATAGTTTTCAAAATTGATGATACGTTAATCGATAAATTAGGATTAAGTTAGTACGAATAATACTTAATTAGGATTGATTTTGTATAGATGACACTTAACAAGGATTACGTTTTTATAGGTGAAACTTAACAAGGATTAAGCTAGTGCAGTTGATACTTAGTTATGATTAAGTTTAGTACATCTAATACTTAATTAGGATTAAGTTGAGTATAGCTGATACGTACTTAGGATCTGATACGTACTTAGGATCTGATACGTACTTAGGATTCTGTTATTACAGATTACACTTAACTAGGATTAAATTAGTATAGGGAAACTTAATTAGGGATTAAGCTATTATAGTTGATACTTAATTAGACTTAAATTAGTATAGGTTACACTTAATTAGGATTAAATTAGTATAGGTTACACTTAATAAGGATTAAATTAGTATAGATTACACTTAATTATGATTAAATTAGTATAGATGATACGTAATTAGGATTAAACTAGTACAGATTACACTTAACTAGGATTAAATTAGTATAGGGAAACTTAATTAGGGATTAAGCTAGTATAGTTGATAGTAGTAAGTAAGGATACATTACGTACAATGGAAATTAGCATTACAGAGACCCCTGGGTCAGATTACGTACAATGGAAATTTAACGTGGCGAAAAATCGTGGGTCAGATTACGTACAAGGGGAATTAACATGGGAATAAATCGTGGGTCACTTTACGTACAAGGGGAAGTTAACATGGGGAATAGAGTTTGGGCTTGTTTAGGGACAAGGGGAATTGAATATGGGATTTTTTTTTTTTAAAAATTTTTTTTAAAAAAAGGGGTAGGCAATTGAAAAGTCATTCTCTTTTCGAGAAATATGGCTGGCCCTGAAAAGGGCCTTTGGGTTTATGTTAATGTATCCATTAACATAAAGGGCACCGCATTGGTCTTCTTGTCCTTAGGCTGCGTCTCACTGTTGGCCCGTAAATCAGGACTCTTTTGAGGCACCCTTGTCTTTCTACGTAGATCCTACGTATCCACAGACTGGTGTTTGTCCTGTGGACAACGGTCCACTTGGATCGGACATACATGGGTATGTCCGTCCGGAACATCATTGAAGACACAAGCATAGAAGATTGCACATCGGTCCACATCTTGAAGCGACGAGAACAGGTGAATCAATGCAGTGAACCGCACTTATTTATAGGTAGAGGAAGGATTGAAACGGATTGAGTTCATTCACCAATCCGAACACGCGTTACAAAATTCAGTCAGTCCGCATCCAATCCGAAGAGAGCAGTCTGTGACGTCACGTGGTCTATATAGATTCGTTAGCGCTTGTGTGCAGTCAATCTATGCGACAGTGATTCAACATGACGGAAACTCAGAAAACGATCCATTGGGGTGCACCAGCAGGGGAGACCGCCCAAGGGAACCCGGACTTACTTTCAGAAGAGGTACATTGGGATTTTGTGGATTTTCTTACCTCGCAAGAATTTGTTCCGGAACTTTCGTTACCTTCTTCATTACCGCAAGTGGAGAATTTTAGACAGAGACAGAAAGAAGAATTGGAGAAATTTATACAACGACAAAAGGAAGCGGAACAAGCTTTTCTCCTACAACAGCAGCAACAAGAAGAGGTAAGAAAAAAACAACAGCAACAACAGCAAGAAGAAGTAGCAGCAAAGAAACAAGAGGGTGAAAATCAAACGGTCACGGTACTGTTGGACATTTTAGCGGAGTTAAGAAGTCTGAAACAAATGTATCAGACTTCTTTATTACGACCGAAGAGAATACGACCTTCCCGAGCTAAACACGCCAACCCTGTGACTAAGCCTACCGTACCACCCTTAGTGATTTCAACCCAATCATCATCATCATCATTACGCAGTCCAGAAGTAGGCCTTGGCCGTGGCAAAGGCTTAAGGCAGTTAAAGTTGATTGCTTAAACTCACCCCTGCACCAAAATGAAAAGGCCCTTTTCAGGGCCACCCACATTTCTCGAAAACAGATAGCCTTTCAATTTGCCAATAACTCAAAAAAAAAAAAATAGTTAACAGCCCATTTTACCCCTATAGTACGTGTCTTTGTATGAGTGCGTGAGTGTACGTTCTTATTTTAAAATCAAAACTCAAAGACACTTACCTTATATCATTAATTTATTCTTTTATCCATTTTTACAATCTAATTCACAATTCACAACACAACACTTTAATAAAAAGTTCATTGACTTCTTCTTTCTCCTTGTTTAGTCTCTCTGGTTTTTGAATTTCTTCACCGTCACACTCTTTTCCTCTTCTTCCTCCTCACTTTCTTCCCTTCTTCTTTTCTTCTCCTGTTTCTTTTTCTTCACCTGTCTGCTTTCTTCCTCTGAAAAATCCCTCTCTTCTTCCGAAGAATCCCTCTGTTCTTCTGAAGAATTTCTCTTTTCTTCTGACTCCTCTTGTTTCTTTTTTGGGCAATCTGGAGACCAATGTCCTTTTTCTTTACAATAATAACAGGTATCTTGACTTTTGTCTTTTTTAGCCCCTGTTTTTGTTCTTTTTTGACGGTCTGGACACTCTGAAGACCAATGCCCTTTCTTCTGACAGATATAGCAAGTATCTTGACTTTTATCTCGAAAGGAAGGAGAGTAGTCCGTGGGCTGGTCTGAAGAGAATTTTCTAATGACCCCTCGCAAAGCTCTGACGAAACGTTCGATTTGGTTAGTCTCTTCCATCGTTCTGCTCGGCTTGAGAGTGAAATGAATAGTGAAAGGACAAGACACACACCCTTTTATATACGCTGGTCTGCCATGACTATAAATTAGTCTATGGTGTTTACACTTGAGTCATTTGACGTTTTTCACTCAAGATGAAACGATCCTATTCATTCGAGAAGAAAGAAGAAGAAGAAAGTAAGAGGCAGAAACGTGATCTATCGCCTCGTACCAGAGCTGAAATCTTGGCACAAATTCATGCCAGTGATTTTGAAGAGGACATGAGTGAACCAGAATCCGAACCCTCTAAACCAAGTTCGTCACCCTTAGTCAACCCTGAAAAATACTATTCCATTCGAGAGACGGAAAAGCGCTCCTCTAGAAAATTTAGAACCACGGCTTACACCTACACAGTGAATTTTAAAGATTTCAAGTCCGACGTACCATTGGAGAAAGCAGAAGGGTTTATCACCGAGATGTGGGATTCTTTGCTCACCTCACTCAAGCGACAATGTCAACCCAAAGAAGACGATCGCTTGACACTATCCATAGATCACGACAGCTTGAAATCCCCTGTTTGGATCGAGTTTAGCAGACCCGCAGAACTAACCCCTTCCAAAGTCATGGACAAGATTCAACACGTACAACAATCTAATGACCAGTTTGACATCACCGATGGTAAAGCCACACTGAAAATGGCCCACGTCTCTCCTCCTCAAGGGACTGGACGCAAAAGGATGTTATTGGTGGACGATCTTCGCAGCACCAAAAAGAGTCTCGTCCGAATTAACAACCCTCATGACCAGATGTGTTTAGCCCGTGCCATCGTGGTGGGACGAACCTATGCCAACAAGAACGACACGGTAGAATGGAAAAGAACCTGGAACACTATTCAACGTTCCTATCGAGCCAAACAACGAAACGAAGCAGAACTCCTGTTGCAACAAGCTGGCCTGTCCAAAGACACACCCTGTGGCATTCCTGAGATGCAAAAATTGCAAGATGTCCTAGCTCCACGATACACCTTGAAAGTGCACCCTCAAGAAATGCGCGGACCTCTGTTGTTTCGAGGCCAAGATTTTAAGGACGGAAAATACATTCATGTTTATTATCACGATGACCATTTCGATACCATTACCACCATCACCGGATTCCTGGGATACGGTTATTATTGTGAGAAGTGTGATTATGGTTATAACAATCGAGAGCAACACAAGCATTGTGGATTGAAATGCTCAGGATGTTTGGCCTCTCCACCCTGTCTGAGCGAAGAACCAGTGCCTTGTTCAACTTGTCTGCGCACGTTTGTCAGCCCTACCTGTTACCAACAACATTTGAAAACACAAGGTTCACAGAAGAAATGTGCTTGTCAACTGCTGAGATTGTGCCCTACCTGTGGACAAGGTATATGTACCAATACTGCCAAGGCACACGTATGTCGAGGAAAGCAAAAATGTCACATTTGTCACCACATCGTGGACTTGGAACATCAATGCTACGTGCAAAAATACCAACCCCCACCAGAGAAAGAGCACAGTTACAAGAAGAAAGGCAATTTCATCTTTTTCGATTTCGAATGCATGCAAGAGACCGGCATTCACATTCCTAATTTCTGCGTGGCTCATCGAGCGTGCGAGAAGTGCATTCAAGAACCTATCTTCAGTCATTGCCCTCACTGCAGCAAGATTCCTGGAGGGCGTGAAAAAATCTTTCGGGGACCGAACACGTTAGCCGATTTTGCACAATGGGTTTTAGACCCCATCGACAAGACCTGGAGCCAAGAGGACATCGAACGTTACGGAGATTGTCATCGTCATGCCACGGTGATGCCTCACAATTTCTCCGGATACGATGGACAGTTTCTTTTGAGGTACTATACGGAACATGGCACCGAACGTCCTAAAGTCACTTTGAACCGAGCCAAAATCATTTTTATGCAAGTGGGACAAGTGCAGTTTAAAGATTCGATGAGCTATTTGGCCATGCCTTTGAGTCGAATGCCTAAAACGTTTGGAATGACAGAAATGGCTAAAGGGTACTTTCCACACTTTTTCAATACGGAAGCCAATCAACACGCCGTTCTACCCCATTTACCTGCGGCTCACTATTACGACCCCGACAACATGCGTACCGAACAACGAGAAGCTTTCTACGCTTGGTACCAGGCTCACGCCTCGGACCCTTTCGACTTTCAGGAAGAAATGCTAAAGTATTGTCGTTCCGACGTGGACATTTTACGGCGTTGCTGTGGAAAATTTCGAGAACTGTTCATGGAACACGGAGGGGTCGATCCTTTGAAAGAAGCTTGCACCATTGCCAAAGTGTGTTCCTTAGTGTATCGACAACGATTCATGCCTGAAAAGACCGTGGCTGTCATCAGTCCTCAAACGACCAACTATGTCAAACGTCAATACTCGGTCAAAGCCCTACGTTGGTTACATTACTTGTGCGACAAGGAAGACAAGTGAATTCAGCATGCCCGCAACGGAGGGGATGAAAAGACCATCGGAACGTATTCGGTCGATGGCTGGGACTTAGAAAACCCCAAGATCGTGTACGAGTTTAACGGTTGCTTATTTCACGGATGTCTCGTCTGTTACCCTGACCGTAGCACTAAAAATCAGTTTTTACAACGAACCATGGAAGACTTGTACCAGGACACATGTCAGCGGCGTCTAAAGTTGGAACAGGAAGGATACCAAGTGGTGGAAATGTGGGAACACAAGTACGATCATCGTATGAAAACCGATCCCGAGTTTAAACGCCTCGTGGAAAGTTACCAGTTCATGGACCCGTTGAACCCGAGGGATAGTTTGTACGGAGGAAGGACGAATGCCACCTGTTTGCTGTACCAAGCTGACGAAGAGAAAGGAGAAAAAATCAAATACTTGGACGTGTGTTCGCTGTATCCCTACGTGTGCAAATATTGTCGCTTTCCTGTAGGGCACCCGCAATTGCTGACGGAACACATCGACCTGAAAAACATTCGACAATACGAAGGTTTGATCAAGTGTAAAGTTTTGCCTCCCACGAACCTATACCATCCCGTCTTACCTCACCATTGTCAAGGCAAACTGATGTTTCCATTGTGCCGTACTTGTGCCGAAACGTGCAACCAAGACCAACCTTGTCAGCACACCCAAGAAGAACGGGTCTTGACGGGAACCTGGGTCAGCGTAGAATTGTTCAAAGCTCTGGACATGGGATACCAACTGTTAGAAGTGTACGAAATTTGCCACTTTCCCAAGACACAACAATACCACAAGGGTGATCCCAGTCAGAAAGGCATTTTCGCTGACTACGTGGATGCCTTTTTGAAACTGAAGCAAGAAGCCAGCGGCTATCCGTCCTGGTGTCACACTCCCGAAGACCAAATACAATTCAAAGAGAAATACTATGAACAAGAAGGCATCTCTTTAGACCACATCGAGAAAAACGAAGGCAGGCGATCGTTTGCCAAAGTGATGTTAAATTGCTTGTGGGGTAAAATGGCACAACGACCGTGTTTACCCAAGACGGAATATTTGACAGAACCTTCCCGCTACTTCCAGATGATTTACGACATAACCAAATACATGAAACACGTGGACGTCATTCGAGAGGATTTGATCTTGGTCAATTACGAAGAAGATCTGGACTTTGTACAAGACGACCCTTTTGGAAATGTCATCATTGCAGCTTACGTGACAGCTTAAAAATGGACGATGCTTTAAAACTGTTAGGAGAACGCGTCCTGTACTTTGACACGGACAGTTGCATTTACATCCATCACCCGAGTCAACAGCACCCTGACATCGAAGGAGACCGTTTAGGAGCCTGGACAGACGAGCATCCCGACGACAAGATTCTAAGTTTCGTCAGTGGCGGTCCCAAAAATTACGGCTACGAATACCGTGACAAACAAGGAGAAGTGCACACGACGTGCAAAGTGAAAGGACTGACTCTGAATTATCGTACCAGTCGAGTGGTCAACTTTGGGGTATTGAAAGAAGCCTTGCAATCGGGAGAGGATGGAAACTTTAAAGTGACCACTCACCAACCGAACAAGATTGTACGTTTACCCACTCACCACATCGTCAGTCGGCCCTTGGAAAAAGTCTATCAAATCGTGTACCAGAAGCGAGTGCGACTTCCCAATCATTTCACCTTACCGTATGGACACGTCGGTATTGGTCTGTATATAAAAAAGGAACCCTAAGCAAGATCGATAGTTCATTGTGACTACCAAGACCGAGCGAACAAGATGAATACTTTCAGAGAAACACAAAACAAGTTGTTTAGAAAGGCACAATTCAAGTGTGAGGCTTCTGAAGTGGAATGCGATTGTGAGCCTTGCGATGGGTACGATGCTGTACGTTGTGACCTGAGCGATGCCGTAAAGCATCATGGGAACTTTGTTCTTACGACCCCTATCATGGAAAGTGATGCTGTGCGTGTCAAACCTGAGGGATGCGAAAGTGATTCCGCTCGTCCTCTTGGACATTTTACTGGGTTTCGTTTTAAAGGGGAATGTTCACCTTCACGTCATCCAGCCCTGAGCAAACTCCTGCCCATGTCACTCAACCCTCATCGAAACGAACCTGTGAAAGACGAATATTCGTTCCCTGTGCGTTTGTAATAATACTGCGACTTTGAAAATCGTCTTCAATCGTTCAAAGGAAAATGGCCTAAGTATCTGGGAGGACCGACCCCCGAAGAATTAGCCAGAGCCGGATTTTTCTACTTGGGCGAAGGAGATAAAGTCAAGTGCTTCAGTTGCGGTGTGTCACTTCACCACTGGGAACCGCAAGATTCGGCCTACGTAGAACATGCTCGATGGTCACCGAATTGTCATTACTTACCCTTAGTGGGACCGAGACATTGAAGTAACTTACCATAATCTGTTCATGGATACTTACAAGAGAACATTCGTGCTTTGCCTGTGGAGTTGAGAGAACGTATTTACCGAGAGCTGGTCAAAATACAAGTGAAACGTAAAGAACAATTGCATCCGTTACGTCACCGGTGTTTGAACCACTGGTACCTGAATGCTATACAAGGACTGATTGAGTTGAAAGTGTTCCATTGGACAGACATTGATCATTGGTTTGGTATTGACGATTCTATCTACTACATTGTAAACGCACTGCATCGAATTCCAGAGGAAGAGTTAACGAATTACCAACATCTTGTACACAATGTCAACTTGGTGAAAGAGGAAACTTCTGAACGAATTGTAACGTGTAAATTAGTGACTAAACGATTTAGATTCGACAATGAATTGAAACCATGTCTGTGCAAACAGTACATTTCTTGTGTCAGACTAAAGAGGATTTAGTATGACCTATTCATGGATACTTTACAAGAGAACATTCGTGCTTTGCCTGTGGAGTTGAGAGAACGCATTTACCGAGAATTGATCAAAATACAAGTGAAACGCAAACGCAAAGTTATTCAACCGTTTTTAAATTATGCTCTGTTCCAAAGTACAAGAAGACTGATTATGAGTGGATATTACATTAGGCACAAAGTTAAACGAGGCTATTGGCCACCACCCAACGATTCCAAAAACAGTGTATATACTTATGGATACTTTACAAGAGAATATTTTGGGCTTGCCTGAGGAGTTGAGAGAAAGGATTTACCGAAAGCTGGTGAAAATACAAGTCAAACGTAAAGAACAATTGCATCCGTTACGTCACCAGATCTTTAACCACCGGTACCTGAATGGTATAAGAAAACTGATTCATCAGAAATTGTTTCAGTGGTCAGACATTGTTCAAAACTTTGAGGTCGCCAATGATGTACATGTTCATAATTTTGGTTACTTCGACATTCACTTACTGCAACGTATTGAGGAAGACGAGTTAAAGGATTACCAACATTTGTTATGTGGAATCTGCTTAGCGGAAGACGAAACTTCTAAACGAACTCTGACGTTTCGGTTACTGTATGTAACATTTAAATTCCCTACTGGAGAACGAAGATCTCTGGCTAGAAAGTACGTGTATTGCATCCGAAAAAAAGAGAATATAAAAACAGGCTGCCATGCCACGACTTATGTCACATGTCATTGAACAGATTCCGTGGAAGGAACTCAATGACCATATTCAAACCGTGGATCATTACCATCGATTATTACAAGAACTGTATCCATTCAATTTGGGTCGACAAGTGGTGTGTGTCTTAGTGACTTGTTTTCTGGGATTTCGTTTACCAGCCGATTCTTTGTGGACTCTTTACGATCAGTACTTACCACCTCAATGGCCTCAA
Organism: Sinohyriopsis cumingii; assembly: GCA_028554795.2. NCBI lineage: Eukaryota > Metazoa > Mollusca > Bivalvia > Unionida > Unionidae > Sinohyriopsis > Sinohyriopsis cumingii. The sequence continues at coordinate 11,557,986 of CM068840.1, forward strand.
ATGGTCACGAAAAACTCCTTTTGCTCAAAGCCTTGCGTTTTCATCTGGATACTTCTCGACCTCTACGGGAAAAAAAGATTCGTCAACTTTTAGCTACCCAAGACGTGTATGACGATGTGTGTGTAGCTTGTGACTTACATCCCCATTGGACAGATGTCCGTGCCTGGAAAGAATGGGATTTTGAGGCTTGGACCCAAGAAGTGGCCCTGTATGCACGAGAGTTTTTCAAGGAAAAAAGTTACTTTTCACCCCGTGTTAGTGACGGTGCCAGAAGAACCCATCACCCAGGACGGGACTGTCGTGGACAGGCCTGAAAGACCCTTTCGGGAGGACACTTGTGTGACCTTACCCCCTACTATAGAACTGGTTAGAACATTACCCAAAACATGTTGTACAGACACTTGTTTTTATTCCACGTTAATGGTTATCATGTGCCTTTTATCCTTGTACTTAAGCCTTTGGCTTTTATGTATTTTTGTCTTTCGTATTCATGTTTGAAAAAAAAACATTCAATAAACGTGTTCTGAAAAAAGTATATAAACCCTCGTCTTGTTTGTTTTCGTGTCACAAGTGACATTTCTCACACAATGGCTACCTCTGCTGTCTCTGCTCCCTCTTCCTCTACTGTCAAAGTCATCGACGAACACTTAGATCGTGCCAGTTGGGAGGCTTTGTATCTTCGCCATCCCTTTAACATGCTCATTGCTGGACCTAGCGGTTCAGGCAAAACCGAATTCGTCAAACGTTTGATCGAACATAAACATCATTTGATCGATCGACCACCTCAGCGGATCGTGTGGTGTTACAAAGAGTGGCAATCGGCGTACAGCCTCTTGCAAGAAAGTCAAGGCGATTCCATCGTGTTTGTGGAAGGCATTCCTAAAGAAGACGACGGCATCGTCTCTGACTCTCGTCAAACCCATTTGGTCATTTTCGACGACATGTTAGGAGAAGACTAAGAAGAAATTAAACTGTGGTTCACGCGCAAAGGGCATCACCGTAATGCCAGTGTCGTTTACATCACCCAAAATTTGTTTCAACAAAGTAAAGCCCATCGCACCATCAGTCTCAATACGCATTACGTGGTCTTGTTTAAAAGCCCTCGAGATAAATCGCAAGTGCAAGTCTTAGCCAATCAGTTAGGAACGCCTTGGCTGACTCAGGCGTACGACGATGCCACTCAAACTCCACACGCCTATTTACTCGTCGATTTGAAACCTACGACTCCCGAGGATTTGCGATTTCGTACCCACTTGTTTCACCACTGGGGCCAAGACGGAGGGCCTGTCCTGTACACATCTCCGTCCTCGACTTAATTTCACTCCACATAAAAAATCTATAAAAACCTCAGACCTTTTTCGTCTGTCTCACACAGTGTGAACATGACGTCCCTTCAGTCGCATCTTCCCGTAAAATTGATTCGTGCCTTGTATGCCATCAGTCGAGAAAAAAATCCACAAACACGAGCTCGTGTCTTAGAAGCTAGTCTCAAAGAAGTCTTACGATGGTTCACGGTGACGGCACGTCAAATACTCCAAGGAATCATTCAGATTCCTCATCAAACCAAACGCTTTTTCGATCGAAACAAAGTCGCTTTGGTCCAACTGTCCGATCCCCGTATCGACACTCAAACCAAAAAACAAATCATTTTGAAACCTGGAGGGAGCGGTACTCTAGGAGGAGTCATCATTCGCTCTCTCTTAAGATGGGATCCTAATGCCCCCAAAGTTATACCCAAGAAAAAAGTCCAACGAAGCCCCAAGAAGAAAAAGAAAAAGACCAGGTCCCCAAGGAGAACTTCTCCAGTGGCGGGACCCTCCTCTGATCAGACACCACCACCCCGGAAAAAGAAAAGAAGCCCCCAGAAAAAGAAACAGAGAAAAAGTCCCCAGAAAAAGAAAAGCCCACAGAAGAAAACTAGTCGCAAGAGAGGCACTTCGGCCAGGACGCAACCTTACACTCGCAAACCACGATCTGCCACGGCAGTGACTGCGTCTCTGGCATCCTCACGTTCATCCACTTCTCCGTTGATGACACCAAGAACTGAAGAGTACTTGGAGACGTTGATTACACCAAGAACTTCTCCGGTGATGACCCCAAAAAGAACTTCCCCAGTGGCAGGACCCTCCAATTTAGTGGCAGTGGCTGCTGCTCACAAAGTACCATCTCCCAAAATCAAAGTCCAAGAAAGATCGGGCATGTTACAAAGTTTACTGGATTTGTCCAAGCAAGAACTGGCTCGATTTAGTCCGTTGCGTACCCCTGCACGACGTGTCATGCCTGTCCTCAAACTGATACGACGTAAAGACAATCAGTGGCTACGCGTTCCAGTATAAAAAAGGCCTGTGGCCAAGTCGGGGGTATCAGTGTTTTTTGGCACTCCTGAAGACTCAAAGATGTCACCCTCCAGAAAACCCCAAGGAAAGAAAAGGAAAGGACTACCACCACGTTTAGTCAAACATGGGGACATGTTATCTGTCCTGTCCAAAGCTTCTCCACCTCTACGAAAAAAACTCATTCAATCGGCCTCCAAAGAGGTCATCAATACCGTGTGTGAATGTTGTTTGAAGGTCTTGAAAGGCACGATCCCTTTGTCCAAACACCAGAAACAATGCTTAAGCAAACATCGTCACGTTCTTCGCCAAATGGTTCAAAAGAAAATTCCCATTCGTCAAAAGAAGAAGATGTTGGTCCAACGTGGAGGCATTTTGCCTCTCTTGTTAGGCCCCATACTGAAAGGAGTCTTGGGAACCATGTTGGGAGGACTGGTGGGAGCAAGATAAAAAGGCCCTCGGAAGTCCCAAGATCTCAGAATCGACCCCTGACAACCCCATGGAAGGACGAAAACTAGGTTTAGTACCTTACAAACGATGGATGGAATATCATCGGTGGCAAGAACAACGCACCCCGCATTTACCTTCCAATCCCAATTTGAGTGAGATGTCCCAGTTACAACACGAATTGCAGTCCTTGATGGATCGCCAAGATTTGTCCGAAACAGAAAAATCGCAAAAGTACGGTCAACTCTTGCAACGACTGCAACTCTTTCACCAGAAAGCTTTAGACGAAACAGCTCTACCCAATCTGAAAGATTTTAAGACCTTGATGAAAAGTCCAGCTCCATCATCACTACCACCACCACTACTACCATCCCCAGGGGTCACCAGAGATGCTACCCCACGAAGACCTGAGGAAGAAGAGATGCGAGAAGTGTTTCAAACACCGTCAGCAGCTCCCATTTCGAGTAAGATTGCAGCATCCTTGTTGACCCCGTCCCCCACACCCCAACGAGAAGAAATGAAAGCTTGGGTTAAAAAGATGATGTCCACTCCTCCTTCGACAGAAGTGAAAAAGAAAGAAGGGAAACCAGAAGTGGAAAAAGAAAAGAAGACCAAAGCCATTCCATTGCCACCTCCACCACCACCACTACCTTCGACTTCTACTCCCGTAGCCCATCGGACACGTAAATCCGTTTCTAAACCACCCTTTCGACCCACCCAAAGTAGCATCACCGAAGAGTGGGTGACATATTAACACACCAAAAAAATGGAAAAAGTCTTAGCCAGCATTTACTACGATCCCTCCCATCCTGCAGGTTACGCAGGAGTTCAAAAATGGTATCGTGCTGCCAAAAGGCGACTGAAAAGTCTCCGTTTACCTCAAGTGCAACGATGGTTACAAGAACAAGCTACCTACACTTTACACAAACCCATTCGACGCAAGTTTGCCAGAAGTCGCACCCGAGTGGAAGGCATCGATCATCAATGGCAAGCCGATTTAGCCGATGTCTCTCATTTGGCCAGCTACAATCGTGGCTACAAATATTTGTTTTGTGTCATCGACGTCTTTTCCAAATTTGCCTGGGTCGTGCCCTTGACTTCCAAATCCAGCAGCGAGTTAGTGCGAGCTCTGCAACGGGTGTTGAAACAAAGCGGTCGTCACCCTCTTCGATGGCAAACGGACAAAGGTACCGAATTTCTGAACCAAGCTTTCCAAAAAGAATTAAAGAAACGTGACATTCATTTTTTTACCACCGAGAATCCCGAAACCAAAGCCAGCATCGTGGAACGTTTTCAACGCACTTTGAAAGAACGCATGTGGAAATATTTTACGCATCACCACACTCTGAAGTACATCGACATCTTACCTCACCTGGTGCAAGCGTACAACCAATCTTACCATCGAAGCATCGGACGTGCCCCGCAAGACGTGACTCCCGACAACGAAGTGTTGGTGTTTGAGCGCCTGTTTGGTACGTCCCCGACGAGGGCTATCCCCAAGAAAAGTGGAGAGTTGGCCGTAGGAGATTGGGTGCGCATTGGCAAAACCAAACGCACTTTCGACAAAGGTTACTTACCTAACTGGACTATCGAATTGTTTCGCGTCACTGGACGAGTGCATGGCCGTCATCCTACCGTCTATAAATTGGAAGACATGAACGGAGAAGTGCTCAAAGGAACGTTTTATTTGCCCGAGTTACAACGTGTCACCAAAAAAGAAGACGACGTGTACGACATTGAAAGCATTCTCGAACGCAGAACCTGTAAAGTGGGCAAACGACGTGTCAAAGAAGTCAAAGTACGTTGGAAAGGATATCCACCCAGTTTTGATTCTTGGATCGACGTTTCGCAAGTCATCGACTATAAAAAGAAGTGACCATCATGCCCTTTCACACAGCAGACGTAGCTACGTCGACCACTCCTCCTTCACCTAGTTCTTCTGTGCAAGATTTACAAAAACAACCCTTGTGGGTGTGGTGTGGAGAACGTGTGCCTAAAACGCAAATCGTCTTTTTCTGCCAAATCTTCGTGGTGTATTCTGTCATCGGGGCAGCCATCGCCAATTTGAGTTTGCAACAAGGAGACAAACAATTGTGGACCATTTTATTGAGCAGTTGCATCGGTTACCTGCTTCCCAATCCCTCCCTGAAATTCTCCTCGAACGGGAACCACGGGAACATTGTGTCCAGTGCCAGTGCCAGTCACCACTCCAACAACAACCACAACCAGAACCCCATTTTGGGCGGAGACACGCCTCTGACGTCCAGTAACCCCTCGGACAACCACAGAACTCTAGAATTATGAGTCACCAAAACCAATTTTACTTAACCTTACCCAGTGACAGTTCCATGGAGGTGTTTCCCCACAACACGTTGTGCTGTTACACGACCAAATTGCCTCAGGCCATCCCCTTAGATCACGAAGCCCATTGGGAAGTGGCTTTAGTAGAAATGATTCACCCCACCCAAGTCCTCAGTGTCCTTCCCAATCAAATTTTTTTAATGTGGAAGTTCATGACGAGCAATTGCAAGAGGAGATGGATAAGAATGTCAAATATGACAAGAAAACCCGTTTACAAAATCAAAAGTACACCACCTATCACTTGTTCATTCCCCCAGGCTATTATTTTAGTGGTCAACATTTGGTCAACACCATAGCCACCAGGTTTAATGGCGTGTTTCAGAGAGCTTTGGAGAATGTCAACAAAAGTGTCACCATGGAGTACCACAAAGCAGCTCGTCGCTTCTCGATGAAATTTGAGCGGAGTAAAATCATGTCCATTTTATTTTGTCCTGAATTGTTTGACATGTTGGGCGGAGACATGAACATGAGAACAACCATACTCAATAACAACGAATTACCCATCGTTTACGACAACGAGTCTTTTAGCAAGTTATTTCGTACCCCAGTAGAACTGAACCAAGGACTGAATTTGATGTTCGTGTATTCCGATGTGGTGGAGTACAACGTGGTGGGACACACCTCCGTACCGTTACTGCGTGTCATTCCTTTCAAAGTAGATTCTGCCGCGAACGCTGACGAGGAAGGTGGAAACACTTACCACGTCCACCGCGAATTTGTCCATCCTCACTATTTGCCCGTCAGCAAGTCGTATTTGGACACGGTCAACATTACTATAAAAGGAGATTTGGGACAAAATATTGCATTCACCAAAGGAAAAGTCACGGTGAAACTCCATTTTAGAAAACGGTTCTCTCACGACTCGTAAGTCATGTATCCAGTGTACCGAGGGGTTGCTCGACAGCGAGGACACGGTTTAGGAGATATGCTGAAATCGGCCTTTCGTTCGGTGGCTCCGGTGTTGAAACCGATGGTGACACGCGGATTGCACGCCTTGAAAGATGCGGCACTGACGCAAGGCAAAGAATTTCTCCAAAATGTCATCATCGACAAACAAAACCCTAAAGAAGCCTTCATGAGGGCTGGCAAAAATGTCTTGCTGCAAACGGGCAAAGACATTTTGGGCCGACGAGACACACCTATAAATGCCCTGCACGCTACCGAGTCAGGCATTCAGCAAGGACAAGGCAGAAAGAGACGACGCAGAAAACACCCTTTCACCAGACTTCAAGCTAGAAAGGCCAAGAAAAGAAGAACCGTTCGAGACTTAGACGTTTTCGATTATTGAGACACAGCAACAAAAAAAAATGACGCACCGAGAGTCTTGCGCCTGTTCCAAGACAGAACTGGATCTGTTTGCCATGCCACCCACCATGATGACCATGCAAGAATCCCAGTGGGTGGAATTTCATCCCGTCTCCTCATTGACCGATTCCGCTCCCATCGAGTTTGAAATCAAAGGACAGCCCGAAGATTACATCGATCTGAATAGCAGTTACTTGTACTTGAAAGTCAAAGTTCAAGATAAGGATGGAAATGCTATAGACACTGAGCCAGTAGCTCCCGTCAACAATTTCATGCATTCCTTGTTTAACGGAGTGGACTTGTACTTGAATAACAAACTAGTCAGTAGCAGCATGGATACTTACCCTTATCGAGCGTACCTGGAAAATCTCTTGACGTACGGAATAGACGCCAAGAACACTCATCTCAATGCCTGTGTGGTATGGGAAGCTGACGAAGCAGGCAAATTTGAAACATTCGAAACTAATACAACCAAAGACAACAATGATGGATTTGTAGAACGAAGAGACAGAATCAAAGATGGAAAGAGTTTAGAACTGATGGATCGTTTGCATTTGGACATGTGGTTGCAAGAGAAATATTTGCTAAACGGAGTGGATGTCCGCCTGAGACTGAATCGTAGCAGTGCCGCTTTCCATCTGTTGTCTAATGCTAACGATTACAAAACTGTCATCCAAGAAGCCAGACTCTACGTGCGACGTGTGGAAGTGTTACCTAAAGTAGGTAACGACATCAGTCAGACGTTGAGCAGAACGACCGCCAAGTATCCGATCCGACGAGTGGAAGTGAAAACCTTCACCATTCTTAGGGGACAGCGATCTATGATCGAAGATCATCTGTTCCAAGGACAGCTACCCAAACGTTTGATCCTTGGTATGGTCTTGAATGAAGCCTTCAACGGAGCTGTCGATAAAAATCCTTTTAACTTTCGACACTTTGGCGTGTCCAAGATCGAAGTCAGTCGCGATGGCAAGACCTTGTGCACCCGACCTTTCGAACCTAAATTTGGTGACGGGAATTATTTGAGGTCGTACTTGTCCCTGTACGAAGCCACCGGACAGTTAGGAACCAACACCAGTCATGGCATTACGTACGAGGATTATGCAGGAGGCTATGCTTTGTGGGCTTTCGATTTCACTCCAGACCAAGGCAGCGACGAGGGACATTTCCACCCTATAAAATCTGGCCAGATTCGTGTGGAAATTCAGTTTGGAAACCGAGACCCTGATGAAACGGTGAACGTCATCCTGTATGCAGAATTCGATAATACCATAGAAATCAACAGTTTGAGAGAAGTCATTCTAGATTACTAGAAGCCATGGAAGACTGTTATCCCTCTTTACCTAGTGGAGAAACTTTAGAGATGAAATGTGAGGAGACTGTGAAAGAAGAATCCCAAGACAAAGACGAAGAAGATATCATGATGAAGTCAAGATGGCCAGAACAAGAAGCCCATTTAGTCTCCTGTTTTGCCAAACACTTGGTCGAAAAAATGACGGAATTGATCAAGAAAGAGTGCTATGGATGTCAAAACGATCATCCCAGTCAAATTCAACACGATAAATGCCTGATGTTGAGTCAAGAAGAAAAATTGGACGAGTATCTGGACGAAGCTTGGAGTCTCATCTCGGACGAAGACGTGTTGCATCAGTGGTATAAAGACTTGCGTGAACATTCTTGTCCACCATTAACCACTCAAGAGATCCATCGTATCGAAGCTCTCCTGAATCAGAGTGAGGAGACGAAACGAAGAAACGGTTATTTGTCAGACATTTTCAAGCAAAAAGTCAGGATCGAATTGACGACTTATTATTACCTGTGAAGAAAAAAAACACACAAATGGATACCTGGGAACTTTATTACCTTTTGAACCACAGTTCGTATACGGCTTCTTGGAATCCTGTCGTCTGTGCTAAAGATGAACTCCCTCATCGCAAACCTAAAGACCATCAAGCTTACGTGATCAACACGGACGACAGTCATCTTCCAGGAACCCACTGGGTAGCCGTCTACTTTCCTCAAGAAGGATGTGTGGAATATTTCGATTCGTACGGATTGCCCCCTTTGGAAGACGATATCGTTGACTTTATGAGAAGAAATGCTCAGACTACCCGATTCAATAATGTGAAATTACAAGGCACAGATTCCTTGGTGTGTGGACAATATTGTGTGTATTTTCTGCATCATCGCAGCCTGGGTTATTCCTTAGAACATTTAGTGACTCATTTCGATCCTAATTCTTCTTCAAGAAATGATGTGAAAGTAGATCGATGGTTTTGTGACCATTATGCTTATCTTTTGTCTCAAGCTAGGAAACGTAGTGTCCATCAATGGCCTAATGATTTCCAACAGTGGAAATCACAACGTTGTCAGCCCTGTTTAAAGTAGAGTCTGAATTGAGAATAATCTTTGTCATTTTTTTGAAGAAAAAAAATGTTTGATGTTATCATGTTGGGTTATTGTTAAAAATGTTAGAAATGTTGTCGTTTAGTGTTAAGTGATTTTTGAATAAATTATGTTGTGTTTTGAAAAAAATGCCTTTGTCTTTTGTTTAGCTATAAGAATGTTGGATTCATGCTCTTTAATTTCTTACTATCCCTCTCATGACACTCACTGAACGTTGCGGCTCGAAAACCGTGTGGGGGATGTTTTCCTTCACGTCCACGCTTTGACTTTAAGAACCGGGGTTGTTTCCAGTCTAACCATCCATTGTCGACTCATCCTCCTACGAAGATGTGCTCCAAACTAGCTAAGTTCAACGAAGCCTACGTGAATTTGCATAGGGTCAGACACAGTCTGATACCGAAGCCAGAAGAAACAGAGAATGTGAGAATGTTAAAAGTCACTGAAGACCTGATAGAAGAGCTCTTCAGAGAAGAAGTGAACAGGGAGAAAGAAGAATGGACAGAGAAGTACAGACTTCAGAGACAGCAGCAACAACAGCAGCAACAACAACAACAACAACAACAGCAGCAGCAGCAACCTGAAGCTGACAGAGGCTTTGTCGATTGTCGTATCGACACCAAAGAGTTCTTCTTCTCTTTCCGAAGAAGCAGACCTATCGCCAGAAAGTCTATCCTCAGAGGACATCGCATTCTTAGAAACTAAAAAAAGATTGCCATAGCAAACAAAAAAACAGCCCTTTTCAGGTCTACCCCAATACTCTAGAAAAGAAATAACCATCCATTTGCCAATGTGTATAGGTAGAGTAGTGTGAAAATAAACACTAACTCTTTTTAAAAAAATGTGAGGGTATGTGATTGTGTATAGGATTGTGTGTTTGTAAGTGCTCACGTACGTTGGTGTGGATAGTAGATTAAAATAATGTTTTTTTGGTGTTTGAGGTGTAGATTTGGGGTTAGATTGTATTGATTTGTGTATGTAAATAGTCTATTGAAGTGATTTATAAAAAATTTTAAAATAGTGATGGGTAGCATAAAAAGTGAGTGTTTCTTTTAGGTCCGCGCGTTGTTGTTTTTTGGTCATGATCTAGGTAAGATCAATTTTATGTTTTTAGGGGGATGTTTTCCGTCACGTCCGCGCTTTCACTATAAATTGAAACTCGCTGGGCAGTCTAGCTACCCTTGTTGATTGATCAACACAAGAATGAATAGCAGAATAAGCAAACTTCTTGAACTCCAGATACATCTGGAATATGTCAGGCGCATGTTAAATGAACTGGCCGCGGAGGATATAGTAGAAGAGGAAAGAATAAAGAAGAAAGAGGAGGAGAGAAGACAGAGGGAAGAGGAGGAAAAGAAAATAGGAGAGAGGATGTCGTACAATATTCCCGAGACAGAGGATTGGGGTGATGAAGCGAATCATCCTCCCTCTGCGCTCCCCAGAAGAAAGATGAAAGGAGACTGGGGAAGAAGATGCGTGTGTGGCGCCAGGCCAGGAAGGTGCCATCATTAGATAGGTGCATCTGGAGTTTAAAAAAACAGCCCTTTTCAGGGCTACCCCCAATACTCTAGAAAAGAAATAACGATCCATTTGCCAATGTGTGTGTGTAGGTAGAGTAGTGTGAATATAAACACTAACTCTTTTTTTAATAGTGTGAGGGTATGTGTTTGTGTGTTAGTGTTTGTAAGAGCTCAGGTATGTTTGTGTGAATAGTAGATTATGGGTTTCTTAGCGTATGTGGAGAGTATAGTTTGGGTTTTATTATATGAAATGAGAAAAAGTGGGGGATGTTTTCCTTCACGTCCGCGCGTTGTTTGGTCATGATCTAGGTAAGATCAATTTTATGTTTTTAGGGGGATGTTTTCCATCACGTCCGCGCTTTCAGTATAAAACTAACAGTGTTGGCCATTGGAGCCCATTCTACAGAATAAGCAAACAAGAAGATGCCAGCAGCTTCAGCTTTATACAACGATCTTATGGGAAGTTGGTATTGGATGGTGGATGGACTGAGTGTAGCAGAAAGGGTTGAACAGGAATGGAGGTATGCAGTGACAAAAGACTTCGTCTCAAGACAAGTAACCAGCCTCCACTTATCCGTAAATATTGTAAAAGAAATGATAGAGGATGAGGAGAAGAGAATCAGAGGTTTAATTAACCCACCGTATGTGAAAGTGGGTAAGTTAAAAGAAGCGATAGTTCATGTGACGAGTGCAAGGTGCTTTCTAGAAGACATTGTAGAATGGACAGATTGGTCTTTCGCGAAGTGGGGGTTAGACAAACTTAAGAAAGCGGAAGAAGTAATGAGGAATGTGCTGACCGAAGAGGTCAAGAAGATCAAAGAAAAGTGGTCAAAGGAAAGAAAAGAAGAAGAAAATAGAAAATAAAAGGAAGAACTAGAAAAACTAAACGCAAACTGGATGAAAATCCAAGAGAAGTTCCGGGCCATGGGTCACTCGGACAGGATGCCGGAAACAGAAAAGAAGAAGAAGAAAGGAATGATGGACAAAATAAGAGGATGGTGGAAGAAGTTAAGAAGTTAGAAGAAGAAGAAAAACCCAAAGGCCCTTTTCAGGGCCAGCCATATTTCTCGAAAAGAGAATGACTTTTGAATTGCCTACCCCTTTCTTAAAAAAAAAATTTTTTTAAAAAAAAAAATCCCATATTCAATTCCCCTTGTCCCTAAACAAGCCCAAACTCTATTCCCCATGTTAAATTCCCCTTGTACGTAAAGTGACCCACGATTTATTCCCATGTTAATTCCCCTTGTACGTAATCTGACCCACGATTTTTCGCCATGTTAAATTTCCATTGTACGTAATCTGACCCAGGGGTCTCTGTAATGCTAATTTCCATTGTACGTAATGTATCCCTACTTACTACTGTTGATACTTAATTAGGATTAAATTAGTATAGGTTACACTTAATTAGGATTAAATTAGTATAGATTACACTTAATTGGAATTAAGCTATTAGAGAGGGCCTGACTTATAACTGATATCTACATGAACTTGAGTACTTTCAACTTCATTAAGTCTTTATCTCGCGTTGTACTATGTATGGCACAAGGAAAACATAATGACAAATAGGCTTCGCTATTTGTACTGTAAATTGTGAACAACTTATCCATTGTAGTTTAAAGTGTGCCAATGGTATCTGCTGGCTGACAGTCATCCGTACTTAGTAATCAGTTTGATACAGAGTTCATGCTGCTGATTGACAGTCAGCCCTACTTACTGATCAATTTAATACAGAGTTCATACCCAATCTGTTCAGTGTAAACATCACCCAGTGCACAAGTTAGATTATAAACCGAAAAGAAAGACCTGAGGAGATTGCTTATTCCCCAACGTTTAGAGTCATCTTTAAAAGACTTGTGTTTGACCCAAAAGTGTTCACACAATCGATCACGAAACAATCAATCAATTGAAATCATATTCTTAAAATGTTAATGTTCTGTAGTTATCTTCCTTTATAATAAAAACCTGTAAAATGAATAAGTACACTTTTCGTTTATAAACAACGAACATAAATATTTACATAATGTAAAACTGAATGACTACTTTTGACATTGTATTTAGTGTGCGAAAACGTAAAGTACTCTATTCATTACTGTCAAGAGAAGGGTATTTTCACACGCACATGATTCGATACTGCTAAGAGAAGGGTATTTTTCACACGAACACTATTGAGTACTGTTAAGAGAGGGAATTGTTAACGCGTACACGATTGAGTACTGTCAACAGAAGGGTATTGTTCACACGCACAGGGTTCATTCCTGTCAAGAGAAGATTATTGTTAACACTTACACGATTCATTACTGTAAAGAGATGGGTATTGTTCGCATGAACACGATTGAATACTGTCAAGAGAAGTGTAGAATATTCTTCGCTGTCAAGAGCAAGGTATGGTTCACGCTTACGCGATTTACTACTGTCAAGAGAAGGTATTAATCACACGTACACGATTCATTATTGTCAAGAGAAGAGTATTGTTAACACGTACACGATTCATTACTGTCAATAGAAGGGTATTGTTAACACGTACACGATTCATTATTGTCAATAGAAGGGTATTGTTAACACGTGCACGATTCATTACTGTCAATAGAAGGGTATTGTTAACACGTACACGATTCATTATTGTCAATAGAAGGGTATTGTTAACACGTACACGATTCATTATTGTCAAGAGAAGAGTATTGTTAACACGTGCACGATTCATTACTGTCAATAGAAGGGTATTGTTCACATGTATACGACTGAGTACTGTCAAAAGAAGGGTATTGTTCACACGTATATGATTCACTATTGACCAGAGAAAGGACGTATACGATTCACTGATGTCTAGAGAAGGGTATTGTTAACACGTACAAGATTCATTACTGTCAATAGAAGGGTATTCTTCACACTTTCCACTTGTTATCTGAAGCTTTTCGACTTGTTTCAGATCAGGGGCCTTGCGTCCAGACTGCTTTCCAAATAAAAGATCCTGATATCGTTTTTCAGCTGCAACCAAGATATCACAGTCTACGTCATGGATAATGCTAAACTCTTTCGGGTCAACGGTAAACTGTTCCGTGAAGTTTATCCATTCTTTTGGCATGGGCCAAGGGGCACCGGGAGCTGCTACAAATCCCTGAAATGAAAACAATACAATTTTCTTTTGCCATTACGGTTTGTGTGGTCGTTTTGGTCATTTCACCATGAATTTTGGCCATTTGACTTCACATCTCCTATTGCCGTTTATCCAAATGGTTTGCATCAATTTTGTAATGACTTGCTATAAAAGAAGTACTGTTCACTTTTAATCTCGTTTTTTTTTCTCTCTTTCCTTTTGTTATTTCCCTGTCTTTCTTCTTCGTTTTCTCAACTTTACTCACTTGCCCAACACATTTTCATTCCCTCTCCTTATCTTTATTTTCTTTATCTTCATTTTTACCAACTCCTTCGTTGTTCATATTTGCATTTAACGAAGATTGTCTCCAATGTAAGTATTCAATTGTTTAAATTCGGTGTCATTACAACTCAATGTCGTTCGCGATATATATATATATATATATATATATATATATATATATATATATATATATATATATATATATATATATATATATATATATATATATATATATATATATATATATATATATATAAACCAAGAACCAAAGCTGACACTTTACATTGTTATTGATTCAAACAGATAGGAGTCGTGGACCATTTTATTGTAATTACAAATAAGCTTACAAAATAGTTATCATATGCTACTGTAATAAACAACTTAATTTTTGTTTTGCTTTTAAAACTTCACCAAGTCCATCGGATTCAGATTCAGTTTTGAATTATCCCTTGATCATGGAACTGGAAAAATTGAGTTTGCTCATCCTTGCCATCATTGACTATCATCGATTTAACAGCTTGTCATCATGGTGCAAAGACTTCTACGCATGTATTCTTGTGTACATTTATAAAGATTGTCTTGAAATTGCTTTGAAATGTTTTGCGCTGTCATTTTGTATTGATGTTATTGAAACTTAAAAAAATACTTGCTTGTTCTTCTAATTATCTTTGTTTTGTTAATTTGTTAATTTATTCTACTGTAACCTATGTACCAATATCATAATCAATTACAATAGATAGCTTCTCATGTGCCTATTTTGAGTAATATGGCCCAAATACATAGGGTAGTGACCAAAACGGAAACATCGACCTTAAAACAGAGGGAAGACAAATATAACAAGAATAGAAACACAACAAAGTGAATTTGCCTATACATGAGGAAATAGAATTTAATTGCGATCTACCATTTGCCTTTTGTTGCTCAGTGACCTAGCTTGTCCCTCCAGGACAACTCCAACTGGTAATCTTATTAATTTCAGTTTGCACAACTTAACAGGATTTGGTTTGAGAGATCGAACACTGTAAAAGTGTTAGAAAGATTAGGTAGCAATTCACACGTCCTTAAATACACGACCATGGTTATTTTAATCCTTATAATTCCAATTTACTTCCTTTCTCATATCATATAAGTGGATTTCATCAACAAAACATTCACTTTTCGGTAGCTCGAAGTTTTCTTTCGTTAACCTCTTCACATCAACAGAAAATATAGCTCCATCTTCGCTAGAGTAGATTCGTCGATTCTTTAAGTAAAACAGAGTAGAATGCCAGACAGGATCATGATAATGATCTAAGACATTTTGTTTTGGTAATTTTTAAAAACAAATGGTGGTATGTATATTTCATCTGTAATGCTTGATGGCTTTTCTCTATGATTGTATGTTATGTATAGATGTATTTTGTAATTGACCTTAGACCAAAATCAAGTTCATGGACTACCTGACTAGTGACATTTCTTTTGTAAACAACATGATACTTAGCTAATATTTCTCTATGATTGTAGATTAAATATTCAGATTATTATTAATGGAGGTAAACATGCTTTTATTCTATATGAGTGTAGGACATTAGTTTTTCACTTGGAAATTCCTAAGTTGTTGACAGCTTTGAATATTTTAGAAAGTTAGTTAGCCCACATCTTGTACTGTGTCTTATCTTTACATACTTAATGTTGTTTACTTGATTACTCATTTCTATCCTAACATTCGAATTGGAATCAGTCTTATAGTTGTGTTCAGTTATTAGTTTCGGTGGATTCAATTATTTAAATTACTCATTGGAACTATAAAGTGCTCATTAATGCTTGTTGGACTAAATCATTAATTTGCAACAGTAATGAATTCAGTCAAGGACATTTTGGATTATATTCCTGTGATAAATCTAAAGACTGCCACGTTCCAAGCCATTAGTACATTCGAGACTACAGGCACATCAACACATTCAATAGTGTTACTTATTTGGAATGCCACTGGAATTCAATTCGAACTTTAAACATTTGGACTTTTGATTGAATATTTATGACTATTTGGGATTTAATTCACAATACTGTAAGTTCCTTATGGAACTAGCTTTTGTAATTATTATGGTGTAAAACGTTATGTAGATAATGCTTCAAATCCAATTCCGAGGAAACAGGGAGCCGAAAGTAGTCTGCATAATTTACCTAAGTGTACAACATTCCAGATCAGTATCACGTGACCGTTGATATCCAATCAGATTGTAGAAAACTCGGTCAATTCATACAAATTGGAATTATAGTTTTAAACTGGGCAGCAGGTGTAATTGAAACAGTTTCAGATGCTAAAGGTGTATAGCAACAGCCGGATTACGTTTCGTAAGAATAGCTATCGTTGTGTCTCTGCCTTTGGCTTTTATCGTTGTGGCTCTACCTTTGGCTTTTATCGTTGTGGCTCTACCTTTGGCTTTTATCGTCGTGGCTCTACCTTTGGCTTTTATCGTTGTGACTCTATCTTTGGCTTTTATCGTTGTGGCTCTACCTTTGGCTTTTATCGTTGTGGCTCTACCTTTGGCTTTTATCGTTGTGGCACTACCTTTGGCTTTTATCGTTGTGACTCTACCTTTGGCTTTTATCGTTGTGTCTCTACCCTTGGCTTTTATCGTTGTGAATAAGATTTGTTGCATAAGACTTCCAGAAGTTTTAAAGCTTGATGAAATAGTGACATACGCCATTAGTAAATTGAACAGTGTCGACTTATTAAGCGTAATGATCAATGACAATGAAATTATATATGATGAGTTTATTTTATTTATCAACGATAACAACAAAAAGAAACAAACACTGCAGAAAACAAGATATTGTGGATTTGGAATTTTGTTTGACTTGAACATAGAAATACAGCAAAACGACCAATAGAAATCAAGCCCGTGAATGATTTCATCATAACAATTACCGGCTCGTACAATACGAGATTTCCTAAGACATGTTAGAGTTGTTGAAGTTGACTGGTTTAACAGAGATAACCAAAACAAAAACAGGATGATAGAAGATAAACGCTACTGAATGTACGATTAAAGCTCCAACAATATCTTACGATTGATTTGTCTGTAAAAAATATGTGTGAGTGTGATTTGGATTTTTAACATAGCTTTAACAATTTTAGTCATATCGCTACGACGACTGCATTGGGCAGTTTATAGTGATGTCTAGCACTGAGGCACCCAATCACATTATACTCACACCAGGCCGACAATTCCTAACACCTACCTGAGCGCCAATCGAAGCAACTGCTAGTAACATATTTAAGTATTTGGTATGACTCGGCTGTATTTCGAACCCGCAACCTTCCGCATCCGAGGCGTGTGCCCTAACCACTTAGGTCACCGGAGCAGCTACTACTTTGGGTAATAAAATGAAAACTATGCAAGATATTAGATTTACTGAATGTTAAAGCAGATATGTGTTACAAAAATACATCACTAACATGAAGTGGTTAATCACATCGGTGCAGTTCAAGGTAGTATTGACGAAATATACCAAAGGGTTACACCAATGATCTAAGATTTCAATGACTTTGAACAGCCATTTACAACAGATACGGATGAAATCAAAACGGAAATAGACAAAGCAATGCCCTCTATATTTGGTGGTAGCCCACATGTACTTGAAACCGAAATAAAGGAAAACGTAGAGACATTCAAATCAGAATCGAATTCAAAAGTGATATCACGATATTTATCGCTTTACTAGATTTGCTTTGTATCAAATCAATATAATCCAAATGGTATAAAACTAATTTTAAAGGGTTTAGTTAGAGAAATTTTATACATTGGAAAAGGTGGATCTGACGAAGAACAAGTTTGTATTTAATTATGCCTCGTCAACCTCTCATGAGAACACATTACACAGACATGGTGCTATTTTAATTACGATGAATATGTCATTCAAATAAAGGAATTATATTTATATACCCTTTTAAAATTTGAAATATGATTTATACATGTTAGATATTGAAGTTATTTCCATGGTTGCAAGCAACGTATTTCCTATTTATTAGAACTAAACAAAATATTGTTATTATTCTTAAAAGGTAACACGGTATTTTATGCGTGCGATTAAAATTTAAAATATCTGCCCCATTTCCGTCTGATAAAATAAAACGGCTGGAAGATGCTTTCGATCATATGCTTCTATTCATAACGCAACAGGAACACGTGATTTGCACGATTCTCATGCATGTACTCACATAGAAGCTACTGTATAACTTAAGAACCAAGTCAACCTAAATTAAATAATTAATATCAACCTTTTTACTATAAAGTCGGATGCGGGAGGACGTGGGTTCCATCCCCGGCCGAGCCATACCAAAGACTTACAAAAATGGTTCAAACAGCTTCCTCGCTTGGCGCTCAGCATTAAGAGGTTAGTGTTTGGACAGGTCGGCCTGGTGTCCGGATAATGTGACTGGGTGGGACATGATACTACATGTCTGCGACAGGATGCCCCAGTGCTAGACATCACTATAAACTGTCACACTGCAGAAATCGTAGGATATGACTGAAAAATTGTTAAAGCTACGTTAAAAATCCAAAACACACACACACAAGTCAATTAAGAGTACATATCCACTGCACTTGTGATGGGTGTTAATGTGCATGTTGCTTGCCGGAGGATTCTTAATGTCGTCTGCATGACTGTCGTTTCGTACACACGCGATGCACCGGACATCTTCCACGGTTCTTTTGTTTTTCTTTGTTTGTTTGTTTGTTTGTTTGCTTTTGTTGGGTCATTTTGTAAAATTAATGGGAAATTAAGCAAATAATACTTCCCCAAATCTCAATTGCAAAGCTAAGTCCTAATATATTGATTGCAACAGAAAGGTGTGTGTGTGTTTGTGTTTGTGTGTGTGTGTGTGTGTGGTTTGAGCTAATAGTCAAAGAGTTGCTAATAATTTAGTTCTTAACAGTCTTGGAAAGCTTTTGAAAGACATCGCTGTATCCTGATACTTAAAGAAAAATTACTACAACACTTTCATTGCATGCATTTAGTTTTATTTTTCGTTATTGCTTGTCCATCGTTATTGTTTGTCAATCGTTATTGTTTGTCCATCATTATTGTTTGTCCATCGTTATTGTTTGTCAATCGTTATTGTTTGTCCATCATTTCCAATAAAAGAGACTTACAATAGATGCTGAAGGAGGGAAATGTGATCATGATGGATCATCATTCCGAGACTGAATTAGACCATGGTCTATCTGTACCAAAGTAAAAGTAATTTGTTTATGAGTGATAACTACGGCAAACTTTTCGAGGTAGAAAGGAACAAAACTAAATTAAGGAAACTAGCGTTTATCGTTTGACGTTTTGAAATATCTATATGAGTAGTCCTACGAAAGTACAACACACAGATTTCAGAGAAAGTACAATTTTTGGATGTATTTTACATCAATGACAAAAGAAGAAACAAGAAAGAATGGAATCGGAGTTTTGAAGAGAATCATGTTGATCCTGATGAACCGAAAGGAGAAATTTTAAAAATAAAAACAACAGACACAAACTTTTCAAGCATTTACAATTTCCTTTTCAATACAAGATGCTTATTCTTCCGGACCTTATTGACTCTGACATGAGTTTGTTCATTTTGATGATGCTATGCAATTTGCATTTGTATGACCTTAAAAAATTCATATTTTGACAATTATCGTTTTCACTGAATAAGAAATGCTCTTTTAGACTTAAAACTTCTTTTCATTGCACGTTTGTATTCCTTAGCACTCTGTCTTTACATCTTTTACAGCTTTTACCTTTTTCCTTAACTGTAAGCCCATTTAATTCATCCTTTAAAAAAGTCTAAACTCTTTTCAGTTCATGCTTGGGACACCATATATGTTATCTTTGAGATAGTTGCTAGAGTTGAAAGATATAATTACTAAAATTATATAACTTGATGTTATCCTTCATGCCACTGTAAACATTTTCCATCTCAACATGGATACCCGATTAATCTCTGTCAGTCATAAGTAATTTAAATCTGTCAACAAATTTGTAGTTCAACTTGCTAAAGCAAAGATGGTATATTGATTTTTTGATAACCTTAAATTAAAGTTTAATTGACTTCTTTAATTTTATTATTTTTCAAACGGAATAATTTCAAGCCAGCGTCTATAATTGTCCTCCTGGAAAACGATCAGTGTTTTCGTCTTATACAAATGATAAACTTCATATTTTTATTTTTTCCTCAAACGGAATTAATATTTGTTTAAAGTAGACCGTTGTTTATCAGTTAGACAAATCTTTCTCGAAATCATATGCTTCTTTTTGTCTCAATTTTGTATTTAACTCGGTGCAGGCTTTCACAAATAGAATTTAATTTTGTGTATCTTTTCTTTAAACTAATATATAAGAATTTAAGTTTTAGTGGTGAGTGACAAATTTATCTTTGTGTTTTAATGTACATACCAGTCATGGTACAGTTGACTTTACACCCTTGCAAATAATTTACCAACTTCTTTTGCTATTCTTCCGGAATCAATTTGTTGAATCTACCGAGTCGTCCTTTATATAGTTATTCTTCCGGAATCAATTTGTTGAATCTACTGAGTCGTCATTTATGTAGTTATTCTTCCGGAATCAGTTTGCTGAAACTACCGAGTCGTCACTTATATAGTTATTCTTCCGGAATCAGTTTGCTGAAGCTACCGAATCGTCCTTGATATATGTACGGTGTAATGTAATCCTCATTTGACTTCTATCGTAGACATCTTATATTTACAACGTAGTTTATTCTGTCTCTAATTTATTCACCAGTTGCCTCTTGGTCCATTCTTAACATTCTTAGACTCTAGGTAGATAATGAAGTATCTTGACCTTGACCTTCTGTACTCGTTACCATGTTATTTCCGTACAATCCGTGTCAAAGATTCGCCTCAGGGTATATATAGGATTAGTACAATTCGTTGTCGACCCCTTATTCCGCTCTCAATCATCAAAAATATGCCACAGTCTTTTTAAGGTTTTCCGGCTTTAGTTCTCAATAGAAGCATTCTGAGTTCACCCTCAACACACCATATGTTAATTCTGTCATTTACTCCATAAATATTGCTTAATACCTTTTTTAACTGATTTAAAATAAAAAAGTAAAACCCTAATATAAGGTATGTGGGTTTTTTTTTTTTTGTATTGTCTTGCTGGCTCTACACATTAACTTAGTCTTCGTGTTTCATAATTGTTCTGGTGTACTGTTTTAAAAAAACCTAGTTTCTTTACTTTGTATGTTTGTTTATGTTACTGAATTCAGGTTTGATAAACATTTAATGACAAGGTAAAAATGAATTCCAAGTTTGTTGTCATAACTTCCACTCTACTGAAATAAAAATAACATCAGATTTTCTCTCTCCCTCTCGCTCGCTCTCTCTCTCTCATAATTTGACAGATTTAATATAGTTTCAGCCAATACCTTGTCTCCCGTTTCCATTATTCCATGTATATTATGTTACTTTTTAGGCTCTTTCAAACAATAACAAGAACAGAGTGAAGACAACAAGCTTTGTACAGTTTAACAAATAATTTATTTCCCTAGAAAAACAAGGTAAAAATAAGAAAAGGAACTTACAATTTTACGATTAAAGTCCAAAAACAATCCAAGAATAATCCAAGAATTAAAAAATAGAAGTCCTAGTAATAAAAAGTCCTAACAAAAATAAGTTCGAATCCCGACGAAATCCAAAATGGAAGGCGATGACGTATGCTGTGGTCATCGTCGTACTGATGTGTCAATAGTTCTTTGCTGAATCACAGAAAATAATATTCCAGTGTTTGAATTCTGTGTAAATTTCGATAACTGTCCTTGTCCAATAATTAATTTAGAGCACAAGTATTTCCAGGAAAAATAATCTCTTCGAATCCAAATAATTAGAAGAGAACAAAATAATTAGCCAAAAACACTGGTCACAACATAAAACACCTGGACATCTCCAGTGTTAAGGCAAGTCGGAAATTCAAACACTGGAATATTATCTTCTGTGGTTCACAGAAAACTGTAGACACGTCAGCGCTATACTGACTACAGTCTACGTCATCGCCTTCCATTTTGGATTTTCGTCGGGACTCGAACTCAAATTCATTAGAACATTATATTACTATGACTATTAATTTTTAATTCTTGGATTATTCTTGGATTATTTTTGGATTTGATTCTTAAAACGGTAAGTTCTTTTCCTCATGTTTACCTTGTTCTTCCAGGAAAAAAAAAATATTTGTTAAATTTTACAAAGCTTGTTGATTTCACTCTTTCTTTGTTACTGTTCATGAGAGCCTAAACACGTGTTATATATATATATATATATATATATATATATATATATATATATATATATATATATATATATATATATATATATATATATATATATATATTTAATTGCGATCATTACTTTTTGCAACTGCTTGGACAGAGAATGAAAGAGATACATATACAGGTATTAGATAGGTGGGTAGGTAAGTATATAGGTAACTAGGTTGGTAGATTAGTAGATATGGCTGAAAAAATCAAACGGTCGTACAAATTATATTCTTCAAAATTATTTCTATCTTCTAAAAACTTTGCATGCGGGATTTTGTGTGCCTCATTTAACAATTACTGTTCCCCGCAATTTACTTTCACATCTGCAACGCGCCGCCGGAAAGTTTCTTTCATAGATCTGGAATTTCCAGGAAACATCTTCCACTCTATTACAAATCCAATAATGCAATCAGTGGTTACAATTTACTCAAATTTAAAACCCAAAATCTATTTCTGTAAATGAAATAAATTTCGAGATATATTCTGGGATTGAAATTTTCCTTATTAAAACAAATAATCCATCAAAAATCTGGAAAAAGGACAATCTTTTTCTATAAATTATTTAGAGCAGCTTGATTTCGTTTCCCTTATTAATTTGTATTTAAACACTGCCATACTTTAAACAAAAGTGGGACATGTAAAATTTCACCTTTGCTGAGATGATGTGTTTTTTATACTACT
Source organism: Sinohyriopsis cumingii (assembly GCA_028554795.2). Taxonomy (NCBI): domain Eukaryota; kingdom Metazoa; phylum Mollusca; class Bivalvia; order Unionida; family Unionidae; genus Sinohyriopsis; species Sinohyriopsis cumingii. The sequence goes on from CM068840.1 coordinate 11,580,711, forward strand.
CAAAGGAGGTGACGTTTAAACTGATTCTACCGCAGCATTATGCACCTGTTTCATAGCCCTTTTGCTAGGACACTGTACAATTTGTAATATCAAATACTATATATCACGTCAAGCACCGATATTAAGTGTTGGTCTGTCTTGCTATTGAACGATAGGTACATTTCTCTGTCTCCCCCTTTTCATTATCAATGCATTAGAGAGGAGGGGTTGATTATAGGGTAGACCGAGTATAGTGTTCTCTTTCGCTAACATGCCCATATCTATGGGCAAGAAAGGGAACCAGACAATGCTTCTTGTTTAATTCAGTCAGAGATCCGGATTACTTGAACGCTTCATCTGTTTGTTTGTTTTTTATCAATGTTTATTATTTTTTTGTTTTCAAGGATACACGTGCTGGGTTTTGTTTATTTCTTTCTGATTGAGCCAGGAGCATCTAAGTGCCCACCATTATTAACATTCAGCCTAACGGGGATACAAGTGACATTTTTCCCAAATTCTGAACTCTTGCACTTTGATAAAGCTTATAATTGTATAATTAACGCAAGACTCGTAACCTTTTTGCCACGTGTCGAACAGCAACAAAAAAAAAAAAAAACATTGTCCATACAAAAGAGATCTTAAGCTTTAGAGAATCATGCAATAAGATAATACTGTGGCTAAAAAGGAGGCCATGAGTTGTAGCGAATCGTGCAATATAATTATACTGTCCATACAAAAGGAGGCCTTGACTTGTAGATAATCAGGCAATAAGATAACACTGTCCGCACTAAAGAGACCTTAAGTAATAGAGAATCATGCAATAAGATAACACTATTCGTACAAAAACAGAACTTAAATTCTAGAAAATCATGCAATAAAACAACACTGTCCGCACAAAATAGGCCTTACGATGTAGAGAATCATACAATAAAATAATACTGTCCGTACACAAAGATACTTTACATTCTGGAAAATCATGTAATAAAATAACACTGTCCGTAAAAAATAGGCATTACGTTGTAGAGAATCATGCAATAAAATAATACTGTCCGTACAAAATAGGCATTACGTTGTAGAGAATCATGCAATAAAATAATAATGTCCGTACAAAATAGGCATTACGTTGTAGAGAATCATGCAATAAAATAATACTGTCCGTACAAAAGAGACCTTAAGTTCAAGACAAATCGTGCAATAAGATAACACTGTCGGGACTAAAGAGACCTTACATTCTAAAACATGATGCAGCAAGATAATACTGTCCGTACAAAACTATGCCTTGAGTTGTAGGGAATCATGAAATAAGACAACAGTCACTAAGATCACTTCCGTTGTAATTGCATTGATAAAAGGAAACCATTAAAAGACCTGAAGAAGATGACATACCATTCTAACACTGTATTAAGTATTATCATGTCAGAAAAATACTACATACTGATTCTTTATTTAAAATCATGGTAACGAAACTCTTGAATCCACTTCAATTAAAGACACCGGTAGAATATTTGTAACGTCAATCTTTTCCTTTAAGAACAAAATGAGTGGTTTGTTAAAAATTAAATGTTCACTTAACCTATTACTTAACAGAGTAGCGACAATGAATAAGCTGGGTATTTTTAGCCCGAAGTTGCGAAGCCAAAATTTAATTATCTCAAAAATACAACATTTTTTGCTCGTTTGTTATTGATGGATAAATTAGCTTGTAGTTAGAAAAGATACTCACTTTCAAGGGGAGTCTGGCTGCGATATATGTGATGTATCCTTCAGAAAATGCCCATTGTGCCATGAAGAAGAATACGGGGAAACTTAGTGACGCCATATTGCATTTGCGATATCACATCGGTTCAGAGTAGATACCCTGCAATTCAATCACTGTTTACACGTACCGCAAACAAGTACTGCATAGATGCAGATACCATTGGGCTCTTAATGTTTTGTAAATAAATGAAACAAAAATTAATTAAGGATTAAATATGCATTTTAGACAGTTTGCATAACCGTTTATTTAAAATATATTGTTTAAATTCTTGCATAGATAGATAGATAGATCTATTACTATGTTAGCATGTATGTGGGTAGGTAAGTACATAGATTATTTTATATCAACGAAAAAATACAAATAGTCCAGCAAAATAATGTTTCTTTTTAAGAACAAAATTTCATATAGCATATTTGCCGCCTAATGAAAGAAATTAATAGCATTCCCACTGATTTGTCATATCAACTCGCTGTGGAAAGATTCATCAACTGGGCTGGAATTTGAAGCGAACATCTTCCGCTCTGTTGTAGATCCAGTAATGCAATTATCGTAACAATGCACATAAACAGAAAGCCATTTAATCTCTTTTCTTCACACGTGGTTTCAATCTTTCGTACATACTTTCTGTAAATACAAGTTATATATAAAATGTGGGAAAATGAAAATTTTACCTCTATATTATTTAGAGTAGACAAATTACTTATAACTGGCTAGTTTTATTTAATAAGATGCAGCCTTGAGGAGACCTGGGTGGCAGAGTGGTCTAGAGGAGCCCTGGGTGGCCGAGTGGTCTAAAGCATTCGACCTTAACCCATCACTGCCACCTCACCTCTCGGCGTGGATTCGAGTCTCGGGCTCGGTCAATGTAGATATGTGAGAAAGATTGCCTGTAGCTTCCAGCGTGTTCGTAGTTTTTTCCCAGGGTTGTCCCCGATCTTCCTCCACCAGTTATAATGACCTATATAGCTATCGGGTGCTGAAATAGCGTAAAGCCCGAAAGAACAACAAATGCAGGTTTGAAGAAAATGGTTCATCTAATTTTCACCTGGCTGAGGTGTAATATATTTTATGTTCACCCATGTAGGTGCTATTTACCATGGTCTCCACCTCAACATTATACTCTTCTGTTTCCAGGTTACTATGTCTAGCACCGCTATTAAAGTCTTAGTGTATCTTGATATCAAATGACAGGTCGACTTCCCTATCTTGTTTAATTGCCTCATAGTTACTACGGTGACATGGCTGGGCTGCATTAAATGTATACCGTCCCGATCTTCCTCCTCTCATCAAGGCACGAGAGAGAGAGAGAGAGAGAGAGAGGGAGAGCGAGAGAGGATAAATATAGGTTAGAGACCCGACCAGAACACGATTCGTGTCCCATTTAGTTAAAAATAACTGAACATCAGCAGCCCCAGCACTTTGCTTGCAGATACACTTCCACACATTGATATTGTATCGGCAGCGCTTTAAGGTCTCAATGGACAGTTTATCTGATGAATTTTCATCCGACAATGACCTATTGCAGAAAAATGGGAATAATTTTACACTGAAGATACTTAAAAAAAAAAAAAGTAATGATTTTTGTAGAAAGCATGCATGTGAGATTTTGACTTCGGCAGTCAGGTTAATCCCTGATACAACTGGTGGATTTTATATTGAACCAATACTGCCACCAACCCCCTCTTATTACATTCATTTTGACAGCAAATAGCTATTTTGAATATTTTCCTGTGGCAAGGCAGCTAAAAGAATCAGTATGTGCCTTATGCATTAATAAAGTTCACTAGTACTATAACAAATTAGCATACTTTTCATCACCCCTCAACCATCTAGATTTTTAGATATTTACCACTGTAGCAGACATGCAAAAATACGTAAGCCAAGTAGGCTGTTCATTTGCAGCCCAAGTTACGCATTTGATCTCCAGTGCTAGTCTGTGACAGGTAGTCACCAACAAGCCAACCCATTTCCAAGCCTAACTGAAAGTAAATCTAAACCATATTACAGATTTAACTTCTGTGTGAATTTATAAATGCTAGGATTAAGATAAATACGAAACTATCCAGCGAGACCTAAGTTCGCAGACAGATAGCTTTATATACCAACATATTGATATCCGCTGGTGTAGCGTAGCAGAACGACCCTCGTAGGAAAATGAACCCATTTTTTTGTAGGAGAATAATTACCCCACCCCACCCCACCCCACACACGCTAATTCGTAGAAAAACTCCCCCATCCTGAGAAAAGTGACCGGGGGAGGATCATTTTTGCTACAGTTCACTTTGTTACAGGAAAGTACATTGAACAAGGAATTAAACTACTGTAACGAGGGGTACAGGGGTTATTATATCGATCGCCTCGCGATCTAATTAAAGAAGATCAAAAGGTATAGCGGCTTTCCTTTAGAAGTCTGACACGTCGTGTATGGCTGACTGTTTGGCAGTATCAAGGAAAATTAAGTATAGATACTGAAGACGCATAGTACTACCTCATTTTCAACATGGATCTGTAGAATCTTGTGCTATTAGGAACTTTGTTTTATAATAATAATAATAATAATAATAATAATGAGGACTTTGTATAGCACCTAATCTTTAGAAGCTCTAAGCGCTTTACAACTTTAGACAACACCTATAAGATAAGAAACATAATAATATTATTACCAAAACAAACATGAAAATAGAAAAACATTTTTGAAAAAAATGAAAAAAATGCTGAGAATATTTCAGGTAGGAAACATTATTAGATCTTTAAGTTTGTTCTTGCTGTCGAAATAAGTGAGTTTTGAGAGCCCTCTTGAATGTGATCACTGTGTCATGCAAAAGAACGCTGTCCATATGACTTTGTTTTCATACTTGGAATAATGAGTATACGATTGTCAGAAGAGGAGCGTAAGTATCTTGCTGGTGTGTACACATGAGTGAGGTCAGATAGGTATGTTGGACTAGAGTCCGACAGTGAAATGTAGCACAGCGAACAAATTTTGTGTTTGATTCTGGATCGAATGGATAGCCAGTGTAGGGTACAGAGCAGCGGGGAGGTGTGCTCTGATCGTGGTACTTTAAGTATGATCCGAGCAGCTGTGTTTTGAACTTTTTGAAGTTTCTGGAGTAGATATTGAGATGAACCAGACAGAATTGAGTTACAATAGTCCAGTCTTGAAAGTACTAATGAATGCATAAGTGTTTTAGTGGCATCAACTGAAAGATATTTGCGAATTGAGCTGATGCGTCTCAGCTCAAGATATGCAGCCTTGCATATGTTCATGACATGTTAGTGCAATGTGAGAGTACTGTCCAGAGTAACACCTAGGTTTCGTACTGATTGTGTGAATTTAATGTTGGCGTTGCTGATATTTATTGTTTTAGGTAAAGGATGTGAATGAGAAAGTCTTTGTGTTGTGATCAGAATGGCCTCAGTTTTATCATCATTCATGTGCAGCTTATTACAAGTCATCCATGATTTCGCATCAGAAATGCACCTCTCTACACCTTGGATGGTAGCATCAACTTCAGTTGGGTGGCTAGTTTTATATATTTGCGTGTCATCAGCGTACAATTGATGAGACACTGGATGATGATCTATCACACTTGAGAGTGACTGAGTGTACAGAATGAAGAGAACAGGTCCAAGAACAGACCCCTGTGGAACAGCACAACATAGATCAACTGGGTTGGAGTGTATTCCATTTGCAGACACAATTTGTGTCCTGTTGACCAAGTAGGACTTGAACCACAGTAAGGCTGTATCATGAATGCCAAATACATGCTGGAGACGGTGAAGTAATATATCATGGTCTATTGTGTCAAATGCTGCAGACAAATCAAGGAGGGTGAGGACTGTAATCTTTCCGCTATCCAATGCAGAGAGAATGTCATTAACTACTTTTAAAAGAGTAGTTTCAGTACTGTGGCAAGGGCGATATGCAGATTGTACATTGCTAAAAAGACTGTTTGAATTTAGATGAGATACAAGCTGGGATAGAACAACCGTTTCTAAGATTTTTTAAATGAATGGGAGATTAGAAACTGGGCGGTAGTTCTTTAAATCGTTATGGTCTAGTGTTGGTTTCTTCAGCAGAGGCTTTACAATGGCAGTTTTGAAAAATGATGGGAATTCCCCAGATGAGAGAGAGGTATTAATAACATCAGTTAGTGAAGGCAATACTGGATCTAAGCACTCAAGCAGCAGTGATGTTGGAACTGGATCAAGTTCACATGACTTTGGTGCACTCTTCACCACGATTGTACGTACGAAATCCATAGAGACAGGTTCAAATGCTGTTAATGGTTGCCGCTCAAATTATGTATCCCAACTGTATGGTGACGACGAGTCAATTGAAATTGTGGTGTCAAGCATATCTCTAATGGTTTGTACTTTGTCACGGAAACAATTTGCAAACATGTCCGGAAGGTCGACTGGAGAGAAGGTAGTTGGAAGTGGTGTTGATTTGTTCCTTGACATTAGCTTGTGAGTAATCTCGAAGAGCTCTTTGCAGCTGGAACTTTCCATGATCTTAGTAGTGTAGTGGGCTGATTTCGCTGCATGGACTATATTTGTGACGTTCTTCTTAGCGACTTCATAGATTTGCTTATGAATAGTGAGTCTGGTGGAAAGCCAGAGCCTCTCAGCTTTACGGCTGTCTTTTTTAGCAGTGCGAAGCTGGTCCCTAACACTGCTATACCATGGAGAACACTTTTTAATTGATACTCTGCACTTGGTAGCTGGGGCATGTTTGTCAAGCAATGAACGCAGAGAGTTATCGAGTTGTTCTGCTGTAGGAGGTAAACAAGTTTTTAGGTTAGCTTAGATGTCGTGCATTAGTTTTGTTCTATTTATCATACGGAGGTTTCTCTTAGTAGCAGATAAAGGTGGAGGGTTAGGGACTGATACGTCAAGATGGCATATAATGCAGAGGTGATCTGATGCAAGGTCATGAGATACCAGGGAGGACTGTAGAATGTTAGCATCAGGTCTATGAAGAATCCAATCTAAAATGTGACCATGTTTATGGGTGGGTTGGTTAACTGACTGTTTGAGGTTGAAAACATTAATGGAATCTAGGAGTTTTGATGTATTTGAGTTTCCGGGACAGTCAAAGTGAAAGTTGAAATCTCCAAGAACAATTAGGTTGCCACCTATCGAATTTCCTTTGTCCAGGAGATTCGGAAACTGCTCCAAAAAGAGAGAGTCATCTAGCTTGTTTTTTCTACTAGGAGGAGGGCGGTATAGGCAGAAAAAATGTACTGACCTTTGCTCCAGTGTGAGTGTGGTTTGGACTAGTTCAAACGATGTATGGTCGAAATTGAATGTTGTGGTGTAGTTCAGACGTTTTATCATGGAGTTCTTTGTGATGACAGCAATTCCACCTCCGCGAGAATTACGGGGGAACGACTTGATGGAGTAACCAGTGGGTGTTAGATCCGCACACTTGGGCTCATCGCTTGATGTTTTTAGCCATGTTTCTGTCAAGAATAATATGTCAACATTTTCGTTGTTGATAAAATTAACTATTTCTGTGCGTTTTTCCGGTGGTCCTACTGATTGGGCATTGAATAATGCAATGCGCAGAGGTATTTCTTGGATACTTGACATAAAGGTTGACGAATTAATTGGGATTTGAATTAGGTTATCTAAATTAATGGTCGAAATTTTTTTAAATGGTTGAGTCGAATTAAGGGAGATAACTGGAATTCTTCTTCCTGTTCTACGCCGGCCAGCTTTGAAACAACGTTTCTTTTTTCGCTTCAGTTTACATTTAGGTAATGATAAATGTAGTCCCAGTTCGTTTAGTCTAGAGCACAATGTAGTGTGGAGAGCCAAGGAGTGAACATTTAAAGCAATTAATGAGGGCCCATCGTAGCATAAACGGGTTGACAGGCGAGTATCACGTGATGGCGGTTTGTTCAAAAACAGTGGAGCAAGACAGCTGAGAAAAAGTCTAATTATTCTCGTTTCCAAAACAAGGAGATGAAGAACACATACGAATTTAACAGCCAATACATAATGAACACAATAACATAGATGAAAACAGGCAACAAGCACAAATATCGTGAAAACGGCACTAAAAAACGGAACAGCTGCTTCAAGCCGGTTAAGCGATAGCGGCCATCTTGTTATTCAACTAGTAACAAAGTACAAAGTATATCCTAATACCATTAGAAAACAGAAAGAGAAATTTCCGGAGAAAGTTTAAAGATTTCAGTGTTCAAGATGACATTCTGTATTTTCGTTCTCTACAGGTAAGTAGTGAAAGGGGTGAGATTAGCGTCAATGGGAATTAGCATTACAAACACCCCCTGGGCGAGATTAGCGTCAATGGAAATTTAACATTAACCACCCTGGGCGAGATTAGCGTCAATGGAAATTTAACATGGGCAAAAAACCCTGGGTAAGATTAGCGTCAATGGAATTTAACATTGGAGAAAGGAAAAAAAAGGAAATATTGAGATTAGCGACAAAGGCATTCGAACAATGGAAAAAAAAAATATCGATTCTAGGGACAAAGGCAATTGAACATGGGGAATAGAGTTTGGGTCTGTCTAGGGACAAGGGGAATTGAACATGGGAATAGAGTTTGGGTTTGTCTAGGGACAAAGGGGAATTGAACATGTTAGAAAAAAAAAACTACTTTAGGGACAAGGGGAATTGAACATGGGATTTTTTTTTTTTTTTTGAATTTTTTATAAAGGGGTAGGCAATCGAAAGGCTATCTCTTTTCGAGAAATGTGGGTGGCCCTGAAAAGGGCCTTTGGGTTTATGTTAATATTAATATTAACATAGACGGCATCTGTCACATCTTCTTCTTCTTCTTAAACTCCTTCTAACTGCAGGTCCATACACAAGTACCCTCTTGAGGCATCCTTGTCTTTCTATGTAAACTCTTCTCATCCATAGACTAGTATCTGTCCTATCAACAACAGTCCACTTGGACCGGACATACATGAGCATGTCCGTCCTAAACATCATGGAAGACACAAGGGTGGATGATTCAGCTGTGGTCCACATCGTGAGGCGACGAGAACAGGTGAATCAGTGCAGTGAACTGCGCTTATTTATAGGTAGAGGAAGGATTGAAACGGATTGAGTCCATTCACCAATCCGAACACGCGTTACAAAATTCAGTCAGTCCGCATCCAATCCGAAGAGAGCAGTCTGTGACGTCATGTGGTCTATATAGATTCGCTAGCGCCTGTGTGCTGTCAATCTATGCGACAGTGATTCAACATGACGGAAACTCAGAAAACGATCCATTGGGGTGCACCAGCAGTGGAGACCACCCAAGGGAACCCGGACTTACTTTCAGAAGAGGTACATTGGGATTTTGTGGATTTTCTTACCTCGCAAGAATTTGTTCCGGAACCTTCGTCTCATTCTTCATTACCGCAAGTGGAGAATTTTAGACAGAGACAGAAAGAAGAATTGGAGAAATTTATGCAACGACAAAAGGAAGCGGAACAAGCTTTTCTCCTACAGCAACAGCAACAGCAACAAGAAGAGGTAAGAAAAAAACAACAACAACAAGAAGTAGCAGCAAAGAAACAAGAGGGTGAAAATCAAACGGCTACGGTACTGTTGGACATTTTAGCGGAGTTAAGAAGTCTGAAACAAATGTATCAGACTTCTTTATCACGACCGAAGAGAATACGACCTTCCCGAGCTAAACATGCCAACCCTGTGACTAAGCCTATCGTACCACCCTTAGTGATTTCAACCCAATCATCAGAAGTAGGCCTCGGCCGTGGCAAAGGCTTAAGGCAGTTAAAGTTGATTGCTTAAACTCACCCCCTACACCAAAATAAAAAGGCCCTTTTCAGGGCCACCCACTTCTCTCGAAAAGATATAGCCTTTCAATTTGCCAATAACTCAAAAATCAACAACAAAAAAAAACCATTTTACCCTTATAGTACATGTCTGTGTATGAGTGCGTGAGTGTAGCTTCTTATTTTAAAATCAAAACTCAAAGACACTTACCTTATATAATTAATGTATTCTTTTCTCCATAGTTACAATCCAATTCACAATTCACAACAGAACACTTTATAAATTGCATTCACTTCTTCTGTTCTTTCTTTTTTACTCTCTCTTTTTTTAAATCTCTTCACCGTCACACTCTTTTCCTCTTCTTCCTCCTCACTTTCTTCCCTTCTTCTTTTCTTCTCCTGTTTCTTTTTCTTCACCTGGCTGCTTTCTTCCTCTGAAGAATCTCTCTCTTCTTCTGAAGAATCCCTCTTTTCTTCCGACTCCTCTTGTTTCTTTTTTGGGCAATCTTGAGACCAATGTCCTTTTTCTTGACAATAATAACAGGTATCTTGACTTTTGTCTTTTCTAGCCCCTTTTTTCTTTTTTGACGGTCTGGACACTCTGAAGACCAATGCCTTTTCTTCTGACAGATATAGCAAGTATCTTGACTTTTATCTCGAAAGGAAGGAGAGTAGTCCGTCGGCTGGTCTGAAGAGAATTTTCTAATGACCCCTCGCAAAGCTCTGATGAAGCGTTCCATCTGGGTAGTCTCTTCCATCGTTGTGCTCGGTTTGAGAGTGAAATGAATAGTGAAAGGACAAGACACACACCCTTTTTATATACGCTGGTTTGTCATGACTATAAATTAGTCTATGGTGTTTAAACTTGAGTCATTTGACGTTTTGCACTCAAGATGAAACGATCCTATTCATTCGAGAAGAAAGAAGAAGAAGAAAGTAAGAGGCAGAAACGTGATCTATCGCTTCGTACCAGAGCTGAAGTCTTGGCACAAATTCATGCCAGTGATTTTGAAGAGGACATGATTGAACCAGAATCCGAACCCTCTAAACAAAGTTCACCACCCTTAGTTAACCCTGAAAAGTACTATTCCATTCGAGAGACGGAAAAGCGCTCCTCTAGAAAATTTAGAACCACGGCTTACACCTACACAGTGAAGTTTAAAGATTTCAAGTCCGACGTACCATTGGAGAAAGCAGAAGGGTTTATCACCGAGATGTGGGATTCTTTGCTCACCTCACTCAAGCGACAATGTCAACCCAAAGAAGACGATCGCTTGACACTATCCATAGATCACGACAGCTTGAAATCCCCTGTTTGGATCGAGTTTATTAGACCCGCAGAACTAACCCCTTCCAAAGTCATGGACAAGATTCAACACGTACAACAATCTAATGACCAGTTTGACATCACCGATGGTAAAGCCACACTGAAAATGGCCCACGTCTCTCCTCCTCAAGGGACCGGACAACGCAATAAGGTGTTATTGGTGAACGACCTTCGCAGCACCAAAAAGAGTCTCGTCCAAATTAACAACCCTCAAGACCAGATGTGCTTAGCCCGAGCCATCGTGGTGGGACGAACCTATGCTGGAAAAGAACCTGGAAAACTATTCAACAATCGGACCGAGCCAAACAACGAAACGAAGCAGAACTCCTGTTGAAACAAGCTGGCCTGTCCAAAGACACACCCTGTGGCATTCCTGAAATGCAAAAATTGCAAGATGTCCTAGCTCCACGCTACACCTTGAAAGTGCGCCTTCAAGAAGTGCGTGGGCCTCTGTTGTTTCGAGGGAAAGACTTTAAGGACGGAAAATACATTCATGTCTATTATCACGATGACCATTTCGATACCATTACCAGTATCACTGGATTCCTGGGATACAGTTATTACTGTGAGAAATGTGACTATGGCTATAACAATCGAGAGCAACACAAACATTGCGGATGGAAATGCCCAGGATGTTTGGCCTCTCCACCCTGTCTGAGCGAAGGACAAGAAAGAGTACATTGTCCTGCTTGTCTGCGCACGTTTGTCAGCCCTGCCTGTTACCAACAACATCTGAAGACGCAAGGTTCACAGCAGAAATGTGCTTGTCAACTGCTGAGACTGTGCCCTACGTGTCGACAAGGCCTACGTACCAATAATGCCAAGGCACACGTATGTTTAGGAAAGAAAAAATGTCACATTTGTCACCACATCGTGGACTTGAAACACGAATGCTACGTGCAAAAATACCAACCCCCACCAGAGAAAGAGGACGGTCACAAGAAGAAAGGCAATTTCATCTTTTTCGATTTCGAATGCATGCAAGAGACCGGCATTCACATTCCTAATTTCTGCGTGGCTCATCGAGCGTGCGAGAAGTGCATTCAAGAACCTATCTTCAGTCATTGCCCTCACTGCAGCAAGATTCCTGGAGGGCGTGAAAAAATCTTTCGAGGACCGAACACGTTAGCCGATTTTGCCCAATGGGTCTTAGATCCCATTGACAAGACGTGGAGCCAAGAGGACATCCAACGTTACGGAGATTGTCATCGTCATGCCACAGTGATGGCTCACAATTTCTCTGGATACGATGGACAGTTTCTTCTCAGATACTATACGGAACATGGCACCGAACGTCCTAAAGTCACTTTGAACGGAGCCAAAATCATTTTCATGCAAGTGGGACAAGTGCAGTTTAAAGATTCGATGAGCTATTTGGCCATGCCTTTGAGTCGAATGCCTAAAACGTTTGGAATGACAGAAATGGCTAAAGGGTACTTTCCACACTTTTTCAATACGGAAGCCAATCAACACGCCGTTCTACCCCATTTGCCTGAGGCTCACTATTACGACCCCGACAACATGCGTACCGAACAACGAGAAGCTTTCTACGCTTGGTACCAGACTCACGCCTCGGACCCTTTCGACTTTCAGGAAGAAATGCTAAAGTATTGTCGTTCCGACGTGGACATTTTACGGCGTTGCTGTGGAAAATTTCGAGAACTGTTCATGGAACACGGAGGGGTCGATCCTTTGAAAGAAGCTTGCACCATTGCCAAAGCGTGTTCCTTAGTGTATCGACAACGATTCATGCCTGAAAACACCGTAGCTGTCATCAGTCCTCAAACGACCCACTATGTCAATCGTCAATACACGGTCAAAGCCCTACGTTGGTTACATTACTTGTGCGACAAGGAAGACAAATGGATTCAGCATGCCCGCAACAGAGGAGGCGAAAAGACCATCGGAACGTATTCGGTCGATGGCTGGGACTTAGAAAACCCCAAGATCGTGTACGAGTTTAACGGTTGCTTATTTCACGGATGTCCCGTCTGTTACCCTGATCGTAGCACTAAAAATCAGTTTTTACAACGAACCATGGAAGACTTGTACCAGGACACTTGTCAGCGACGCCTAAAGTTAGAACAGCAAGGATACCAAGTGGTGGAAATGTGGGAACACGAGTACGATCACCGTATGAAAACCGATCCCGAGTTTAAACGTGCCGTGGAAAGTTACAAGCTGATGGACCCCCTAAACCCGAGGGATAGTTTGTACGGAGGAAGGACCAATGCCACCTGTTTGCTGTACCAAGCCGACGAAGAGAAAGGAGAAGAAATCAAATACTTGGACGTGTGTTCGTTGTATCCTTACGTGTGCAAATATTGTCCCTTTCCTGCAGGGCACCCACAATTGTTCACGGAACACATCGACCTGAAAAACATTCGACAATACGAAGGCTTGATCAAGTGTAAAGTTTTGCCTCCCACGAACCTATACCATCCCGTCTTACCTCACCATTGTCAAGGCAAACTGATGTTTCCATTGTGTCGTACTTGTGCCGAAACGTGCAACCAAGACCAACCTTGTCAGCACAGCCAGGAAGAACGGGCCTTGACGGGAACCTGGGTCAGCGTAGAATTGTTCAAAGCTCTGGACATGGGATACCAACTGTTAGAAGTGTACGAAATTTGCCACTTTCCCAAGACACAACAATACCACAAACTACCTTCTCCCAAAATCAAAGTCCATGAAAGATCGGGTATGTTACAAAGTTTACTGGATTTGTCCAAGCAAGAACTGGCTCGATTTAGTCCGTTGCTTACCCCTCCAGGACGTGTCATGCCTGTCCTCAAACTGATACGCCGTAAAGACAATCAGTGGAGACGCGTTCCAGTATAAAAAAGACCTGTGACCAAGTCGGGGGTATCAGTGTTTTTTTGGTGCTCCTGAAGACTCAAAGATGTCACCCTCCAGAAAACCCCAAGGAAAGAAAAGAAAAGGACTACCACCACGTTTAGTCAAACATGGGGACATGTTATCTGTCCTGTCCAAAGCTTCTTCACCTCTACGAAAAAAACTCATTCAATCGGCCTCCAAAGAGGTCATCGATACCGTGTGCGAATGTTGTTTGAACGTTTTGAAAGGCACGATCCCTTTGTCCAAACACCAGAAACAATGCTTAAGCAAGCATCGTCACGTTCTTCGCCAAATGGTTCGAAAGAAAATTCCCATTCGTCAAAAGAAGAAGATGTTGGTCCAACGTGGAGGCATTTTGCCTCTCTTGTTAGGCCCCATACTGAAAGGAGTCTTGGGAACCATGTTGGGAGGACTGGTGGGAGCAAGATAAAAAGGCCCTCGGAAGTCCCAAGATCTCAGAATTGACCCCTGACAACCCTATGGAAGGACGAAAACTAGCTTTAGTGCCTTACAAACGATGGATGGAATACCATCGTTGGCAAGAACAACGCACCCCGCATTTACCTCCCAATCCCCATTTGAGCGAGATGTCCCAGTTACAACACGAATTGCAGTCCTTAATGGATCGCCAAGATTTGTCCGAAACAGAAAAATCGCAAAAGTACGGTCAACTCTTGCAACGACTGCAACTCTTTCACCAGAAAGTTTAGACGAAACAGCTCTACCCACTCTGAAAGATTTTAAGACCTTGATGAAAAGTCCAGCACCATCACCAGTACCAGTACCACCACTACTAGTGACCAAGACAGAAGAAGGAGAAGAAGCAGAAGAAGGGTTTCAAACTCCACCAGAAAAAGTACGCAAGTTAACAACACCACCTACCTCCAGAATTGGATGGATTAAAAAGATGATGGCCACCCCTTCTTCATCACAAGAGAAAAAGAAAGTGAAGACAGAAGTGAAACAAGAACCGATATCCCCCGCTCAGATATCCTCCTCTTCAACACCTATTGCTGGTCGCACACGCAAAGCATTGCAATCCAAGAAAGTACCCCAAGAGAAAAAGAGTAGCATCTTCCAAGAGTGGGTGCCTTATTAACACACCAACGAACACAAAAAATGGAAAAGTCTTAGCCAGCATTTACTACGATCCCTCGCATCCTGCAGGTTACGCAGGAGTTCAAAAATTGTATCGTGCTGCCAAAACGCGACTGAAAAGTCTCCGTTTACCTCAAGTGCAACGATGGTTACAAGAACAAGCTACCTACACTTTACACAAACCCATTCGACGCAAGTTTTCCAGAAGTCGCACCCGAGTGGAAGGCATCGATCATCAATGGCAAGCCGATTTAGCCGATGTCTCTCATTTGGCCAGCTACAATCGTGGCTACAAATATTTGTTTTGTGTCATCGACATCTTTTCCAAATTTGCGTGGGTCGTGCCCTTGACTTCCAAATCCAGCAGCGAGTTAGTGCGAGCCCTGCAACGGGTGTTGAAACAAAGCGGTCGTCACCCTCTTCGATGGCAAACGGACAAAGGCACCGAATTTCTGAACCAAGCTTTCCAAAAAGAATTAAAGAAACGTGACATTCATTTTTTTACCACCGAGAATCCCGAAACCAAAGCCAGCATCGTGGAACGTTTTCAACGCACATTGAAAGAACGCATGTGGAAATATTTTACGCATCACCACACTCTGAAGTACATCAACATCCTACCGCACCTGGTGCAAGCGTACAACCAATCTTACCATCGAAGCATCAGACGTGCCCCGCAAGAAGTGACTCCCGAGAACGAAGTGTTGGTGTTTGAGCGCCTGTTTGGTACGTCCCCGACGAGGGCTGTCCCCAAGAAAAGTGGAGAGTTGGCCGTAGGAGATTGGGTGCGCATTGGCAAAACCAAACGCACTTTCGACAAAGGTTACTTACCTAACTGGACGACCGAATTGTTTCGCGTCACTGGACGAGTGCATGGCCGTCATCCTACCGTCTATAAATTGGAAGACATGAACGGAGAAGTGCTCAAAGGAACGTTTTATTTGCCCGAGTTACAACGTGTCACCAAAAAAGAAGACGACGTGTACGACATCGAAAGCATTCTCGAACGCAGAACCCGTAAAGTGGGCAAACGACGTGTCAAAGAAGTCAAAGTACGTTGGAAAGGATATCCACCCAGTTTTGATTCTTGGATCGACGCTTCGCAAGTCATCGACTATAAAATGAAGTGACCATCATGCCCTTTCACACAGACGCAGCTACGTCGACCACTCCTCCTTCACCTAGTTCTTCTGTGCAAGATTTACAAAAACAACCCTTGTGGGTGTGGTGCGGAGAACGTGTGCCTAAAACGCAAATCGTCTTTTTCTGCCAAATCTTCGTGGTGTATTGTGTCATCGGGGCAGCCATCGCCAATCTGAGTTTGCAAGAAGGAGACAAACAATTGTGGACCATTTTATTGAGCAGTTGCATCGGTTACCTGCTTCCCAATCCCTCCCTGAAATTCTCCTCGAACGGGAACCACGGGAACCTAGTGTCCAGTGCCAGTGCCAGTCACCACTCCATCAACAATCACAACCAGAACCCCATTTTGGGCGGAGACACGCTTCTGACGTCCAGTAACCCCTCGGACAGCCACAGAACTCTGGAATTATGAGTCACGAAAGCCAATTTTACTTAACCTTACCCAGTGACAGTTCCATGGAGGTGTTTCCCCACAACACGTTGTGCTGTTACACGGCTAAATTACCTCAAGCCATCCAGTTAGATCACGAAGCCCATTGGGAAGTGGCTTTAGTAGAAATGATTCACCCTACACAAATCCAAAACATCACCGAAAAGCAAAACACTTTTGAGGTCGAAATCCTGAACCAACAATTACAAGAAGCCATGAATGACATCGGGTTTTCAGGGGTCACAAGACCATCCAACAATTCACCCTTCAATATCTACACCTTGAAAATTCCGGCAGGATTTTATTTTAGTGGCCAACATTTGGTGGACACCATTACTTCCTGGTTCGAGTTAGCCTTTGGCAAAGCCCTGAACAGAGTCAAAAAAAGTGTCATCCTGGAGTACCATAAAGTGGCTCGTCGCTTACTGATGAAATTTCAGGATACCCAAACGTTGTCCATCAGTTTTAATCGTGACTTGTTTGATATTTTAGGTGGAGACACAAAAATGGCTCCAAATTTTAAACCGAAGATCAACAGCAATACGGAATTTTACAAGTTTTTTCGATTCCCTGTAGAACTGAACCAAGGACTGAATTTGATGTTCGTGTACTCCGATGTGCGGGAGTATAACGTGGTGGGACACACCTCTGTACCGTTACTGCGTGTCATTCCTTTCAAAGTGGATAGTACCACGACCAGTGACCAGGAAGGTGGAAACACTTACCACGTCCACCGGGAATTTGTACATCCTCACTATTTGCCGGTCAGCAAGTCGTATTTGGACACGGTCAACATTGCTATAAAAAGAGATTTGGGACAAAATATTCCATTCACCAAAGGAAAAGTCACGGTGAAACTCCATTTTCGAAAACGGTTCTCTCACGACTCGTAAGTCATGTATCCAGTGTACCGAGGGGTTGCTCGACAGCGAGGACACGGTTTAGGAGATATGTTAAAATCGGCCTTTCGTTCGGTGGCCCCGGTGTTGAAACCGATGGTGACACGCGGATTGAACGCCTTGAAAGATGCGGCACTGACACAAGGCAAAGAATTTCTCCAAAATGTCATCATCGACAAACAAAATCCTAAAGAAGCCTTCATGAGGGCAGGCAAAAATGTCTTGCTGCAAACGGGCAAAGACCTTTTGGGCCGACGAGACACACCTATAAATGCCCTGCACGCTACCGAGTCAGGCATTCAGCAAGGACAAGGCAGAAAGAGACGACGAAGAAAACACCCTTTCACCAGACTTCAAGCTAGAAAGGCCAAGAAAAGAAGAACCGTTCGAGACTTAGACGTTTTCGATTATTGAGACACAGCAACAAAAAAAAATGACGCACCGAGAGTCTTGCGCCTGTTCCAAGACAGAACTGGATCTGTTTGCCATGCCACCCACCATGATGACCATGCAAGAATCCCAGTGGGTGGAATTTCATCCCGTCTCCTCATTGACCGATTCCGCTCCCATCGAGTTTGAAATCAAAGGACAGCCCGAAGATTACATCGATCTGAATAGCAGTTACTTGTACTTGAAAGTCAAAGTTCAAGATAAGGATGGAAATGCTATAGACACTGAGCCAGTAGCTCCCGTCAACAATTTCATGCATTCCTTGTTTAACGGAGTGGACTTGTACTTGAATAACAAACTAGTCAGTAGCAGCATGGATACTTACCCTTATCGAGCGTACCTGGAAAATCTCTTGACGTACGGAATAGACGCCAAGAACACTCATCTCAATGCCTGTGTGGTATGGGAAGCTGACGAAGCAGGCAAATTTGAAACATTCGAAACTAATACAACCAAAGACAACAATGATGGATTTGTAGAACGAAGAGACAGAATCAAAGATGGAAAGAGTTTAGAACTGATGGATCGTTTGCATTTGGACATGTGGTTGCAAGAGAAATATTTGCTAAACGGAGTGGATGTCCGCCTGAGACTGAATCTCAGCAGTGCCGCTTTCCATTTAATAGCTGATAGTGACGATAATTACAAAACCAAAATCCAAGAAGCCAGACTCTACGTACGCCGTGTGGAAGTGTTACCTAAAGTGGGAAACGACATCAGTCAGACGTTGAGCAGAACGACCGCCAAGTATCCGATCCGACGTGTAGAAGTGAAAACCTTCACCATTCCTAGGGGACAGCGATCCATGATCGAAGATCATCTGTTCCAAGGACAGTTACCCAAACGTTTAATCGTTGGTATGGTCGAGAATACAGCCTTCAACGGAGCTATCGCTAAAAATCCTTTCTACTTTCAACACTTTGACGTGTCCAAGATCGAAGTCAGTCGCGATGGCAAGACCTTGTGTACCCGACCTTTCGAACCTAACTTTGACAAGAAGAATTACTTGAGGTCGTACTTGTCGCTGTACGAAGCCACGGGACAGTTAGGAACCAACACCAGTCACGGCATTACGTACGAGGATTATGCAGGAGGCTTCGCTTTGTGGGCTTTCGATTTCACTCCAGACCAAGGCAGCGACGAGGGACATTTCCACCCTATAAAATCTGGCCAGATTCGTGTGGAACTTCAGTTTGCAAAGCCACTGGACGAGACAGTGAACGTCATCCTGTATGCAGAATTCGATAATACCATAGAAATCAACAGTTTGAGAGAAGTCATTCTAGATTATTAGAAGCCATGGAAGACTGTTATCACTCTTTACCTAGTGGAGAACTTTAAAGATGGAATGTGAGGAGACCGTGGAAGGAGAAGAATCTCAAGACAAAGACGAAGAAGTTGTCATGATGAAGTCAAGATGGCCAGAACAAGAAGCCCATTTAGTCTGCTGTTTTCCAAACACTTGGTCGAAAAAATGACGGAATTGATCAAGAAAAATTGTTATGGATGTCAAAACGCTCATCCCAGTCAAATTCAACACGATAAATGCCTGATGTTGAGTCAAGAAGAAAAATTGGACGAGTATCTGGACGATGCTTGGAGTCTCATCTCGGACGAAGACGTGTTGCATCAGTGGTATAAAGACTTGCGTGAACATTCTTGTCCACCATTAACCACTCAAGAGATCCATCGTATCGAAGCTCTCCTGAATCAGAGTGAGGAGACGAAACGAAGAAACGGTTATTTGTCAGTCATTTTCAAGCAAAAAGTCAGGATCGAATTGACGACTTATTATTATCTGTGAAGAAGAAAACAACACACAAATGGATACCTGGGAACTTTATTACCTTTTGAACCACAGTTCGTATACGGCTTCTTGGAATCCTGTTGTCTGTGCTAAAGATGAACTTCCTCATCGCAAACCTAAAGACCATCAAGCTTACGTGATCAACACGGACGACAGTCATCTCCCAGGAACCCACTGGGTAGCCGTCTACTTTCCTCAAGATGGATGTGTGGAATATTTCGATTCGTACGGATTGCCCCCTTTGGAAGACGATATCATTCACTTTATGAGAAGAAATGCTCAGACCACCCGATTCAATAATGTGAAATTACAAGGCACAGATTCCTTGGTGTGTGGACAGTACTGTGTGTATTTTCTGCATCATCGCAGCCTGGGCTATTCCTTAGAACATTTAGTGACTCATTTTGATCCTCGTTCTTCTTCTAGAAATGATGTGAAAGTAGATCGATGGTTTTGTGACCATTATGCTTATCTTTTGTCTCAAGCTAGGAAACGTAGTGTCCATCAATGGCCTAATGATTTCCAACAGTGGAAATCACAATTTCATTCACAACGTTGTCAGCCCTGTTTAAAGTAGACTGTATTTGAAGAAAAATGTTTGATGTTATAATGTTGGATTATTGTTTAAAATATGTTAGAGTTGTTGTTGGTTAGTGTTAAGTGATTTTTGAATAAAAAATGTTGTGTTTTGAAAAAAAAATGCCTTTGTGGTTTGTTTAGCTATAAGACTGTTTGATTGATGCTCTTTCATTTCTTACTATCCCTCTCATGACACTCATTGAACGTTGCGACTCGAAAACCGTGAAGGGGATGTTTTCCTTCACGTCCGCGCTTTGACTTTAAGAACCGGGTTGTTTCCAGTCTAACCATCCATTGTCGACTCATCCTCCTACGAAGATGTGCTCCAAACTAGCTAAGCTCAACGAAGCCTACGTGAATTTGCATAGGGTCAGACATAGTCTGATACCGAAGCCAGAAGAAATAGAGAATGTGAGAATGCTAAAAGTCACTGAAGACCTGATAGAAGAGCTCTTCAGAGAAGAAGTGAACAGGGAAAAAGAAGAATGGACAGAGAAGTACAGACTTCAGAGACAGCAGCAGCAACAGCAGCAGCAACAACAACAACAACAACAACAGCAACAGCAGCAGCAACCTGAACCTGACAGAGGCTTTGCCGATTGTCGTATCGACACCAAAGAGTTCTTCTTCTCTTTCCGAAGAAGCAGACCTATCGCCAGAAAGTCCATCCTCAGAGGACATCGCATTCTTAGAAACTAAAAAAGATTGCCATAGCAAACAAAAAAAAACAGCCCTTTTCAGGGCTACCCCAATACTCTAGAAAAGAAATAACGATCCATTTGCCAATGTGTGTAGGTAGAGTAGTGTGAATATAAACACTAACTCTTTTTTAAATAGTGTGAGGGTATGTGTTTGTGTGTTTGTGTGTTTGTAAGTGCTCACGTACGTTGGTATGGATAGCAGATTAAGATGATGTTTGTTTTTTTGGCTGTTTGAGGTGTGGGGATAGTAGATTTGGAGGGTTTGATTGGATTGCTTTGCGTATGTGAATAGTATATTGGAGTGATTAATGAAAACATTTTTTAGAATAGGAATGGGTAGTATAAAAAAGTGAGTGAGTGTTTCTTTTAGGTCCGCGCGTTGTTTTTTGGTCATGATCTAGGTAAGATCAATTTTATGTTTTTTAGGGGGATGTTTTCCTTCACGTCCGCAGTTTTAGTATAAATTGAAACTCGTTCGGCAGTCCAGCTACCCTTGTTGATTGATCAACACCAGAATGAACACGAGACTGGCGAAACTGTTGGAACTTCATGTGCATCTGGAATATGCCAGGCGCCTGTTGAACGAACTGGCCGCGGAGGCCATTGTGGAAGAAGGAAGGATGAGAGAGGAGGAGGAAAGAAGAAATAAAGAAGAGGAGGAGAGAAGATACAAAGAAGAGGAGGAAAGAAGATACAAAGAAGAGGAGAGAGGATACAAAGAAGAGGAGGAGAGAAGATACAAAGAAGAGGAGGACGAAAAGGAGAAAAGAAGAAGAAATTTCAGAATCCCAGAAACCGAAAATTGGGATTCTGAAGCCACATATCCTGCCTCTGCTCTCTCCCCCAAAAAAGTAAAAAGCAACTGGGGAACAAGATGTGTATGTGGCGCCAGGCCTGGAAAGTGCCACCATTAACCAGGTGTCCATGAAGTTCCAAAAAAAAACAGCCCTTTTCAGGGCTACCCAATACTCTAGAAAAGAAATAACCATCAATTTGCCAATGTGTGTGTGTGTGTGTGTGTGTGTGTGTGTGTGTGTGTAGGTAGAGTAGTGTGAAAATAAACACTAACTCTTTTTTCATAGTGCGAGTGTATGTGTTTGTGTGTTTGTGTTTGTAACTGCTCACGTAAGTTTGTGTGAATGGTAGATTATGGGTTTCTTTATTGTTTCTTAGCGTATGTGGAGAGTATAGTTTGGGTTTTGTAACCGCTCACGTACGATTGTGTGGATAGTAGATTATGGATTTTGTTTATTGTTTCTTAGCGTATGTGGAGAGTATAGTTAGGGTTTTGTAACAGCTCACGTACGATTGTGTGGATAGTAGATTTGGGTTTGTTTTAATGATTTGCGTGTGTAAATAGTAGATTTGGGGTTAGTTTATTGTTGCTTCACTTATGTGGATAGTATATTACATGAAATGAGAAAAGTAGGGGGATGTTTTCTTTCACGTCCGCGCGATGTTAGGTCATGATCTAGGTAAGATCAATTTTATGTTTTTAGGGGGATGTTTTCCATCACGTCCGCGCTCTCACTATAAGAACCCACAAAGTTTGATGTTGGAACCATTCTAAGGAATAACTGAGACAAAATGACTCAAGTATCAGTTCTATTTAATCTATTGAGAGACATCTATTTCTGGATAATGGATGTAGAATATGTTGTAGGAAGAATAGAAGAGGAATGGAGGCATGGAGATATGAAAGACTTTGTAACGAGTCAAGTTCAAGGCCTAAAGACAGCAAGAGATATCATAGCAGGGATGATTGAAGAAGAAGTCAATAAGTCAAGAGGCTTCATTAACTCACCTTACTTCAGAGTGGGAAGTTTGAAGGAAGCACTGGATAATGTCATCAAAGTCCGGTGCTTCCTAGAAAAAATATTGTACTGGACAGAGTGGAGAAATGTAAAATGGGGATTGGAAAAGGTGAAGAAAGGGGAAGATCTGATGAGAAAAGTAATGGAGGAAGAAGTAGAGAAGATTAAAGAGAAATGGAGGGAAGAAAGAAAAGATGTGGAAAACAAAAAGAAACAGGCAGAGTTTGAGAGGTTGAATCAGAATTGGATAAAAGTTCAGGAAAAGTTTAGAGCTCTAGGTCATCCTGACTGGATGCCAGAAAAGGAGAAAAAGAAGACAGGAATAGTGACAAAAATGAAAAGATGGTTGAAGAAGTGGAAGTGTTAGAAGAAGAAGAAGAAACCCAAAGGCCCTTTTCAGGGCCACCCACATTTCTCGACAAGAGATAGCCTTTCGATTGCCTACCCCTTTAAAAAAAATTTAAAAAAAAAAAAAAATCCCATGTTCAATTCCCCTTGTCCCTAAAGTAGTTTTTTTTTTCTAACATGTTCAATTCCCCTTTGTCCCTAGACAAACCCAAACTCTATTCCCATGTTCAATTCCCCTTGTCCCTAGACAGACTCAAACTCTATTCCCCATGTTCAATTGCCTTTGTTCCTAGAATCGATATTTTTTTTTCCATTGTTCGAATGCCTTTGACGCTAATCTCAATATTTCCTTTTTTTCCTTTCTCCAATGTTAAATTCCATTGACGCTAATCTTACCCAGGGTTTTTTGCCCATGTTAAATTTCCATTGACGCTAATCTCGCCCAGGGTGGTTAATATTAAATTTCCATTGACGCTAATCTCGCAGAGGGGGTGTTTGTAATGCTAATTCCCATTGACGCTAATCTCACCCCTTTCACTACTCAGGTAGTTAGCAGGGCAAACACTTTTTTTTGGGGGGGGGGGGCATGATCGTGTGCGACCATCCATGCGTTCTTCTTGATTTGTGTCCGCCTCGATTCGTATCCGACATGTAACTCTGAAACAGTTCAACAGAGGCGAATAAAACATTCAGTATATCATGACCATACTGCAGTGTTAGTCATTTTGAGGACTGTATAACTCTAGATGTATTGTTGTGAAAGACTAGGATGTCTATTATGTACGCTAAATAAATATGACACGAGTTATTATTGAAGTTTGCAGTTTCCACAACAAAATCATGTATCACGTCGTACGTTTTAGTATCACCACACTAAGACTAGCCCTGATACTAACACGTAAGTACGTGATAGGTAACACATACTAACACGTAAGTACGTGATAGGTAATACATACTAACAGGTAAGTACGTGATAGGTAATACATACTAACATGTTGTTGTTGTAGTAGGGTTTAACGCCATTTTTACCAGCACAAGGTAGGCTATACATGGCGGCCAGTATAAATGGTGGAGGAAGAATCCGGAAACAACCCCGGAAAGAACCACCAACATACGGAAAGCTACTGGCAAGCTTTCTCACGTACCCACATTGACCGAGCCCGAGACTCGAACCCACGCAGACAGAGGCGAGATGGCAGTGTTCCGTAACGGTTAGCGCTTTAGACCACTCGGTCACTCGGGGCCCATACTAGCACGTAAGTACGTGATAGGTAATACATACTAACACGTATGTACGTGATAGTAAATACTAATACGTAAGTACATGATACTAATACCATTGGCCGATTTATACTCCCGACGTCCCCCAGCCCTTAAAAATGGTTTAGCTTATGTTGTAACGTTGCTATTATTTGTAGGAGGGAATTAATGGCCAAAAGAAACAACAAATAACAACACCACCCTACCCCACCCCCACCCCAAAAAACAACACAAAAACAAATCACGTTCGCAACATTTGCAAATCAGCTATCCGAGAAAAGACTGGTCATGTGTTACGCATTCGGTAGATAACCAAAACCAAGTCTTTCTCCCTTGATCGGACCTGCGTTGAATGAAGAGTGCAGCCTTGATGACCACACACACAGAGCAGGTACAGTATTTAAACCCGTGGTTGTGTGAATTGAATAAGAGACGAACTAATTCAGAAAAGCGTTAAGTATTAAATAATTAATGTATACATGTAGCAATAACTATATTCCCATTCCCTCGCATATATTATTTCAAGAATAGATTATTGGATAAGGGTGGGTGGTGGGGTGCGGTTTAACGCCATTTTTCATTTTTTACACTGAATTGGTTATATATGGGGACCAGTATGAATGGAGGGGAAGAACCTGAATATCTTGGAAAGAACCAAGACACACCGGAAGCTACTTGTAAGCTTTCTCGTGTTGTTGGATGAATAATATTAGAATAGACAATACAGCACTGGTCGCGGATTAACGATTTTAGCTGAAAGGTCTCCACTTTGAATCTTCGTCGGGGCAACTTTTATTCATAATTTAACTTAATTGTTTTGAGCCTGAAATATATTTAGTTTTTAATGACTGAATGGCGTTTTGTAACCCTTCAACAGCTTATTTCATATGGAATGGGGAATGGTAATGAGAAAAACTTGACAATAACGAAGATGAAGATGATTACTGAAATGACTATAAGGCTGTAAAATCCTATTCAATTCAAAACCATATATATGGCCACGGTTGGCGAGTTGTAAATCCTGTTGTGAAGATAGTTATATGTTTCTTTCGATCAATCCAGCTGTGTGTACATACCTTGTGTACATACCGAGGAATTATGAAGTTTGCAAGACGACCACGGTAATTGAATTTTCGAACCGAAGATTTACTCGATTTTACTGAACACAATAACAAATTATTTTTTTATATTTTTATTTCGTCCGAAGGTTTTCATTTCAGCAAGTACCGTCTCAAACTCGGTCATGGTAACTGTTTTATCTTAGATGGTCACGGAGTACGTTTTGACAATGTGATGAGACTACTTTGGGCGGGCGCAACAATTTCAGAATACACACGTATTCGTTTCTGCAAATGCGACGAAATTGTTTGTGCCAGCGCCGCCGCGGCCACACCTGTTGCTATCGATATCCCCCCCCCACCCGACAACAATACCAGTTGGCGTAATATTTATAATTGCCGTGGTCGCAATTCCAGGAACACCAAAGCCAATGGTTGTTGCTGCGAAGAGTCTACAAATAACATTTACGACAACACACATTCGCTTATATTCCGTGAGCAAAACGGTTTTCTTAATGATTTCATCTCACAGCTATTGTTTCGTTTTAATTATGTTCTCCCTTCGGCAGCTTTGACGGTCCATTACTGTTCTTTTATTAGCATTGCCATCGTGAAGTATAATTGCTCAACAGGCTGGCCTTGTTGGGTACAACACGCACATGAATTTCCAACCAAAGTATTGCTCTTCACATGTAAAACTGCCGCGATATCGTAGACATATCTTCCTGGGTTATATTTATGTCTCTGGCAATTGTGCGTTTCTTAGGGAGGGGGTGCCACCACATTCACATAATGGATTAGGCCTTTGACTTGTGCCCCCTCCGTCCGCACAATCGTTTTCGTCCAAGAACTGTTGCGCCGACAAGTGCATCTTTGGTGAATATTAATCAAGCTCTTTCCTTTTCTTGCCGTGTTAATGTTTGTTCATTATACCTTTTGGAAAATATAACTGGTGTGGATATGTCGGTGAATATTACATCATCATTGTAGAAACAATCCTTGGATATTTTCATGAGGTATGTGAGGGTCTGTTAACATCACTGTCACGCAGATATTAGGCGACGAGTGGAACAAAATCGCCTTTAATGTTGGAATCCCCTACCAACATATTCAACAACTCGTCAGCAAATTCCTCGTCATCAACATCGCGTGGCAGTTGAGAAGCCATCACGTATATGTAATCACAGATCTTAATCACAGACGCCAAAGACTGTTAAGTATCCGATTGTATAGATGTTGAAATTTTCTAATGGTATTTCATCTCAGGAGACAAAGAACACCAATGTCGTATATTTGAAAAAATGTGGAATCTTGTCATCGTTACAGGCACTTACTACTATTGGTGTACCACGGAGAGTGTTTATCTATATTGTATTTGAACCCCATTCACCAGTATATCTGGATAAAATCAATAAACAGGATGCATAATGACACACCTTAAATAAAATCCACCGATCCCACCAGAACCTTTTATTAAATCTTTTTCGTTCATTTCCGCCATTTTTTTCGCGTTGGCTCCTCGCGACTTCAAAATAACATCGATGATATCCACGTTAGACGTTTAGTTTTCCATTTCGATCTTAAAAAAATCACAAGCTCGTTTAGATGGAAGTCAACATCAACCCTCTGCCGAAAACACGAGCAAGTTATTTGCATTAAAGGTCCCCAAACGGTATCTTTAAAATAGTATATGCTCAATTCTATCAAATCGGCTTTGTTTCAAACTTGGTTAAATCTACATCCGCGCCTCCACGTGGCTTTATATCCCAATCACAGTTTGGATTATATAGCCTGAGCTCAGCTTGGATTTTATAGCCCAAGCACAGTTTGGATTTTATAGCCCGAGCTTAGCTTGGGTTATATAGCCAGAACGCATCTTGGATTTTATAGCCCAAGCATAGCTTGGATTTTATAGCCCGATCTCAGCTTGGATTTTATAGCCCGAGCTTAGCTTGGATTATATAGCTCGAGCTTAGCTTGGATTATATATCCCAAGCACAGCTTGGATTTTATAGCCCGAGCTTAGCTTAGATTATATAGCCCAAGCACAGCTTGGATTTTATAGCCCGAGCTTAGCTTGGATTATATAGCCCGAGCGTAGCTTGGATTATATAGAACAAGCACAGCTTGGATTTTATAGCCCGAGCTTAGCTTAGATTATATAGCCCAAGCACAGCTTGGATTTTATAGCCCGAGCTTAGCTTGGATTTTATAGCCCGAGCTCAGCTTGGATTTTATAGCCCAAGCTCAGCTTGGATTTTATAGCCCAAGCTTAGCTTGGATTTTATAGCCCGAGCTTAGCTTGGATTATATATCCCGAGCTTAGCTTGGATTATATAGCCCAAGCACAGCTTGGATTTTATAGCCCGAGCTTAGCTTGGATTTTATAGCCCGAGCTTAGCTTGGATTATATAGCCCGAGCTCAGCTTGCAT
The DNA here is from genome assembly GCA_028554795.2 of Sinohyriopsis cumingii. Taxonomy (NCBI): domain Eukaryota; kingdom Metazoa; phylum Mollusca; class Bivalvia; order Unionida; family Unionidae; genus Sinohyriopsis; species Sinohyriopsis cumingii. Next base: position 11,608,418 of record CM068840.1, read on the forward strand.
TATATAGCCCAAGCACAGCTTGGATTATATAGCCCAAGCACAGCTTGGATTTTATAGCCCGAGCTTAGCTTGGATTATATAGACAGACAACATCTTGGACTATATAGCCCGAGTGTGGATTACATTTTAAAGCTTGAGGGCAGTCAGCCTTGCTGTTCCTTTGATCTCTTACTTTGAACAGACCACTGCCAACCTTGTTTGCATATCAGTAGTCAATGGGCGATATTGGGAGCTCTGTGGAGTTTCCAGTCCCAATACATTTGTAATGCTCATTATTAGACTCGCCCAAGTCTGTTACAAAAGTCCTTCATGTATTCAGTGGTACGGACATAAAGATGGCATGAATTGTTTTGTTGGAAAAGTTCTGGATAAATTGAGTTGTATGGACATTAAGACGGGATGACTTGTCTGACAGAAAAGTTTTGGATATATTTAGTGGTATGGACATAAAGACGGGGTGAAATGTCTGTTGGAAAAGTCCTCGATATACTGAGCAGTATGGAGATAAAAACGGGGTGAATTGTCTGTTGGAAAAGTCCTCGATACACTGAGCGGTATGGAGATAAAAACGGGGTGAATTATCTGTTGGAAAAGTCCTCGATACACTGAGCGGTATGGAGATAAAACGGGGTGAATAGTCTGTTGGAAAAGTCCTCGATACACTGAGTGGTATGGAGATAAAAACGGGGTGAATTGTCTGTTGGAAAAGTCCTCGATACACTGAGCGGTATGGAGATAAAAACGGGGTGAATAGTCTGTTGGAAAAGTCCTCGATACACTGAGCGGTATGGAGATAAAAACGGGATGAATAGTCTGTTGGAAAAGCCCTCGATACACTGAGCGGTATGGAGATAAAAACGGGGTGAGTTGTCTGTTGGAAAAGTCTTTGATAAATTAAGTAGTATGGACATAAAGACTGGTGAACTGTATGAAGGAAGCCAGGAAACCAGGACTGGTGGCTGGACCAGGATGAATCACAGTCTATTGAATCTGTTGAAATGGTGTGTGTGTGATTTGGATTTTTAACGTTGCCTTAAAAAGAATTTCAGCCATATCGCTACGATGTCTGAATTGTGGCAATTTATAGTGACGTCTAGCACTGAGGCATCATTCCGCATGATTTCCCACCCAATCACATTATCCTAACACCAGGCCGACCAGTCCTAACACTAATATCTTAACGCTGAGCGCATAGTGAGGCAGCTGTAAGTGCCATTTTTATAAGTTTTTGGTATGACTCGGCCGGGGATCGCACCCATGACCTCCCGCATCCAAGGTGGATGCTCTAACCACTAGGCCACCGGAGCGGTCTCGGCTGTTGAAATGGAAGTGCACGGCCAGACCACGCTGAAATACATGGCCTGACTGGGTTTATGGAATTTCTGTCTGGCTAGATCATCCACATTGTCAAGCTGGATGGTGCAATGCACAAAAACTAAGGTAAATGCATTTGTGCATGAAGTGACACCTCTGAACAACACCATTACATTAAGGTACTAAATAATGCAAAATATAGGTTGTAATGCTCACCACAGTTGAACAAAATGTGCAGAAGTGTTAACACACCAGTATTAGTTATATTGTGAGAATAAAAACCACTATCCACACGGGGGGAAAAAATGACTCAGTAAAAAGGAAACTCAATCAGTTTGCAAAAGTTTTTAAATATTTTTTCTTGACAATTTTGGCAGAAGTTGTGTGAAAGAGGAGAAACAACAAAGAATTGCATGTTACAGGAGGTTTATTCCCTTAGAATTCATGTCTGCTTAGTTTCAGTTCCTCCTAATTACTCTAACTTTGAAAGGACATTCTAAAAAATATTTTTCTTGTGAGGGCTGGTTTTAAAGTTGCAAAGTTGCTATTCCTAACTTCTTAAAATATGGTAATGTACTTGAATAACAAAAAAAAAAATAGAAGTAACTGATGAATTTGTACTATGTATACCGGTACATTTTCTGTTACACTTGACAGTTACAGTTGGGAGTTGCACATCGTAAACATGGGTCGTATCTTTGAATACATAAAGACAAGGCAGACGACAGACAGATAAGATAACAAGGCAGACGATAGACAGATAAGATAACAAGGCAGATGACAGACAGAAAAGATAGTACAGATTGGGAAAAAGAACCCCAAAGATATGTATTTTATCACTCGGTACTTTTATTCATGACGCTTGTAAAACTATTGTCAACAGTTCATGAAACAAGTCATCGGAAACATGTACAGAACAAAAACACGTCTGGTGATCTAATTTACATGTTTGGCAATCTATATTTACACATGTCTTGTAATCTATATTTACAAATGATTATGAAGCAGCACCAATGCAAAATCAAAGCAAATATGAATCTAGAGAGATTCTTGATTAAAGCGATGCCAATCTATTTAAACAAGGGGTGCATGGTAAGGTCAAACCTGCTATGGCAAACACCTGCACGTAGGGCATCCTGTATATAAAGAATGAAACACACATATCAATCCATCTTTACCTGTATATAAAGATCAGTTGCCCATAAAGACCAATTATAGATGGTCTTTTTGGTGGTTGTTACAGGTTGAGGTGTATACATGATGTTTTAGATGACTGAAATGACAAAAATATTGATATTATGAAATTATTTGTCAGTTTAAATTGCTTGTCTCACAGCAGTACAGTAAAAGCTTTTCCTATATCAAATTTATGTTGGTGACAGGCAGCAGTGACCTAATATTTGTGTAAGTGTTTCTAACTATCACAGCAGTTTCAATCTTCTAAGATTCTTCATGAAGCTGAGTCAGGTAATATTCTGACAGTCTACGCATATTAAAATAGTAAAATAGTCAAAGATTATAACATTAATGCATTCATTTTTATCTCACCTCTAAATAGAACAAATAGTATGTATGTATGTTTATATATATATATATATATATATATATATATATATATATATATATATATATATATATATATATATATATAGTTGGGTTTGCATTTTTGGGGCACTTTAGGTAACAATTTCTATGACATCACATTGGCACCCATGTTTCTGACAGTATATTGCAGATGATGGAGTTTTATGTGGAGCCAGTTAGAGACACCATCACATTCACATGTTGGAATTTTTTACCCATGAAATGAAATAAAATATAATTAAAACCATACCGTAACTGTCAAGAAGAAAATAAGAACGAGCCAAAATCGAATACTTGTAAAATATCAGGAACGGAATTTAAAGGGACACAAAATGATCAGCTACATATGACGCAATTTATTTTCAGATCTTTTGTGAGATAAATTTGTTATGTTGTTGTAGGGCGTAACGCCATTTTTCAGCACACAATAGACTATACATGGCGGCCAGTATTAATGGTGGAGGAAGAACCTAGGAAAACCCGGAAAGAACCACAGACCCACGAGAAGCTACTGGCAAGCTTTCTCACATACCCAAATAGGCTGAATCCAAGACTCGAACCCCATGCAGACAGAGGTGAGATGGCAGTGATCCGTAAGGGAGAGTGCTTTAGACCACTCGGCCACTCAGGGCCCCTAATGTAGTTTGTTACTAACCCAGTATGGGGTCTTAATGAGGGGTCAAATGGGGATCTTAATGTGGGGTCAAATGGGGGTCTTAATGAGGGGTCAAATGGGGATCTTAATGGGGGGTCAAATGGAGGTCTTAATGAGGGGTCAAATGGGGATCTTAATGAGGGGTCAAATGGGGATCTTAATGGGGGGTCAAATGGGGGTCTTAATGAGGGGTCAAATGGGGATCTTAATGGGGGGTCAAATGGGGGTCTTAATGAGGGGTCAAATGGAGGTCTTGATGAGGGGTCAAATGGGGATCTTAATGGGGGGTCTTAATGAGGGGTCAAATGGAGGTCTTAATGAGGGGTCAAATGGGGTCCAATAGAACCCAAAATTGGGTTTAGATGGCACCTGATACAAATTCTACTGAACCCAAATCAGGTCAGAAAGAATTCAATAATAATATCAAGTCAGCATAAATTAACAAAGGTAATGGCTGTCCAAGGAGTTAATTATTTATAAAATAAACAGGAGTTAATTAATTTAGTCATAAAATTGCAATGAACATGGCTGTGTACTTGTCAAAGAATGAATTGTGACCTTTTAAATTTTAAAAACTGTCATACAATTATTAAGTACAGGCAATTAAGTACAAATCATAGAAGTGTTTTGTTTTGAGACTCCAGGAGAATAAATAATTTAAACAGTATACATCTTTATAATGACAAAGAACAAATAATAATAATAATAATAATAATAATAATAATAGCAGCAACAATAATAATAATAATACTGGCATAAATGATGGCATCAAATAATAGTGGTGACATAATTATGTCATTACATTTTCAGTATTAGATGAGTTAATAACAATGACAAATACAATATTGTTAACAACCTAACAAGAATGACCTTGACCTTTAGAATCAATATTAGTGCCTAGTCCACTGGACAAAAAAAAGGGGATAGTGGTATGGAAAATGTCTATTTTGGTCTTGGCCTTCTTGAATATTCCACTGCACGGTCAGCAGACATATTCAATAACTAGCATCAACATAATGATTGAAAGTCCAGATATAACAGAAAGAAAAAAGCTCAGCAACAGGGAATAGCCTTTATCCTATTAAAAATATGACCCTCACCTTTGCTTAACAAACGGCCTTTGATCCACCTCATTCCTCATCAATGTTTGGCATATTTAAACTTAAGTTTATCATGTTTCGTTGTATACAGGGGTTGCTAGGATTAGTTCTAACAATTTCCAATTTAAATGTAACAAGAGATCTGACTGGATCAGTTTCTTTCACCTGCATCCAATCCCACAGTGGAGCAGTCAATACTGTTTGAGGTAGTTAAATATGCCAAGGGTTGTTGTGAAACGAAGTAGATCAACAACCCTTGGTTAGCGAAGATACTATGATCCGATGCACTACACGATGCGAAGATACTATGATCCAATGCACTGCATGATGAAAAGATACTATGATCCAATGCACTACACGATGTGAAGATGCTATGATCCAATGTACTACATGATGCAAAGATACTATGATCCAATGCACTACATGATGCAAAGATACTATGATCCAATGCACTACATGATGCGAAGATACTATGATCCAATGCACTACATGATGCAAAGATACTATGATCCAATGCACTACATGATGTGAAGATACTATAATCCAATGCACTACATGATGCGAAGATACTATGATCCAATGCACTACATGATGCAAAAATACTATAATCCAATGCACTACATGATGCAGAGATACTATGATCCAATGCACTGCATGATGCAGAGATACTATGATCCAATGCACTACACGATGCGAAGATACTATAATCTGATGCACTACACGATGCAAAGATACTATGATCCAATGCACTACACGATGCGAAGATAGTATGATCTGATGCACTACACGATGCGAAGTTACTATGATCCAATGCGAAGATACTATGATTCGATGCGATACACGAAGTGAGAAAAGATTAACTAATAAGTAAATGTTTTTAGATTAGCAATTATCTGATATTATAGATATTGCTGAAAAAACACGAGGTTTATGTTTAAAACAATGAATCTCACAGGGAAATTTTACTAAAGAGATGAAACAAAATGAAGGATTTTAAGCCAAATGAACTTCAGACAATTTAACGCACTAGTAAGATTAAATTCAGACAACCATGAAACGCACACATGTAGAAAGTCACAAAACATGGAAATGCCTTAAGCCTGACTAAACTTTTCATTTTCTCTAAAATATTTCTACTGTACTGAAAGGCAAAATGATGATGGCTGGCAGTGAATGACAAAATTATTACATTTTGGACTAGAATTTAAATTTTGAATCTAATACAAGTTTTGTATTTGTGTGTGTGCATGTATGTATGCATGTATTTGTATGCGTGTATTTGTACGCGTGTGTGTATGTGTGTATGCATGTATTTGTATGTATGTATGTATGTATGTAAGTGTGTATGTATGTATGTATGTATGTATGTATGTATGTATGTATGTATGTATGCTCTCTATCAAAAGCATGGTACAAGCACCTGTGGAGTTTTGAACAGAAAACTACCGATACAGATCTAAGATGGTGACCAAAGGTAAAATGTGCAAAGTTTGTATATTAGTGGTCATTCTAAACAGTATTTGAAACTGGTAATTAGAGAAAATATGTCCAAATTCGTAATCTTCTTCAAAATTAGGAATATAGCTTTAAAATATCTCAACATGGTTCAACTTTATCCATGATTTACAATAATTTCATATAATTTTTTTTTATATATTTTGCAAAAATACAACTGTACACATTTTTACTCTTATAAGAGATCATTCATATTCCTGAAAATGGCTCATTACCATTACTTGTAGCATTTGGAATATAATATAATCAAATGTATCCTTAGTAACGTAAAATACAGTAAAGTAGGGGTGAATCAATTCATCGATATATCGATGCTTTTGCTGTAATAGAAACATCGATACAACAGATGGAAAATCAATACAAAATTATACTTAACATATGCATGTTATTTTAGTCTTCAGCAGTCATGAATAATTATTAGTTTGCCTTGTTACTCTTTAAAATTATATTTCATCTGAAACATCATTTGCAGTCCTAGGCATTCGTATGTACTAGTAAAAATGAAAAAGACTAAAGCGAATACATATTTGCCATCTACATGGTTTGTAATCTGCCGCCCCCCTCCCATTCCATGCTAATTACCTTAACCCAGCAGTATGTTAAGCATATACTATACATTCCAAACATGTTCCACATGAATAATGAAGTACTTCAGTCATCATTTAATAACCACTTTCACGCAATGTTTCTATGTTGAATTGTATATTATCTACTTTGGTTGATTTGAAAAAAATACAACCAGTTTGTTGCACACTGAAATATGTTACACTGAATTCTCACTGGTTGTTATTGCTAGTTCCAGTCCAGGTCAAACAGTAACCACCGGTCAGAAGTTCATGTAGCTTATTCCCTGGATGACAAACGGGAAGTATTGGCAAAACAATAGTAAAACACTGCGCACAAGTTATTAATTGATATGTATAGTACTTAAACAGAGATGTTGTCAAGGTGTGCAACTGCATGAACCGTACAAAATTTGTACAAATTCGCACACTTGGAGAAATCCTGCAAATTAGCTTAAAGTCCTGCATATGAAAATGTGCCTTGCAAAGTATACAGTTTATGAAAATGTGCCTTGCAAAGTATACAATTTATGAAAATGTGCCTTGCAAATCATACAATTTATGAAAATGTGCCTTGCAAAGTATACAATTTATGAAAATGTACCTTTTAAAGCATACAATTTATGAAAATGTGCCTTGCAAAGTACGCAATTTTTATTTAATTCTTCTTGTTGTGACACCTGTGTTTTGGGCAGACAACTGTTTACACATATGGGTTCTTCAAGCATTACATGAATGGTTGTTAAACTAAATTTGATTGGCACAATGTGCCCAGGAATAAGCATTATGGTGTAGTCATTCATTAAGGAAGTTTTACAAATGCGTGTTTAAAGTATGGGTTACCTAGAAAAACCCAAATGTCTGATTCCTGGCATGGTTCCTTACAATTTTGTTCAGCAAATACTGGCTGATGATACTGATGATGGCAATAATAATTAAGTTTATGAAATCTATCAGATTATTGGAGCTGGAAAAGTCTTAATGGAGATACCAGTGAGTGATTTTGAGTCCAAAAATGGTGTCTGCTTCCTGGCATGTTTAAAATATCAGCTACCTACAAAACCCCAAAATGTCTGACTACTGGCATGGTTCATTACGATTTCATTCAGCAAATACTGGCTGATGATAGTGATGATGACAATAATTTTTAAAGTTATGAAGTATATCGGATTACTGGAGCTGGGGACATTGTTAATGGAGATACCATTGAGTAATTTTGAGCCCAAAAATGGTGTTAAATATGAATCAGATGTACACGTTGGATGGACGAAAATAGACAGCATGACGGTCAAGCTCCCTTTCAGTGGTTTTTCGAAATTAAATGTAGAAAGAGCAGTGAATGAAACTGCTGATGGAATAAATAAAATTAACACAAAATCTGCAATGGGATAGATTTAACATTGTTCAAGTTTATCAGCTTGTGTAAGTAATTTTTTAAATTACAGAATAGGTCTGGGTGTTGTCAATAATTTTCCTTTTTCTCTAACAAATACGAGTACTTGTGGCAGCAGCAGTCTTTTGTATACTTCACTGACAGTCAACATTTGCATACTACAATAGAAATTACAATCCTGATCATAAAGTTAAAAGAATAGGCATTTGCAATAAAATCCTCCATTGTTAAATATACCATTATTAAAATCTAATTTCTATCAAAATATCAATTTCCAATTCTTTTTTAGAATCTTTTATGAAAAATTTGGAGATTATGCAATCTTCACAAGACAGAGTATCTGTTATAAATGTAAACATTTATTTTTCCCAAAAATATTTCTTACAAAGAAAAACTGAATTTTTTAAATGAAATATATGATGCCAGTATTTCCAAAGTCCCTGGGGTTTTCTTTCTGAAGAGGCTGAAACTTCAATTTTCAACTTCTGTAACTTTAAAAATGATTAGAAAATTTGAATTCTCTTTTCAGGGTTACAAATAAACGACTGCTTTGTTATATTTAAACGCTTCAATAAGAACATAACATTTGTAAAGATGCTTTTATACAATTAAAAAAAACCAAACAAACAGAAATATACTCTGAAATGGGACTATGTAGCCAGTTATGCTGATTTGCCATTAAACACTATACATACATACATACATATGCAAGTACATACATACATGCATACATATGCAAGTACATGCATACATACATACATATGCAAGTACATACATACATGTACACACACATACATACATACATATGCAAGTACATACATACATATGCAAGTACATACATATATATTCAAGTACATACATGCATGCATGCACACATACACACACAAAAAACTACAAATACACACACATACTACATACATGCTCTTTTTGCAGGAATTGCCAAGTAGTTTTGCAAATTTCAGCATTTTAGACAATGTAATAAAAAAAATTAAAACATGGAATTAAAAGGAATTTCACAAAACACAGGCAAAATATAGGACTCCCTGAATTTATAGGACTAATGGAACTTGACACCTGCATGAACGCCCATTAATGCATGAAAATTGAACAAACATGCCAACGATATATATCCATATTACACTGGGTAGCCGTACACTGTATGCATTACCAAGGTCATGGTGGGGCATAAAAAGGTTCATTATTTTTAACACTGGTCACTACTGACAAACACCGACAATTAAAGTTAACAAAACTAAGGTTACACAGATATCATATTTAACAGTATCATATACATAACCATGGTTATGTATGTATCAGGTTTTTGTACAAAACCACGGTTACATTGACATATTTATCAGTATTATATACATGAACATTGTTTTTTATGTATATATTATGTCAGTATCATATAAAAAACCATGGTTATGTAGATATTATGTCACTAACAAATACAAAACCATAGTTAAGTAGATATTATAACAGTATCATATACCAAACCATGGTCACATGGATATCGTATTTATCATTATTATATTCAAAGCCATGGTTAGGTAGATACTATACTTATCAGTATCATATACAAAAATCAGGTTATGTAGATACCATATTTATAAATATTATATAGATTTTTCCAATGGACTTAACATAGGAGGTAACAATATTTTCCCATATGCATCAACATCAATGAGTATATGTTGTTAATAACGATTCACATAATGATTTATGACATCACCAATCAGTAGATGTTGATTAACGATGCACATAATGAATTATGACATCATATAATGTTGTACATTATGGCATCATAGAATGCTGTACATTATGACATCACAGAATGTTGTACATTATGACATCATACTGTACATTATGACATCATAGAAGGTTGTACATTATGACATCACAGAAAGTTGTACATTATGACATCCTAGAATGTTGTACATTATGGCATCATGCAACTCAATGGAAATTTTTATGTATGTCAGTATTGAAATTTCTTTTCTAACATGTTAAAAGATATGGTAATTGAAGCTAGCTATATATTAAACAGGTTGTTGTATGTGTAGTGTCTGATGTCTCTGATGGACAAGTTGTATGTGTGGTGTCTGATGTCCCTAATGGACAAGTTGTATGTGTGGTGTCTGATGTCTCTGATGGACAAGTTGTTTACATGAAGCAGACTGGCATGCTCCTAAGCCAATACTAAAAAACGTGTCTGCCTAAGATATCAGACAGTATATATATAATACCATTTATTTATTACATAATCATTCAATATTACATGGTTGATGTGGTGTTTGATAGGAGTGTTTAATCCATATCACACAACCAAACTAGATTAATTAATGTTTTCATTTAGGTCTGCATTCTTTAAAACTTCAGTCTGATCTGAATTCCATTCACACTGTTTGTCTAATGATAGGAAAGATTAAATACACAACCACATTCATTCTGAATGTAATAGTGATAAATTAACTGTACTTTTTACAGTCAATGAATACACATTAGAGCTATACACAAAGAATCAAGAATTTTCAATATTAGTTCCAAAATACTGCATAATATACGAGTATCTTTAGAACACTCCCATGTCGAATTATTTTGATGTGAGAAACTCAGGCAGAACTCTTATAAGAAATTTTCTTCTCAAATTCATTTAATTAAGCAATCCCTAATTTTTGCTTTGTGACCATTTTCAAATACATCTGTGCATACTTGTTCAAGATATCAAAAAATCAGTTTTAATAAAAAATATACGTATTAAGCCAATCTGTGTCAAAAGACCTATAATTTACTTCTAAGCAAAAGTATTAATTAACCATAAAATGTTAAGCAGATGACTGTGACCTACATTTAACTGATGACAAGAACATCAAAGAATGTGGTGTCCATGTATAATGTCCTATCTTCTATGAACAGGTGATTGAAATTAATGACAATTTTGAACAGAGCATGAAATTCATAGAAAATTCAAACCTTAAATGTTCTGATGTGCAGTATAATGATTCAGTCTGAATAACTATCATGTCTACTGTAGACTCTGAGACAAAAAAATTAACAAACAATACTACAATGAAGTTACCACACATTAAAATGATGGCACGTTTCTATAGTAGATCACTGTGAAACTGGTCCAAATATGCCTATAAAAACTCATTTCTACAGATGAGATGCACTGTCTGGGTACATGCATTGAATGTATTGTCTCTATAAACTGCACAAATTTCCTGCAAGCCAGAAAGGCTATTTTGTGTCATTGTTATCCTTTCTTACTTTAAACTAGAACTAACAGTGATGAGTGCATCGCAGAGGGCCCCGCTTTCCACAATTTTCCTGGCATGGGCTCAAACAAAAGTTATCCTGGAAAGCACAGATCTGGTGATGATAGCCATAACTCTTTGTAACACAAAATGATGAAAATCAAACTCAATCAAGGCATCATCAATGAAAAAGTGCATGATAACATTTACTGAAATGGAATATTCCTTTGTAAAGTTATGCTATGACAAGCAAAGTTGATAGAAGTCTCTTGTAGAAACCAGACTGAAGATGATGAGCAATCTTGGGTTGTAACACTACTGAAAATAACTAAACCCACATAAGGAACATGCAAGTCTATGAAACAAACGTTTGTACCAAATTTCATTAGAATATGTTGAATGGTTCTTGAGCTATTCTGGTTACAATCAACATCTGTTGTTGTTGTTGTTCTAGGGTTTAACGCCATTTTTCAGCACAAGATAGGCTATACATGGTGGCCAGTATAACTGGTGGAGGAAGAACCCTGGAAAACCAAGGGAAAAACCACCAACCCACAAGAAGCTACTGGCAGGCTTTCCCACATACCCACGCTAGCCAAGCCTTCAATCAACATCTGAGTTTCTTAAGTTAACTGTCAAGGAAAGTACTTAAATCAAGTTCATATGACAAAACCTTACCATGGCACATTTAAAACTAGGAGACAATGTTGAATGGTTCCGGAAGTATTGTGGTTATAAGGAGCTAATGTAGTATTAATGGAAAAGGGCAATAACTCCATCACAACTAGATCGTACAAAATAAAATCTTCAAAGGTAGCACACCTGAGTTTTCTATATCATCTCTGTATCATCTCTAAAAGCTACCTTGATGGTCATTGTGTTGCTGAACTGAACTGGGTTAAAAGGTAGTTTTGTACCAAGTAAGACTGTAGAAGTTTGGATGGAATTCAGTTTCCTTTTAAAAGAATCAATGATCAGAGTTATCTTCCAAAATTTTGGCTAATACAGACCACAACTCTCTGCAGAAAAATACCCACTCATCTTCAAAGTTTTGGTGTTGATCAAATAAAGTCTCCCATGCTAATGAAATGCCGTGTGTAAGAAAGCAGCTTCAAAATGTGTTAGAAATTTCATTCTAGGAATACTGCATTTTTTAATTATTTTCATTTTCTACTTGATAACAGACAGACATACATACAGACAGACATACATACTCTGGAGTATGGCACAACTCTAAATGGACCTGACAACAGATGAACACTGTGTACGGGTTACGGAGCTATGTTGGTTAAGAGTAACAAATGTGAAAATATGAAGTATTGGTCAAGGGCTGTAACTCCTTCCACAATGAAGTGGAGACAAAACCCATAAAGTGCACATCTAGGGCTACAACACAATGTAAAGCCAGATTGCACTGGAATATCTTCAATCATTCCTGAGCTGGTTTTAAGAATCTACTGCAGTGGAGACGAAATATTGATTGAAAATGGCAACTGCTCCATCAACACTGGACCTGAAAAGATGTAACTTTTAGGACACACAGCCACATGTAATAAGCAATTCCCCCACCCATTGCTGAGCTACACCAGCTACAAAAAGCGTGAATGAACAGAGCTGGACAGTTAATTAGATGGTTTTCTTTGTTGAGGAAATGGGAACCTAGTGCCTTTATTATGACACTGAGACAGCTAATCCTGGCTGGTCAGGCTGGGTATCAAACCTGAGACTTATAATTTATAAGTCAGACACTCAACCAAACGAGCTACCATGGCTTCCTACATTATAACTTCACTTGAGATCTTGCATTTTAATGCAAGGATCTAATTATAACCCCTTGGTGACAATTGTAAATGTTGTTTTGTTGAGAGAAAAAACTTGCCATGTGAACATTATACATGTTGGGATTTCTGGGAACTTATTTACATATTCTACAAACGTTGAGATTCCTCTTACACTATACATAATAACAAATATTAAGCAGTCATGAAAAATAATGAGACATACACACAAAATTCCTCCATCATGGCACATCACGTGCTGAAAATATGCAGTGTATTTTATACCTAGTCTTAAATTTTTTCTTGAATCACTGCCTTTACAGCTATTAATAACACTCAGCAAAGAGTGACTGGTCTTCAGTTAATTTCATTTCTTCTTTTTCTTTCCTGGTGTGGGTGGAGGCATAGGCTGATCAGGTAGACAAGTTCTCTGTTCTTCTAGCCGACTGGACTGTACCTTTTGTATCAAGTTGAAAAAATCTTCATCTGGAACTGTCGGGGCTTGAAGATTATTCGGAAGGTTACTTCTCTGATCATCAATTCGAGAGCCCTACCAAATAAAAATTGTACATGAAAAGTAACAAGAACGCTGACAACTTGGAGCATTAGGGAAATATGTTACATTAACCATGCTCAAAGGAATGAATGTAGAATGTCAAATCTGACAGTGATGTCCTATTTTATGATCAACATCCAAATACAAAGAGCCCTTTTGAAACGTTTAATCTGAATATTAAATATTTGTAAAAAATTCTTCTCTTTATTGCTCAAAAAAGAATTGATTACAAAGTTCATTAAAAAAAATTCCAAAGATAATATTAAAGCAATTATCTTTAGGTCTCACTGGATAGTTTTGTATTTTGACACCTTCCTAATGTTTAAAGTAGAAGGCATGAACCTAATTATCACAAGCCAAACATTTATAAATTCACACAGAAGCTAAATCTGTAATGTGGTTTAGATTTACTTTGAGTTAGGCTTGAAAATGGGTTGGCTTGTTGGTGACTGCCTATCACAGTTAGACTAGCACTGGAGATCAAATGCATAACTTGGGCTGCAAATTAACAGCCGACTTGGCTTACGTATTTTTGTATGTCTGCTACAGAGGTAAATATCTAAAAATCAAGATGGTTGATGGTGATCAAAAGTATCCTAATTTGTTATAGTACTAGTGAACTTTATTTATGCATAAGGTACATACTGATTCTTTTAGCTGCCTTGTCACAGGAAAATATTCAAAATAGCTCTTTGCTGTCAAAATGAATGTAAACAAGAGGGGGTTGGTGGCAGTGTTGGTTCAGTATAAAATCACCAGTTGTATCAGGAATTAACCTGACTGCCGAAGTCAAAATCTCACATGCATGCTTTCTACAAAAATCATTAGTTTGTTTTTATTTGTATCTTCAGTGTAAAATTATTCCCATTTTTCTGCAATAGGTCACTGTCAGATGAAAATTCACCAGATAAACTGTCCAGAGAGACCTTAATGAGCATACTGTATTGACATGGGAGGTAACCACTCTAAGTATTAATGGGAGGTAACCAGTCTGAATATAATCATTTTTGTGGAGACTTAAATTCAAAATTTTATTGTTTCTGTGGATTACCCTAAATAAATGAACACAACTACACTAAATGATACAGGATATATCAGATTAAAGCTCTTGATGGTGCCATGTGGTACTGCTGTGGCATCTCCAACCCTGCCTCCCCCCTGAAAACAATGGAATAGTTAAAACAAGACTACCCTCATTATAATCACAAATCAAACACCTGCCAAGGTAAAAATCCTCAGTGTTTTCGTCCAAGAGCTCAACCTCGAAAACAGAGATGATGCAGCCAAGAATAATTCCAATTCAATCTGTTACTGAAAAATAGATGATCTTTTACACCAACCACAGTCCACAAAGTTGTACCAGCTGATGATCATGTCATTAACACATTGACTTACTGTCCACAAAGTTGTACCAGCTGATGATCATGTCATTAACACATTGACTTACTGTTCACAAACCTGTACCAGCTGATGATCATGGCATTAACACACAGACTTACAAGGTACAATTCAAATAATGAAGATACTATCACTTTGTGTGCAAATCAAAACACTAACCAACAATCTCTGGTAAAATGCACTGAACTGGCTGTTGCAATCTTTGATGTCCGCAAAGACGTAAAAGTGCAAAGATAAAAGCTAAACATAAAGAGGTTTGTGTCGGCTTCATGCACAGACATACTCCAACAAACAAACACTATAAGGATGAACTGAAACTACTTCCATGACTGATATATGAAATGAGATCAGATACCATGATGAAAAAAGGAAGAAAATACACTTTATCAGTGGACCATCAAACACTCTTGTTTAAACTGATTGATGCTAAATGGAAAATCGTGGCTTATAAAGAAAATGTCAGTGAGACTGGACCAAATTATATGTGGCTTTGAAAAGCTGGAATTGAGTAATTCTGCAACTTCAGGATTATTTATGTGACAAACATTTGAGTGACTTGATTGACAGGTTTGTTCATTGATGTTATATGAAAATCAGTGGCACATGAAATTTTGTACTGCATTGTAGAGATATGTACTCAGTGTTTAATTAGTACTTGTACTCAGTGTTTAATTAGTACCTGTACCTAGTGTTTAATTAGTACCTGTAATTAGTGTTTAATTAGTACTTGTACTCAGTGTTTAATTAGTACTTGTACTCAGTGTTTAATTAGTACTTGTACTCAGTTTAATTAGTACTTGTACTTAGTGTTTAATTAGTACTTGTAATCAGTGTTTAATTAGTACTTATACTCAGTGTTTAATTAGTACCTGTACTTAGTGTTTAATTAGTACCTGTAATTAGTGTTTAATTAGTACTTGTACTCAGTGTTTAATTAGTACTTGTACTCAGTGTTTAATTAGTACTTGTACTTAGTGTTTAATTAGTACTTGTACTCAGTTTAATTAGTACTTGTACTTAGTGTTTAATTAGTACCTGTAATCAGTGTTTAATTAGTACTTGTACTTAGTGTTTAATCAGTAACAATTAACAATAATCCAATTATTTTACAGACTTGTTTCTTTTAATTAGAAATACCTGGATAAAGTGAGATATGCTTTCAAGAGGAATAAAATTTTAACAGTAAAGATTGATACCGCTAATGAGAAATTATCTTTGCATTTATCTATGCATTATATAAATTATTCATTCAGACAGAATCTTAAATCACTCATAAATGAAGTGAGGGACATTATTTTATACAAGTATTTTCAGCAGCAGTTTTGTCTTAATGACAAATAATATAAATAAGTGTTAAATCTAATTTTTGTAGATCATTTCATTCTTTAGTCTTTCGTTTTCAATAATACTACTGCTTAGATCCTTTATGCTTCCTGTTTTCTATCTATCCTTACTGATCTCACTACATGCACTGATTTAGGCAGAGAGTGGAGCCAACAGTTACCAGATAATGGATGCGTACTCATAGACTGGAACAATAAAAAATATTTAATAAATATTTTTCAGAAATGGCTAAAACGAAACAAACATGATGCAAAAGATACTATTTTCTTAAAGAAATCAAGTTGAATGAACCAACAGCAGAGCTGATTTGGTAGCTAAGAATTTAACAGTAAGAAGGGGTAGAGCATTCTGCATCACAAGAGGTTCCTTTTGGTTGGGTCTTTAACTTCATGAATCAGAGTAATTGCAAAATCCATGTAAACTGCTACCCTACAAAAAGTGATACCACAGTATAAAACATACAAGAAGTAAGTTAAACTTTGATTTAGTACCCGACAAATCCAACCAAAAGCCCAGAACTTAACAATGCAGACATATATGGGTAACACTATACATCCCCTCCAGTACCAGACAAACTGTCCCTAAAACACAACACATAACTTGACCATATGGACAATGAAGTGTAACACTAGATGACCAACTACAATACCTGACAAAGTGACCCCAAAACAGACTAAACCATATGGACAGGCAAAGATACACCTAATGATCAACAACAACGCCTGACAAACTGACTCGAAAAACATAACAATATGGACAGACAAGTGTAACACTATATAACCCAACAATATTCATAACAGGAAATAATAATGATAGTGTTAACATGTTTATTATGTTCTTTAACTTAAAACAATATTAAATTCAAATAGACTGTCGTGGCATACATTTTCTTCCATTTTTCTTTAAATAAAGGCTGAAAGCAGCTGCATTGAAAGCTTTTCGTATCTTCCTTTTGATAACTTAATACAGTACTCATGTTTATTACCTGACACCTCATTAACATCTCAAAGAAGCTGTCATCTGGTACATCCTCCTCTTTCCTCTGTTTGAGGTACTGGTTGATGACAGCCTGAGAGTTCAGGCCAGGGAATTGTGGGAGATTCGCCCTTTGGTCATTCATCCGAGATCCCTGTATCCCAGCAACCATGTCTAGGAATTCCTCAGCACCAGGGGAGCTTACTGCAAAAAAATATATTTTTAATGCAAAAACTATTTCAAATATTCAAAGTTCTTTAAATGATTATAAATTTAAGCGCATTAAAATAGTCATTTTATCATCATGACAGAAAAAGCTTAAGCATTGATTTATTTACAAGTTTTCCATGGAATCCTTAGATTTACATACATGAGTTCCATGGAATCCTTAGATTTACATACCAGAGTTCCATGGTATCCTTATATTTACATACCAGAGTTCCAGGGAATCCTTAGATTTACATACCAGAGTTCCAGGGAATCCTTAGATTTACATACCAGAGTTCCATGGAATCCTTAGATTTACATACCAGAATTCCATGGAATCCTTAGATTTACATACATGAGTTCCATGGAATCCTTAGATTAACATACACCACTCCCTTGATAACTCATGCCCTGATAACTTGCAAACCCGCTTATAATGTGGGGTCAGGCGTGGATCCCATTCTTTTTAAAACCAGAAAATTGATCCCTATTTCTTGAACTTGAAATAAAATCATGATCAAAATTAAAAACTGAAACGTTGATATATTGCTCGTTTTATGGTCGACAACGGTAGATATGACCTGGAAACTTTAATTAACATTTTGAAATTATCAACTTTTAATAAGAAGTCATATAGCTGGTTACATTTTCTTTCTAAACAACATTTTTAGTACACCGTAATTAAAGATATTCAGGGAAATTTCAATCACTGAAAATGTCACTTATGCCTAGTGTAGGCAGTACATTAATATTTAAATGCCAATTAAATGATTTTTATTAAGTGATATTTGTGTTTTATCTTTTAGTTTCACTTAAGCATAATCATCATAAATGCAATGTGTATTTAAATGTAAAATGTGTCAATCTACCATAACAGTTATGTCCGCAAGTGTTTCTCTGAGAACCTAATTAAGTGCCGACTGTGCTTTGATAACTGACCTGTGGAAGTATTTATTGTATTGTTACAATCAATTAACAGCTGGCCTCCTTTGTATTAGGCCCTATCACATTAATTATGTCTTTTGAATCAAATAAAGGAGGGTGAATATTTTTTTTAAAAAAGTTAAAAGGCACGCAAGTCCTACATACCTAAAATCTAGCGGCCCCAATCGTATGTTGGGTGAACTCACTTCACTTAATTAATCGAACACTGTTATAAATTTTATTGTGTATGTAACACAAACTACCTTAAATTAACTGACTCTTTCATAACTGATCAAAGATTGCAAGGCAACCAAGCGAAACGAATACTTCATAAAATAAAGAGCCTGGTTTCACAGATACAGACTATTGTGGGCAAGCGATTTTCTGAGAATTTCTGAAATGGCACTTACAGATATCCTCACGGATGATAAGAAATTTCACTATTACTTCCAATGAAATCATGACACCAATATTGTACTAATTGAAGAATATGAAAATTGAGTTTCGACGTAGGCGATTGTCTCAAAAAACAAATGTCAGTAGTTTAAAACAAAAGGAATCTTGTTTGGTGGTAGATCAACAGATAGTCTAGTTTCCAGCTACTTTGACTCCCGACTTGCTAGGATACTATTTAATTACACTCTGGGAACCAGACTAATCAACAAAACAAAAAGCAGTGACATAATACACATGTTTTTGCGTACACGTGACGGTTGTTGAAACAGTTGGAACAATCTTTTACATGTTGGAAATTTTGAAAATAAATGTTATTTATACAGAATAACAAACAACTTCATTAAAAAAGCGCGTTATTAACAGTTATTATCGACATAATTGTAAAGTGAGGATTCAGTCATAAAACAGCCCAGTTCCCTACCCTCCCCCCAACTGGTTTTCTCGATGTATAAGCCGACTTTTACAATTTATAGTGCGGTCTGTTTGTGGACCACATTGTGCACAAGTTATCAAGGGAGAGGTGTACAAGAGATTCACTAAACCAGGTGTTCTCAACAGCATCTGTAAGTCATCTGCGCATTTCTGTATCTCCCATGTATCTCACTTCAGGGCTTGAATTTAGCACTCACATGCTCACAAGTGTATAAATATTAAGCTCTTGTTTCATTTTGTAGCATGGCAGACATTTTTGTTAGTGCTATATTTTCCTGTAATGTACTGTCAAAATCATTAGCATGGCTGACGTCTTGAATGGCTGGGGCCTCAAGCATATTTTGAAGATGGCTGCTATAGCAGCCATATTGGACATCAGATTGGCACCAATTTCATTCAGGACCAAAAAGACATCATAAGAAATCTTTTAGTGAAAACCCATGTTGATGTGACCATCCATTCAGGAGTAGTGATAATATGATATTCAAAATGCCTGCCATAATATTTTGAAGATGGCTGCTATAGCAGCCATATTGGATATCAGATCAGATTGGATATCAGATCAGCACCATTTTCATTTAGGACCAACTTGACATAAGAAAACTATTACTGCAAACGCTATGTTGATATGACAATCCATCCAAGAGGAGTAGCAATAATTTACAAAATGGCCAGGGGCCCCAAGTGGCTGAGTGGTCTAAACCGCTCACTGTTACTGATCACTGCCATCTCACCTCTGTCTGCATGGGTTTGAGTCTCGGGTTCCGCCTATGTGGGTATGTGAGAAAGCTTGCCAGTAGCTTCTAGTGGGTTTGTGGTTCTTTCCGTGGTTATCCCGGGTTATTCCTCCACCATTAATACTGTCCGCCATGTATAGCCTATCTTGTGCTGAAAAATGGCATTAAACCCCACAACAACAACAACAAAATGGCCACTCTGGCAGCCATTCTGGATGTGTGAGCAGCACAAGACCGTAGAATTAATGCCAATACAAAGTTTCATGGCAATCTCCAAAGTAGTTTAGGAGGATTAGGAAACTTGTACAGATGGACAACTGACCATCCCTTCTGGTCTATGACCAATAGAGTTAGAAAGGAATATTCACATTCTGGTCTGTGAACAACAGAGAAGGAAATATTCATTCCTGGACAAAAAGCATGGAAAGAAATGCCTGCTTATTGGACATCATGTCGTATTGATTTCATGCCAGTAAAGATGACTACTGTCACCATGTGAGACTGAAAACAACTAAAGATTACGTCAAGTTAAAAAATCTAGAAACAAGCCAGAGTGCAATCAGGTTTGGAACCGCAGTTTCTCAAACTGTGCTGGGGGTCATTAGGGTTGAAGTGTAATTTAGAAACATTTAGTTAAACATCAGTCTCAGATCACACTACTAAACTTTTTAAATGCCTGTTTTCTATGGGTAAAACGATATACCAGTGCCGCGTGTTGATACGATTCACAATACGCAACCTGCAATATGATACATATTAATAGAACTTGATGGTCTTTCCATCTTTGGAAGGTAGGTGGTGCCCTTTCATGTATGTTGTCATTCTAGTCCTATTTCCAGTATGCAGATTACAGATAGACATATAGTTATCATATATTTATATCCAATTCTCATTGATGAGAAGATAACAACAATACAACAGAGTTTTAACAACTTTTTTAGGCCATTTAATGGTTGCTCCATTTAACTCCCTTTGTTTTGTACAACATGAATGACTTGAAAACATATTATTACCAATTTCGTGTCTCAGTTACACTTGGAAGACATTACGATGCTATCTTCAAAAACAGAAAAAATAATGAAATTTCTGCGTCCATTTAAAATCTCATGTAGAACAAATCCGGGCATTGGGAATAAGGCTGAATACCAACAAAATCTATCACATTTTATTTCCTGCAGATGTAAAAGACTGCTGTAGCCACAGGTACTTGTATTTGTTAGTGAAGATGGAAAACTATTGACTACACCAAGTACCATTCTAAAATTTTCTTTTAACTTACAAAAGGTAATAAACTTGAGCGCTTTGAAATCTGCCCCATCGCTCTTTCTATTTTAATTTCACTTATTCCATCAGCACCGTCATTTATTGGTTAAATATCTGTGCATAAAAAGATAAATTCCAAATCTGTTTCCCATGTACAATTTTTAAGGAGATGATGACAGGATTTTATCTTAAAGGAGACCTGTCCCTTTATCAAAGAAAAAAGGAGGGGTGGAAGAAATGGTCATAGGTCAATATTTGTCTAAACTTCAATATCTGTCTCTCTTTCTTAATGCTCCACTTTCTTATAGCTCTACTAAAATCACCATCTTTGACAGATGTCACCTATAGTTGTATAAGCATTAATCATGATTCATGCAATGGCACACCTGGACTGCATCTCCGCTTAAGTACTTGACATTTCTAATGACTTTCCTGCGAAGTCTCTCTGTTCCTCTGCCAATACTTTCTGTTTGTCACGCAGAGAATAAGCTACATTGATTTCTGATTGGTGGTTATTTTTTAACCTGGAGTGGAAAAAGCAATAACCACAAATGAGAATTCAGTGTAACATATTTCAATGTGCAACACACTGGTAGCATAGTTTTCAAATTGACCAAAGGAGTCAAGATACAATTCAAAGTAGAAACTCTGCATGAAAGTGGTTATTGAATGATGAGTAAAATACTGCATTAAACATGTGGAACACATTTGGAATGTATAGTACAAGCTTAACATACTTCTGGGTTAAGATAATTAGCATGGATTGGGGGGAGGGCCAGATTACGAACCATGTCACTTTGTATTAACTTGTTGACGGCAAGTGGGTATTTTCAAATAGTCATTTTTGTCTTTACTAATAAACAGTGCCTGTGACTGCAAATGCTGTTTCAGATGGATTATAATTTTACAGAGTAACAAGGCAACTAATAATAATTATTCATGACTGCTGAAGACTAATATAACATGCATACCGTATCGTTTTGCATCAATTCTCCGTCCCTTGTATCGATATGTGAATCGTTTCAGCAAAGAAAGTACTGATGCATCGATATATCAATGAATCGTTTCACCCCATACTATTTTCCATGTCAACAATAGCAATACATGGTATTCTGTTATACCTTTACCGAAAACTGGTCAAACTTGTAGAAAAATATTGACAGCTTTACTGAGATGGCATTGCTTAGAGTTGACCGATATGCTCTGCACACAACAGTGTTCAAGATAGGAAGCCTATTACAAAAGCTATTGTATGGAATCATCACAACAACAAATATAAACACTGCTGATGCAGTCACCACTCACAGTGCTTAAAAGTGATATCTCAGTTATGCTTGCATGTAACAAATTCATGTTTAATGGTCATAGCTGATTTTTCACTGACTTTTTAGCTTCCTTTCTTGAGTAATGTCTGGTTTCTTTGATGGTTCGCTGAAGGAACATCGTTGGTCATCGAGTCTTCGGCTCTGAAACTTACTCAACAATTCTAGAAAACTCTCATCATCATCTTTGTTTAGACTCTGAAGAAAAGATAAAGAAAAAACAATAGTTTTTGCTGTTTTAAAATCACATGTATAGTGATCAATTCATAATAGAATATATACCAGGGCCTTGCAGTCTTGCTAAATATTATTTGTTAAGTGTAATTATAAATAAACTTTCAATGGCCTGGTAAATTCTATTAAAGTGTTAACTTGAAATAAACTTTCAATGGCCTGGTTAATTCTATCCAAATGTAGTTATACAGAAACTTTCAATGACCTGGTTTATTCTCTCCAAGTGTAGCTATACAGAAACTTTCAATGGCCTGGTTAATTCTATCCAAGTGTAGCTATAGATACTTTCAATGACCTGGTTAATTCTACCCAAGTGTAGCTATAAATAAACTTTCAATTGCCTGGTTAATTCTATCCAAGAGAAAGTATACAGAAACTTCCAATGACCTGGTTAATTCTATCCAAGTGTAGGTATACAGAAACTTCCAATGGCCTGGTTAATTCTATCCAAGAGTAGGTATACAGAAACTTTCAATGACCTGGTTAATTCTATCCAAGTGTAACTATACAGAAACTTTCAATGGCCTGGTTAATTCTATCCAAGTGTTAACTAGAAATAAACTTTCAATGGCCTGGTTAATTCTATCCAAGAGTAGGTATAAAGAAACTTTCAATGGCCTGGTTAATTCTATCCAAGAGTAGGTATACAGAAACTTTCAATGACCTGGTTAATTCTATCCAAGTGTTAACTAGAAATAAACTTTCAATGGCCTGGTTAATTCTATCCAAGTGTTAACTAGAAATAAACTTTCAATGGCCTGGTTAATTCTATCCAAGTGTTAACTAGAAATAAACTTTCAATGGCCTGGTTAATTCTATCCAAGAGTAGGTATAAAGAAACTTTCAATGGCCTGGTTAATTCTATCCAAGAGTAGGTATACAGAAACTTTCAATGACCTGGTTAATTCTATCCAAGTGTTAACTAGAAATAAACTTTCAATGGCCTGGTTAATTCTATCCAAGTGTAACTATACAGAAACTTTCAATGGCCTGGTTAATTCTATCCCAGAGTAGGTATACTTTCAATGACCTGGTTAATTCTATGCAAGAGTATGTATAAATAAACTTTCAATGACCTGGTTAATTCTATCCAAGAGTAGGTATAAATAAACTTTCAATGACCTGGTTAATTCTATCCAAGAGTAGGTATAAATAAACTTTCAATGGCCTGGTTAATTCTATCCAAGAGTAGGTATAAATAAACTTTCAATGGCCTGGTTAATTCTATCCAAGAGTAGGTATAAAGAAACTTTCAATGACCTGGTTAATTCTATCCAAGAGTAGGTATAAATAAACTTTCAATGGCCTGGTTAATTCTATCCAAGTGTTAACTAGAAATAAACTTTCAATGGCCTGGTTAATTCTATCCAAGAGTAGGTATACAGAAACTTTCAATGGCCTGGTTAATTCTATCCAAGAGTAGGTATAAATAAACTTTCAATGGCCTGGTTAATTCTATCCAATAGTAGCTATAAATAAACTTTCAATGACCTGGTTAATTCTATCCAATAGTAGCTATAAATAAACTTTCAATGGCCTGGTTAATTCTATCCAATAGTAGCTATAAATAAACTTTCAATGACCCTTACATGTGTGTCAGATGAACTCATGTGAAGATTCTCATAATAGACATCTGTGGCTACACTGGCCGATTTTTGGACCTTAGGGATCTTTGGTCTGGCTCCACCACAGGCTGCAGGGGGCTGGTCCTTAAATAATAACATAAAATACATCTACTTTGTGTAGCGTATTATTATATATTGTGATTTTGTTCCACAGACTAAACCATATTTTATTGTTATGCAGTATTTATCAGTAATGTGTAGCCATGTCCTGAACTTATGTTTATTACACACACACAC
The DNA here is from genome assembly GCA_028554795.2 of Sinohyriopsis cumingii. Classification (NCBI taxonomy): domain Eukaryota; kingdom Metazoa; phylum Mollusca; class Bivalvia; order Unionida; family Unionidae; genus Sinohyriopsis; species Sinohyriopsis cumingii. The sequence goes on from CM068840.1 coordinate 11,633,287, forward strand.
ATATTACACACACACACATATTACACACACGCACACACCATATGTACATCGGCACAAGGGCATTTTGTGATTTTATTAATCTGCATGTATTGTTTATCATGTATGCAAATAAACAAAAACCTTCACATCAACTCCATGTGACACTACCTATCATATCTGTGTACCTATTATATATGGACAGTGCCTATCATATCTCTGTGTAACGATAATATATGGACAGTGCCTATCATATCTCTGTGTACCTATAATATATGGACACTACCTATCATATCTCTATGTGTACCTATAATATATGGACAGTGCCTATCATATCTCTATGTGTACCTATAATATATGGACAGTGCCTATCATATCTCTATGTGTACCTATAATATATGGACAGTGCCTATCATATCTCTATGTGTACCTATAATATATGGACAGTGCCTATCACATCTCTGTGTGTACCTATAATATATGGACAGTGCCTATCATATCTGTGTACCTATAATATATGGACACTACCTATCATATCTCTATGTGTACCTATAATATATGGACAGTGCCTATCATATCTCTATGTGTACCTATAATATATGGACAGTGCCTATCATATCTCTATGTGTACCTATAATATAAGGACAGTGCCTATTATATCTCTATGTGTACCTATAATATATGGACAGTGCCTATCGTATCTCTATGTACCTATAATATGAGGACAGTGCTTATTCGTATCTCTATTTGAGCCTATAATATAAAGACAGTTCCTATCATATCTCTGTGTAACGATAATATATGGACAGTGCCTATCATATCTCTATGTACCTATAATATAAGGACAGTGCTTTTTCGTATCTCTATTTGAGCCTATAATATAAAGACAGTTCTTATCATATCTCTGTGTAACGATAATATATGGACAGTACCTATCATATGTCTGTGTACCTATAATATATAGACTGTGCCTATCATATGTCTCTGTACCTATAATATGGACAGTGCCTATCATATCTCTGTGTACCTATAATATGTGGACAGTGCCTATCATATCTCTGGGGCCACGAGTGGCCAAGTTTTGTAAAGTACTCACCATTATGGATCATTGCCATCTCACCTGTCTGCATGGGTTTGAGTCTCAGGTTCGACCAATGTCTGTATGTGAGAAAGCTTGCCTGTAGCTTCTCATGGGTCAGTGGTTCTTTCCGGGGTTTTGCCCGGGTTTTTTCTCCACCATTTATACTGGCCACCATGTATAGCCTATCTTGTGCTGAAAAATGATATCAAACCCTACAACAGCAACAGCTATCATATCGCTTTGTGTACCTATAATATATGGACAATTTATGCATTTAAAAAAATGTTTACCTTTTTGTCTGGAGTTAGTTTCATAACCTCCATCTTTTCCATGCTGTGGCGTCTTGTTCTGGCTGATCTCCGATCTGTGGAGAATACACAATAAAACGGAGTCATATTGGAATAGCTACAAACAGCTTTATGATGTTGAGCCAATCTTCATATCATATGCATAGATTTTTATTTTCTGATCTGGGCTAAATGGGTACGTTTTGTTGCCTATATCTAATTTTTGTTGATATAGCAATTGTCGCACATTTCTGTTTATTGGGTTCATTTTATGCAGTTGCAATGCCATTTGCAAGCTAAGTTCTGCAGCTATAATTAAAGATTTAATAAATTTTTTGTTAAGCCAACTTGTGTAACACAAATCTATTGTTGATTTTTTGTTGTTGTTAAATGAAGTAGATATAGTTGTACGATTGCCAGTTTAAAAAGCAATCAACTTGCAAAAATGAGAAATTGCGGTATTATTTCTTAAGATACAGCTCAGATTTTGATATGTTTTGGGGGAATTTTTCAGTTTATAAAATGACCAGCCAAATCACTAATCATTTGAAGCAAAATGTTCTGATTTATTGTCTATTGTATGACATATATACAATATAACATTGTTTATCAATGCTACATAGCCACCACGTTGAAATATCAAAGTATATGCACAGATTGCTATGGCCCTTGCAAATAAAGCAAATCTGGTAGTTTTTAAAATTTAAATTATTGATTATAATGAATCCATGGCATTCTTTTGTCTTAAGTGGGAACTTATTAAGTGACAGATATTGCTTTGTAAAAGGTATGGGGAAATTACTGCTGTGAACACTGTATTTTCAACTGTAAGGAAAAATAAAAGTACGCACACATTCCTACATCAGCTGCATCTAATGGGTGCTTCTGACTTGATTCTTGAGCTCTGAAATATAAAAATATGTAGACCTTCTAGCACATGACCAATTTATTAGTAACACAGACATGTATCTATATGTCATAGATGCCCCATTAATATAGTTAATTTAAAGTCTGGTTCAGTATGCAAGGGCAAAAGTCTAAGTCAAAGGGAGACCATAGCTGAATTCAATTTTGTCAGAAAAAGTTTAAAATCAATCTTTACGCAGTTTTTTTCATAAAAAGCCTGATAAAAAGATGTTGAGTGGAAGAAAATTCAAGACGGCTTGGGTGACAGGGTTATGATGGCTAAACATGGGCAACATTATTCAAACCCCTTTGTATGTAACATGGGGCCAAAATTAGAGTTTGCTATTTTCTTTAAGGAGCCATTCAGATTTGGAGGGAGCAGCTAGGGTGTCAAAAGGCATTTATTTTAGTAAGGGTGGTAGGGGTACACTGAACTCTTATAAGTGTTTTATATTCACAATCCATTTTAACTTGGAGATATATAGCAGAGTGTTTGAAAAACTCTCTTCTGGGACAATTCCCCTCTTCTTTCTTTCCATTTTAATTCTGGAAAAGCTCTAATTATACCTAATGTGATTAAAAGTTAAAAAATAATAAGACAAGTAATGTGACAAAGAATATATTAACTACATGTACTGTGAAAAAATCATAAAGGAGTCTAAAGAGGGGCAGGTACATCTCATCTGAATATTTCCATTGTGAACCTTATTAGATTATCTCAGAAGTGATTGGTACATCCATAAAGCAAACCATAAGAAGTCAATACAATTTTAAAACAAACAATTTTTAAACAAACTATAGGAGTAGAAATCTGGTGACATGGTTAAACTGGCTTGCAAAGAGTAATCATTTAGTACTTACTCCAATCTCTCCTGTGAATTTTGAAATTGAAGAACAACCTTGCTGCATGTTTTTCAGACAAAACAAACTTCTCTGAAGAATTATTCCTTTCACCTGCAAGCTATTATTACAGATGTAAGCAAGCAGGGACTCTGAGGTTGACCCTGCTTCTGTAGTACCAGTGTACCACTTCTCTGGTATGCATTTATATTATTAGTGATGCTGAATACCCTAGAAAGTATAATATCCTGGAAAGTGTTGTTGTTGTTGTTGTTGTGGGGTTTAACGCCATTTTTCAGCACACAATAGGCTATGCATGGCGGCCAGTATTCATGGGGGAGGACAAACAGGGGAAAACCCTGGGAAGAACAACCGACCCACTAGAAGCTACTGGCAAGCTTTCTCATATACCCACATTGGCTAAATCCTAGACTCAAACCCATGCAGACAGAGGTGAGATGGCAGTGATCCGTAACGGAGGGTGCTTTAGACCACTCGGCCCCCCCCCCCACTCTCGGAAAGTGTGCTACAGTATGCAATCACTTGTTGAGTCAAACTGACAAACAACAAAAAATCCTGAACTGACGTAACATAATGAACATCCAGATCAGGGTCTATGTTGTTTGTTCCACTGATTACTCCAAACAAACCGCACAGACTCAGATCTGCCCATGCATAATGCGACGGCACATCTTGGTCAGAGCAGACTGCTGTTGGCCTCATTTTACAAGTGAATATATATGGTACCATATTCAACCAAACTGCAACTTTTTGATGGCTTCTGGTGAAAGCCTACTGGAGTGAGACTTAATACGATGTTTTTAAACACTGTCAATAAACTCCAGAAAATAGACCAAATCTCCCCATGTTCTGTTCCTAAAACATCTTTATTTCAAATTGCATCAACACTGGACAACTGACCTTAGTATGGAAAACTTAATTTATACCCTGGACAAGAAAGACAAATGGACGCACAAAAACACAGAATGAATCCAAAATACAAACCTCTTGGTTAAGATGTGTGGAGTGGGATATAAAAAAAAAGTAAAATATTTCCAAAATTGACATTGTGGCTATACATCCAGGAATGTAAACTAAAAAACGAGTTTTTTTTCCATCAATCAAATGAAGCAATTATAAGTTCATATTTCGAGGACTTTGAGATTTATCAATAATGATAAAGGCTCTGAACTGAAATACAAACATACAAGTCATTGGAAAACTTGCCAAAGAACTGCAAAATGACAAATTAAACTTTCATTTGTATACCTGTAGAAAAAAAATTTATCGAATGATGCCTTCGATGTAACTTTGAATGATACTCAAGAAAGTTTATTTTTTTAATCCTGATAAACAACATTTCCAAAATAAATTTAAAAATCTTTATTTAACTCATTTCTTTTCACTTAATGCTAAATATTCTGAACAATATGTAACTGGCCCTTATCAGACAGGAAAAGTACAGGCTGTCAATACATAACTGGCCCTCATCAAACAAGCAAAGTACAGACTGTCAATACATAACTGGCCCTCATCAAACAGGCAAAGTACAGGCTGTCAATACATAACTGGCCCTCATCAAACAAGCAAAGTAAAGGCTTTGCATACCCATTGATGGCCTATATGCACAGCATAACAATGAAGTATACATTTACATACCCATTGATGGCCTATACCATAGTATAATAATGAAGTATACATTTACATACCCATTGATGGCCTATACCATAGTATAATAATGAAGTATAAATTTACATACCCACTGATGGCATATACCATAGTATAATAATGAAGTATACATTTACATACCCATTGATGGTCTGTACCATAGTATAATAATGAAGTATACATCTACATGCCCATTGATGGCCTATACCATAGTATAATAATGAAGTATACATTTACATACCCACTGATGGCATATACCATAGTATAATAATGAAGTATACATTTACATACCCATTGATGGCCTATACCATAGTATAATAATGAAGTATACATTTACATACCCACTGATGGCCTATACCATAGTATAATAATGAAGTATACAATTACACACCCATTGATGGTATATACCATAGTATAATAATGAAGTATGCATTACATACCCATTGATGGTATATACCATAGTATAATAATGAAGTATGGATTTGCATACCCATTGATGGCCTATATGCACAGCATAACAATGAAGTATACATTTACATACCCATTGATGGCCTATACCATAGTATAATAATGAAGTATACATTTACATACCCATTGATGGTATACACCATAGTATAATAATGAAGTATACATTACATACCCATTGATGGCCTATATGCAAAGTATAATAATGAAGTATACATTTACATACCCATTGATGGCCTATACCATATTATAATAATGAAGTATACATTTACATACCCATTGATGGTATATACCATAGTATAATAATGAAGTATACATTTACATACCCATTGATGGCCTATACCATAGTATAATAATGAAGTATACATTTACATACCCATTGATGGTATATACCATAGTATAATAATGAAGTATGGATTTGCATACCCATTGATGGCCTATATGCACAGCATAACAATGAAGTATACATTTACATACCCATTGATGGCCTATACCATAGTATAATAATGAAGTATACATTTACATATCCATTGATGGTATATACCATAGTATAATAATGAAGTATACATTTACATACCCATTGATGGTATATACCATAGTATAATAATGAAGTATGGATTTGCATACCCATTGATGGCCTATATGCACAGCATAACAATAAAGTATACATTTACATACCCATTGATGGCCTATACCATAGTATAATAATGAAGTATACATTTACATACCCATTGATGGTCTGTACCATTGTATAATAATGAAGTATACATTTACATACCCATTGATGGTCTGTACCATAGTATAATAATGAAGTATACATTTACATACCCATTGATGGTATATACCATAGTATAATAATGAAGTATACATTTACATACCCATTGATGGCCTATACCATAGTATAATAATGAAGTATACATTTATATACCCATTGATGGTATATACCATAGTATAATAATGAAGTATGGATTTGCATACCCACTGATGGCCTATATGCACAGCATAACAATGAAGTATACATTTACATACCCATTGATGGCCTATACCATAGTATAATAATGAAGTATACATCTACATACCCATTGATGGTCTGTACCATAGTATAATAATGAAGTATACATTTACATACCCATTGATGGCCTATACCATAGTATAATAATGAAGTATACATTTACATACCCACTGATGGTATATACCATAGTATAATAATGAAGTATACATTACATACCCATTGATGGCCTATATCATAGTATAATAATGAAGTATACAATTACATACCCATTGATGGCCTATATCATAGTATAATAATGAAGTATGCATTACATACCCAATGATGGCCTATATCATAGTATAATAATGAAGTATGCATTAAATACCCATTGGAATCTTCAGCAGGACCTTCAATTATCCCCAGGACTGACTTTAGGTCAGCCAGATTCATTTGAGCCGTTAGCTGACCGGTTTCATCTCCAATCTAGAAGGAAACATACACATGATTTTTATCAAACAGCTATTCACGATTACCTACCAATACTGATTACTTTACTTTATGGTATTCAAATCAGTGCAAATGCTGTGAGGCAGCCATTCGTGATTACCTAACAATACCATCATATTACTGTCATGTCATCTGGTCCCCAAGATTCAGCCATTCAACCAATACAGACCATTTCACTGTCACCTTGTTCCTGATTATCAGCCATTCATGATTACCTACCAACACAGAATCATTTTACGGTCATGTCTTCCAATCTCTGAGAATCAGCCATTCATGATTACCTACCAATACAGGGCATTTTACTGCTATGTCATCTAGTCCCAGTGAATCAGCCATTCATGATTACCTAGCAACACAGACCATTTTACTGTCATGTCTTCCAGTCTCTGAGAATCAGCCATTCATGATTACCTAGCAACACAGACCATTTTACTGTCATGTCTTCCAGTCTCTGAGAATCAGCCATTCATAATTACCTAGCAACACAGACCATTTTACTGTCATGTCTTCCAGTCTCTGAGAATCAGCCATTCATGATTACCTAGCAACACAGACCATTTTACTGTCATGTCTTCCAGTCTCTGAGAATCAGCCATTCATGATTACCTAGCAACACAGACCATTTTACTGTCATGTCTTCCAGTCTGAGAATCAGCCATTCATGATTACCTAGCAACACAGACCATTTTACTGTCATGTCATCCAGTCTATGTGAATCAATGCAAATGCTAGATGCAGCCACTCATGATTACCTACCAACACATGACATTTTACTGTCATTTCATCTAGTCCCAGTGTATCAGCCTTTCATGAGTACCTACCAACATAGGGCACTGTCCTGTCATGTCATCTAGTCCCAGTGAATCAGCCATTCATGATTACCTACACAGGGGCATTTTACGGTCATTTCATCTAGTCCCAGTGAATCAGCCTTTCATGATTACCTACCAACACAGGGCATTTTACTGTCATGTCATCTAGTCCCACTGAATCAGCCACTGATGATTACCTACTAACACAGACAGTTTTGCTGTCATGTCATGGAAATGCTGGATGCTGTATCAAATCCCTGGAAACTCCAAATAAAACATGGAGTTTATTCTCTAATGGATGGTGATTGTGTAATTAGTGCATCCAAAAATATTCTTTATCTTAACTTTGAATGCTGCTACTTGATATTTCCATTATCTGATAATGAAGACAATCTACATTGTGCTTAGGTGGGTTGAAGTGTTTAGACAGAGGACTATCTTCATCTAGAAAGCCCTGAAGTGTTCTTTAATTCTCATTAGAAATGTCCTTTAGTTGCAACTACATATTGTTTACATAAGTAAAACAGGTGAGTAATGGCCTCTCAGATGGAACTATTTTTGAGGTCTGTGATTTTAAAGATTTTGGATTTCTCATTGTTACATAAAAAGTGCCATCGATGGAATGGTAACAGAATGACTTTATTTGTTATAGACCTCAATATGAAACCAGGGTGTTTACTTTGAAGGGCACTCAACAAATATACCCATAATTCCAGGGTGTTTACTTTGAAGGGCACTCAACAAATATACCCATAATTCCAGGGTGCTTACTTGGAGGGAAATCCATCCATGAATTTAACCATGATAGCAGGGAGTTTACATAAAGTGCAATCTAGTTTTGTGCAGAATCTATTCTTCTTCTAGCTAGTGACACTGGCCTTTGACCTTTTGTCCCTGATATCAATAGGCTTATTCCTTGCCCCATGCGCAACCTATCAACAAAGTTTGGTCCAAGTCTGTGATGCAGAATTAATGTCACTGAGAAAAAACATTTTTCTTCTTAGTGACCCTCACCTTTCACCTTTTGACCCTGAAAGCACTGGACATCTTCCTTACCCCATGTACAAACTATTCACAAAATTTGGTCCCAGTGTGTGTGTGTGTGTACAACTAATGTTATTAAGCAGAAACCATTTATCTTCTTTTAGTTAGTGACCTAAACCTTTTGACCTGAACTTTTTTTTACCTCAAGATGGAGAGGTCAAGTTATTGTGCAGAAATCAGTTTTCTTCTTCCAGTCACAAGGACTTGTTGCTTTGAATTCTATTTTATCCATTAATCAACAAGTTTCTTCCTTATTCCAAGTGATAGCTGTCAACCAAATCTGGTTCAGGTATGTGATGAAGGACTAATGTTACTGTGCAGAAACCTTTTTCTTCTTTCAATCACTGACCTTACCCTCTGTAAGGGGAGGAGGAAACAAATTTTAATGATGCAATACTACCGGATGCTGTTGTGTAGCCATTTCCAGGACAGAAATTACCCTGACCCATAGTATGAGGAAAACTAATCATCCCACAGTATGAGGAGGACTCATCCTCCCACAGTATGAGGACTAATCCTCCCACAGTATGAGGACTCATCCTCCCACAGTATGAGGACTAATCCTCCCACAGTATGAGGACTCATCAACCCATAGTATGAGGACTCATCCTCCCATAGTATGAGAACTCATCCTCCCATAGTATGAGAACTCATCCTCCCACAGTATGAGGACTCATCCTCCCATATTATGAGGAGAACTCATCCTCCCACAGTATGAGGAGGGATCATCCTTCCCCAGCATGAGGAGGACTCATCCTCCCACAGTATGAGGACTAATCCTCACACAGGGAGACTTTGATTTAAAACTAAATTTTTGAAGTTTTACTTTGATATATGGTTTATAGTAGATTTGATTATTTATCAAACTTAAATGTTGAAACACCAAAACATAAAAATGGGCCAGTCACTGGTTTTCCATGTCTAATCTAATTTCTCTGGTTTTATCAAATTTCTCTGGGTTTTAGGAGGTTCACTTCTTCAAGGACTATGTAGAAAAGGGGTTCATTTGCAAACATATGATGCTAGGAAAATTATATGTTGCTATGAATCTCCTGCTGAGGGCCTCCAAACATTAAGTTAAACTCAACCTGATACATCAATCCACATCATGTGAACATATTGATACATTTATCCACATCATGTGAACATATTGATACATCAATCCACATCATGTGAACATACTGATACATCAATCCACATCATGTGAACATACTGATACATCAATCCACATCATGTGAACATATTGATACATCAATCCACATCATGTGAATATATTGATACATCAATCCACATCATGTGAACATATTGATACATTTATCCACATCATGTGAACATATTGATACATCAATCCACATCATGTGAATATATTGATACATCAATCCACATCATGTGAATATACTGATACATCAATCCACATCATGTGAATATATTGATACATCAATCCACATCATGTGAACATATTGATACATTTATCCACATCATGTGAATATACTGATACATTTATCCACATCATGTGAACATACTGATACATCAATCCACATCATGTGAACATATTGATACATCAATCCACATCATGTGAACATATTGATACATCAATCCACATCATGTGAATATATTGATACATCAATCCACATCATGTGAATATATTGATACATTTATCCACATCATGTGAACATATTGATACATTTATCCACATCATGTGAACATACTGATACATCAATCCACATCATGTGAATATATTGATACATCAATCCACATCATGTGAATATATTGATACATCAATCCACATCATGTGAATATATTGATACATCAATCCACATCATGTGAATATATTGATACATCAATCCACATCATGTGAATATATTGATACATCAATCCACATCATGTGAATATATTGATACATCAATCCACATCATGTGAACATATTGATACATCAATCCACATCATGTGAATATATTGATACATCAATCCACATCATGTGAACATATTGATACATTTATCCACATCATGTGAACATATTGATACATCAATCCACATCATGTGAACATACTGATACATCAATCCACATCATGTGAATATACTGATACATCAATCCACATCATGTGAACATATTGATACATCAATCCACATCATGTGAACATACTGATACATCAATCCACATCATGTGAACATACTGATACATCAATCCACATCATGTGAACATACTGATACATCAATCCACATCATGTGAATATATTGATACATCAATCCACATCATGTGAATATATTGATACATCAATCCACATCATGTGAATATATTGATACATCAATCCACATCATGTGAATATATTGATACATCAATCCACATCATGTGAACATACTGATACATCAATCCACATCATGTGAATATATTGATACATCAATCCACATCATGTGAATATATTGATACATCAATCCACATCATGTGAATATATTGATACATTTATCCACATCATGTGAACATATTGATACATTTATCCACATCATGTGAATATATTGATACATCAATCCACATCATGTGAACATATTGATACATCAATCCACATCATGTGAACATATTGATACATCAATCCACATCATGTGAACATACTGATACATCAATCCACATCATGTGAACATATTGATACATTTATCCACATCATGTGAATATATTGATACATCAATGCATATAATGTTAATATATTGATCAAACAGAGCTTGAAATTTGTGGTAATTCATAAGCCCTGTCAGACCAGTAGTTTCCATAATTGTTGAATGTGTGTGTGTTTGTGTTTTTAGATTTTTAATGTAGCTTTGACAATTTTTCAGTCATACTGCTATCATGTCTGCAGTGTGGCAGTTTATAGGGATGTCTAGCACTGGGGCATCATGCCACAGACATGAAGCATCATGTCCAACCTGGTCACATTATCCTGAAACCAGGCTAATACTAACTACTTAATGCTGAGCACCTAGTGAGGCAGCTGTTAGTACCATTTTTAAAAGTCTTTGGAATGACTCGGCCAGGGTTCAAACCCACAACCTCACACATCCGAGGCAGACACTCTAACCACTTAAGCCACCGGAGTAGTAGTTTCCATAATTTTGATAGTCCAATGGTTATGAAAGTTTCACTTGTCACCAGTGCTTATTTATGCTATCATATGCAATTTTTAAAAATGTGAATACTCTGACATTAAGTTCTTTTGGAATTAAGTGCATAAATCCCCGAGATTCAGTGGACCACTAGATGAATAGAACAAATGAGGATTTACAAATTGTAAAGCAGGCTGTATAAATCCTTCCCAGTTTTGTTAGATTTATAAGGTAAAGTTCTGTATTTTATATATTTTGGTATTTTTTTTGTGGCATGTGGTTAGAGTGCATTGCCTATTGTTGCTGTTGTTGTTGTATAGTTTAACGCCATTTTTCAGCACACGAAAGGCTATACCTGGCAGCCAGTATTAATGGTGGAGGAAGAACCCGGGAAAACCCCAGAAAGAACCACCAACCCACGAGAAGGCACTGGCAAGCTTTCTCACATATCCACATTGGCCGAATCCGAGACTCGACCCCACGCAGAAAGAGGTGAGATAGCAGTGATCCGTAACGGAGAGCGCTTTAGACCACTCAGGGCCCCGCATTGCCTATTGAAAGTTGAAATTTGCAAAAACAATGCATTGTTGGCAGTGGGCAGCTGCTTAAAATTGGGTCTACAACCATTCCTGCATAAAACCGATGATGACTGCATCTTTTCAGAAAGATTGTAACCCAGACTTATGAATTTGTCAAACTACCGTTGCAGTGTCATGGCCATCAGAATGCCTATTACTATTTAACCGTTCCGTATTAGCATTATGGAGACATTTTTTGTTCAAACGGTCACAGATGTTGTGAAATCTGACAATTCCATTACAGCTATAATAAGGTCTTCTCACCCTGTTTTACTTAAGCATGACAGGTGCTGCCTTGAATATTTAATTGTCTGTGTTATGTAATGACCAGCCTTTGTCTTCTTCTCTTAAGTGATATGTTAATTTTCCCCCCAAGATAAGATTCTCTACACTTTACTCATTTATCTTTTTAATGGTCAATTTCATCTATCAATTTAATGGTCAATTTGATCTATCAATTTAATGGTCAATTTCATCTATCAATTTAATGTCAATTTCATCTGTCAATTTAATGGTCAATTTCATCTATCAATTTAATGGTCAATTTCGTGTGAACTTGTTATTCAAGTAACCTTGGTGGTTTTCTAAAGCAAGATTTGTATTTCTTATCTATGCATGATTGTAATATCTAGAAAAAGTGTTCTTCATCCACATACTTGTGAGATTTTTTTGTTAGAAGGACTAATGAAGATTTAGTAGGACTAGTAAATTTCTAAATCTACTAGTCCTTCTATATCATGTTAATACATTGATACAACAATCAATATTTTAATGTATTGGTAGCAACAGTCCATATAATATTACTGTACTAATACAACAGTCTGATTAATGTTAATGTATTACTACAACATTCCATGTTACTGTACTAACACAACAGTCCGATTAATGTGAATGTATTACTACAACATTCCATGTTACTGTACTAACACAACACTCTGATTAATGTGAATGTATTACTACAACATTCCATGTTACTGTACTAATACAACAGTCCGATTAATGTTAATGTATTACTAAAACAAGCCATGTTTTAATATATTTATACAACAATCAAGTTAATATACTAAAATACTGATAAAGCAATGCATATCATGTTAATGCACTTATACAATAATCCATATCATATTAATGTGTTGACACAACAATCCATATCATATTAATGTGTTGACACAACAATCCATATCATATTAATGTGTTGACACAACAATTCATATTATGTTAATGTGCTGACACAACAATCCATATTATGTTAATGTGTTGACACAAAAATCCATATCATGTTAATGTGTTGACACAACAATCCGTATCATATTAATGTATTGACACAACAATTCATATTATGTTAATGTGTTGACACAACAATCCATATCATATTAATGTATCAACACAACAATCCACATTATGTTTATGTATTGATACAACAGCCTGTATCCTGTTAATGTATCGATAATCCACAACTTAACCACCTGCCAGATAATAATGAAATTACCTCTTTTGATATTTCCAAATGCCTACTGGCATACAGTATTGCATCCTGATGGTTGCCCAGGGCAGTGTGGGCATTTCCTAGACTCCAACATGCCCGGCCTTCACCCACTCTGTCTTTTAATTCCTGTGCTATCTGCAGGTGCCTTACATGAAACTCGATTGCTTTTTCGTAATCCTTCAGCAGGGTATATGTATTCCCAAGGCTGTAACATGCTTGGGCTTCTAAAGCCTTGTCTCCTAGCTGCTTGGCCAGCTGTAGCGTTTTCCTTGATAAAAAAATCATAGATTATTTTGAATGTTGTTATCTTACAGGAATTTCAATAGTTTATGGACAAAAACAAATATCCACTCTGTGTTCATTTTCCAAATTTTGATCTGAGAAAATGCCAACCATTATCTTCCTGCATGCCCCAGGTAAACACTCCACCTTTCTTGCTGGGCAAAGGTTAACACTTCACATGAAACATTTTATTATGAAAATAACTGTGAATTCATTTGCTTCTGTGGATATAAATTTTCTGAGATGTGCAAAACAAGAGTCCATTGAAGGCACTTGTGCTTTACTGAACAAACAGAACCTGCAGGAATTCAAGATAAAATCCTTTTGTTTTTTCAAATGCTGAGTTTTGAAACCAACTTTGATATTCTTAAGCAATAAGATTTTCAAAATCAGCCACTGTGACAGCCATATTAGGTGTAAGATCAGCACCATTTTCACTCAGGACAAACTGGACACCATTAGAAGAATTTTGGTAAAAAAACCATGTTGATATGACCATCGAGACTTACCATTAGGGAGCAGAAGCAATAACAAAATTTTTAAGATGACTTTGGTCAAAATGTGCAGCATGATCAGTGACAAAATTTTAATTATGTTCATTGGGAAAGCCATATTTTTTGTAGGTCAGATTTGCACCATTTTCAATCAGGTCAAATCAGATATCACATTAGTTTTCTGATGTAAATCCCATGTCAATATGACTTTCCATTTAGGAGTAGTAGCAATAACAGAATTTTCAAGATGGCTGCCATGGTGGCCATACCGGCTGTCAGATCATTACCACAGATGGATGGACACCAGACATCGTAAGACTGACAACAGGCCATCCCATAATCTCTTCTGGTATATGACCAGTAGAGCTAATTTGACAATGAAACTAGCACCGCAGTCCCTCACTATAATTCTCTTCAAGTACACATAACATATAAGCTCACCTTATACGACGATTTATTTCAGTCCCTCAATATAATACTATTCAGGGGAGCCATGACACATTCCGAGTAGGGTCACTTTATATTAAAGTAGGTTTGCACTGGTATTACAGTCTCTCACTATAACACTGTTCTGGGTAGCTATTTACTGCAGTTCCTTGCCAGAATACAGTTCAAGGTAGTCATTTACACTAGTACTACAGACCTTTGATATAATGCTGTTCAGGGAAGCCATTTACACTGGTACTGCAGTCCTGAGCCAGGACACAGTTCATGGTCACCACTTAAATTGGTACTACAGTCCCTCACTGTAACACTGCTTAGGAAGCCATATAATAATACAAGTAAGATCACCTTTTACTGAGGTTTTCAGTATCAAAGCTTTTTATCCCAGAAGTGGAATCTATGACCATCATATACAGGGACTGCACTATGATGAGGTGCATTGCAAAGAGAAGCTCTTTACCTTAATTCATGGATGGGAAAGGGAGTCCTCCTCCTGTCTATGTAGATAAATCATTGATTGTACCTAAATTCATGGATGGGAAAGTAAGTCATCCACCGTCTATGTAGACAGATCATTGATGGTACCTAAATTCATCGATGAGAAAGGAAGTCCTCCTCTTGTCTATGTAGATAGATCACTGATTGTACCTAAATTCACAGATGAGAAAGGAAGTCCTCCTCTTGTCTATGTAGATAGATCATTGATTGTATCTAAATTCATGGATGAGAAAGGGAGTCCTCCTCCTGTCTATGTAGATGGATCATTGATTGTTCCTAAATTCATAGATGAGAAAGGGAGTCCTCCTCTTGTCTATGTAGATAAATCATTGATTGTACCTAAATTCATGGATGAGAAAGGGAGTCCTCCACCTACACTGGACAACAAATTTTTACAAAAGTCATGTTACTGAAATAAAATTAGTCAATTCTTATCAATTTTTATGTGCTGAACACGAATATGACAGTCAAATTGCAAAATTGGCTCTAGTTTTTTTGTAATCTGCAAGAAATTAATGTTTACATAACGAAATGCATTCCAATAGTAAAAGGTCAACTGTAATAGCCTACCTATAAAAAATCAAGTCATTGACTACATCTTAGATTTCTTCGCCTGTCTCTTGTACAGCTGTTCAGGAGCATCTCTGAGGAGTGTCCAGCAGTAGTCAGCCAGCATTGTAGTGGACCATTTTCCCTGGTATCTTTGTTCCATTGTTGCGATATCTTGATGAAAACGTTCGCCGTGTTCATCACTAACAATACCACAGTTGCTAGGAAAGAAATCCAAATGGGAATGAAGGAAGTGAATCTTTAGAGACATATTGCAGCCAAGTTTCTTATACTTCATCAACATGTCTTCTACTAGTTCCTTATAGTTTTCTGCCCTAACATTTCCGAGGAAGTTTGTAGAAACTAGGCGAAAAGCATTCCATGCTTGTTTCGCGTCACCTTCCAGCAAGTTGTTGAACCGGTCATCTTTGAAAAGCTCTCGAATCTGAGGACCCACAAAAACTCCCTCTTTAATCTTTGCTTCGCTGAGTCGAGGGAATTTTTCATGCAGGTATCGGAATGCTGGCAAAGTCCGGTCAATGGCTTTCACGAAGTTCTTCATCAAACCTAGTTTGATGTGAAGGGGTGGTAGCAAGATTTTCTGAGCCTCAACCAGAGCTGGGTGTTGGATATTCTTCTCTCCAATGGCTACATTCTGCCTGCGAGTCCATTCCTTCCTCATGTAGTGCATTTCCCTTGCTCGGCTATCCCACTCGCATAAGAAACACATGTATTTTGTATATCCTTGCTGCAGTCCCATTAAAAGGGCAACTACCTTCAAATCACCACAGAGGTGCCAGCTGTACTTGTTATACTCAATGGAATTCAGTAGCTGCCTTAAGTTATCGTATGTCTCTTTCATGTGGACAGCATACGCTACTGGAATAGATGGAAGAATGTTTCCATTGTGCAAAAGCACAGCCTTGAGACTCAGTTTCGAAGAGTCCACAAATAGTCTCCATTCTTGTGGGTCATGAGTGATTTTTAAAGCATTCATGAGGCCCTCAATATCGGAACAGAATATCAGATTACTTTCCTTTCTGAAGAAAGGCTCCAATTGCTGGTGGCGCTTTCGATATGCAGTAATTGTGACATCTTCTTCTAGAAGATTCCATTGTTGGAGTCTTGATCCTAGCAATTCTGCCTTGTTCTTTGATAAGTCCAAATC
The DNA here is from genome assembly GCA_028554795.2 of Sinohyriopsis cumingii. NCBI lineage: Eukaryota > Metazoa > Mollusca > Bivalvia > Unionida > Unionidae > Sinohyriopsis > Sinohyriopsis cumingii. Next base: position 11,650,456 of record CM068840.1, read on the forward strand.
ACGAATCAGGTCATTTAGTTCTTCCTGTGTTATTCTGTGTGGGGTTGATGATGCACCACAGTGAAAATCTGGATCACTGCATGCTGATGGACCAGGAGAAGAACAGGTCGACTCACCTTTGTCTTCGTCAGATGAATCAAGAGAATATTCTGCTGGAGGTTCTGGAATAGGAAGTCCCTCACCATGTGGAACTGGTCTCAATGCAGACGGAATGTTTGGGTAGACTATTCTCGACTTCTTTCGCTTCGTTATTCCGCCGGAAAGAGGAGGAACCAAGCAGAAGTAACAGTCATTTAGGTGGTTGCTTGGCTCTCTCCACACCATTGGGACTGCAAACGGCATTGATGACCTTTTGCAATTCAACCACTGTGAAAGCTGTGTTGTACATGTAGCACAGCATATATGCGGAGCCCAAGGCTTGTCTTGGTCACCAACCTTGCATCCGAAGTAAAGATGATATGCCTTCTTCACTTGAGAATTGATACTTTTCTTCTGGTTGGCAAATGTCACTTCCCCACAAATATAGCAAAAATTGTCCGCGGTATTAACACACTTTCGAGGCATTACTGTTCTTTATTGTACGTAAATGGATAAAATAATAAGTTTTATGTAACAGTAGCTTGAACTGTCTCGCACAACGTCTAAAATATTTTAAATGCTGAACCTATCTGATTGGGCTTTATATAGTACACTGCTTACGTCAGCTTCAGCAGCCGCCTGGCATTAGTATAATAGGCCTACACATGTATAGTACACTGCTGACGTCAACTTACTTCAGCAGCCGCATGGCATTAGTATTGCATTGCATCAGAAAATGATGCAATCAACTGTGGATGATGTGAGCATGATGGTATTATGCAGTGTTACATCATTATTCCGGATGTTGCTGCAGTCCTACTGGAGAAATTTACACAGTGAAACATAGAAAATGAGGTATATGAATATCTTCAAAACGAGAGCCAATACAAATTTTTCACGGTTATATTCGTGTTCGGCACACCAAAATACTACAGATTAGGGCCTTTTCAAGTCAGTAATGATTTCACTGTTGACCAGTGCTATCTATGTAGATAGATCATTGATTGTTGGGTGCTGAAACTAGTGGTATATAACAACCATGAAAGCTGGTACCCCATGATTGACTATGCATTCAGAGTATGTAACAATCGGGAATACTTTTAAACTTCTTGCTTCATACGACTTATCAAGATATGAAACTAAAACAGCAATATCTTTTCATTAATGATCGAAAAACCAAAGGCTTCTATAAAATTCTTACAGTATATGTAGCAATGTACATCTTGGGACTATTTGTAGAAAGATTCGAGGGAGGACGTAATTAATTCATATTAGCCTTAAAATGATGCTGCCTTGAGTGGAGAGTAACTTATTGATGCCCCGGTGAATAACATCACCCAAGAATAACTTAAGATTTCTGAAATAATTTATCGAAACAAGCCAAGTTTATGCAAAAAATGTTGCTACAAAGTTGTACTTACTTGTAGTGATCAGCAGCAACTTCAAATTCCCCAAGGAAAATATGAGCATTACCAAGGTTACTATATGCACGTCTCTCAGCAGCTTTATCACCAAACTCCTTTGCTATAGCAAGCCTCTGTGTAAAGAAGATGATTTCAGTTTGAAAAAGGGTAAAATAGTGTTGTTGTCATGGTAACATAAAATGGTCATCATGTCTTTCGTAACATTTAAACTAATTTAGTTTTGTGACATCACTTCAAATGTTTCGTTTCATGACATAATTTAAAATATTTTGTTTCATATCATCACTTCAAATGTTTCGTTTCATGACATAATTTAAAATATTTCAGTTTGATGACATTTAAAAAATGTCAGTTTCTTTGGATCAAATAAATTTGGTCTCACAAAATACTGACTTCATCTAAATTATAAGAGTAATTTATGATTTTTGTTAATGCAAAATGTGTTTGAAATATAAAACTTATGAAGAATTTTTATTATGTTTTTTTTTATAATGTTTATTATTCTTCATATACAGGTAGCAGTACAACAGTGCACATTACTTTACAGGGAATAATGATTAATACTAGTACAAAGAATAATATTCTAATTCTAAACAGTAGAGAGAGAGAGAGAGAGAGAGAGAGAGAGAGAGAGAGAAGGAGAGAGAGAGCAAACAGAAGAAAAACAGCAAGTATTTATTGTTAACATTTTCTACATGTACACATATATATACATAAAATTATACACATATAACACACACACACACACACACACACATGTTACTACTAAATTCGACTTTCTCTTATTACAAGTTTTATACAGTAACTATTTTCTTTATTCATTTGACAATATTTACATTCTATTATCATTTTCTTTATTCATTTGACAATATTTACATTCTATTATCATTTTCTTTATTCATTTGACAATATTTACATTCAGTTATCATTTTCAATAATAATTTTCTCTTATTGTCAATCTCCCAATAAAACAGCTACATAAATCAGGAGGAGACTACTGTTACTTTAACAGCTGACTGCATTAACACCTTAGCAATTACTGCCTTGTAAATGTGTGTATTATATAATTAATTTTCCTTTCTAAAATAACAACAAAAATGAGGTCATAATTCCATCACTGTAATTTCATATTTGGACATATCTGAGCTTAATTAAAATTGTGGCTACAATTTGAAAATATAGCACAAATCGTTGAGAGATATGTTTCTATAGTTACCATTTGTCATCAGTCTTTTCCATGTACAACTGATCTATGCATACTATTTTTCTGACGTGCAACAGAACTTTGTTTCTTTTTTAAATGGGCAACGTTTGGTGTTTCATCATTAAATCTGCATGTATAGATTATACGATTGCAGATGCAATAAAAGGAGGCTGATTACATCATCACTTCGTTCTGGTTTATTATACCAAGAATAAATTCTCTTTCTGAAACTTGAAAATTGTGTAGATGATTACACGTACTCCTTCTCCACCCATTAAAACTAGTAAGTGATAACTCAGTTTTGGAACAGTTCCAAAAAAGATTAAATATAGTCTCTAAGGAGTCATTACATAAATAGTACATGCTAGTAGACTTTTCCAATTTTGTTCGAAAATGTATTTGATGGTAAAATTCTAGGCATTACTTTCGCCTGAAACCATTTAATCTCAGGACACTTAGTTAATTTAGAAGGCAAGAAAAAGTATTTGTTTTAGTCACTCTCATCTATAAACTCATAATCTTGATTCCATTTCAATACTGAAGTATTAAGTTATAGTGTTTGATGTATACTTATACAAGCCCTTTTTTCCCTAATGAGCAAAATTACAGATTTATGTGAAAATGGGCCATATACATTTGAATTAATGTTCATACTAAGTGAATGGCCCGGAGCATGGCTCAAAACTGAGGATGCTGACATAGTGCATTTCAAACTTATTACAAAAATCATTTATATTACTCCATGAACTGCTTTCATCAACTAAACTATTCATACAAAAAATAACCTTTTCCACCTAGTGCATGTATATAATGCTAGAATTTCCAACTGAAATATTAGGATTCATCCATACTGGAGTTGTAAGAAAATTGAGTTGGGTACAGTAAATGTGTTATGTAATTCAATGTATGGTGCTAATGTAAGTAAAATAACCTTTGTCATAAAATCTATACCAAAAGAGAAAAACATGTCTATATTTGGCATGGAAGCTGTTAAAACCTCTTTCCATTAAGGTTTAGAGGTGACACGTCTTCTCACATAAATGAGTTTTAATGAATTTACATTTTCAAACCTACTTCAATATAATCTTTACATAAGAATTCCTTTTTACTTGATCTTTTCCACCACCCCATACATACTTATGGAAAATTACACCAAAGTCTTGAAACTTGGCTTTAGGTGGGTTTGGTAAACTCAGAAATAGGTCAGTAGTTTTAGATAGGTGGGTAGTCTTAGAGAGGGCCAAGCTTTTCACAACTACAACTTTTCAAAGTGGGGTAAGTGATCTTTTTGACCATGTAAAAGTACAGTTTTAGCTTCTCTGATTAGCTTGACTATTTCATCTAACTCTCCTGAAAATGTTATACCTAGATATATGAAATAAGATGTATTCCAATCCAAATGATATCATTGGCAGTATCAAATTTTAATAAAGTACTTATGCAGATAATGATAAAATGTTCAATATTTCTGCACTTTAAATCACTGTGAAATCACCTGATTTCATGAGGTATCAATTTTCATGAATAGTGTGGTTGTTAAAATAAAACCCAACAAACCTGTAACAATACCCTATCTGTGGAAAAAAATAGGACATACATCACCAAACTTAACCTGGGACAATTATTTTTATTTCCTTCCAAAACCCTTGAAAATTTGTACCCACAAAAATAAATGAATTCACACAAACTGATATCACTCCCACCCCCAAATACTTCTATATCTCCTTGTACTACCTTAGTTTCATATACAGTCTAGTCTCTCTCATATAACACAAATTGTTACCAGTAAATTTTCCTGATAAAAGTTAATGCTGGATAAGCCAGACAGGACTGTGGTGGGCAGTTAACTTCCTACACAATGTATATGTACATATGAATACATGAAGACAGGACTGTGGTGGGTAGGTAACTTCCCACACAATGTGTATGTACATATGTCAACAGAAGTTTTGGATGGAACATTATCCAAATGGTGCAGAGAAATCATAAGATCCATAAGTTGTTGATTAACTCTACCGTCGATGTAATGATCAATATTTTCTAAAAGAGTATGACTGATCTCTGTTCCTTGTGCAGACAATTTTTCCCTCATGAAGCTAATAGCAACATAAGCAGTTCTCAGAGAAGTTTTTTTTTCGCTCATAGCATTAAGAGTAACCTCAACCGGTTTCAACACCAAAACTATGGATTTCAATAATTCTATGTTCAAATTAGTTAAGAGATGCTCGGATCCGATTTCACTCAGCACTTCATTGGTGACATCGTATAATTTAATAAAGATTTCTAGCATTTTTAGCATGGAATTCAATCTAGTTTTGCAGTCGAGGGACAGTTGTTGTTCTTTGTTAAATTTATCTGAGCCGATCGTATGGGTGAGCCTTTGAAACATTTAACGATTTCTCTCACAGTGTTTATATTTTCCTTCCATGATTTGCTTTGTATCTCAACTTCTTCAGCACTCAATTCATCGTTGCTTTCATCGAAATCATCAGCCTGTCCAGTTTCTTCACATGAAAAAACTGAAATTCCTTGACTTGGGCAATTTTCTCTGTAAAAAGTTTTTGTAACACCCAAATGCAATCCGTGATCAAGGCAGGCTTGATACAGAGCGGGCAATTTTTCTCCGAACTTGATCATGACACTTGCTCCATCACTGGTAGAGGCAACAATATCCTGTTTGAATGAGACACCAAAAGAATTAAGATGTTCCTCAACGAGCTCGTTCATTCTTTCAGCATTACAACTTCCGTAAATTCTGACAAGACCAAGATTGATATATTTTGACGAGACCATATGAAGGTTGATATTGAGAAATCAATGATTTCCGATACTTGTCCATTCGTCCAATGATATTGAAAATCTCTTTGATCTTGAGAGTTCTTTCTTAATGTCCTGTATGACTTGTTGCTTCACTTTTTCTTCAAAATCGCGAATAAGGGCCATCACCGATCTTTCATCAGCAGGTAGATTCATTCCTCTTAATGACAGCGATTGACGAATAAATTCTGAATGAGTGATTTTCCGAATCGAGAATCCATCGACTGCAGCGAGTTTCGAGACTATTTCTTCCAGTGAAGTTTTGACAACAAAGTTATCCATTGTTCTCATTTTCTTCGGCTCTATTTCAGACTCATCCTTGTTGACGTCAATATGATGAATGCTAAGCAGATGTCGACGCATTGTTGAAGTGTTTCCTTGTGGACATGAAATTGTCTGCTTACATTCATTGCAAGCTGTGAAATTATCCTTTTCGCGCTTGTTAAAAAAAGTCCAAACAGCTGATTTCTTATTTTTTGACATTGCTACTGCTTTAGAAATAAAATATAAGTAAAAATTAACAAACAAAGAGCAGATACAATATGAAAAATCGCTGATAACACGTTTCTGTTCTTTGAACTGTTAAAAAATCAGTTTAAAAGAAATCCCTCGGGCGTCAGTTGTGCACCTACTGCCCCTCCGGCACCACTCACTGTCAGGCCAAACGCTTGAGAAGTTCACCGGTTCTCTCGCTTGCAGAAGTTGAAAAACCCTTTCTCCCTGTCAGTCGCAATCATAATAGTCGGAATTATTATCTTAGGAGCCCCCAGCGATGACCGTTGCAAGGCAACGACCACCCACTGGTCGACCAACACACGGGGAAGCGTAGGCCGTGTGAATCTGTAAAGCCGCTCATTCCCACAATCAATTAATTATTGCACAGGTTTATCTGGTCCGATAGTATAAAAAAGCGGAGAATTTTTCTTGGCGTGAGCTCGAAGCTCGTTGAGCTTCGACCTCAAGCTTCAAGCCCCCGAAAATGCTCCAAAATTATCGAGCCTCGAGCTCAAGCCTAGGCTCGTCCCAAACTCTAAATACATTAAGACAGGACTGTGGTGGGTAGGTAACTTCCCACACAACGTGTATGTACATATGAATACATGAAGACAGGACTGTGGTGGGTAGGTAACTTCCTACACAATGTATATGCACATATGAATACATGAAGATAGGACTGTGGTGGATAGGTAACTTCCTACACAATGTATATGCACATATGAATACATGAAGACAGGACTGTGGTGGGTAGGTAACTTCCTACACAATGTATATGTACAAATGAATACATGAAGACAGAACTGTGGTGGGTAGGTAACTTCCTACATGATGTGTATGTACATATGAATACATGAAGACAGGACTGTGGTGGGTAAGTTTTTGAAGAAGTATACTTATGTGTGGGACTTATTTGTTGCCTGGGTAACTGTGCTTGTAGCTAGGCAAATCATATGGTTATAAAAGCATGATGGTATGAAAGATGTGTAGCTAAGCTAATTGTATGGTTTAAATACATGATAATATGCAGCATATGTTTGTAGCTAGGCTAATTGTATGGCTCAAATGCATGATGATGTGCAGGGCTGAATGCAGGATGAAAGATGGAATTGCTTTAGACAAATGAATTTTGTTCCCAGATGACAGAGTTATAGCTTCATTGAAAATACTGTGTAATGAAAATTTATATTGTGTGTTAGAGTTTTGTCAGTGATTTAGAGTTGTGGATGGAGCTTTTGCATACCTGACTTCTGTCATCATTGTAAGTTGCAAAAAAGATGTTTACCACAATTTGAGTTCAAAGCCTAGCCTTATTACGATGTAATGGAACTTCTTACTGAAATAATTAATTTTCCAGAACATTCTCTTGTGTATCATGTAACATGGGCATTTATGTGTATATATACAGGGGACATCGTAAACAAATACTTCTCTCTAGAATCAATTTGTCATCATAGTTTACCGTTGTATTCCAATATAATTTGAGAGGAATTATTTAAATCATTCATTTCAATTAGTCATTGCTCATTGACAATTGGATTAACTCACAATTTTGGAATTATTTAAAACTCATTCAAAGACATTCCAGACTCCATCATCGTGGTACATCAGGACAATGAAGTCTATTGGCACATCAGGACATTAAAGTGTAATGGAATTCATTCAGAACATTCTGTACTTTTAGACTTGTAATAAGGCATTTAGGATTAATGGGATTTAATTCATAATACTGTAAGTATCTCTTAAATTTTCAATTTGTAACTTAGAGAAATAAACTGTTTGCTGAATTTTATTTAAAATGGTTGCTTTTGCTTCTTTCTGTTACATTGGTTAAGACCTATGGTCGTAACATCATCCATTCTGGAGAAAAGATAACAAAATTTTCAAAATGGTATCCATATTAGATGTATTTAGGGCATAATTTTTATTTATGACAAACCACACCACAGGATGAAACTGTGCCAAGTTTCATGATTTTCCTCGAGACCACTCTTTATTCAAAATGCCCATCTAATCCTACATTTTGCAAAGGTTCACCTGTGTGCAGTTCAGACTGGTCTGCCTTAGGTCTGAGGCCAAAAAATCTAAAATCCAGACACAAAATCGGATTCCAACCATGGGCAAATTTTGGGTGGAAAAAAATGGGTCCAAAAAATTAGGTTTTTACCTATGTATTTTGTAGTGCAACTAGAACATCCCATTTATCTGGTATCATTGTAGAGCTACATCTGTATACCTTTCTATAATACCACTCACTTTAGTGTATCATACATGACCGTGATGCTACAGAGCTTGGCAGTAGGCTACTACCTCCTGACGCGTAAACATGGTGCCAGCGGTTAATGACTTAATAAGGATTTTGGAATTTATTTTACAAATTGTCAACTAATGGCTAAATTTGTAATTTATGTGCAATGTCAATGCACTAGTGATTTAAATATGCAAGAAATATTCAAATTTGGTGACATCATCAAAATGCACCCATTAAACAGTTGGGTTTCTAATTGGGAAAATATAAAACGAAAACTATTTCATGTAATGCTAGTTATGAGATATGAGAACTGAACATCAATGCGTATCTCAGTCCAAATGTTCTTTTTGAAAAACTAAATTCATTTTAGTTTTAAGGTGTGTGGTTTTGCAATACTTTCATTCATCAGTTCCTGTGCATTTTGAAACACTGAAGTTTAAAACTGAACAGTAGCTGGTAGAAACTGCATCGAAAGACTACTTCTGATAAGAGGCTGAATGTTACATTAACAAAATTAACTTTATGTGGTGTCTGTAATTTCTTTTCTAGTTTTATTTGTATTACTGCTTTCAAATTTGTCTTCAAAGTGGGTCTTGGAAATCAAAATATGGCAATAAAAGGGAAATTATGACAAATTAATAACCAGAAGAGAAAGCACATACCAAAAGAACACCGAAGTTATTGCCTGATGCAGAACAGTATCTAAAATTATGCATATGTGTATGCTCATCGATTAACAGGGATGCACATTATAGGTGGGCAATTTTTCTGATGTACATTGTCATGGACAGAGGTGGAATGATAGACAAGAAATTTCAAATCTCATAATTTTTTTGTGCGCTACACTATGCATGTTTTTCTGTATGTATCCACTAGGTCACTAATCAATACAAAAAATATTACCACTGTATAGTCTGAACAGGTAAAGGAATGAAATTAGCACCTGCCATGGTTGGGTTTATGGTGATGGGTTTCTGTCATTTGTTTGTTTAAAGTGTCAACTCAATGAGCAAATACAATAAAATCAACGAGGGGTGCCATAAAACCCACTATGGCTGCAATAAGCTCTATGACAGACTCTCATTAGACCTGGGGAAAATCCATCAGAAAGTGTGGACATCCATTACTTGTAGTGGACACTTAATCCCTTGCCACTGTGTCTATGTCCGCCAGACTGAATTTGCAAACCAAAATGCATGATGAATGTACTGTACTTAAATCAAATGGACATTGACATAATCCATAACTCTAACTGACATAATACAAAAATCTAATGATGGGCATAATACAAAACTCTAATTGACACAATCCATAACTCTAACTGACACAATACAAAACTTTAATGATGGGCATAATACAAAACTCTAATTGACATAATCCATAACTCTAATTGACATAATACAAAACTCTAATGATGGGCATAATACAAAACTCTAATGATGGGCATAATACATAACTCTAATGATGGGCATAATACATAACTCTAATGATGGGCATACTACATAACTCTAATGATGGGCATAATACATAACTCTAATGATGGGCACAATACATAACTCTAATTGACACAATGCACAACAATAATGAGCATAATACACAGCTCTAATGGGCATATTAAACAACTCTAATGACATAATGGACAACTCTAATGGGCATATTACACAACTCTAATGGGCATATTACACAACTCCAGTGCCATCCTGTACAACTCTAATGGGCACATTACACAATTCTAATGACATAATGGCCAACTCTAATGGGTATATTACACAACTCTAATGGCATCATGGACAACTCTAATGGGTATATTACACAACTCTAATGGCATCATGAACAACTCTAATGGGTATATTACACAACTCTAATGGCATCATGGACAACTCTAATGGGCATATTACACAAGTCTAATGGCATCATGGACAACTCTAATGGGTATATTACACAACTCTAATGGCATCATGGACAACTCTAATGGGTATATTACACAACTCTAATGGCATCATGGACAACTCTAATGGGTATATTACACTGGACAACAAATTTTTACAAAAGTCATGTTACTGAAATAAAATTAGTCAATTCTTATCAATTTTTATGTGCTGAACACGAATATGACAGTCAAATTGCAAAATTGGCTCTAGTTTTTTTGTAATCTGCAAGAAATTAATGTTTACATAACGAAATGCATTCCAATAGTAAAAGGTCAACTGTAATAGCCTACCTATAAAAAATCAAGTCATTGACTACATCTTAGATTTCTTCGCCTGTCTCTTGTACAGCTGTTCGGGAGCATCTCTGAGGAGTGTCCAGCAGTAGTCAGCCAGCATTGTAGTGGACCATTTTCCCTGGTATCTTTGTTCCATTGTTGCAATACCTTGATGAAAACGTTCGCCGTGTTCATCACTAACAATACCACAGTTGCTAGGAAAGAAATCCAAATGGGAATGAAGGAAGTGAATCTTTAGAGACATATTGCAGCCAAGTTTCTTATACTTCATCAACATGTCTTCTACTAGTTCCTTATAGTTTTCTGCCCTAACATTTCCGAGGAAGTTTGTAGAAACTAGGCGAAAAGCATTCCATGCTTGTTTCGCGTCACCTTCCAGCAAGTTGTTGAACCGGTCATCTTTGAAAAGCTCTCGAATCTGAGGACCCACAAAAACTCCCTCTTTAATCTTTGCTTCGCTGAGTCGAGGGAATTTTTCATGCAGGTATCGGAATGCTGGCAAAGTCCGGTCAATGGCTTTCACGAAGTTCTTCATCAAACCTAGTTTGATGTGAAGGGGTGGTAGCAAGATTTTCTGAGCCTCAACCAGAGCTGGGTGTTGGATATTCTTCTCTCCAATGGCTACATTCTGCCTGTGAGTCCATTCCTTCCTCATGTAGTGCAGTTCCCTTGCTCGGCTATCCCACTCGCATAAGAAACACATGTATTTTGTATATCCTTGCTGCAGTCCCATTAAAAGGGCAACTACCTTCAAATCACCACAGAGGTGCCAGCTGTACTTGTTATACTCAATGGAATTCAGTAGCTGCCTTAAGTTATCGTATGTCTCTTTCATGTGGACAGCATACGCTACTGGAATAGATGGAAGAATGTTTCCATTGTGCAAAAGCACAGCCTTGAGACTCAGTTTCGAAGAGTCCACAAATAGTCTCCATTCTTGTGGGTCATGAGTGATTTTTAAAGCATTCATGAGGCCCTCAATATCGGAACAGAATATCAGATTACTTTCCTTTCTGAAGAAAGGCTCCAATTGCTGGTGGCGCTTTCGATATGCAGTAATTGTGACATCTTCTTCTAGAAGATTCCATTGTTGGAGTCTTGATCCTAGCAATTCTGCCTTGTTCTTTGATAAGTCCAAATCACGAATCAGGTCATTTAGTTCTTCCTGTGTTATTCTGTGTGGGGTTGATGATGCACCACAGTGAAAATCTGGATCACTGCATGCTGATGGACCAGGAGAAGAACAGGTCGACTCACCTTTGTCTTCGTCAGATGAATCAAGAGAATATTCTGCTGGAGGTTCTGGAATAGGATGTCCCTCACCATGTGGAACTGGTCTCAATGCAGACGGAATGTTTGGGTAGACTATTCTCGACTTCTTTCGCTTCGTTATTCCGCCGGAAAGAGGAGGAACCAAGCAGAAGTAACAGTCATTTAGGTGGTTGCTTGGCTCTCTCCACACCATTGGGACTGCAAACGGCATTGATGACCTTTTGCAATTCAACCACTGTGAAAGCTGTGTTGTACATGTAGCACAGCATATATGCGGAGCCCAAGGCTTGTCTTGGTCACCAACCTTGCATCCGAAGTAAAGATGATATGCCTTCTTCACTTGAGAATTGATACTTTTCTTCTGGTTGGCAAATGTCACTTCCCCACAAATATAGCAAAAATTGTCCGCGGTATTAACACACTTTCGAGGCATTACTGTTCTTTATTGTACGTAAATGGATAAAATAATAAGTTTTATGTAACAGTAGCTTGAACTGTCTCGCACAACGTCTAAAATATTTTAAATGCTGAACCTATCTGATTGGGCTTTATATAGTACACTGCTTACGTCAGCTTCAGCAGCCGCCTGGCATTAGTATAATAGGCCTACACATGTATAGTACACTGCTGACGTCAACTTACTTCAGCAGCCGCATGGCATTAGTATTGCATTGCATCAGAAAATGATGCAATCAACTGTGGATGATGTGAGCATGATGGTATTATGCAATGTTACATCATTATTCCGGATGTTGCTGCAGTCCTACTGGAGAAATTTACACAGTGAAACATAGAAAATGAGGTATATGAATATCTTCAAAACGAGAGCCAATACAAATTTTTCACGGTTATATTCGTGTTCGGCACACCAAAATACTACAGATTAGGGCCTTTTCAAGTCAGTAATGATTTCACTGTTGACCAGTGTTACGCAACTCAAATGGCATCATGGACAACTCTAATGGGTATATTACACAACTCTAATGGCATCATGGACAACTCTAATGGGTATATTACACAACTCTAATGGCATCATGGACAACTCTAATGGGCATATTACACAACTTTAATGGCATCATGGATAACTCTAATGGACAGACTGACTTGTTGACATCTATTGCTTTAAAGGTCACTGGCCACCTATACCTGTCAACCTCTTGAGATGAAAACCTGTACACCATACCAATAAAAACCTTACAAAGACAAAAAAAAAACGTATATAATAAATATATTCATACATTTATAAGATCAAGAGTTTTAAAATGCCATAAACAAACTAACTGTACACACATTTACATAATTATTTACATCTATGAAACTTTATTTTATTTTATTCTAACTTTATTTTATTTTATTCTTTTGATTTTGAGTGTGTTGTAACACGCACACCTTATTATATGCAACACATGCACCCTTTGGGGTTTTAATGTCAATGCAGCAGGTGTCAATGTTTATTTTACACTATAAAAATGATGTTAGTGTGTCTGCATTCAGGACTTCCTACAATCTATATGTAACTTTTTTCATCATAGAAAAAGATCTCTGCATTGTTGTGAGGCAAGGTAATTAGTCACTTAATAACTAATTTCAGATTTGGGAAGCAGATACCACCAGTACTAATTGTCTGGCTGGTAATATCCAGCCAGACAAAAGCTCCTTTTCTGGCAATCATCTGTTATTAAAGGCACACACTTGTCAGGCAGCATGCAATAATCCTCACGCTCGTCTCTAAGTGCTTCATGATCCAGGTGTGGAACAATTCAAAAATGAAAGTGTTGCTACTAATAAAAAAAAACCCAAATACATGCAAGGCATTTTGAAAAACGAATTATCTAGATGTAATAATAACTTCTTTGGATTTAACATGGGTTCATTATTATATTTTTATATTTTTTCCCCATAAACCCGTAGTCCAACAATGTAAGACCTTGACCTGATATATATTTTTGGGCGTCGATGTCTTACTGCCCAATAATGGCACTGTGTAGTGTATTCCAATGTTTATTAACACCCGAATGACAAGTAAAATTCTCAGGAATATCTCACACACTTGGCATCCCATATCAGCGCTTTTCTACAAATTAAAGTTATAATGCTTTAGTCAGACTTTACATGCACTGATATCATTTTCCTAATAAATTCAAATTCCCACAAATGGACATGTTTTCAAGTTCCATTGGCCAACATTTCAGTTGACTAGAATGTGATGAAAGCCATGAATACCGAAATTGGTTAAAAGGATCGCATATTAGCGTTATCCCAACGTTGCTTGCATATAGCTAAAAAAGATTCTGGATCATGCGCAATTTATATAAACAAAATTATGTCACGACTCTAGGTATTAACAAATTTTTTTATTTAAAATTCATAAAAAAGCTAGAATTTTTATAAGAAAAACAAACATACAAAATGGTTGTACGGCCCTACACTGACGAAAATGAAAAAAAATATAAAAAATAAATTACGGGTAACCCGTACAAATTGACAGGTATGCAATTCATATAGAAATACTATTATTGTGGTGGCAGATTTAATTTCATGGGTATTTATGGTTTTATATTTAATCAAAACTACTCCAGAGTGCATGATACATAATTCTAACATGCATAATGCAAAATCTGTAATTGACATAACTCTAATGGGTATAATGTATCAGTACACAATTCTAACATGCATAATGCAAAATCTGTAATTGACATAACTCTAATGGGTATAATGCATAATTCTAATGGAATAATACACAATTCTAACATGCATAATGCATCAGTACATAAATCTAAATGGCATAATGTACAACTTTAATGGACAAAAAACATAATTCTAATTGGTATAATGTGTAACTAATGGAATAATAAACAATTCTTATCTTGGGCATAATACATAAATATAGCATAATGCAAAACTCTAATGGGCATAATGCCTAATTCTAAAAGGCATAATGCATAAATTTAATGGGCATAATGCTTAACTCTTATAGGCATAATGTCTCATTCTAGTGGGCATAATGCATGAATTTAATGGGCATAATGCCTAATTCTGATGGGCATAATGCCTACATTTAATGGGCATAATGCCTACTTCTAATGGACATAATGCATACATTTAATGGGTATAATGCTTAATTCTAGTGGGCATAATGCATAAATTGAATGGGCATAATGCCTAACTCTAACAGGCATAAGGCTTATAATGGCCATAATGCCTAATTCTAATGGGCATAATGCATAAATTGAATGGGCATAATGCTGAACTCTAACAGGCATAATGCCTATAATGGTCATAATGCCTAATTCTAATGGGCATAATGCCTAATTCTAATGGGCATAATGTCTAATTCTAGTGGGCATAATGCCTAATTCGAATGGGCATAATGCATGACTTTAATGGGCATAATGCCTAATTCTAATGGGTACAATGCCTAATTCTAAAAGGCATAATGCATAATTCTAATGGGCATAATGCATAAATATAATGGGCATAAAGCCTAATTCTAATGAGCATAATGTACAACTCTAATTGGCATTTTGCATAACTCTAATGGACATATTGCATAAATTTAATACACATAACACATAATGTAACAAATTAAAAGTAACAAATAATCATGCAGGCAAGAACAGAAGGTTACAAGATATGAATGGAAAAAAGGTTAATAACCTCTATATGTGGATGCGACTAATGATGACAGAAGTGATAACTTAATCTTAATATTCTGAAAGCAGCTTACCTCTTGATGATATATGATAGCTTGACTGAAGTTTCCAAGGAGATAATGTGTGTTTCCAAGGTTACCACATGCTCGCCCTTGAGCTGCTCTATCACCTAGCCCCTGGACAATGTTTAAATTGGCCCTGTTAAAAAAAAATCAAATTCAAAACTGGAGCAGTTTTAAATTGCATACAATCTGGCTTTACATGATTTAATATTTGGTTTAAAAAAAATTAAATTTATGGTTGTAACAATAATGAACAGTGGTCTTCTAAATTTTAGGGCATTGTAAAAGAACATAAAATCACTGACTCTGCTACATCAATCAACCACAACTGGATTTGTGTTTATAACATATCTATTATTTTTATGCTCAAAGGTAAATTAAACATACTGGTATACAAATGTGCTTTTCAGTGTTCATTGTTCTAATGTAGCCCACATAATAAAGAAGAATGTCCAAAAAGGATGGATGCACTTACTGGACAAATGAACTCATGGAATTCAAGATAAGACTATTTCTTCTTTTTAACTGCTGAGTGTTGAAAACATCTCTCATATTCAAAAAGCTTTCCAAATTAGCTGCTGTGGATGTCAGCTTGGCATCACTTTTATTTGCGACCAGGAATACATCATTTAAGACCAATACGACATTATATGACTTTTCATTTTGGAGAAGTGTGTGTGTGTGCATGTGTTTGAGAGATTTGGATTTTTAATGGATCTTTTTAAAAAATTCAGCCATTGCTACATTGTCTATAGTGTGGCAGTTTGCAGTGATGTCTAGCACTGAGGCATCATGTCGCAGACATGTAGCATCATGTCCCATCTGTCACATTATCTTGACACCAATCTGACCAGTCCTAACACTAACCACTTAATGCTGAGCACCAAGTGAAGCAGCTGTCAGTACAATTTTTATAAGTCTTTGGTATGACTTGGCCAGAGTTCAAACCTGTGAACTCCTGCATCCAAGGCAGACGCTCTAACCATAAGGCCATCAGAGTGGTCATTTTGGAAAAGTAACATAAACCAAATTTTCATGGTGGTCATATGGTCATGATCTGTTTTAGGACCAACTAGATATAGTGCAATGTCTCCCACCCACATCGATTCAGAAGGACTAGCAATAAAATAATGTTTAAAAATATGTTTTCAAGTTGCTTGCTGTAGCAGCCATATTAGATATCAGATCACCATTATTTTCATTTATGACACCATAAGATGGATGACTACTGTAAGTATTATGTATTTTGAATTCAGTTATTTTCCTGGGCATATATTCAATGGTTTCACAAAAAATGACCTTAATCTGGTACTCAAATTTGTGTATCAGAGAAGGCATCCCATAGTGTGCATGAAAGGATTGCTCACTGTGCATTTAAATTTCTGCCTTGAATAAATTAATAACACAAGTAAAATAATGAGCCAAGGTATGTGTTTTACACAATAACACAAGAGTAAGCCAAGGTATTTGGTTTATACAACAACATAAAAGTAAGCCAAGGTATTTGGTTTATACAATAAGAGAATGAGCCAAGGTATTTGGTTTATAAAATAATATAAGAATAAGCCAAGGTATTTGGTTAATACAAAAAACAGAAGAGTGAGCCAAGGTATTTGGTTTATTCATTAACACAAGAGTAAGTCAAGGTATTTGGTTTATACAAAAAAACAGAAGAATAAGCCAAGGTATTTGGTTTATACAAAAAACAGAAGAGTAAGCCAAGGTATTTGATTTATAAAATAACACAAAAGCCAAGGTATCTGATTTATACAATAACAGAAGTGTAAGCCAAGGTATTTGGTTTATTCAATAACATAAGAATAAGCCATGGTATTTGGTTTATACAACAACAGAAGAGTAAGCCAAGGTATTTGGTTTATACGATAACAGAATGAGCCAAGGTATTTGGTTTATAAAATAACACAAAAGCCAAGGTATCTGATTTATACAATAACAGAAGAGTAAGACAAGGTATTTGGTTTATTCAATAACACAAGAATAAGCCATGGTATTTGGTTTATACAACAACAGAAGAGTAAGCCAAGGTATTTGGTTTATACGATAACAGAATGAACCAAGGTATTTGGTTTATAAAATAATATAAGAATAAGCAAAGGTATTTGGTTAATACAAAAAACAGAAGAGCAAGCCAAGGTATTTGGTTTATTCATTAACCAAGAGTAAGTGAAGGTATTTGGTTTATACAAAAACACAAGAGTAAGCCAAGGTATTTGGTTTATAAAATAGAAGAGTAAGCCTAGGTATTTGGTTTATACAATGACAGAAGAGTAAGCCAAGGTATTTGGCTTATACAATAACAGAATACACAAGTAAGCCAAGGTATTTGGTTTATACAATAACAGAACACACAAGTAAGCCAAGATATATAATGTACACAATTTGAGAAAATACTTTGCAAAGATATGTAGCTTGTAGATTAAGTAAAACGTACTTAGTGCCCTGAAAAAAATCACCAAGTCTATGAGCCAATTTTCAAATTAAATTGCATTTCTCAAAATAAATATACTGAATGGTTATTCAGCTACACCCGTGACAGCCCATGTGAAGATATGAAGTTAATTTGTCATGGGCTATAATTCTATGCAAAATGGAGTTGACAGGTTAAAATCAAAAGGGCACATTATGGTTCTGCAACAACGGACATGCAAAACTGCATCAGAATATGTTGGTTTCTGAGATATGCTGGCTGCAAGGATCTGGTGTAGTGGGGATTTAATATCGATGGAAAATGGCCAATAACTCCATTAAAATTAGACATGAAAAGATGTATCGATGGAAAATGGCCAATAACTCCATCAAAATTAGACATGAAAAGATGTATCGATGGAAAATGGCCAATAACTCCATCAAAATTAGACATGAAAAGATGTATCGATGGAAAATGGCCAATAACTCCATCAAAATTAGACATGAAAAGATGAATCCTTTAATAGGCACATTTACATGTAATAGGTGATTTCACCTACCAAACAGCATGCAATTTTGTGAAAGAGTTGCAGACCATTGCCGATTACAAGTAACATCCCACGTGAGGATATGAAACTAACTGTCAGGGGCCAGAACTCTATATCCAAAGAGAAATTTATATCCAAAATGAACCCTTTATCCAAAAAAAAGGAATTCTATATCCAAAATTGAATCTATATCTAAAATGGATTTTATATCCAAAACTGACTCTATATCTAAAATGGATTCTATATCCAAGATGGACTCTACATCTAAAATTAACTCTATACCCAAAATGGACTCTATATCCAAAATTAACAATATCTGAACCCAGAGTTGATGAGATAAAATGCATGTGGGTCTATGAAACAATGTATACACCAAACTCCATCTGAACACACTGAATGGTTCATGACTTCTGTTGGTTGCAAGAATCTGCTTAGTGATGTAATAGTACATGTAATGGAAAAGGGCAATAATTCTGTCAAAACTGCATATGAAAAGACGAAACCTTTTATGGACACATCTATGTATAATAGGCAATTCACAAATGACATCCAAATGTGTGTAAGGCTGCATAGAAAAGTAGGTTACGAGAGGTGTGGATCTGAGACAGATAACAGACAGGAAGGTGGGAAAGGTAAATACTACAGAACTCATGGTATTAAATATATGGAGGAATTTTAAATGAAAGAATGTTTTTTGAGCTTATCCTATTTGTAACTGGAGAAGAAAAAAAAAATGAAAATGTTTTATTGATGGAATTTCAGTCCTTTAACAGACTTTACTTTGGAACACTCATTAATTAAATTAGAACCCAAATTTTTTACAAACAATTTAGATTTTAAAAAATGACATCAGACATATGCCATTCTCCACACAAATTTGCATCAAGGATGGGTCTCTAGTGTAAAATATAGGTTTGATCATTAGCATTCAGAACTTTAAAGTTATTGAATTTTTAAAATGATGTTTCCATAGGCTTACTATGGTAGCTGAATTAGTACCTCAAATCCTATAGCACTCACAACGGGCCCTAATGACACAAGTACAATGTTTCTAAATAAAAAATACAAGATATTTTTATCCAAGATCTTATGAAAATACAATAATTTTGAAATCCTGACTGCCAAATTACAACCTATGTGATTCCTAAAACAAACTGCACTAAATCCAACAAATTCAACTAGAAGTTTTTAATTCACAAAAAATATATATACAAATGGTTTTTTTGTGTGTTTGTGATCTGGATTTTTAATGTAGCTTTAACAATTTTTCAGTCATATCACTATGATGTCTGCAGTGTGGCAGTTTATTGTGATGTCTAGCACTGGGGCATCATGCTGCAGACATGTCGAATGATGTCCCACCCAGTCACATTATCATGACACCAGGCTGACCAGTCCTAACACTAACCTCTTAATGCCGAGTGCCAAGCGAGGCAGCTGTTAGTACCATTTTTGTAAGTCTTTGGTATGACTTGGCCAGGAATCGAACCCACAACCTCCCGCATCTGAGGTGGACGCTCTAACCACTAGGCCACCAGAGCGTACTAAACATTATAGTTTTTATGTATCAACAGATATCCTTCCCAATGTTATATTATGCTAAAAAGCTGGATGACGTTAGCAAAAACACATGGGCCAGTATAGTTAAAAGTGTTTAATTCTCTCGAGTTTTGGTTATGCATGGTAGTTTTCTATGTTCAAGATGTCTATTTGATCTCTTGTTACAGGTCTGGTCAAATAAAATAGGTGTTTCCACAAAATAAGTTTATAATAATCAATACAAAATATTTAACATTAGATCTAGTTTTCATTTTCTGAAAACATCTTTGGTATGTTCTAAACATGATTTAATGACTGAATGAGGAAGACACACTAAAATTGAAAGAAAACAATGAGTTGGCAAATTATTTCTTAAAGAAAATATAACGTGTGTAGAAGAGGAGTATTGTAATTCCTATACCAATTAACGATGGAAATATCTCAACCAGATGTGTTATATCAAACCTTCAGTGGATAAATTTAAAATTTTAATGTCCAATCAGAAAATAAGACTTATTATAAATGTTTCAATTTTTTTTGTATTTTGTTTTTAAACTAAGAGATGAGCTGTTAAAAAGTATCAATATTAACACCGAAACAAATGTATTTCATTACGCTATTTATGTCGTACTGTGTTTTACTTTATTTTGTATGTATTACGGGCCCAAGGTCAAAGTACAGAAAATAAACTTTCTTTTCTGTTCTGTTCTGGTAGTCTGCTACACATCATAAATTTACCCATTGTCAGTGTTCTGCTGTTGATACATATAAACACTGATCTTTTATATAAACATTACAACCATAATGACCTTGAAAGTTTGACCTTTTCACCCCAAATCAATATGCTTCTTCCATGTCTAAAAGTGTAGGACCTCCACAAACTTTGCTCAAGGTAAATGGTGTGGAAGTAAAGTTATTAGGTAGAAAATGTTTTCTTATTTTCCAGATAATGACCTTGACCTTTGAGAGTTTGACTCCCAACTGAGAGACTTCATCTTTATTCAAATTGTAAGCATCAATAAACTTTGGTTAAGATATATGGACAAGAACCGAAATTAGTGTGCTGAAACAAGTTTTCATTTTTCTGCCATGAAACCTTGAAAATAAAATCAATAGGCTTTTTCCTTGCTCCAAGTACATGCCAACCACAAAGTTTGGTCCAGGTCTGCGATGTAGAACTAATGTTATTGTTCAGAGACCCCTCTTTTTCTTTCCTTCAGTAACAGGGACCTGATAAGCTTATTCCTTATCTCCAAACATCATTGATGACAGACGGTGGAGAACTCAAGTTACTGTGCAAAACCAAAATAAGGAAAAATGGACAGATGGACAGATGGACAGTTGGACAGATGGACACACATCACAACATAATATGCTCCTTCTCTCATGACGGGATTTAGAAAAATGTCACTTTTCACAACGCCAAGAAAACAGAGACAACAAAAAGATTGATGACGTCACAATATCTGAAAACATGACTGAATCGTCAGTTGCAACTACTTAATAATCAGTTGCAATGCTTTGGTTTCTCTTTTAAATACAATTTTTCTATCAGTATGGCTTTATTCTTCTGTTTAAAAGAAATTCAACACTCACATGGGATACACTTCCGTCTTTTGGGTAGTGTTTGTGATTAATGAGTGTTAACAAAATGATTCGGAGTCAGGCTAGGAATAAAGCCATAATTGTCGCCATTCTAAAGTAAGTCCTGTTGCTGCTTCATGAGAAAAGAAATCAATACCTGCAACATCGGAGATCAGCCCATGACAGAAATTGGTAATAAAATGACAAATACCGAGATGCTAAAATTCATTTTCCAATCCCATTTTAGAAACATCAAATTCCCAACAGACATCAAGCCCTCTCATCATCTGATACTGTAAAACCTGTACTGAAACATTATTTCTTTTTTTTTTGTCTTTTTCAGAAATTACTATTCAGAATAATTTTGGTGCTGGAAGTTTTAAATTTATCGACAACGACTGCCTCATGATCAGCCAAAATACCTGAAAATTGAAGCACATACAAATTTCATGATTTAATAAATAAATAAATAAATAAATAAATAAAATGTATACAATATCTGGAGTAATGAGTGATATATATATATACACAAACAAACAATACTGTTTGTGATTTCAATTTAGCAATTAGATTATTTCTTGTTTTGAAATTCTCTCACTTTATTGTCAAGCAAATCATTTTTCATATTCTCTAGCTGCATTCACAAGCATACCTATTTCCTATTCTCAGTCAAAGCAGACCTTTTCATTTTCTCTAGCCTGGTTCTCAGGTAAACCAATTTCATATTCTCTAGCGTGGTTCTCAATCATACCCATTTCATTTTCTGAAGCCTTGTTTATAGGAATACCGATTTCATCTTTTCTGTTGTCAAGCACACCCATTTAATTTTCTCAAGCCTTGTTCTTAAGAATACTGAATTCATGTTTTATAGCCTTCTTCACAAGGATACCTATTTCATTTTCTCTAGCAGGATTTTCAAGCATTCTTATGTCATATTCTCAAGCTAGGTTCTTAAGTATTCCTATTTCATATTCTCAAGCTAGGTTCCCAAACATATCTATTTCATATTCTCAAGCTAGGTTCTCAGACATACCTATTTCATATTCTCAAGCTAGGTTCTCAGACATACCTATTTCATATTCTCAAGCTAGGTTCTCAGACATACCTATTTCATATTCTCAAGCTAGGTTCTCAGACATACCTATTTCATATTCTCAAGCTAGGTTCTCAGACATACCTATTTCATATTCTCAAGCTAGGTTCTCAGACATACCTATTTCATATTCTCAAGCTAGGTTCTCAGACATACCTATTTCATATTCTCAAGCTAGGTTCTCAGACATACCTATTTCATATTCTCAAGCTAGGTTCTCAGACATACCTATTTCATATTCTTAATCTGGGTTCTCAACATACTTATTTAACATTCCATTTTCTCTAGTCTTGGTCTCGAGCATTCCTATTTCATATTCTGTGTACTAAAGCATACCTATTCATATTCTGTGTACTAAAGCATACCTATTCATATTCTGTGTACTAAAGCATACCTATTTCATATTCTGTGTACTAAAGCATACCTATTCATATTCTGTGTACTAAAGCATACCTATTTCATATTCTGTGTACTAAAGCATACATATTCATATTCTGTGTACTAAAGCATACATATTCATATTCTGTGTACTAAAGCATACCTATGTCATATTGTGTTCTCAAGGACACCTATTTCATATTCTGAGGATGTTTGCTTTGTTTATTCTAAATGAACCAGCTCATTTTTTTACATGACCATATCGTAAGTATATATATATATATATATATATATATATATATATATATATATATATATATATATATATATATATACACATACACAGCGATCTTCAGTATATATTTGTAGTATCTACCATGAAGGTGAAAAATCATACAAGGCACATTGTACAAAAAATATTATTTTTCTTCTGAGTAATTTTTTATCAAATGATGATAAACTTTTCAATAAATATCAGCAATATGAAAACTGTAAAGTAAACCCTATTCAAGTTTACTTCTGCAATCATGGAATATCCAAATTCTATATAAAATTGCTTATATAGAATTTACTGCCTATGACATGATGTTGATGGTTTGTTGCATGTCAAAATGGCACATAAATCCACATTTTTTAAAATTCCATTTTGAGAAGTGCTGGAACTTTACTTCTATGCTGACAGAAAAATGTCAGGGGATCAAAATTTTCTTAGTTTGAATCTGTTACGGTTTTACTGTTTTTATTTTCAATGGCACAAATTTATTTGGTATGTTTTTGACTTACTTTCATAGTACGGTATATTTTGGAGAATGCCAGGTATTTATAATTTTATACTTTACACATCATTAGTAAAGGTAAATTGTGTCAATCTGAAATTTGTAATGACAGCACACTGAGTATGTGTATTGGGAATACTGTATTAATATTTTTATAGCTGTGATACATGCCACAAAACATCAGAACTACACACGTAAATATACTCTTTTGCAGAATTACATCTATTAAAGCAAACTATAAGTGAATGAATTAAATTTGCATATAAATTTGCAGTCAATGAAAAAATTACCTCAGGGCTCAGAAAAACATTTTCCCAAGCACTCGTCCCTGGGACAAGTGAGTTGCAAGAGCTATTTGTCCCTGTCTTAACTATACTCAACATAATACATTTGTCAATTACACTGCTTCCCTGTCTTAACAGTTCTCAGCATAATACACTTGTTCACTACACTGCTTCTGTCTTAACAATACTCAGCATAATACACTTGTCCACTACACTGCTTCCCTGTCTTAACTATACTCAACATAATACACTTGTCCACTACACTGCTTCCCTGGATTAACTATTCTCAACATAATACACTTGTCCACTACACTGCTTCCCTGTCTTAATAATACTCAACATAATACACTTGTCCACTACACTGCTTCCCTGTCTTAATAATACTCAACATAATACACTTGTCCACTACACTGCTTCCCTGAATTAATTATTCTCAACATAATACACTTGTCCACTACACTGCTTCCCTGTCTTAATAATACTCAGCATAATACACTTGTCCACTGCACTGCTTCCCTGTCTTAACTATACTCAACATAATACACTTGTCCACTACACCGCTTACACTTTTTCTACAGAACCACATGCAAGCTTGATAATAAAATGGGTCAAAACCAAGAAAATACATTCTAATGCACGGCTCCTTAGATACACATATGACAAGATTGTAACTCAGGAAATTTCAGTTGCATGCACAGCCATTGATTTCTTGGTGGTATTCATGTTTACAGTGGGCCATTCACTAATTATAATTTTCATATTCAATCAGCTATCACACACCTCTATGACTTAGATACAGGAGAAGTTAAAAGGCGGAGAATGTAAAAAGTTTGTGATTTTCATCGGGTAAGCCATTGCTATGCTTGCCACAGGTCGCCAGTATTTTCAAGACAGTGCAGCTTTATTAATACAAAGTCACACTAAAGTAATGACGCCAGCTTTATTAATACACTGTCATGCCAAAGTAAAGACACCAGCTTTTTTAATACAAAGTCACACCAAAGTAAAGACACCAGCTTTATTAATACAAAGTCACACCAAAGTAAAGACACCAGCTTTATTAATACAAAGTCACACCAAAGTAAAGACACCAGCTTTATTAATACACTGTCATGCCAAAGTAAAGACACCAGCTTTATTAATACACTGTCATGCCAAAGTAAAGACACCAGCTTTATTAATACAAAGTCACACCAAAGTAAAGACACCAGCTTTATTATTACAAAGTCACACCAAAGTAAAGACACCAGCTTTATTAATACAAAGTCACACCAAAGTAAAGACACCAGCTTTATTAATACACTGTCATGCCAAAGTAAAGACACCAGCTTTATTAATACACTGTCATGCCAAAGTAAAGACACCAGCTTTATTAATACAAAGTCATGCCAAAGTAAAGACACCAGCTTTATTAATACAAAGTCACACTAAAGTAAAGACACCAGCTTTATTAATACACTGTCATGCCAAAGTAAAGACACCAGCTTTAACACAGTCACACCAAAGTAAAGACACCAGCTTTATTAATAGTCACACCAAAGTAAAGACACCAGCTTTATTAATACACTGTCACGCCAAAGTAAAGACACCAGCTTTATTAATACACTGTCACACCAAAGTAAAGACACCAGCTTTATTAATACAAAGTCACACTAAAGTAAAGACACCAGCTTTATTAATACACTGTCATGCCAAAGTAAAGACACCAGCTTTAACACAGTCACACCAAAGTAAAGACACCAGCTTTATTAATAGTCACACCAAAGTAAAGACACCAGCTTTATTAATACACTGTCACGCCAAAGTAAAGACACCAGCTTTATTAATACACTGTCACGCCAAAGTAAAGACACCAGCTTTATTAATACACTGTCATGCCAAGTAGACACCGGCATATATTTATATTACGTATGTAATTACTTTTCATAAGAAAAATGTTGGTAACTTGCATCTGAAAGAATTTTAAAAAAAACATTAAATTTCCATACTTTTGTACTAAATGATCCATTTCGGTAAAACCTCCATTCAAGAGAGATACAAACACAGGCACCGTATGAAAGAAGCCAGTTACTTGGCAACCAATTTTGACCAATCATCAGCTGTTGTCTCAATATTGTTTGCTTTGTAAATATATTACAACATGCATTGCGTGAAAGATGGTATGAATTGGCCGAGACACTTAAAATACTCATTTCAAATGCAATCTGGCAACATTTTTCTGATAAAAGGTAATTTAATACTCATGGAAGTATCCACAGGCAGCTTCCTTTTGGCATTATAATCAATACCAATTCTGTCTTCAAAATACCTGTTACATGAAACATTGCCTGAGTAAATGAAAAATCATAAAATATTTGACATTCACTGTTTCTTAACATCTCAGAGATCTGACACATAACAATGGCAGGTAGCTCATTCAAAAGCAAACTTACTCTGCAACAAAACAATGCCTAAAAAATATCACTGTAAATGTTAATACCATTAAAATACTAAGTGTGAAAATAACATGGTCGTAATAGTTACCAATTTTAGTACCAAGCTCACATCAAGTAACTGTGTAAAAGTGGTTTCCTCAATGACATCATCTAAACTGACATCAAGTTGGCAAATCAGGCAATGTTATACATAAATGACGCATACCAAGTATTAAGCGATGTTGAACTTCAGCACCTGGATATTGGTAGAAAATGTATTCACATTTATTTTCAAGGTGCAAATCTTCATCTATCTGGCCAGCCTATTTGGCTATTTGCATCTATTTGGTACATAGTAAAGTTTTACTTGTCTCTGCAGATTTTCACCTGATCAGGACGAGTGGTTTTCCTGACCCCCATACTTCCAAATCAATAGAACCACAATGAATAAAAAAAATGGCACCCTCAAATGCTAATATTTGGGGAAGACAAGAAGAATGACTTTTATCGTAAGTGAAACTTGCACTATATCCATGGAAAGGCTTCATCAATGACACAGAAATGAAATGGTAGCAAGAATGAAAAAATCTGGATGACTTTATCACGAAAGCAACTACTATCATTGTTTAATACAATTCACTGCAGAATCTCCACCTCAAAACTATGTACGTTTTATTTCTTGGCACAATAACCAGACAAGTAGAAAAGCGATTCCACATGGACATCTACTCAAAGACAAACGATAAACGCAAGTATCTTCTGTCATCCAGCTGTTTAAGCTTTAAAATTTTAGAAAAACCTCCACCAGGTACCCACTTATCCTAAAGATCAGTTATCAGGTACCCAATCAAAGGGAAATTGTATTAAATGTATACAAGCCTGAAATGAAGTTCACATTTGTGTTAGGTTCACAGTATCATTACCTAAAATCATCTGGTATAATGTCCAAGAATTCATCCTCATCATCATCTAGTAATAGTCATAGTCTAGTCATCATAAATATTGTTTGACTCCCTTTCCTTGGATTCATTGTCATATGCAGTTGCTAATTCAGAGACAAGCTTGAGCTCTGTAACACCTTGATCCTACAATTTGTGAAATTCAAATTTACAAATGAAGACACCAGTTGTGCAGCAAGACCAAATAACCACCTTTGTTACATGTACTTGCCACTGTCCCACACTTGTGGCTCAAACAAAGACCTGTCATGTGGGAAAAAAGCTATGGGATTAAGGTCAATTATTTACTGGAATAGGCAGATCTCTGCTTGGCATTGATAAAGTACATGTATTTGCAGCTTGATCAAAAGGTTTGTCAACTTGAAAACAAAGAGACTGCTGCCTTTACAAGCAGAAAACCTGTATACGGTAAATAGGTACTCTATGGCTCATTTTATTATCCAGGTTATTATCAAAAGGCAGGTACCCCAGTACACCAATACCCACTGGCATGTTTACCAGCAATTATGTAAAACATCTGAAGCATCAAATATATGAAGAATCTGTTTTGAAAATGAAACACTACAAAAAGGGTATGTGGAGTTGTCTGAACATTTGATGACCTGCGGCTACAACAAAGATCTGCTTTGAAAATGAAACACCCCAAAAAAGGGTCTGTGGAGTTGTCTGAACATTTGATGACCTGAGGCTAAAAAACAGTTCTGATGGTGGAGGAAACACAGATGGTTAAATAAAACAGAGTCCTTTCAAGAGCCTCATGCTCTAATGTCTGAAAGAATTTCCAGGAATTCAACTTAACACAATTTCTTCTTTTCTATTCATAAGTGACAAGATTTTCAAATTAGCGATTGTGACATATTTGATGTAAGATCAGCAGCATTTTTACTGAGGACAAACTAGACATTATTAGAAGACCGTTGGTGAAATCCCCATGTTGATATGACCATCCGTTGTGACCACATTTGCAATATATTCATTGTGGCAGTCTTTTCTGGGGTCAGATCAGCACAATTTGTATTCAGGAGCAACTCAATGTCATAGTCATCTGGTGAAAATTCCATGCTAATTATCCATTTAGGAAGAGTAGCAATAACAAGATTTTCAAGAACACTGCTATGGTGGCCATACTTGATGCCAGACCAGAACCATTTTCAGAACTATCTAGATATTATAAAAAGCCAACATTGATATGACTTTCCATCTAGGAGGAATAACAATAACAAGATTCTGAAGGTGGCTATCTCTGTGTCAGCCATATTGTATATCAGATCTGCACAAGTTTTATTAGACCAACAAGATAACAGAAGAAGCATTCCAGTTAAAACCCAATGTTGATGACTTTTCATTTAAAAGGAGGAGCAATAATAAGATTTTCAAGATGGATGCTGTGGTGGTTATTCTGACTGTCAGAATGGTACCATTTTTGTTTAGGACCAACTAGATATTAGTAGATGTCTTACTGTAAAACCCCATGTTGATATAACCATCTATTCATGATCAATAGCATGAACAAGATTTTCAAGATGGCTGCTGTGGTTGCCATATTGGATGTCTCAATGGCACCATTTTGATTTGAGAATCAACCAAACATCAAAAAAGTCTTTCAGTGAAAACCCCATGCTGATGACCATGTATTCAGGAGGAGCAGCAATAACAAGATTTTCAAGACGGCTGCAGAGGTGGTCATAGTGGATGTCCATGTGGAACTATTTCTCTTTATGACCAATTAGACATCATGAGAAGTCTTCTGGTGGAGAACATATTATCAATATGAAATTCTGTTCTGGAGGATTAGCAATCACATGATTTTTCAAGACAGCTATTGTGGTGGCCATATTGTATGTCTTTGCAGCACCAGAACCATTTTCACCAGGCCAATATATATTGGCATGAAAATGTACGTAGTTCAAGGCAATCATCCAAGTAGTTTTGGATTAGTGATGACAAACTGTGTAATGGAAAGAGGGATCTCGGACAACAGGTCATTCCATAAGCTTTTCTGGTCTATGACTAGTTAGGGTCAAAACAACAATGACGCCTAAAAATATAACAAATTGAAAAAGATTGATCAAATGTCATTTATCCTGACCTACCATCAAGACAACCTAAAATAAAATTCATCCAAAAAACATAAAAGTTTGTCAAATCATCCAAATAACCTAAAAGTATTTCAAATCATCCAGACAACCCAAAAGTATGTCCAATCATCCAGATAACCTAAAAGTATGTCAAATCATCCTGATAACCTAAGTATGTCAAATCATCCAGATAACCTAAAAGCATGTCAAATCATCTAAATAACCTAAAAGTATGTAAAATCTTCCAAAAAACATAAAAGTATGTCAAATCATCCAGATAACCTAAAAGTATTTCAAATCATCCAGGTAAGGTAAAAGTATTTCAAATCATCCAGGTAATGTAAAAGTACAGTGGAACCCCGCTATAACGCGATGATCGGGGTCCATAAAATCGGATCGCGTTAAAAGCGGGGTCGCGTTAATGCAGGGTTTTACAATATTTAACTTTTTTTCCGAGAACATATACGTGTATACATGTACAATGATCAAAAGTCGGCTTATCATCAGATGAATATTAACTGGAATGCATTAATTAAGATATATTCAAAATAATCGATGGCTAATATATTTATAGGTTATTACTGTGCATTAAAAACATTTACTAATTTTTATTTGTTTGAACGATAATACAGATTGACCGATAATACCAGACTATCGCTATATCATGAAAAGTGTATCAACAATGTATGATACCGTGCCGTCGTGGCATGCAGTTCATCCATAATGGATGTAATTTCATTGAAAATCGTACAGATTTAAAATATTCAATAATTTTGTAATAGTCTGAATTCGTCGTGTAAAATATAGGATGAACAAAATATTGAAACCATTTACTTGCCGTCTGATATTGTACGGTCATTGCATGCAGCTATTCCCGGGTCTACACACGGTGTCTGTACAAATTTCATACCGCTAAAATTTTATCACATGCGACAACTGCAAGAATAATTAACAATCAACGCATGATTTCAGCATGCAAATAACTTTTATTTCAGATTTTGTGAACATCAAAAGAAACATGTGAAAACTGCTAAATTAATCGTTGCGCAAAGTGCAAAGTCAGTGTGGTTCCAAATTTAAATTTCATCATTTCTTGAAAAATATATCCAATGACGTTTGCTTCTTTGCCGCGAACTGTTGGGTTCTAGCAAAGTCAAGAATGTTTCTTAATTGAAGGACTTTGACACTGTCAACATCTTGTGTTTCCAGCCACCTTAAACTTGCTTCTAAATGTACTACTGCTTCAGACACTTTTGGTGGGGGAGTTGGGGTGCCATCGTCATCGTTATCATTATCGTCACTGGTTTCAGGTTCTGATTGTGCAGCTTCATTCTTCCTGCTGACATTTGTAACAATTTCGTCATCTGATATGTGTTCGTATATAGGGCAGATGTCATCTACTGAATACCAGTTAAGGATATCATGATGACTGTGCTCGTATTTTTGAGTACTTCTTCTGCTAAACGTACGTCGTCTTCAGTGAATCCTGTAAATTCAAGCTCATCGTCACTATCATTTTGTGTCGAGGGCGTAAAAGCTGGCCCAAGACCCTTTATCCAGCATCGTTCAATGCAGCGTGCAGTGATAGCATCCCAGGCTTTACCTCCAAGGTGACATACTTCTTTTAAGTTGATTAAAAGTCATACGCGAATTCTTCCACCAAATTATAATAAACATTTTACACACTATTTCTCGTACGTTAAACAAATATTTTCACGGTCCGATAAAAATACACGTAAATGAATTTCAAATTTCAGGAACCATGCCACGATCATATTATTTTAAAAGTCACAACTAATCTCATGCCCAAAATGAAGTTAATTTCTTGTTTTGTTTTTTTTTACTTTTCTCCAAATTTTTTTTCTCCATGTGTGAATGAATATACGAAATTTCGGGAGCCATGCTACGACCGCGTTATATCCGAATTCGCGTTATGGCGGGGTTCCACTGTATTTCAAATCATCCAGGTAAGGTAAAAGTATTTCAAATCATCCAGATAACCCAAAACTATGCAAATCATCGAGATAACCTTAAAGAATTTCCAATCATCCAGATAACCTAAAAATATGTAAAATCATCCAGATAACCTAAAAATAAGTAAAATCATCCAGATAACCTAAAAATAAGTAAAATCATCCAGATAACCTAAAAATATGTAAAATCATCCAGATAACCTAAAAATAAGTAAAATCATCCAGATAACCTTTTGTAAAAGTATGTCAAATCATCCGGATAAACTTTTTAAAAGCATGTCAAATCATCCAGATAACCTAAAAGTATTTCAAATCATCCAGGTAAGGTAAAAGTATTTCAAATCATCGAGATAACCCAAAAGTATGCAAATCATCGAGATAACCCAAAAGTATGCAAATCATCGAGATAACCCAAAAGTATGCAAATCATCGAGATAACCTTAAAGAATTTCCAATCATCCAGATAACCTAAAAATATGTAAAATCATCCAGACAACCTAAAAATAAGTAAAATCATCCAGATAACCTTTTGTAAAAGTATGTCAAATCATCCAGATAAACTATTTTAAAAGTATGTCAAATCATCCGGATAACCTAAAAGTATTTCATATCATCCAGATAACCTAAAAGTATGTCAAATCATCCAGATTACCTAAAAGTATGTCAAATCATCCAGGTAAGGTAAAAGTAGGTCAAATCAACCAGATAACCTAAAAGTATGTCAAATCATCCAGATAAGCTTAAAGTATGTCAAATCACCCAGATAAGGTAAAAGTATGTCAAATCATCCAGATAACCTTAAAGGCTGTCAAATCATCCAGATAACCTAAAAGTATGTCAATTCATCCAGATAACCTACAAGTATGTCAAATCATCTAGAAACACTGGTCAATCACGGAATTATGCAATACTCTAATTCTCCCAAACAAACATGAAGTAACCTACCACTTACCAGAAAACCTCAGAGGCATCCTAGTTAGTGCCAAGTTAATACCAATCACAAGCCAATACCATATTGGCACACCTAGGCCCTTTGGTAATAGAAGGTGGAAAACTATTCTACAGATGATAAAAGCCAATATATTCTATGGGTCAGCAGTGATAAGCGCAAGATTAAACATGTGATCCAAAAAGAAAGTGCAAAACAAAGAATGGAATTCATCTCATCATGAAGTATGCTGCAGAAACTAAAAATTATTCAATTTTCATGGATTGGATGACAATGATGATGGAATTTCATGGACTGGATGACAAAGATGGAATTTCATGGATTGGATGACAATGATGATGGAATTTCATGGATTGGATGAAAAAGATGATGGAATTTCATGGATTGGATGAAAAAGATGATGGAATTTCATAGATTGGATGAAAAAGATGATTTAATTTCATGGATTGGATGACAAAGATGATGGAATTTCATGGATTGGACAAAGATGAAGGACGTTCATAGATTGGATGACAAAGATGATGGAATTTCATGGACTGGATGACAAAGATGATGGAACAAGTCCAGCTGCAGAATACTTCTGTTCCCTTGCCCATACTTTCAGTCACTGGCTACAATTTCAGTCCCCTGGTTATACTTTCAGTCCCCTACCCAAACTTTCAGTCTCCTGGGCATACTTTTTGTCCACTGCCCATACCTTCAGTCCCCATGGCATACTTTTGGTCTCCTGGCCATACTTTCTGTCCCCTGCCAATATGTTCAGTCCCCTGGCCGTACTTTCAGTTCTCTGCCCATATGTTCAGTCCCCTGCCCATACTTTCACTTTTAGTAATACTATACTAACTGCAATTGCCCTCAAAAGCAACTGGACTTCTAAAACCAGGAAAGAAAAGGAATCTTGCTGGTGACACTGTTTAAGATCACTGAAACCATGTGACCTAAGGCAAGAAGACTCCAAAAAGGCAGCCACTTGCAAATAAAATCATTATCTGTTTAGAACCATGATTTTTCAATCAAACAATAATGTTCTATATTCATTGACCTATTTATAATTATTATAATTTTTGTAGCTCTTGTTGGGGTTACTAGCACTGATTATCCAGGATATAATTGATTGTAATAAGAAAAGAGATGACACTATTGGTAATCCTTTTGTTGGGCAATGTAAACTAAGCTGCCATTTTATCAATGAAACTCAAGCCAATTAGATAGGACAGGTACAATTTTCCAATAATGCTTCCAGCAGACGTACCGTAAATGCAAAGTTTTGTAAATTCAATGGTTTCCTATTGTTTGTCATTTTTGTCTCTGTTTTCTAATTGCCTTCACAAAAAGTCCATTAGCTGAAAACAATTAGTCTAGTTAAATAAAATTCATTTTGCACTGTTTGCATACCTACTGTAACATCAGGTGTCATGCTAAATCATGATTTTACCAAACACAGACTGGTCATGCTTCAAATAACATGATTTTCAATAATCTTAGAAAGAAAAAAGAGAGAGAGAGAGAGAGACAGAGATAGAGATTTCTTGACCACCTCGATATATGTCCAAAACATGCAATATGTACAAAACAGTAAATAGTTCTGCACAGAACTCATGTAAAACTATCAACTGGGCAGTTTAAATGGCTATCATCTATCATCAGGGTAGTTTAAATGGCTAAATGTCATGGAGGCAATTAAAATGTAAGGTGGCAAGAGATAAGCAACTACCATTTCGGATCACGTTACTGGCTGACATAAGCTAGGGGATGTCATGCCGAGCCCTTTGAATTCTGCTGTGGGAGAGACTCATTTGCATAGGTAAAGTAAACTAAGTAGAACAATCCAATTCATTTGATGTCAGGTATCTTATGTTACATTTTTAGGCTTGAATAAAAAAGTTAATAAATTATTTATTTCCCTGGAAATATACTTTAAAAATAAAAAAATAAGAACTTACAGTTTTAAGACTCAAATCCAAAAATAACCCACAAATAAAATTTTAAAAGTCCTAATACTGAAATGTTCTAACAAATTCAAGTTTGGGTCCCGTCAAAGAATCCAAGATGGAAGGTGATGACGTATGCTGTATCCAGTACTGTGTTTAAGTCTACACTTCTTTGTAGAAACATAAGAAATAATCTGGTGATTGAACTAATGAAATTTCTTTGTTCAAGAATTCTGTATGAGCACTCAAAATATTTCCAGAGAAACGAATTAATCTTTTAGAATCCAAATAATTCGAATAAATATTAAAATGTAATTCCCAAAATGACACAACAAAATAAAAACCTTTACGTCCCGGTGTTTAGAAGCCCAACTGAGATCTCTTTCTCTAAGCAATGGTTTAAAACTTGAATATCATGCAAAAAAGATGTCCAGATAAGGGTTACGTGATCATGCTTACATCACGTACTCTCAGCATGGACCTGACAAGAACCAATCATTTTACTCTGAGAAACATGTTGTTTACTTCACTAAAAGCTATTAACAAGCCTAGGCTCACATATTCAATACAGCCTCGATCTCACTCTTATCATTCCCACAATAAAACTAAATTTAAAAACTTGTTGACATGACTGTTACTAAATTTGAATTAAGGTCGGGAACCAGGTCAGCCTTATGTGTTTACAAAAATGAATAGAGAAGGTCAAACTATTTTCTGGAAAAAATATGAGTTCCTAGTAAATAGAACTGCATTATTTTGACATATAATGAAATTAAAAAATAGAAAGATTTTAAAACTTAAAAACAATTAAAAAAGATATAATTACATCAAATATACATAACAGGTAAAACAAAGAGTAAAAGTTATTGCACATCACTGCCTTCAATAAGAATGTTTATGCCATCTTTATTAATGAGTATTTAATGTTTATGCCATCTTTATTAATGAGCATTTAATGTTTATGCCATCTTTATTGATGAGTATTTAATGTTTAAGCCATCTTTAATAGTATTTAATGTTTATGCCATGTTTATTGAAGAGTATTTAATGGTTAAGCCATCTTTAATAGTATTTAATGTTTAAGCCATCTTTATTAATGAGTATTTAATGTTTATGCCATGTTTATTGAAGAGTATTTAATGTTTAAGCCATCTTTAATAGAATTTAATGTTTATGCCATGTTTATTGAAGAGTATTTAATGTTTAAGCCATCTTTAATAGTATTTAATGTTTATGCCATGTTTATTGAAGAGTATTTAATGTTTAAGCCATCTTTAATAGTATTTAATGTTTCTGCCATGTTTATTGAAGAGTATTTAATGTTTAAGCCATCTTTAATAGTATTTAATGTTTATGCCATGTTTATTGAAGAGTATTTAATGTTTATGTCATGTTTATTGAAGAGTATTTAATGTTTAAGCCATCTTTATCAAAGAGCATTATCAAGCTCATGATCTGCAGCAACATATATAAAACAGAAAACATGATAATGTGACTGTCAAGTCCAATCCCAAAATCATGTTTAAACAATTGACAGCCAATGTCAATATCACTGACACATTTTTCTGCAATTTTGTTACAAGTACAACCTGCTGTTTTCAGGTATAAATAATTTTCCACACTGGTTTAAGGAAATCTTTCCGGATAACGATACTGTGCAGCTGCCAAAAAAACAACAGATTTCATAAATAATGTTAAGCCACACATACACATTATGGGTTCTAAATGATGAATCTAATAAAAAGGGAGGTGACAAAACTGTCATTGTTTTGATCCAGGTTTACTGACCAAGCCACAAAGAAAGTTGCTACAAAGTTTGTATCTAACATCGAGACAAAGGGAACACTTAGGTTAGTTCTCTTTATTATTTATTTGTTATCTTAATCTTGTTAAACTACCAACTATTAATTGATCCATGCTTTTCAGGATGATCTTAGCCATTAAATAAATTGACCCATGCTTTTCAGGATGATCTTAGCCATTAAATAAATTGACCCATGCTTTTCAGGATGATCTTAGCCATGAAATAAACTGACCCATGCTTTTCAGGATGATCTTAGCCATGAAATAAATTGACCCATGCTTTTCAGGATGATCTTAGCTACGAAATAAATTGACCCATGCTTTTCAGGATGATCTTAGCCATGAAATAAATTGACCCAAGCTTTTCAGGATGATCTTAGCCATGAAATAAATTGACCCATGCTTTTCAGCATGACCTTAGCCATGAAATAAATTGACCCATGCTTTTCAGGATGATCTTAGCCATGAAATAAATTGACCCATACTTTTCAGGATGATCTTAGCCATTAAATAAATTGACCCATGCTTTTCAGGATGACCTTAGCCATGAAATAAATTGACCCATGCTTTTCAGGATGACCTTAGCCATGAAATAAATTGATCCATGCTTTTCAGGATGATCTTAGCCATGAAATAAATTGACCCATGCTTTTCAGGATGATCTTAGCCATGAAATAAATTGACCCATTCTTTTCAGGATTATCTTAGCCATGAAATAAATTGACCCATGCTTTTCATGATGACCTTAGCCATGAAATAAATTGACCCATGCTTTTCAGGATGATCTTCGCCATGAAATAAATTGACCCATGCTTTTCAGGATGATCTTAGCTATGAAATAAATTGACCCATTCTTTTCAGGATTATCTTAGCCATGAAATAAATTGACTCATGCTTTTCTGGATGATCTTAGCCATGAAATAAATTGACCCATTCTTTTCAGGATTATCTTAGCCATGAAATAAATTGACCCATGCTTTTCAGGATGACCTTAGCCATGAAATAAATTGACCCATGCTTTTCAGGATGATCTTCGCCATGAAATAAATTGACCCATGCTTTTCAGGATGATCTTAGCTATGAAATAAATTGACCCATGCTTTTCAGGATGATCTTAGCCATGAAATAAATTGACCCAAGCTTTTCAGGATGATCTTAGCCATGAAATAAATTGACCCACGCTTTTCAGCATGACCTTAGCCATGAAATAAATTGACCCATGCTTTTCAGGATGATCTTAGCCATTAAATAAATTGACCCATGCTTTTCAGCATGACCTTAGCCATGAAATAAATTGACCCATGCTTTTCAGGATGATCTTAGCCATGAAATAAATTGACCCATGCTTTTCAGGATGATCTTAGCCATTAAATAAATTGACCCATGCTTTTCAGGATGATCTTAGCCATTAAATAAATTGACCCATGCTTTTCAGGATGACCTTAGCCATGAAATAAATTGACCCATGCTTTTCAGGATGATCTTATCCATGAAATAAATTGACCCATGCTTTTCAGGAAGATCTTAGCCATTAAATAAATTGACCCATGCTTTTCAGGATGACCTTAGCCATGAAATAAATTGACCCATGCTTTTCAGGATGATCTTAGCCGTTAAATAAATTGATCCATGCTTTTCAGGATGATCTTAGCCATGAAATAAATTGACCCATGCTTTTCAGCATGACCTTAGCCATGAAATAAATTGACCCATGCTTTTCAGGATGACCTTAGCCATGAAATAAATTGACCCATGCTTTTCAGGATGATCTTAGCCATGAAATAAATTGACCCATGCTTTTCAGGATGACCTTAGCCATGAAATAAATTGATCCATGCTTTTCAGGATGATCTTAGCCATTAAATAAATTGACCCATGCTTTTCAGGATGATCTTAGCCATGAAATAAATTGACCCATTCTTTTCAGGATGATCTTAGCCATGAAATAAATTGACCCATGCTTTTCAGGATGACCTTAGCCATGAAATAAATTGACCCATGCTTTTCAGGATGATCTTAACCATGAAATAAATTGACCCATGCTTTTCAGGATGGTCTTAGCCATGAAATAAATTGACCCATGCTTTTCAGGATGATCTTAGCCATGAAATAAATTGACCCATGCTTTTCAGGATGATCTTAGCCATGAAATAAATTGACCCACGCTTTTCAGGATGATCTTCGCCATGAAATAAATTGACCCACGCTTTTCAGCATGACCTTAGCCATGAAATAAATTGACCCACGCTTTTCAGGATGATCTTAGCCATGAAATAAATTGACCCATGCTTTTCAGGATGATCTTAGCCATGAAATAAATTGACCCATGCTTTTCAGGATGATCTTAGCCATGAAATAAATTGACCCATGCTTTTCAGGATGACCTTAGCCATGAAATAAATTGACCCATGCTTTTCAGGATGATCTTACCATGAAATAAATTGATCCATGCTTTTCAGGATGATCTTAGCCATGAAATAAATTGACCCATGCTTTTCAGCATGACCTTAGCCATGAAATAAATTGACCCACGCTTTTCAGGATGATCTTAGCCATGAAATAAATTGACCCATGCTTTTCAGGATGATCTTAGCCATGAAATAAATTGACCCATGCTTTTCAGGATGATCTTAGCCATGAAATAAATTGACCCATGCTTTTCAGGATGATCTTAGCCATGAAATAAATTTATCTAAAGAAAATAATAAGCACATACTCGTCTTGTATATAGTTGATCTGTGTTGGTCAAGAGGTCATATTAACTCCCTTAACAGGGAGTAATTTATTCCTGCTGTACTACCTGTGAAGCCCCAATAAAGCTTGAACCCACCCAACCCTTCCTGAAAATGAAATGGTTGGTCCACATGTGATTTACGTTTTCTTTTCCTGAGACAAATGTATCTCATGTTGAAACTGCATGAGATACAGTTCTAACAATGCCAGTGTTAAGATCAGCAACCATAACTCTGTTCTGGGTGGGATTCACTCAGAGAATCCAGCAGGGAAATCTAAACAGTACCATCTGGTCTCTAATAATTGCAAAGATTAACACTAATGACACCTGTATCACCTTGAAACCCAATAATAAACTACTGAAAGCAGTATTGACTGTCTCTAATTAAGACTATTCTCAACTGTCCATTGGATTATAAGGACAGAAACTTTTATTATGTTTGTGTGGTTGGTATAATGAGTGTGCAGATGGTTGGTATAATGTGTGTGTGAATGGTTGATATAATGTGTGTGCAGATGGCTGGTATACTATGTGTATGCAGATGGCTGGTATAATGTGTGTGCAGATGGTTGCTATAATGTGTGTGCAGATAGTTGCTATAATGTGTGTGTGCAAATGGTTGGTATAATGTGTGCAGATGGTTGGCATAATATGTGTAAAGATGTTTGCTATAATGTGTGTGCATATGGTATAATGTGTGTGCAAATGGTTGGCATAATGTGTGCAGATGTTTGCTATAATGTGTGTACAGATGGTTGATATAATGTGTGTGCAGATGGTTGGTATAATGTGTATACAGATGGTTGCTGTAATGTGTGTGCAGATGGTTGGTACAATGTGTGTACAGAGGGTTGGTATAATGTGTGTACAGAAGGTTGCTATGTGTGTGCAGATGGTTGGTATAATGTGTCTGCAAATGGTTGGTATAATGTGTGTGCACATGGTTGATATAATGTGCGTGCAAATGGATGGTGTAATGTGTGGTAAGATGTTTGCTATAATGTGTGTAAAGATGGTATAATGTGTGTAAAGATGGTTGGTATCTGTGTACAAATGGTTGGTATAATATGTGTGGAAATGGTTGGTATAATGTGTGTTCAGATGGTTGCATAAATGCATGTGGAGATGATTGCTCTTTTGTGTGCAGATGGTTGGTATAATGTGTGTGCAAATATTTGGTATAATGTGTGTGCAGATAGTTGGCATAATGTGTGTGCAGATGGCTGGTATGTGTGTGCAAATGGTTGGTATAATGTGTGTGCAGATGGTTGGCATAATGTGTGTGCAAATGGTTGGTATAATGTGTGTGCAGATGGATGGTATAATGTGTGTGCAGATGGTTGCTATAATGTGTGTGCAGATGGTTGATATACTGTGTGTGTGCAAATGTGTGTGGGTTGGGTGGGTTCAAGCTTTGTTGAATGGTTGGTACGTGTGTGAAAATGGTTGTTATAATGTGTGTGCAAATGGTTGGTATGTGTGCAGATGTTTGGTATAATGTGTGTGCAGATGGTTGGTATAATGTGTGCAAATGTTTGCTATAATGTGCATGCAGATGTTTGAATATGGTATGTATGACACTTTCTTTTCAGTTTTTCTGCACACACACGAACTGAATTTCTAATGACTCTCCACGAAAATGAATGGTGACCATATATTTGTATTTTTTATTTTTATTTAAAAAAACACTGAAAGGAGATATACCAAGTAGTGACATAAAAAGAAAACATTGATTATACCCATTGATTATACCTAGTTATTAAATGTGTCGTTTTCAGTTCCAGATTTGATGCTGCCTAAGTGTTAATACTATGCTTGCAGGAGTCAACGGTTTCCAATCAAGCTATTCACTTCTAACCATCAGTTTCTCTTTCAGAATGCTACATCACCCAACATTATTTTTTCCACTCCATTATTTTTTAAAAACTAGCTGTTAACTGTAAAAAGCTGACTTATCACCTTGAAAATATGGAAGACCTAAAAAGCCTTTCTGGCAAGTCAGACGGCAATGTTCTATTATTTGATCAGGTTGCCGAAGTCTTGATGGATGATAATAAATGTAACTTGTCAGTATATATCTTTCTCAATTTTGACCTAGATTTCACTAATTTGGTTCCAAAGGTATCATATGCAGACACACCACAATAAAAACAGTTTATGAATATGAATATAACTTTTCTTAATTAAAGTACGACTGTTCTTTCTTGATACTAATTGGACATGTGATCCAATGTTTACAGAAATGAAGTATTGTTGCGCAGAATCACCAGACATGCAGAATTGGCTGACATGGTGGTACTTCTCATAACAAATTTAATTCCCCTCTGGAAAGACCACCTGTCTTATTAAGCTACTTTCCCAATGCAGAAGGGGTGGCCATATAAGAGGGGGACCACTATATATATATATATATATATATATATATATATATATATATATATATATATATATATATATATATATATATATATATATATAAACACATACACACTGGTTGCCACTGTCATAATTTGCATACACTAATAAACTATTGACTTTTTAGCAATTTTTTAATATAAATTTGGCAGAACTATCTGGCAAAATATATTTTTTAAACATGATTGCATTGTACCTGTCAACGTAAGCCATGCCATCCATTTGAGCCTGCTGCCATACATAGAAAACCAACTGACAATTACAGTGACTCAGTTAATTATACAGTTGGCAAGCATGCTGGCAAGAAAAGAAAACACAAAGGTCGGTGTGAAGACTGTGTATAAGATCCATAAATCAACATCTTGTTTCATATATTCCATTATTTTGCTGTGTTTAAGTTTAGTATCTTGCTTTATTGACTTTGTCAAGACATGCCATTCAGGACAATCAATACAGGTCTGGAGAAAGCATAAAAATTCAAATGATTTACTTCTGGATGACAGAGCCAAAGAGTCTAACATCTTTGCCGTCACGACAATATCTCATTATCCTAACAGAAACAAAGCAAAAACATTTTGGCACGAAAGCCTCAAAGGCATTGCCAGTGGTGTTTGAAAAAACTCAGCTGGAAAACAAAATACAAAACAAAACAACAGAAATGGAAGGATTTGTAAATAGGTACACTTTTATCACATTTAATCCTACAACAACATACATGCACCTCCATCATGTGGCTTCTTTCAGAATGCATGCTGATGTCATTTACTGGTCATCATATAATTCTAATATATTTCTAATTGGTGTAAAGTAGTTTAAGTTATGGGAAAAACTGTTTGGCAGTCACACCAATTGACGCTGGAGAGAAGCAGGCATGAGGATGCAACTCCTGGCTATATATATGCAGCCCCTCTCCCTTTATTTCGACTGAGTCACTGATTGATTAGTGATTGAAAAGGAAAAGGAATTTTTTAATTTTATTTCCCACATCCATGGAAAACAAGATCCTGTTATGCTTCTAACTTTAGAGTCGGAATACTAAAAAAATGTTTTCTTTTCCAATTACTGTCCTTAGCTAGAATTTTTGTTTCTCAATGCATGTATTTATTTAAAAAAGGAAATCTTGATTGCATCAATTTGTAAGATGTTATGGCAACACATAACTGAGTGAATCCTGCCATGGTCAGAAGATCTGCCAACCCTAACAAAACCTTCTCAGTAAGGTAGTCAATTTATTCCCAAGTTGAACCTGTTTTCAGTAAGGTGTAACAAAATATGTGCCGCTATTGCTGAGCAGGAAAACATGCATTGAAATGTCCAGACGTGTGTTTCAGGACAAGATTG
Organism: Sinohyriopsis cumingii; assembly: GCA_028554795.2. NCBI lineage: Eukaryota > Metazoa > Mollusca > Bivalvia > Unionida > Unionidae > Sinohyriopsis > Sinohyriopsis cumingii. The sequence continues at coordinate 11,693,165 of CM068840.1, forward strand.
ATGCAGCAACAGTAAACATCGTGTTAAAATTAAAAGTTTGTAAAAGTTAACTTGAATCTTAATTACTTCCAGTACAGTTTCACAAATTGCAGTTCCAAACCTTACAGAGCTCAATGGCTTCTTGAAATCTCGCAGATTAAAAAATGAAATCTCTTCATCTTTCCTGACATGCTCAAATCAACACACAATGTCCACTAAACAATTAATCCCTTCCAACTTTCTCCCCAAGAATGTAAATATTCCATTTCATTCGTCTGTACTATTAAAACTTTTTAAGAGGTTTATTGTCCCTTTCTACTCTGACCTGTTGCTTGTTGGATGCCATTTGTAAAATAACACAAAATAAGCAAAAGCTTGATCATTCAGAGGTTTTTATAAAAAAAATGTGATTGTTTTTATCACAATATGCAGTTTAATGTGTCTGAGGTACTATGGTAGAGTTAGTCTGGTTCCCTGACCAATTCCACTGAATCTGATATGAAATTTCTGATCCAAATCAAATATGAACATGCCGTTATCAGGATTTTACTGCAAACAATCATATTTCTGTAATTGGTCCTTTTATAATTCCATTAGTATTTTAAGTGTCATTTCCATAAGACTTGCAGCAAAACTGTAAGGGTTGGCAAGTCTGGGTCAATGTGACACATAAAAAATTAAATTGATGAATGGGCTAGGTACCGTATTAAATTGCCAGACTGCGGTAGATTTAAAGTCTCTGCTTGGGGCATGACTGATTTTTAATTCTTGTACTAGGGTTTGTGTACCAGCTGCCAGGCTGTGAACTGACCCATATTAGCCTTAGTTTCTGTTGAATTATGACATTATAATATCTAACACAAGAGATGGATCTGGTTCAGCCCCAAAAGAAAAAAACACGACAAATATTTAGGTTGTCTATTATTTATTTTAAAAGAGAAATAGTTCCATGTATGCACCAAACAGTTGGCAAAGGGAGGAGAGAACCAAATTTGGTTGATGACTGAAAGGAAGCTGGAGAGAGAGAGAGAGGAGAGAGGAAAAGGAATCTGCTGATTATAACCTGCCATCAATATTGAACTCTGAAGGACTGCAAGCAACCAGGTTATGGTGGCATGCTGGGCAATTGAGTTCAGTTGTTCATTCAATTTCATGATGAAATTTGTCTTATCAGTATAAACAGAATGGCTCATTGCATTTATTATAAACTTTGTTATTATTTCTAAGGAAGTGTATCATTCAAATGTCATGTTCAATTTCATTTTGTTTATATAATTAAAATTTTATATTTTGCATATTGGGGCTTGTGTTGTTCTATTCTATGTCTCTGCTCAGATCTCCGTTTATTCCTTCTATAAATTTCATATTTTATTTTATTATTTACTCAATCCAGGCAATAATACCATGGTTGATCATCCTCTAGATAACAATAACCGAACAACTACATTATCAATGATGCTAATCTGATCTATCCAAACCTTCCAAGTCTTGATTACATCAAGATGCTATGTAATGTATCCAAACCTTCCAAGTATGAATTACATCAAGATGCTATGTAATGTATCCAAGCCTTCCAAGTATGAATTACATCAAGATGCTATGTAATGTATCCAAACCTTCCAAGTATTAATTACATCAAGATGCTATGTAATGTATCCAAACATTCCAAGTATTAATTACATCAAGATGTTATGTAATGTATCCAAACCTTCCAAGTATTAATTACATCAAGATGCTATGTAATGTATCCAAACCTTCCAAGTATTAATTACATCAAGATGTTATGTAATGTATCCAAACCTTCAAAGTATTAATTACATCAAGATGCTATGTAATGTATTGAAACCTTCCAAGTCTTTATTACAGCATGATGCTATGTAATGTATCCAAACCTTCCAAGTATTAATTACATCAAGATGCTATGTAATGTATTGAAACCTTCCAAGTCTTTATTACAGCATGATGCTATGTAATGTATCCAAACCTTCCAAGTATTAATTACATCAAGATGCTATGTAATATATTGAAACCTTCCAAGTATTAATTACATCAAGATGCTATGTAATGTATCCAAACCTTCCAAGTATTAATTACATCAAGATGTTATGTAATGTATCCAAACCTTCCAAGTATTAATTACATCAAGATGCTATGTAATGTATCCAAACCTTCCAAGTATTAATTACATCAAGATGCTATGTAATGTATTGAAACCTTCCAAGTATTAATTACATCAAGATGCTATGTAATGTATTGAAACCTTCCAAGTATTAATTACATCAAGATGCTATGTAATGTATCCAAACCTTCCAAGTCTTTATTACAGCATGATGCTATGTAATGTATCCAAACCTTCCAAGTATTAATTACATCAAGATGCTATGTAATGTATCCAAACCTTCCAAGTATGAATTACATCAAGATGCTATGTAATGTATCCAAACATTCCAAGTATTAATTACATCAAGATGCTATGTAATGTATCCAAACCATCCAAGTATTAATTACATCAAGATGCTATGTAATGTATCCATAACTTCCAAGTATTAATTACATTAAGATGCTATGTAATGTATCCAAACCTTCCAAGTATTAATTACATCAAGATGCTATATAATGTATCCAAACCTTCCAAGTATTAATTACATCAAGATGCTATGTAATGTATCCAAACCTTCCAAGTCTTTCTTACAGCATGATGCTATGTAATGTATCCAAGCCTTCCAAGTATTAATTACATCAAGATGCTATGTAATGTATCCAAACCTTCCAAGTATTCATTACATCAAGATGCTATGTAATGTATCCAAACCTTCCAAGTATGAATTACAGCATGATGCTATGTAATGTATCCAAACCTTCCAAGTATTAATTACATCAAGATGCTATGTAATGTATCCAAACTTCCAAGTATTAATTACATCAAGATGCTATATAATGTATCCAAACCTTCCAAGTATGAATTACATCAAGATGCTATGTAATCTATCCAAACCTTCCAAGTATGAATTACAGCATGATGCTATATAATGTATCAAAACTTCCAAGTATTAATTACATCAAGATGCTATGTAATGTATCCAAACCATCCAAGTATGAATTACAGCATGATGCTATGTAATGTATCCAAACCTTCCAAGTATGAATTACAGCATGATGCTATGTAATGTATCGAAACCTTCCAAGTATTAATTACATCAAGATGCTATGTAATGTATCCAAACCTTCCAAGTATTAATTACAGCATGATGCTATGTAATGTATCCAAACCTTCCAAGTATGAATTACATCAAGATGCTATGTAATGTATTGAAACCTTCCAAGTATTAATTACATCAAGATGTTATGTAATGTATCCAAACCTTCCAAGTATTAATTACATCAAGATGCTATGTAATGTATCCAAACCTTCCAAGTCTTGATTACATCACGATGCTATATAATGTATCCAAACCTTCCAAGTCTTGATTACATCAAGATGCTATGTAATGTATCCAAACCTTCCAAGTCTTGATTACATCAAGATGCTATGTAATGTATCCAAACCTTCCAAGTATTAATTACATCAAGATGCTATGTAATGTATCCAAACCTTCCAAGTATTAATTACATCAAGATGCTATGTAATGTATCCAAACCTTCCAATTATTAATTACATCAAGATGCTATGTAATGTATCCAAACCTTCCAAGTATTAATTACATCAAGATGCTATGTAATGTATCCAAACCTTCCAAGTATTAATTACATCAAGATGCTATGTAATGTATCCAAACCTTCCAAGTATGAATTACATCAAGATGCTATGTAATGTATCCAAACCTTCCAAGTATTAATTACATCAAGATGCTATGTAATGTATCCAAACCTTCCATGTCTTAATTACATCAAGATGCTATGTAATGTATCCAAACCTTCCATGTCTTAATTACATCAAGATGCTATGTAATGTATCCAAACATTCCAAGTATTAATTACATCAAGATGCTATGTAATGTATCCAAACCTTCCAAATATTAATTACATCAAGATGCTATGTAATGTATCCAAACCTTCCAAATATTAATTACATCAAGATGCTATGTAATGTATCCAAACCTTCCAAGTCTTTATTACAGCATGATGCTATGTAATGTATCCAAACCTTCCAAGTATTAATTACATCAAGATGCTATGTATCCAAACCTTCCAAGTATGAATTACATCAAGATGCTATGTAATGTATCCAAACCTTCCAAGTATTAATTACATCAAGATGCTATGTAATGTATCCAAACCTTCCAAGTATTAATTACATCAAGATGCTATGTAATGTATCCAAGCCTTCCAAGTATTAATTACATCAAGATGTTATGTAATGTATCCAAACCTTCCAAGTATTAATTACATCAAGATGTTATGTAATGTATCCAAACCTTCCAAGTATTAATTACATCAAGATGCTATGTAATGTATCCAAACCTTCCAAGTATTAATTACATCAAGATGCTATGTAATGTATCCAAACCTTCCAAGTATTAATTACATCAAGATGCTATGTAATGTATCCAAACCTTCCAAGTATTAATTACATCAAGATGCTATGTAATGTATCCAAACCTTCCAAATATTAATTACATCAAGATGCTATGTAATGTATCCAAACCTTCCAAGTCTTATTACAGCGTGATGTTATGTAATGTATCCAAACCTTCCAAGTCTTTATTACAGCATGATGCTATGTAATGTATCCAAACCTTCCAAGTATTAATTACATCAAGATGTTATGTAATGTATCCAAACCTTCCAAGTATTAATTACATCAAGATGTTATGTAATGTATCCAAACCTTCCAAGTATTAATTACATCAAGATGCTATGTAATGTATCCAAACCTTCCAAGTCTTATTACAGCATGATGCTATGTAATGTATCCAAACCTTCCAAGTATGAATTACATCAAGATGTTATGTAATGTATCCAAACCTTCCAAGTATTAATTACATCAAGATGCTATGTAATGTATCCAAACCTTCCAAGTCTTATTACATCATGTTTCAATGTAATGTATTTAAAATTCCAAGTCTTTATTATACCATGGTGCTATGTAATGTATCCATAAATTCCAAGTCTTAATAATCATGGTGCTTCGTAATGTATCCATAAATTCCAAGTCTTATTAATCATGGTTCTATCTAATGTATCCAAATAACAAGTATTGCCTAAAATTTAATCCACTTTGTGTACTTGAATGTCCAGACTACAGTGGGTGGGGTGGGGTGGGGATAAGAACATTAATTATGTTCTGATTATGTGGAAAATACAGGTTTCTGAAACTCAACTGAATTATTTTCATCTGTTTGTCCGTTTGGCTGATTTTTCAAGCAGAGTCAGGAGTCATCATGCAACCATGTTACATCCGATTCTGTGTTATGGTTAAATGCATTATAGCACGTTCCCCTGTACTTGTCATAATCTAGTACCAGAGGAGCAATATTTTTTTCTCCCTCTCCTGGAGTTCCTGAGAAGTGATCAAAAGGACTAAATTTTGTTTGAGAGTGAAATGTTTAAATAACTTTTGTATACAAGATTGTATGCAGTTACAGCACAATATATTAAACAGATTTTGATTTATAACTCATGGCTCATGGCTAAAAGTTGGAAGGGGGGGGATCAGAGGGGGACTGAGGGAACAAAATTCTAAAAATGACATTTTTTTCTGTTGAAGCATAATCTTAAGAGTAGTGGATTTTGTGATGGCTTGATATAAAGTTGATCTATCTCATCATTTGCAGTCAAGGGGTCAAGGGGTCAAGGTAAGTGGATCTGTTCTATTTTAAAGCCTATGTTTAATCTTGGAACCTGACCTTTATGACATTTTTTAGTAGGCATCAAAATCTAGGTACTAGTGCCTAGCTTGTACAGTGGTAAATTGCTTGCTTTGTACCTCTGTGGTCCTGAATTTAATCCTACTTCCAGCATGTGTAAGAGTTTATGGTTTTCTTCACTTTTGACCTTTGACCTTTAAGTCAACTTAGTACAGTACAAGATTTTAGACAGCTTGGTGCAAGTCATTAAGACAACTCTGTACAAATTATTAAGACAATTCTGTACAAGTTATTAAGACAACTCTGTACAAGTCATTAAGACAAGTCTGTGCAAGTCATTAAGACAACTCTGTACAAGTTATTAAGACAACTCTGTACAAGTCATTAAGACAACTCTACAAATTATTAAGACAACTTTGTACAAGTCAAGACAATTCTGTACAAGTTATTAAGACAATTCTACAATTTATAAAGACAACTCTACAAGTTCTTAAGACAACTCTGTACAAGTTCTTAAGACAACTCTGTACAAGTTAGTAAGACAACTGTACAAGCTATTAAGACAACTCTGTACGAGTTACTAAGACAACTCTGTACGAGTTATTAAGGCAACTCTATGAGTTATTAAGACAACTCTGTACGAGTTATTAAGACAACTCTGTACAAGTTCTTAAGACAACTCTGTACAAGTTCTTAAGACAACTCTGTACAAGTTAGTAAGACAACTGTACAAGCTATTAAGACAACTCTGTACGAGTTACTAAGACAACTCTGTACGAGTTATTAAGGCAACTCTGTATGAGTTATTAAGACAACTCTGTACGAGTTATTAAGACAACTCTACAAGTTCTTAAGACAACTCTACAAGTTCTTAAGACAACTCTGTTCAAGTTATTAAGACAACTCTGTACAAGTTATTAAGACAACTCTGTACAAGTTCTTAAGACAACTCTGTACAAGTTATTAAGACAACTCTGTACAAGTTATTAAGACTTATTATATAAATGACGTGATTTCGGTTTGAAGAAATGAAGTACGAGATGATATACTACTCACTCGTAATACTCCGCCGCTTTCTGCAGCGCATCCTTGACATCGGGTGCAAACTCCCCCGGGTCCTGGTTTCCACTCCTTCCTGTATGTTTGCCTTTGGCATGGTATACATTTCCTAGATTATACAGTGCTCTGGCTTCCCCAACCTGAAAGTCATAGTAGTTCATGTTTATCAAAAATGAATACATAATGTTTTCATGCAAATGGATTTTGATTTAATAAAGTTTATTATATAATTGTAGTTTTTGTCATCTGCTAACAATATCATAATACTATGATTTATTTCAGTCAAGTAGCTAACTTCTGGAGTATGGTAATTCTGTTATCACAGTTATGTGAAAAAGGGTTCTGTTCTCTTCTGTTCTTGCTGAAAGACCCACCCCCTTTTAAAACAAAAACTCACCCTGTCTCTCAACTCCCGTGAAATGTCCAAATGGCGCTGGCAGCATGCTATGGCTTCATCAAATTTTCCTAGAACTTTAAGCGTGTTCCCTAAATTTCCACTGGCTTTTGCCTCTCCGACACGGTCTCCTAATGTTCTGAATAAGACAAAATTTGGAAAATAATCTAATATCTAACCACAAAGAGCAATCTGTGACCACGACCTTTTGTGATGAGACCTTGATCTCTAACCTAGCTATTATGACCTTGATTTGTGACCTTTTTGGCATACTAAGACATGACCTTTAACATTTAGGGATAATGAACTCAAGGAACTGTCAGCATATGATAAGATTATGTGTAAAATTAGATAAAAATTTACATGTTAGCATGGACAATTCCTAACAGTGTTAACATAGTCCAACAGAACAGCCATTATACATCAACTTTCATGTCAAGGTTTTCGATTTGTTTTTATGAGGCCATTATGACTACATGGTCTTAAAATAATAAAAAGAGAACAAAATCCAACAAATTTTGTAAAATTCAACAAATAATTTATTTCTCTAAGACACAAAGTGCAAAATGTAACAAGAACTTAGAGAGAAAAAAAAATCACAAATAATCCGAAAACAAGTCCTGAACAAACTTTAGTCTAAAATGAACACAGTGCTGGAAATGTTGATGTGATTGTGGTGGCCCTTGTCATGGTGATGTGCCAACTATCTTTTGCTGAATCACAATAATACAATCCAAGAATATATCATTATCTGAATTTTTCTATAAATCTAAGTCTGTATTCCAAGAATGTTATTTTGAGCACTTTGTATTATCAGAGAAGAATCACCTGAATTAAAATAATTGGAATAAATAAATCCCTGCCCAAATAAAATGCTGGACACAACAATAATACAACTGATTCTGCTCAGATCTTAAAACATGAATAAATAATTTCTAGAGAAACAAAATTTTATAGTCCTCTACTTGACATCAGGCCACAATAAACATTTTCTAAAAAACAAACTATTACCTAAAGGGAAATTTCTTTCTGGAAGGTTCAAAATGTTTACAAGATAAAATCTTAGTTATTATCAGGTCTGTTTCCAAAAGTAAAATACAAAATGTAGTAAACCACAGGCAGACCTGGCATTTTCTTGAGAATTTCCAAAGTTCTTGACTCTGAGATAAACATGTTTACAAAACCAAAATCAATCATTCAGGTCAAGTAGAAAATGAACTTAATTTTGGACAAGGTCAAGACCAAAATTCAATTATTAGCACATAACAAAATTTTTAAAAAAGTAACAAACAATGCAAACTAAATATACATGATAAGGTTGTGATAACAAAAGTACAGAACTTTCAATATGTGCGTCACAAGTTAAATGTAACAAGTGATAATGTATACTGAATAGTCATGTTAAGCCCATGATCAGGAGATTTAGAAAATAAAAGCAAATGAAAAAATTTAAAGCAAAAACCAGAATGCAAATTTTCTGAGTGAGCTTGACTTTAAGATGAAACTAGCAAGCATACAAGTCACTGAATGAACAGACTGATTCATAATGATTTATTCCATCCACAAAGAAAACTTATCAGGGACTTGGGAAATATAAGCAAATGAAAAATCTGAACCAAGACCTTAATGTTAATCTTCTATGACTTGACCTTGACATCAAGGTTATAAGAATTACTTGACCTTGTCAAAGAATGAATAAAGATTCGTGCTATGAATCTTTGAACAGTGACCTTGAGATATTAAGAAAGAAAATTTAATAATTAAACGTTTTTGGACATTATAATATTTAACATGACCACTTTTCTTAACAGTATGTTTGGTTGCCTACCTAACTGGGTTTTCACATTGGGAAGAAATGGACACATGGCATCAATTTTTACTTGTTCTGGGCTCCCAGGCAATGCATTTTTCTACACCTACTATACAAAGTTCGAACTACACACTACAAGAAAAAATACCAAACCAAAATGTGCCCATATTAAGAAGAGTTGACTGAAAATTTCTTTTTCTTGATAATCTCTACGTATATTGGATTAGTTTTATCCGCAACGATCAGCAACATAATACAACAAGTTACTATTACTGTCTCTGCTTGATTATTATAGCTGGAGTCCAACTGTAAATGACACAGACCCTGATCTGCCATTATAAAATGCACTACCAGTTCAGGGTCTATGCTGTTTGTAAAACTGACCACTCCTAACAAACTGCATGGACCTCAGATGCATTATTCTGAATCTGCAGCTTGCGATTGGACTAGACTTGTAAGTTAGGACATATTGTATATTTTATTAAAATTAATGAAAACAAGTTCCAATAGTTATACTGCATTTTTCTTGACTGCTCCAGTGGCCTAGTGATTAGAGCATCTGCCTCGGATGCAGGTCATGGGTTCAAACCCTGGCCAAGTCATACCAAAGACAAAAATGGTACGAACAGCTCCCTCGCTTGGCGCTCAGCATTAAGAGGTTAGTCTTAGGACTATCAGCCTGGTGTCAGGGTAATGTGATTGGGTGTGACATCATGCTACATGTCTGCAGCATGATGCCCCAGTGCTAGACATCACTATAAACTGCCACACTGTAGACATCACAGCGACATGAAACATTGTCAAAGCTATGTTAACAATCTCAAATCTGTTTTTAGTGACAGCAACCCTGACCCTGAAGATTTCAGTCACTCCCCACAACCATCATCAAGATGGGTCAATATTACAAAGGAAGCCAAATACAAAAATGCATTTTGTAAATCGAAATTACTGTTCAAAATTAAAACTGATATAAAGGCAAAATGTAGTCTAAGCAACTGTAACTGTGAACTGGTAGCTGTACCTGGTGACATCAAAATCAATAAGGTTCTTCTTGGGGTTAAGGAATAAAAATGGACCAAATTTTATAGAAATTTGTTATGTAGAACTTTACTTATCATCTTGTAATCAAACTGTTGCAAAATTGATCTTTTAGCAACAATGACCTTGACCCTGGAGCTACTGACCCCCAAATCAACAGGTTTCCTACTTGGGCTGACCAGTGGAAAAATGATGTAAAGTGATAGACTTATAACTTTCTTGTAAAACAATTTAAAACCTAGGATATTTAGTAAGACGAATAAAAGTTCTATAAAGAACAGAATCTTAACTAATAAAAATGTGCACCTAATTTGTGAAAATGCTGATTAACTAAATAGTAACCCCCAAATTCACTTCAACAATGGTCTATAAATATTTTATTACATGACTTTGTGCACAATGTTAAAATTCAACTCTTTTCATAATGCACAAAGTAATTTTTCAGTTACATGATGTAACAAAAAATATATCATGAAGTGATACCAAAGCCTATGATGTTTCTTGCTAATGCAATATTACAAAATACTGCCCTTGATTTAAGGTTATATGATGCTTGGTAATGCAATATTACAAAATACTAGCCATGTTTTAAGGTTATATGATGAATTGTCCATCCAAGATGTACTTCTAGTAAGCCAAGGAAAATGCATTGTTGTGGATGCACAATTCATCACTGGGGCAACTACTGTCTTGCACTAAGGAAAAACAAAATATCTTGGATGAAAAAAATGGCAGAATCCAAGTAATTTTCTTCTGAGTGGCAGTGTGGCACAATCTTGTTGATCTACTAGTGGTTCAAACACATGCAAATTAATGTAATACTAAAGTGAGGATAATATGACATGGGCATTCCAAGGGTAATATGACTCGATATTACGTCCATGCAAATGGTAATCTGACATGATATTTTGCCCATGCAAAGGGGAATATGACACGATTTTATTGGCATTCCAAGGGTAATATGACATGATGTTATGGACATTCCAAGGGTAATATGACATGATGTTATAGGCATTCCAAGGGTAATATGACTTGATGTCATGGGCATTCCAAGGGTAATATGAGATGATGTTATAGGCATTCCAAGGGTAATATGACATAATGTTATGCCCATGCAAATGGTAATATGACACGATATTATGCCCATGCAAAGGGGATATGACATGTTATGAGCATGCAAAGCATATGACATGATGATATGGGCATGCAAAGGGTAATGCATGATGTTATGCTCATGCAAAGGGAATGTGACATGTATGTTATGAGCATGTAAAGCATATGGCATGATACTATGAGCATTCCAAGAATAATATGACATAATATTATGGGCATTCCAAGGGTAATATGCCATGCTGTTATGGGCATACCAAAAGTAATATGATATTATGGGCATTCCAAGGATAATGTGACATGATATCATGGACATTCAAAGGGTAATATGACATGATTTTATGGGCATTCCAAGGGTAATATGACATAATATTATGGGCATTCCAAGGGTAATATGGCATGCTGTTATGGACATACCAAGGGTAATATGACATGATATTATGGGCATTCCAAGGATAATATGACATGATAGCATGGACATTCCAAGGGTAATATGACATGATTTTATGGGCATTCCAAGCGTAATATGACATGTTATGGGAATTCCAAGGGTAATATGACACGACATAATGAGTATGCAAATGGTAATATTAAATGATTTTGTGGGTATTATTTTACAGTTACTGACCTTTGTTGAGGTAAATATGATGTTTTATTAACTGATTAAACCCTGGTGCTGAGTTTACATGGCAGGAGGTACTAGCCTACTGCTGAGCTCAGTAGCGCCAAGGTTATGTACGATACACTAAAGTGGGTGGTTTTATAGAAAGGTAGACAGATATAGTTCTACAATGATACCAAACATTCTGGAAGTTCTAGTTGCACTACAAAATACAGAGGGAAAAACCTAATTTTTTTACCCAATTTTTTTCCACCCAAAATTGGCTCGTGGTCGGAATCCGATTTTGTGTCCGGATTTTAGACTCTTTGGTCTCAGATGTAAGGCAGACCGGTCTGAAATGCACACAGAGAGATGAACCTTTGCAAAAAGCAGGATAAGAGGGGCATTTGGAATAAAGAGTGGTCTTGATATGAAAATGATAGGTCCATTAAGCAAAAAAAAAAAAAAAAAAAAAAAAAAAACTCCAACTTTTACCCATCTGTTCATGTGTGAGCAGAATAGTCAATGAAAATTGATGTTTCTAACACAACATGGCATTAGGTTAATGGAAAATCGTTTGGAAGTTGATGTATTAGGATGTATTCAGAAATAGCCCACAAAATGTGTTTCCTTCCCACATTTCAGGCGAAAAAGACAAAAACCTCGACGGGTTAATGAATTAACCAGTAATTCTAATACTGATTGGCACAAAGCAGAGGTTAATAGTTTGGGCTAACTGTTTCATAAAATTTTATATTCACCTCACCAAAGTTCTATAATATTTTTATTACATGATTTAAAACAGAATTTTGAAATTTTACTTCTTTCAGTATGGTGAAAATGTCATTCTGAACTGCACGTCAAAATGAAAACGTTATGTCAAGATGATGTAATATAATGAATCAATTACGAATAACATGGCATCATCTCAGCCAAAGAAAAAGCATCTCTCAAGGAAATTCGTTAATAATGAGACATGTGAGATTGAACTAAATAGTTTTTGTCTCTGATCTGTAAAGGATGTACACTCTACCTTTAACATCACCTGGCAGATCCAGAACCAATAACATGTTTGTTTTCAAATTCATTAGAAAACGGAAAAACCAAATCAGTAAAAAGATTGGCAAGACAAAGATGGTCCTTCTATGATTACCTTCTTTTTTTAAACAGCAAAACCAACCCCCTAAAAGTGTGATAATTACTGGAATTCATGAATCTGAACCCTAAGAAATATTGTGAAAAAGTTGCCATTAGCTTCTCATGGGTTGGTGGTTCTTATTGGGTTATTCCTGTGTTCTTTCTCCACCAGTTATACATACTCTCCGCCATATAAAGCCCATCCAATAAAATGCATTCCAAGACTGATACAGTAAGATAAATAAGTGCAACATCACATGACATTGTGTTATCCATTGAAAAAAATGTCACTTTATATACCTGTCAAGAATTTTAGAAAGGTAACCAGGTCACAAATTTAAGGTTACCAAAGATAATTTAATGCAGTTCAAAGATTACAAAATAATGGGTGGAATTTTCAGAAGTTGATCTGGTAGTTCCAGTTACATTACATGACATGACAATTTCAGAGACTACCCATTATGAGCTGAAATATTCCACATGAAAGTGACTTGATCTAACATCTCTAACTTACCTTTGCCAAGTGACTTGAGCTAGCATCTCTAACTTACCTTGCCAAGTGACTTGATCTAACATCTCTAACTTACCTTGCCAAGTGACTTGATCTAACATCTCTAACTTACCTTGCCAAGTGACTTGATCTAACATCTCTAACTTACCTTGCCAAGTGATTTGATCTAACATCTCTAACTTACCTTACCAAGTGACTTGATCTAACATCTCTAACTTACTTTGCCAAGTGACTTGATCTAACATCTCTAACTTACTTTGCCAAGTGACTTGATCTAGCATCTCTAACTTACCTTGCCAAGTGACTTGATCTAGCATCTCTAATTTACCTTGCCAAGTGACTTGATCTAACATCTCTAACTTACCTTGCCAAGTGACTTGATCTAACATCTCTAACTTACCTTGCCAGGTTCAGATCATGTTTATGGTATTCAAGCGCCTTCCCATATTCCTGAAGGTAAAAGTATGCATTTCCTAGTTGACTGTAGATTGCACTCAGGGTCTTTAGGTCATCGGTACCAGCTTGAACGGCAGCCTCAAAAAATTGAACACCTGTTCTACAATCACCTGATTTGCAGAGCCTCTCACCTTCAAGGGCTAGTTCCATGCATGTGCAGTCCATTGCCTGAAATAATATTGTATATTTGTTACATTTAAGCAGTTAAAGTTTCAAGACTCCATATCAGGTCTCCAAATTTGCCATGTTCCACTAGCCCCATACCAGATAAGAAAATTTACTGTTGGGCTTATAAAAATTTAATTATTTTGGTAGCCTTCCCGGTTTAGAAAAAAATTGGAAGCTTTCATCATATTTACAAGTGATAAGAAACTTACATGACAGAAAACAGATTTTCAATGTGTACAGGGTCACTCATAAAGTTCTTTTTATTTTAAAGATGGGCAAGTTATAATTAAGTATCCGCCAACATGAATTGGTTACATTCTTCATGCAGGGACAAGTTATTACTTAGAGGGACAAGTACATCATTTTGAGATCCTCCTGTTTATTAAAAACCTTATGTAAAATTAACACCCTACAATTAAAATACGTATTTTCTAAAGGACTGCCTACATGGAAGCTGATCACAGTCAAATGGATTGGGCTGTATACAGGTTGGACCTTTATATTATCAACCGCTTTTGTGCACAAAACTTCAGCTCACATCGAAGACAAAATTACCCAGAGCAAATCTGTCAATGATAAACCCAAATTTGATATATGTATGCCACCTGGAATAAATATATGTCATTTAAATTTAACATGATAGTAGATGAACCAAATTTATAGCCTTGGTTGAAAATAACACAACCCATCTGCCTAATTTACCCTGATATCATAAAATTTCCAAACCTTATATAAGCTTAATCAATCACAATACATGTTACTATTCAAACAACAATTCCGACATTTAAACTTTTCTATGGCGCTAAATAGCCTTAAACTGCTGGTGTGCCATAAAACCACAATCAATCAGTCAATCAACCAATCAATTCTGACTAACTGATTAAAGAAACTATCTTAAAGTTGTATGATTTCTGGCCAGTAAACTGTTAAATGATGCATGGCAAATGTATAATGTTTCAAAGGAGATGGTCAGAGCCTGCTTTGTCAAGTCCAAAGCACTGCTAGCAAATATGTAACCTTGACCACAAGGTCAAATATGTAACCTTCACCACAAGGTCAAGTGTGAACAAAATCCTTCAAGGGGTTTAGAATATAGAGCCATAGCACAAATTTGTTTCTAACTGTGACCTTTAAAAAGCCAAGAGTAAGCATGTTGCAAAATGAACTGTCTTAGTTTCATAATGGTACTATAAAGCAAAGAGTAAGCATGTTGCAAAATGAACTGTCTTAGTTTCATTATGGTACATAACAAGTATAAAAAAAAAAAAAAAAAAATGATTTTGGAAAAATAAGCAAATTAAAACTTCAACCAAAAACCTAACACGAATTTTCATTGTTTTAGGACCACAACCTTGACCACATGGTAAATGCAGCAAGCAATCAAGAATAAATTATTGTAGCTTCATAATGATTAATGCCAAGTACAGGGTGGATATATCAAGGGGTTTAAATTGTGCAAATGAAAAACATTAAATAAAGCCAACACATAACTGAGAAATATGCTTCCAAAGGAAATGCAACTTCTACATCTTGCTGTGCTTATTATGAGAATAAACAGTCTGCTCTCAAATTATATGTACTGGTATATTTAGAACTTTATTAATTTGGAAACCAAATTTTTACAGCAAACAATGATTTACTGAAAACAATGTATTATGTCATCAAAATATAGAGACACTGCAATCAAAATATCAAAGATGCTGGCTGTTGACCAAAATCTATTCAACTATAGGTCCATAAAGGAACTCTAAATTTCAGCTGGCAATTTTGTTAATATATACACATATATGGAATGATTAAACTGAAAAAGATCAAATTATGTTTTTAGTATTAAGGTTTCAAATTTGACAGGAATGCAAATTGCAAGTGTCTTTTCTTATAAGGAGTCAGTCACAAGTACATTTCCAAAACAATAGGAAGCCATGGAAATGACTCGATAACTAAACTTGCTAGGGTTGTAACCATGAAAATGACTCAGTAACTTGCCAGCGTAATAACAATCTGATTGCATCAGATATTGCACAGCAAAACAATATTAAACATATCACACTACTGACAAGATTTGGCTCAATAAAATTTAGACAAATTTATGCTACATGTACCTATTTTTTCTTGCGATTTTTGGGGTGCTTTTGGATCATAAGAAATGTGACAGTACATTTACCCTGCCTCATAGCAGCAGGCCAAGAAATCCGAGTAAGTACAATGCTTTTGGATCATAAGAAATGTGACAGTACATTTACCCTGCCTCATAGCAGCAGGCCAAGAAATCCGAGTCAGTACAATGCTTTTGGATCATAATAAATGTGACAATACATTTACCCTGCCTCATAGCAGCAGGCCAAGAAATCCAAGTCAGTACAATGCTTTTGGATCATAAGAAATGTGACAATACATTTACCCTGCCTCATAGCAGCAGGCCAAAAACTCTGAGTCAGTACAATGCTTTCTAATAAAATTTCTTCCAATGCTGTTAACTGCATATGTTATGAAAACAACTGTTTTATGGCTTCTCTAGTTTCTCCATCTTCATTCATATTTATTGTCATATCAGCATTATTTGCCCAACAATGATAGGGCTCCATGCCATAATGCTTTGAGCCAAAGTTAGTAAAACTCAATTTATTTCATTAAGTTAAATCAATTTTCTTCTATTAATAATGGCTGCCATATCTGATTTTGAATGGGTTTCATCAGAATAAATCTGAAAGGACTTCCACGATAATTTCTGTCAAATTAAGTTAAATTTTGCCAAGCCATCTGAAAACACTATTAAAGATTTGTCAAGTTTAATATTATATTTGAAATTATTTTCAGTACCTTATATACTCTCTTTTAAGTCCAGTCAAACTGCAAACAAAGATCCTTATCTGCACTACCAAAATGCACCTGCAATTCAGAGTCTGTGTTGTTGTTCTACTAAATAATCAAACTGCACAGACCCAGATCTGCCAACACATTATGCGACAGCAGATCAGGGTCTGAGCAGTTTGCAGCTGGATTTGTCTTATAAATGAATACATACATTAACAGCAGCCCTATCTGATGGAAAATTGGCATCAATTATGCACATTAAAAAGAATTAGACAAGGAAGTGTCAGATTTTATTGAGTGTTTTCTAAGAAGTTCATTCAAAGGATTGTCTTTCTTTAGTAACAGCAAAATATTTTATGCTTAATTGGCATCATTTGTATCGATCTAAACACCCTTAATACCATAATGCTATCTTTCAATTATTAACAAATTCGGAACAGCTTATTAAGTCAAGTACATTTTTTCGTTTCATTGCAATAGTGGTGACATCTGATAATGGAATACCATCATTGGTACAAACCTGAAAGCCTTTCTATGCCAGGAACTTTTCTAGCCATTTTGGTCATGGAATGCCATCACTGGTACAAACCTGAAGGCCCTTCTATGCCAGGAAATTTTCTAGCCATTTTGGTCATGGAATACCATCATTGGTACAAACCTGAAAGGACTTCTATGCCAGGAACTTTTCTAGCCATTTTGGTCATGGAATGCCATCATTCAAACAAACTTGAAAGCCCTTCTATGCCAGGAACTTTCTAGCCATTTTGGTCATGGAATACCATCAATGGCACAAACTTGAAAGCCCTTCTATGCCAGGAACTTTCTAGCCATTTTGGTCATGGAATACCATCACTGGTACAAACTGGAAAGGACTTCTATGCCAGGAACTTTCTAGCCATTTTGGTCATGGAATACCATCATTGGTACAAACCTGAAAGCCCATCTATGCCAGGAACTTTTCTAGCCATTTTGGTCATGGAATACCATCACTGGTACAAACCTGAAAGCCCATCTATGCCAGGAACTTTTCTAGCCATTTGGTCATGGAATACCATCATTGGTACAAACTTGATCAAATAGTGTTAAGCATTAAAGTAAAAGGTTCATCTATTTTTAGCATTGTGGCCATATTTGACTGTGGTTCAACATCACCAGGACAAATCTGAAAGGTCAAATTCTATTTTAGCCAGTTCTCTCAACTTGCAATCAGTACATTTGTTCTGCTTGCTGTTGTTTGTCAATTTCAAGTGGCAAAATAAATTATCTCTTCACATACTCAAATCAAAACAACATGATGTCCAGTAAATGTAATTGTTGTCTTTCTTTCTTTTACTCCAACAATTTAATTATTCCTTTTTATACTGACTGTTTCAATGTTTTATGAGGAGTATTGTCCCTTTTTTTTTCAAAGTGTTCATTCAATGCCATTTCTAGACCAGCCTGATCATCCTTTTGTTCTGCATGAATATTATGGGGCAGTTTAAACATCATGTCAAACCCAGTCACATTCTCCAGGCCGACCAGTTCTAACACTAACCACTTAATGTTGAGTGCCTAGCGAGGCAGCTGTTACTACCATTTTTATAAGCCTTTCGTATGACTTGGCCGGGTTTTGAACCTGCAACCTCCAGCATTAGAGGCGAAGACTCTAACTGAAAGGCTCCCTGTACCAGAATGCTCCATATAAAATCATACTGGTCAAATGGTTTTTAAGAAGTTGTAATTAGAATTTGTTGACAGATGACTGAAGATGAATGATACACAGTGGATAAAAGACTTGATCATATGGTTAGGTGATGGGGTTAAATGATACAACTGTGCCACAGTCTACGATACGATACATTACTAATATGTTGCATATCAACTTGATGCTCTCTTAATCTTTCGAAGGTCTGTCAGTGGTGAGGTGGTGCTGCTTTGTTTGTGTTGAGATCTTGGTTGAATTTCCAATATGCAGATACAGACTGGACATCTGTTCATAAAAGATTCTCAAACTTGACAAGAGGAAAAAAATACTTCCAGACAAAACTACCTGTTAGTTGTCAGTGATTTTAGTTAGGCCATTTTAGGCTGCTCTATTGGATCAGGTGCAGGACTCCTCTTGGTCACCTCACCCATGGTTTTGAACTGCATAAGTGCTTTAAAAATGTCTTATTTGATGTCTTCATGACACAAGAAATAGTGCAGTCTTCACAATTCAAGAAAAATCTTATCCCCAACAAACCCCAAATCTGGTTGTGAAGACGACTAGCAACCAAAGTATGTCACCATCCACTGCACTCATTTCTGTCAGTAAAAAGAAACTTATTCATGATACCTAACCCCCTTCTATAAATTAACATAGTAAATAAGCTACAGTTAGTTCTGATTGGTGGTCCCTGATTTACCCTGGACTTGAACAGACAATAACCACCAATCAGAACTAAATGCAACATATTTCACTACTAGTCCTACATGTAAGACATAGCACATTTTGATTTTGTTTAGGTGACGCCCACAACATAAATATTAGCATCAGGTCTTACAGGCAGGACTAATTTCACTACATGAAATACTTGAAGTGTAGCATTCGATTCAAACCAAATAGACAAGATACAAAGCAACAGAGAAGTTTCCCATAGAAGTGTTTTTTGAATGATCAGTCATGTATTTAAACCATGCATGAGGATCAAGTCTGGAATGGTTCCTTTATGTTCATATATCTTATAAATGGCTCAACATGCTGACATGGAAAAATAATTAGCATGGGGGGGGGGCAGTCTTCAAACTACTTGAATTAGTCACCTTGTGCACCTTGTGTTAATTTGTACAAGGCAAGTGGGTGTTGTCAATATTTTTTTGTTAACTGACAGAAATGAGTGCATATGCTGGTTGTGTTTCTGATGAATTCTCAACTTAAAGAATAAAAAGACAGTTCATAATCAACTACTAAAGATTAAAGTAACCTGTACAGAGTATTATCATTTTGTATCAACTCTTCACCTTTTGAATCGAAAGTGGAAAATTTATTAATGCACCAATATATTGATTATTTGTTCCACCCCTACTAGGCGAGCTAAAAAATTCAGAAAGTCTGGACAGGTTGAATATCATAGGCTCCTCTATTTTTACATGTCCGCCAGAGATGAGGGATGTCTCCTCTCCCTCCCATCACTCATTAGAAACTCACGCATACTGAAAATCATTACTAAATATTCAGGATCAGACATTTTTGCAGTTTTTCTTTCTTACACCTTGCTTTCAGTGTCGCATATTTCTGGGAAAGATTTACGGTGATCATGTGACTTCTGGCATGACGCTTTAATTGCTAATCCGACACACAATAAATTAAAAATAATTGTTGGATTTTACTACCACTCTATGTCACTAGTAACTTGTAAAGGATTAGTGAGGTTAAGGGATTATGGTTGGATTAGATGTTACCAAAGACATAAAACAGGTATGGTGTCAGTTTCATCTTAGTCTTCAGTGTTTGCCAATATCTAAATGTGCGAGATCTCCCGATGATAAATGATAAATTCTAAACAATTGAAATATCAAAAAAAAATTAACAATTGATGGAAACAGGAATTTGAGTGGTTTGAATCAATTTTAAAGAGAAATGAATATGCATTCTGCCATCCCTATAAAGACCATTTCAAGCAGAACTTTCCAAATTCAACCCAGATATGTAACACCAATCTTGAGAAGTTTTGGTAGACAGCGAATTCTTGGTGGATTTTCAGTACAGTTGTATTAACTTTGCCACATTCCAATGCAGACACTTAAAGTACATTTTGCATTCAAAGGAAAATTCAGCCTGACTTCAATACATCATCTCCTAGGCGTTAAGATCAATAATGACGAGGACTGCCACAAATCAGGCAATGATCTCCTAAGAGATGCTTAAGTGCTTGTGGCACATGAATGCAGTAAAGAAAGAATCCCAACAAGTTACGGTGACAGGACTAATGTGATCAGATGACGTGTGCATTTAAATGCTGGATATATGGAAATCAGTTCAATAGTTGTAATTTTTTTCCATCAGGTTGATGAAACTCCTTGACGTCAAAACTCCCTGAGGTCAAAACTCCTTACCAAATTTTGTAAATATGCTTATCTGTCCCAAGCTCACCTCTCAGTTCTTCTGTCTTATGTATCCTATTCAAATACATGTACACAAGATAAAGGATATCTTGATGAGAGAAAGTTCTATTTTATTTTTATTTATATAAATTTTAATTGAAACAGTTTAACCACTACTGGGATTATACCACAACATTCTGGTTATTTTCCAAGCTGTGTCCAGTCCCTCCAGGGATTATACCACAACATTCTGGTTATTTTCCAAGCTGTGTCCAGTCCCTACTGGAATTATACCACAACACTCATGGTTATTATCCAAGCTGTGTCCAGTCCCTACTGGGATAGCTTGAAAGATGGCCTAAATATTATGGTATAATCCCAGAAGTAAGATGTGGGGAGTGGACATAGCTTGGAAAATAACCTGAATATTATGTTATTATCCCAGAAAAACGTAAAACATAGGGAGTGGACAAAGCTTGCAGGATAACCTAAATGTTGTGGTATAATCCCAGTAGGGACTGGACACAGCTTGGAAAATGACATGAAATGTTGTGGTATAATCCCAGTAGGGACTGGACAAAGCTTGGAAAATAACCAGAATGTTGTGGTATAATCCCAGTAGGGACTGGATACAGCTTGGAAAATAACCAGAATGTTGTGGTATATTCCCAGTAGGGACTGGACATAGTTTGGAAAATAACCTGAATGTTGTGGTATAATCCCAGTAGGGACTGGACACAGCTTGGAAAATAACCTGAATGCTGTGGTATAATCCCAGTAGGGACTGGACATAGTTTGGAAAATAACCTGAATGTTGTGGTATAATCCCAGTAGAGACTGGACATAGCTTAGAAAATAACCTGAATGTTGTGGTATAATCCCAGTAGGGACTGGACACAGCTTGGAAAATAACCTGAATGTTGTGGTATAATTCCAGTATGGACTGGACACAGCTTGGAAAATAACAATGAATGTTGTGGTATAATCCCAGTAGGGACTGGACACAGCTTAGAAAATAACAATGAATGTTGTGGTATAATCCCAGTAGGGACTGGACACAGCTTGGAAAATAACCTGAATGTTGTGGCATAATCCCAGTAGGGACTGGACACAGCTTAGAAAATAACCTGAATGTTGTGGTATAATCCCAGTAGGGACTGGACACAGCTTGGAAAATAACCAGAATGTTGTGGTATAATCCCAGTAGGGACTGGACACAGCTTGGAAAATAACCTGAATGATGTGGTATAATCCCAGTAGGGACTGGACACAGCTTGGAAAATAACCAGAATGTTGTGGTATAATCCCAGTAGGGACTGGACACAGCTTGGAAAACAACCTGAATGTTGTGGTATAATCCCAGTAGGGACTGGACACAGCTTGGAAAATAATCTGAACCTGGACGGCCATATGTCTTACGGGATTATACCATAATATTCAGGTTATCTTCCAGATTATTTAATTCCTGGACCTTTACTTGAGAGCTTTTACTAAGACAGCGTGACTGAATGGTAAGTTGCGCTGCATCCGGATAGGGATTGGAAGCTGATTCTTTAACAGAATGTTTCTTCAAAAACCAAGTCATCAGTGACTCTTCTGAGGATTCTTGTTAGCAACTGGTGTTAACTTCACATGACAGAAAAAGGGCATGTTCACCCACATTCCCAAAATTTCACACTCAAATATAAAGAACACATTGCCATGGACTTATTCCTTATGAACTCTCTAATTTACAAGTATCTGGGATCTGGGATCCATCTGCCACTGAAGACACATTCCCCATCATTAAAGCAGATGATCAAGTTGATATCCACCATGCTTCATTGGCCATTTTAAATGAATTTGCTTTACTGATAATAAGACTGTACCTATGCTTTGGGATGATACAGTAAAATGATAAAACAGTCTGGCCATAAGAAATGGGTAGCAACAAAGGTATACCAACCAACATAATATCATTAAATGAAACATATGAATAATCATTAATGGTAATACAGTCTGGCCATAAGAAATGGGTAGCAACAAAGGTATACCAACCAACATAATGTCATTAAATGAAGGATCTGAATCATAGAGTACCAGTAAAATGGTAATACGGTCTGGCCATAAAAAATGGGTAACAACAAAGGTATACCAACCAACATAATGTCATTAAATGAAGGATATGAATAATCATTAATGGTAATACAGTCTGGCCACAAGAAATGGGTAACAACAAAGGTATACCAACTAACATAATGTCATTAAATGAAAGATATGAATAATCATTAATGGTAATACAGTCTGGCCATAAGAAATGGGTAACAACAAAGATATACCAACCAACATAATGTCATTAAATGAAAGATATGAATAATCATTAATGGTAATACAGTCTGGCCATAAAAAATGGGTAACAACAAAGGTATACCAACCAACATAATGTCATTAAATGAAGGATCTGAATCATAGAGTACCAGTAAAATGGTAATACAGTCTGGCCATAAAAAATGGGTAACAACAAAGGTATACCAACCAACATAATATCATTAAATGAAAGATATGAATAATCATTAATGGTAATACAGTCTGGCCATAAGAAATGGGTAACAACAGAGGTATACCAACTAACATAATGTCATTAAATGAAGGATATGAATAATCATTAATGGTAATACAGTCTGGCCATAAGAAATGGGTAACAACAAAGGTATACCAACCAACATAATGTCATTAAATGAAGGAACTGAATCATAGAGTACCAGTAAAATGGTAATACAGTCTGGCCATAAAAAATGGGTAACAACAAAGGTATACCAACTAACATAATGTCATTAAATGAAGGATATGAATAATCATTAATGGTAATACAGTCTGGCCATAAGAAATGGGTAACAACAAAGGTATACCAACTAACATAATGTCATTAAATGAAGGATATGAATAATCATTAATGGTAATACAGTCTGGCCATAA
Source organism: Sinohyriopsis cumingii (assembly GCA_028554795.2). Taxonomy (NCBI): domain Eukaryota; kingdom Metazoa; phylum Mollusca; class Bivalvia; order Unionida; family Unionidae; genus Sinohyriopsis; species Sinohyriopsis cumingii. The sequence goes on from CM068840.1 coordinate 11,717,069, forward strand.
GAAATGGGTAACAACAAAGGTATACCAACCAACATAATGTCATTAAATGAAGGATATGAATAATCATTAATGGTAATACAGTCTGGCCATAAGAAATGGGTAACAACAAAGGTATACCAACTAACATAATGTCATTAAATGAAAGATATGAATAATCATTAATGGTAATACAGTCTGGCCATAAAAAATGGGTAACAACAAAGGTATACCAACCAACATAATGTCATTAAATGAAGGAACTGAATCAAAGAGTACCAGTAAAATGGTAATACAGTCTGGCCATAAAAAATGGGTAACAACAAAGGTATACCAACTAACATAATGTCATTAAATGAAGGATATGAATAATCATTAATGGTAATACAGTCTGGCCATAAGAAATGGGTAACAACAAAGGTGTACCAACTAACATAATGTCATTAAATGAAGGATATGAATAATCATTAATGGTAATACAGTCTGGCCATAAGAAATGGGTAACAACAAAGGTATACCAACCAATATAATGTCATTAAATGAAGGATATGAATAATCATTAATGGTAATACAGTCTGGCCATGAGAAATGGGTAACAACAAAGGTAAACCAACCAACATAATGTCATTAAATGAAGGGTATGAATAATCATTAATGCTCAGTTTTCCCAAAACTATGCAATTAAAAGGCTTTTCAAGTCCCCCCCCCCTTTTGCAATTTTCAAGGGTTCTTCAATATTATGTATCAAAGTTAATTGTTTTTCAAGACTTGTGCAAATGATGTATACCTGAATACCAAACAGTCTGAAAAAATTACCCCCTCCAAACAAAAAAAAAACTAACCAAGAGAAATTAAGCTAAATGCAATGGTTAACCAAATATAATTCCCATGCAAGGGACTGATGTTCCACTGTCTTAAAGCATCTCTGGCAATTCAAGATCACATCTTCTTTTTCACTGTGGAGTATTGCATCCATCTATGATATCCTAAAGCTACGAGATTATCAAATTAACTGCTGTGGTGACTATATTGGATGAAAGATTGGCATTTTCTTTTAGGACAATCTAAACATCATTAGAAGGCTTCTTATCAAAACTTCATTCCAATATAACCATCTAATCTGGTGGAGAGTGTGTGTGTGTGTGATTTGGATTTTTAACGGAGCTTTAACAATTTTTCAGTCATATTGCTACGATGTCTGCAGTGTGGCAGTTTATAGTGATGTCTAGCACTGGGGCATCATGCCGCAGACATGTAGCATGATGCCCCACCCAGTCACATTATCCTGACACCAGGCCCACCAGTCCTAACACTAACCTCTTAATGCTGAGTGCATAGCAAGGCAGCTGTTAGTACCCTTTTTATAAGTCTTTGGTATGAATCAGTCAGGGTTCAAACCCATGACCTCCTTCATCAGCGGCAGACATTCAAACCACCAGGCCACCGGAGCAGGTGGAATAGTGATAACATGATGTTTGAGTTGGTCATCATGGCAACCAGGTTTAATATATTTAATTTATCACATAGTAGGTATAGTTTTCCTGCAGTTTCATATTTTTGATATCACAACATGCTGAAATATCACTTTATGTGATTCTGATTGGTATAAGTAAGCCCATGAAATTATTGTGCAGTATCCTCTTTACTGATTGGCTGGGATCGAAGGAAAATGGTTTTCTGGAATGTTTAGTTTTAAATGAAACTTTCTGGCGGCCATTTTTTAACTCGACTCGCAAAAGGAAATTGTGGAAAAATTATCTCGGCTGTCTGAATATGGATATGCTACCCCACAGGGATTTGTTATGTCATGTATAACAATATCATAATGAGAAACATGGCGTACAACTACAAGACAAAAACAACAATAAAAAGTAAAACTAAGGGTATTGCTTATTTGATAGCGGGGTGGGGTGAAGGAGCGGTATATCCATAACATAGATATAGAATCCACTGTATATACAAGTGTGGTTTAAATGTTAGCTTACAGAACTCACCTCTGTTCACAGAGGAAGTAGGACATAAATGGGTCTCCTGACAACTTTATCCAATCACAGCGTCTTTACGCAGTATATATGAGATGCAAATCCAACTCAAAAAGAAATTTGTTTGTCTTCTGTCCAGTCTACTGTTCCAGTCAAATACTGTAAATATCCGGTCACAATTGCATTGCAGTAAATGTGGGAATTTCTGCATCCAGTTAACATTTAGTTATGCAAGTGACATTTTAGGGTAAACATGTACTCTAGGCCTACTGTTTATCGTATCAATGTGGCATCATGTAGCATTAATCATTCTGTTTTGAAAAATTATTTTGTCGTTATAAAATAGAATGTTTATTCGGATGGAAGCTTTTTCTTTGATTTATAGTTTGTAAAAATGTACAATCTACTTTTACTAGTTCAACTTTGTTTGCGACTATATTTTATGCACAACAAATTAAAAGTGCACTGTCTGTCAGAATGAACGCAATTATTTGTTCTTCTTTCTATCTAAATAATTTCCACTGGAATAAAAACTATGTGATAAAAAGAATCTCAAATGGGTAATGATTTAATATTAAATTTATGAAACTCGAATAATGTCCAGCTTTTGCGAGCCAAGGCTGGACACTATTCAACTCGTTTCATAAATTCAATATTAAATTATTACCCATTTGAGATCCTCTATATATGATTGGCACCATTTGCATCTAGGGACAACTAGGTATTACAGGAAGTTTTGTGGTGAAAGCCTATGTTGATATGACAATCAATTATGAAAGAGTAGCATTAACAAAATTTTCAAGATTGCTGTAATTGTGACTATAATGGATTTCAGATCAGCATCATTTTCATTTAGAACCATATCATAAATAGCTTTATGGTGAATACCCCCCCATTGATATGACTTTCTCAACAGTAAGTGATAGCATGAATTTCAAGATGGCTTCCTTGGTGGCCATGTTTGATGTTAGATGAGCATGATTTTATTTAGGCTCAACGAGACATCACAAGATTAGTCTTTCTGTCAAAATCTGGTACTGATATGACTTTCCATCTAGGAGGAATAGCAATAACAAGATTTTCAAGATGGCTGTCTCTGTCAGTGAAAACCCCAATTTCATATATCATCCTTTCTGGAGCAGTGGCAATAACAAGATTTTCAAGATGGCCACCCTAACATGAGTGCTGACACCTCACAGATGGACTGACAGACTATCATCATAAAATCATAAATTGGAATTATTTTGCAATCCGGTAATAATCAATTCATAAACCAAAATTACTTTGCAATCCAGTAATGATCAACTCATAAACTGGAATTATTTTGCAATCCAGTAATAATCAATTCATAAACCAGAATATCTTTGCAATCCAGTATTGATCAATTCATAAACAGGAATTATTTTGAAATCCAGTAAATATCAATTCATAAACCAGAATTAATTTGCAATCCAGTAAATATCAATTCACAAACCAGAATTACTTTGCAATCCAGTCACCATCAATTAAGAAATTGGCACTGTTTTGGTATCTAGTTATGATCCATTCACACACTGGAATCACTTTGCAATTTAGTAATGATCAATTTATAACCTGGAATTACTTTGCAATCTGGCCAAGAGGGCTTTATATACATTTTACATAGCACTACCATATCATGAGAGAATGAATCTCCTCTGTGGAGAGCTTTCAACATTCTGAGCTAACTGATCATGATGAGCATTAGTCTAAAAATTGCAACTCAGATTCAGTTTTCATCAGAGTGTAACTATTATGTATCATATAGGAATTATACGACTGAATTTTTAACCTTTAGGTCTAAAAATTAAAATGTTCTGCTTGTGGTTCCTGACCAATCCTGCTTTTGCCTTCCAATCCTTTAAATTATTTCCAAGCACAAAACAAATTCTGATGTTTCAAATAATGTGATCATTCATAGATAACAGTTTAATGCATCACAATCACTAAGATGGTTGCTAATTTTCCAAATATTGTTGAGCACCTAACTGACATAGACTAGAAAGCATAATTCAATAACAGTTACCTTCGCACCCTCATTAATCAGGGTCAGCTTCAAATTAACAGCAAGTAATAGCAGACAAAAGCAAATTATTTAGGAAATTATGACGAGAGTATATATCTTTCTTGTAACATTGTGTTGTGTAACTTACTATTGTGTAACATTGTACCTCATATTCAACTACTGTGTAACACTGTATTGTGTATTTAACTATAACTGTGTAACACTGCATTGTGTATATACTGTATAACATTGTATTGAGTATCTAACTACTGTGTAGCACTGTATTGCATATCTAACTATTGTGCAACATTGTATTGTGTATTTAACTATTGTGTAACACTGTATTGTGTACCTAACTATTGTGTAACATTGTATTGTGTACCTAACTACTGTGACACATTGTATTGCATATCTAACTATTGTGTAACATTGTAATGTATTATTATATCTAACTATTGTGTCACATTGTATTGTGTATCTAACTAGTGTGTAATATTGTACTGTGTACCTAACTATTGCATTACATTGTATTGCATATCTAAATATTGTGTAACATTGTAATGCATATCTAACTATTGTGTAACATTGTATTGTGTACCTAACTATTGTGTAACATTGTATTGTGTACCTAACTATTGTGTCACATTGTATTACATATCTAACTATTGTGTAACATTGTAATGTATATCTAACTATTGTGTCACATTGTATTGCATATCTAACTATTGTGTAACATTGTAATGTATATCTAACTATTGTGTCACATTGTATTGTGTATCTAACTATTGTGTAACATTGTACTGTGTACCTAACTACTGCATTACATTTATCGTATATCTAACTATTGTGTAACATTGTAATGTATATCTAACTATTGTGTCACATTGCATTGTGTATCTAACTAGTGTGTAACATTGTATTGTGTATCTAAATATTGTGTAACATTGTATATATATCTAACTATTGTGTAGCATTGTATTGTACATGTATATCTATCATGAAACAATGTATTGTTGAGTAATACTGACAAGGTCATTTTCAACAAAAAAATACAATTGGGTCATGCAACCATTGTTCACTTCTGGTAAAGCATTGGTTAAAAATGACAGGGATTTTTGTGCCACAGCAAGAGAGATTGTTGGTGGAGTGGGGAACAGAAGGGCTCAGGAAATAACACACAAAACCATTTTGCCATCCAGTTAACCATCAATCCCTTTTGTTATGGTTCATATCTCTGTGGAAAAAAAATGGGGGAAAAAAAAACAATTTCCTGAGTGACAAAAACTTTTTCAGCCCAAAACTGAAACAAACAGATTGCTTTTGTTCTCTGCCTTATTATTATTATTATTATTATTACAAACTTTAAAACTACTTCACCAAAAATGTCCAAATCATCCATTTACATGATTGGACAGAAAAATCAAAATACATGTATTGCGAATTAATGGTTCCACTTTAAGATGAATTGGTTTCCTTTAATCCCAATAATTTCATTCAAAGATAAGCCATAATCTGAGGACAAGCCTACCCCCACTTACAAAAAAAATTTGTCAAATATTCATGAAATGTACAGAGATCTGTTTTTAAGACCAATTCATACTATTTGGACAAATGTATCTAACTTGTCTCCTGGACTTATTATGGGATAAATACTGGATAATGCATGGCATCAAATTTCACTATAATTCAACACTAAAGATATTTATTTCCATAAATAAAAAGCAAAATATGTTCCTACCTTGATTTTATACTTGTAGTCCTCTAAAATCCATTTTGTACAGTTCACATTATTTTAGCTGTTGCAACCCTACCAATAACCACTATCAAGAAATTAACTGAATACAAAGTCTGGAGTTTCACCAAGTGTTGGCACATTGCAATTACCAGATGTATAAATTCCAACACTGGGAATATTCCTTAGAAATCCATCCCTGGTTTAGCATTCCAAATAAAATATATTTCAGCAGAGGTGTGGAGACTATGCTTAAACTATGAATTTTACAGAATCTTTCATACCCAAAAGGACCCTAGGTCCGACAAAACAAAGGCTATGCAGAACCACCAAATGCTGGAGTGAAGTGATTGTACCAAGTCTGACAGTGATTTCCTAAAAAATAGAAGTGATGTGGACATCTCTCACACTTGTTATTGATTATTCCATACATGTACCCACAGACCTAGTACACAGGGTCATGTTATACATATGCCAATGTTTAATGCACACCTAAATACAAATGAAACAGACACCTGATCTGCAGTCACTGAGCAAACAGGCGGATCAGGGTCCATGACAATGGGAAAATCCTACAATTTTTTTTATATTGCATTCTAGAAACAGATATGGGATGGAAATAAAGGCAGTTTGAACTGACCTCATGCCCTCAGGTTTTTCTGTTGCATGTCAGAAAGACACTAGATGTATGTAGACAATGGCAAGTTTGAACTGACCTCAAGGCTGTCATTATCACTACAGCATTATGTCAGGATGACATTTACTTGCTGTTAGCAATCTCAGCAAGAGTTTGAGGCTGCTGAAACCAACTAAATTGTTTTTGATTATTTTATTAAAATGTTGCAGGAATAAACTGAAATTAAAAATGCATGCATTTCACTGATGGTGGAAATGCTGTGGAGTGTTTTCAAAACTGGATCCATGCATGTTGTTCCCTCTACTTGACACTTCTAGAAAAACAGTACAGACTCTGAGGCATACATTATGTGATGGCAGATTTGGATTTATAATGTTTGCAGTTGGCTATATCATAAACACTAGTATGTATGTAGACTGGTATTATGAAATAATCTTGTTGGGTATATCATACACACCAGCATGTACGTAGACTGGTATTCTGAACTAATCCTGGTGGGAATATCATACACACCAGAATGTATGTTGACTGGTATTCCAACCTAATCCTGCTGGGTATATACACACCAATATGCATGTAGACTGGTATTCTGACCTAATCCTGGTGGGAATATCATACACACCAGAATGTATGTAGACTGGTATTACAACCTAATCCTGCTGGGTATATCATACACACCAGCATGTATGTAGACCGGTATTCAAACCTAATCCTGTTGACTATTTCATACACACCAGAATGTATGTAGACTGGTACTCCAACCTAATCCTGTTGGCTATTTCATACACACCAATATGCATGTAGACTGGTATTCAGACCTAATCCTTTTGGGTATATCATACACAACAATATGTATGTAGACTCTAATTCCAACCTAATCCTGCTGGGTATATCATACACACCAGCATTTATGAAGACTGGTAATCTGACCTAATCCTGTTGGGCACATCATACACACCAGCATGTATGTAGACTGGTTTTCCAACATAATTGTGTTGGGTAGATTATACACAGTAGTAAGTATGTAGACTGGTATTCTGACCTAATCCTCTTGGGTATATCATACACACCAGTAAAAGTACCAGTATGCAGATAGGTATTCTGACCTAATGCTCAGGGCTGATCAAATCTCATAGCCCGACATCCTGGACTACTCATTTTTGAAGTTGGGCTAGTAAAATTTACCAAGTCACTAGTCCTGGACAAGTGCTTTTTTCCTATTTTAAATAGTCTGGCACGTTTGTATTTTTATACTTTAATCAATTAATCTACCTTTATCTGGCCATTCCTGCCTTCAGGGCATACTGAACCCTTGATTCCATCACTTCTATATATACATTTACATCCTGTGTCACACGTAATGGTCATTGATAACTGGTCCAAGTGTGCACACTTTGACTACATTTTGGGCTAAGGGACCAATTCAAAATATGCCAAACAAAACAACATATGGTTAATCAGCAGTGTTTTAAGTGGCTACATTGCACTATGTTTACTCAGACCAGATCCTCGGGAACAGTTCACTCTGATTTTAATCTAGATAGTAAGTGTAATTAATGAAAGAACCTTTACACTGGCATTAGAGCTGTTTCCTTAAAGATATAATCAAATGACAGTAATGATTCTTGAAATTTCATTTCATTATGCAGAAGATTAACTTCAATGTCAGATACTGTATTTAATTTGAAAAGCGAAACAATTACACTAATGAGCTGTCTCTGTTCTTATTTCATCTACAACGTTGAAGCCATCCAAGAAGAATGGTTACTATTATTAGCAATATTTGTATTTAAACAAAGAAATGTATGTTATGATCACTTTTCAGGCAAACTAATATTTATAATGTGGATAAATGAGTTTGCTAAATTATGAGTTTGTTAAATTATTTTCACAGGATGGTAATAAGATCGAAAATGGAAAATCCCTGTGAAAGTGGATGGATAAAACGTAAAACTGCTCTGTGTAATTGGAAAGACATAATCCTCAGACATAATCCTCAAAGACATAATCATCAAACATAATCCTCAAAGACATAATCCTCAAAAGACACAATCCTCAATCTGTGGCCGCATAAAAAAGAGGTCAGATCCAGTGAAATACGTGACTGAAGACTTGCAGGTTTTTCTCAATTATCTTGAAGTTATTTTCAAAACTGCAAATCAGCCTGCTATTCCTCATCCTCAAAGCAAAGATGGAGGCATACAAACAGTGAAAGGATTCACCTGCTGAAAGTCTTGGAGCAATTTTAGTGGAGATTCCACCTTCTCTGAGTCTGATATGCAAACTGTCAGAGATCATGGTTGTTAAAATCCCACCCACTGCTAAGTGTGAACTTGGATTTATTACAAGGAACTTAATCAAGACTTCATTAAGGAATTCAAAAAACCAAAAGGCTTTTTAAATTCTGTAAAGAACATTTCAGCAAATGGACCAGAGCTTGAGGACTTCAACTCTTGCCTTAGTACTGGTCCAGGTGCCAGACATGTACATTTTTTTATATAAAATCCAGCAGTTAAAACATAATGAAATAGCCAAATGTGTAGTATCAACCAATATTTTTAAAAATGCAATTTCTTTAAATATTATTACAAATGCAAATTCTTGTAATAAATAAACATTTTTTTTATTTATATGAATTAAAGTGCATACATCTCATCAAATCTTGACAAGTGATTACAATTTTGGGACAAGTGATTACAATTTTGGGACAAGTGAAAACAATTTTGGGACAAGTGATTACAATTTTGGGACAAGTGATAACAATTTTGGGACAAGTTATTACAATTTTGGGACAAGTGATTACAATTTTGGGACAAGTGATAACAATTTTGGGACAAGTGATTACAATTTTGGGACAAGTGAAAAGTAAGGTAGAACAAGTGAATTTCTGGACAAGTGGATGAAAACAAAATTTGATCAGCGCTGATGATGTTGGGTATGTCAAAAAGCAAACTGACTGACATTCAAAAATAGAAAATATTGAGTAAATTCACAATAAAAACGTGATATGCTTTTTGATTGGTTGAAGGACTCAGAATAGTCTTCATAACAGGTACATGTATGCTGGTTTTCAAAGCACTCATCTGACTGGATAATAGTCTAAAACCAGCCAACAGAATCAACCGCTGTATGTACCATATCTAACATCAAAAAAGAAACAGATCAAATAAAAGGGAAACAAAAATTTTGCACACAGTGGACTCAACTAGCGGAATTTTCATGTGTCCAAAATTAAACATACATGTACTTATGCGGATTTGGACAACCCAGGAATCATTTTACAACGAAGAGTACTGGTAAAGACAATGATGCAATTGTACTGAAAGCATTCAAAATGCAGACAACTCTTGGAAACGTTGTATGCATTATTTTGCAATTATCATGCAAACTAAACAGTGACGGGTTGGAAGGCTACAGAAAGCCCTATCATATTAACTTCTTAAAGTTCAGTTGCATATATGATGACCTATGAATGCATGAGGTGTAATTACATGTACATGTATTACAGAGTCTGGAGAAAAGCTGGATTTTGGACTTAAAAGTTTTCTGTATTTCAAACCTCCTGAACTTTATCCACATTATAATTCTTCAAACAAATATGTGACCATTAGGTTGTGTGTCTTTGTGATTTGTATTTTTAATGTAGCTTTAACAATTTTTCAGTCATATCGCTACAATGTCTGCAGTGTGGCAGTTTATAGTGATTTCTAGCACTGGGGCATCATGCCGCAGACATGTAGCACGATGTCCCACCCAGTCACATTATCCTGACACCAGGCCGACCAGTCCTAACACTAACCTCTTAATGCTGAGCGCCAATCGAGGCAGCTGTAAGTACCATTTTTGTAAGTCTTTCGTATGACTCTGTCGGGTTCAAACCCATGACCTCACGCATCCACTCAGGCCATTGGAGTGGTCTGACCATTAGGTTCAATACCGCATATTTCTCATCAAGTGGGATATAAAGTTAAGTAAGGTGCACATTTTGTACAATATGACAAGATATTATATTAAATAGGGCACACTTGTAACAGGACATGTTAAATTCAGTACACTTTCTGTACCATGGGATATTACATTAAATTCAGTACACTTCCTGTATCATGGGATACTAGATTAAATATGGTACACATCTTGTATCATGGGATGTTACATTAAATACAGTATACATCTTGTATCATGAGATTACATTAAATACAGTACACATCTTGTATCATGGGATATTACATTAAATACGGTACACATGTATCATGGGATATTACATTAAATATGGTACACTTCTTGTATCAAGGGATATTACATTAAATTCAGTACACTTCCTGTATCATGGGATATTACATTAAATATGGTATACATCCTGTATCATGAGATATTAAATTAAATATGGTACATATCTTGTATCATGGGATATTACATTAAAAATGGTACACTTCTTGTATCCTGTGAAAATTACCTTGTGTAACATCTTAAAGTTCTTATGTTGGAAACAATAGTTTTCCTCTTCCTTGTTTATTTTGTAAACTGTGGGTGGAAATTTTTCACCGACTTCAAATTTAAGAGCTTCATTAGAATTGTATACAGACTCACTGACAATGTAGTATCTTCAAGTAGATTCCATATTTTACTTACAACATGTAGGCTGCAATCTAATTAAAATCTTGTATACACTGACCAAATATATGGCATGTTGGTGTACTAATATTCCTGGCATATTCCCAGACAGTGTTGGTGATGGTGGTGGTGGTAGTGTTAGTGGAGGATTTGGGACCCAAAAGTGTTTTTGAAATCCCAAGGGGAGTGGGGGTCAGTATAGTTAACTCAAAAGAGTTATGTCATCAATCTAAGTGATCTTTTCATTTGAGTATAAACAAAATTTCTGAAAATTTAAATTTTGCACACAAAAAATAACATATCTTTTCTCTGAAGCAATTAATACACTTACACACAAAAATAGTTGGTGGACTTAGCATTGTCCAATATCATCACCACACACTCACATAATCAAAACCACACACATGAAAACCTTCCAAGTTTCTGGGTTTTTTTAAAATCCATTAGACAATGGAATATTTTTTAATTAGATGCAGCCTTTGCTGCTCTTGAGAGTGTAGTAGGAGAGTCGATGGTAAAGTAACTGCAATTTGTGTTCATCTTTGTACTCATCAGATGGTACTGTTTTCCAAACTTCCCAAAGATCTTGTTGAATTTGTGTCTGCATCTCGCTACATCTGTATTACTGTGCAGAAGTGTCAAATACATTGCATCAGATTGCTGTATCAATGGATGTCAAATAATCCAGAAGGAATACTATTGATATATTGTTTGCTGTGTCTACAAAAAATAAAATGCTCCTCCTTACTGATTCACTAAGCCCAATGTGAGCACCCAAAGCTATCAACTTAGTTATTCTCATGCAAATTAGGTAATCTGTGAAATGTAACTTATATTGCCGGGCTAAATTGATGTTAAATATGTAACGTGTGTGATTTCGATATTTATCATAGCTTTAAAAAATTTTCAGTCTTATTGTTATGTCTGCAGTGTAACAGTTTATAGTGATGTCTGGCAGTGGGGCATTGTGCCGCACACATGTAGCATGATGTCCCACCCAGTGACATTATTGTGACACCAGGCTGACCAATCCTAACACTAACCTCTTAATGCTGAGCGCCAAGCGAGGCAGCTGTAAGTACCATTTTTCTAAGTCTTTGGTATGTTTCGGCTAGGGTTTGAACCTGCAACCTCCCGCATCCAACCACTAGGCCACTGGAGCAGTCTTAAATATGTAATATTTACCTGTTACTATTGCATAACTCGTTCTTTTTCAGAATCTTCCAGAACACTGGGTAAACCTTGGGAGAACCCCATACATCCTGGGTATGCATGGAGACCTTCTTCAGTCAAAAGTTTAAAACATATCCATCAGATTTAGAGATACGTGTGTGTGTGTGTGTGTGTGACTTGGTTTTTTAATGTAGCTAAACAATTTTTCGGTCATATCACTGCAATGTCTGCAGTACTGCAGTGTATAGTGATATCAAGCACTGGGGCATCATGCCAAAGACACAGCATCATATCCCACCCTGTCACATTATCCTGACTCCAGGTCGACCAGTCCTAGCACTAACCTCTAAATGCTGAAAGACAAGTGAGGCAGCTGATAGTACCATTTTTATAAGTTTTTGTTATCACTCTGCTGGGGTTTGAACACACTACCTCCCGCATCTGAGGCGATGTTCTAAGCACTTTGGTCACCAGAGCGGTCAATTTAGTTTCTGGATCAGTGTGTTGCTTATGTTATTGCTGTAGGCAATGACTGCTTTGCCCTTTTGTAAGCAATGACAGCCTAAAGAGTTTTCATCATTTTTCGTGAGTCTGCATACATAAAAATATGTCATCAACACAATGTAACCATTGTTACAAATCTATGCTCTTAAAATAAGTAACAGAAAAGAGTGAAGACAGCAAGCTTTGTAAAATTTAACAAATAATTTATTTCCCTAAACTACAAAGTAAAAATAAATATGAAAAAGAACTTACGGTATTACGAATTAAAACCAAATTGTAATCCAAGAATTAAAAAGCACAAGTCCTATCAATGAAAAGTTCTAAGTGAACCACAGTTCAAATCGAGATGAAATTCCAAAATAGAAGGTGATGACGTCTGCAATAGCCAGCGTTGTACTGATGTGTGAACAGTCTCTTGTTGAATCAATAATTCAAAGAAAATAAAAATTCAGCCCTGAACTGGACACAGCATAAAACAACTTGACGTCTCATTTGTTAAGGCATGACTGATAGAATTCTTATCATAACATCAGTTATAAGACTAACTAAAACAAAAAAACGATTCCCGGATGGGGGGCAAAAGTTCATCCTTCTGGAAACAATAGAAGTTTGTTTAGGAATTAATATGTGCCTCACGTCATGCAGTCCAGGTATGACCTTGACTCAACTTAATGATTCTTACTCTGAGAAAGAATTAAAAAATAAAAAAGTTGTTTACCAAAACTGTCACTGATTTTAAGGTCAGCAATTAGAAACAATGTTTCTATTATTAGGTATGTATGTATATCAATAAAATAAATATTTTTAAAAAATCAACCAAGTCAAACAGAATTGAACTTCATTCTGAAAAAAAATCAAGTCCAGTAAACAATATTACATTACAATAGCATGTAATGGAATATAAAAAAATTAAAACTAACAAACAAACAATTAAATTAAATTTACATAACACAATCTTCTACATATCAGTGGAAGTGACCATTATATAATAACTGGAATGTGACAGTGTCTGAAGGAAACTTATGACTGGCTCTTCAAACTGTATGTACAGTCATGTTGGGTCACAATTGCAAAAAATATTACTCGCACTGCAGTGACTGATTAAGCAGATTTATGCATATCCACGAGAAAAGCAGAAATCTCCATACAGGCAGTCATGTGTGAGAAAGGAGTGACAACAGGCTTATGTGGGCATGGGCAGTGTAGAGTCCTACACGTCTTCAAGTAGTGAGTAAGAAATGAAATTTTCAGGCCTGGATAGCATATTTTGCATTGATTAAATGTATCACCATCATACAACATGGAATATGCTGAAAGGTAGAACTAGTACTGTACACAGAAAACGTAAACTGTTCTGCATAACTGGTATGTATGACAAACTTGGTGAACTGTCTGTGTCAAATATGCAAATATGCAGTTTATCTCAAGTTATTGTAATGATTTGATTTTCTTGTTTAATAAACACAGTCTTAGCATCGTTTATGGCTGTCATCTTACCTTGTTTAATGAACACAGTCTTAGCATCGTTTATGACTGTCATCTTACCTTGTTTTATGAACAATCTCTTGCCTTCCTGCTTCATGTTGACTTATAAATTATACCTCTTTTAATGACACATTTTAGTCTAACTTGTTCATAAAATGAAAATGCAAAACTCACCTATTCACCTAACTTGATGGATTATACTGGTCAACTTGTACAAAAAATTGTGACTGGTCAGGCTGTCCAGCTACAGTATCAGCTGCTTATCCTGCATTCATTTCTTTGGTCACTGGAGTCATGTACTTGGTATTCAAGGTTGAATGAAGCCTTTTACATAAATATCTCATGCCACATATTAATTATGTACATATCTATTTTCTCTTGGTCATCATCATGTACATCTGAAAGGTAAAGAAAATTACATTTAATTTATGTAACTAGAATTTGATATGCCCACACCATCCCTCTTTGCAGATTCCATTATGCTCCCTTCTACATGTTGTAGAAGGCAATTAATTTCAGCAACTTTAATACACTGTAAAATGCTGTTCCATGATCAGCTTCCAGCTAAGGTCTTGGAATTTTTAGACAGAGTGTGGTTTATTTTAAAAATCTGACTTGTATTTTTAAGAATTTACTCATTTTTTGTCTTTTATATCTGTTTTGAAAATTCTATGGCATTTAAAGTTATTGAATTAGGGCCAATGTATCCTGATACATACTGAATTAGGACCTATGTATGAGAGATACTGAATTAGCACCTATGTATCATGACAATGAATTAGGACCAATGTATCCTGATACATATTTAATTAGGATCAATGTAACATGACACATTGAATAAGCACCTATGCATCATGACACACTGAATTAGGACCAATGTATCATGATACATATTTTTTTAATTAGGACCAATGTAACATGACACAATGAACAAGGACCAATGTATCACGACACATATTTAATTAGGACCAATGTATGATAGATACTAAATTATCACCCATGCATCATGACACACTGAATTAGGACCAATGTATCATGACATATATTTAATTACCACTAATGTATAACATTGAATTAGCATCAATGTATCATCAAACTGAATTAGGACCTATGACAGATATTGAATAAGCACCAACGTATCACGACATAGTGAATTAGGACCAATGTATCATGATACATATTTAATTAGGACCAATGTATGACACTGAATTAGCACCAATGTATCATGATACATACTGAATTAGGACCTATCTATGACAGATACTGAATAAGCACCTATGTATCACAACACTGAATTAGGACCAATGTATCATGATACATATTTAATTAGGACCAATGTAATGACAGATATTGAATTTGCACCTATGTATCATGATACATATTGAATTATGATCTATGCATCATGACACACTGAATTAGGACCAATGTACCATGACACATTGAACAAAGGCCAATGTATCATGATACATACTCAGTTAGGACCAATGTATGACAAATATTGAATTAGTATATGTATCATGACACACTGAATTAGGACCAATGTATCATGATACATATTGAATTATGATCTGTGTATATGTCACATTGAATTACGACCAATGTATTATGACATATTGAATTAGGACCAATCTATCATAATACATATCAAATTAAGACCTATGTATCATGATATGCATTGAATAAGGACCTACTGGTATGTATCATGATACATATTCTATTATGACTTCTGTATCATGATACATGGGTCAATAATAATAATAATAATAATAATAATAATAATAATAATAATAATGATAATAATAATAATAATAATAACAATAATAATAATAATAATAATAATAATAATAATGATAATAATGATAATAATAATAATAATAATAATAATAATAATGACTTAGTGGAGTAATGGACATAAAGGTTTATGAGAAGCAACAACAAACTTGTCTTAACTTGAAGATAGATGATGGATAATCCCAAAAGCTCTTCTGGTAATAAAAATAGTTATGTGTTTATTTAATGTGTGTGATTCCATTAGTCCAAACTGAAAATTAATTTACCTCAAGGCCTATTTAACCTATGATAATATTTACATACCTGATAATAAGTTTTATACACTTCTTTTTAGCCCATCTGTTTTTCCCACTCTATCCCTCCCTTTTTTCTCTTCCTCAATTTTTCTTTTGTACTCACACAAACACAGATCCACAAATCAAAAGCCAAAACAAAACAATACAATGTCATTTCCACAACTAAATCAGCACAAATATACATGTACTGGTACATCCACTGTACATATCCCATGACCTTCTCACTTGTACAAATAAATGTATGCAAATATACCAGCAAATACACTGCACATCTCATATAATCCTCTGTGCAACAGGTTGGAAATGAACTTTTTTGGATCTAGTTCACTTCTGAACAGTCTTTCAAAATAAGAATGTAATTTTTTTTAGGGTATTTACTACATACCGGTACTCTTGGTTAAACGTAAGCCCACAGTGCCATTTTGCATTGCGTATGGCTGCATCCGCACATTTCAAACTATGTAAGGGAGATAACTGATAAGTGCAGGTAAAGTAATAGATGCTTATTTCTACTACAGAGGTTTTAAACAAAGTCCAGAGTGTTGATTATCAAGGGTTTTTTTCCCCTCTGATGTGACACTACTTGGTAATTTCAAAAAAGAAGGAAGCAGAAAACTAGACAGCTAGATCCTAAATGGGGCCATGTATGTGTATATGTGTGTACCTGGGGAAATAAAATCATTGCTGGACAAGTTGTTGTTGTTGGGTTTAACGACATTTTTCAGCACACTATATGCTATGCATGGTGTCCAGTATTAATGGTGGAGGAAGAACCCAGGAAACCCCGGGAAGAACTACCGACCCACGAGAAGCTACTGGCAACCTTTCTCACATATCCACATTGGCTGAATCCTAGACTCAAACCCACACAGACAGAGGTGAGATGGCAGTGATCCGTAACAGAGAGCACTTTAGACCACGCGGCACCCCCTGCTGGACAAGTAAAATGTCAAATAACTGCCCCATTTTTAAAAAGCGAAAAAGAACATTTGAATTTTTAGAATGCATCATCATCTCTGCCCATCCAATGAGTCAATGTTACTCATCTTTGCCCATCTAGTGAGTCAATGTTACTCTTCTGGTGTAAACTATCCCTGACCTGGAATTTTGCAAGATCATGGGGTTATCTGATGTTTATCAGTGATGAGTGACATTTGACAGGTATTGTTATTTTTCTAACATACTTCATAGCGATTTTATCATCCTAAGACAAATAAAAATAAACAGTGAGGGTTTTCTAGATTTAAAATCACATTATAGTTGTCAAACAAATTATATCTCTCCCTTTAGCAAACATCTTTTGAATATGACTCTGATTACATCATTTGGCTTATATTTTATGACTGCTCCGTTAGCCTAGTGGTTAGACCATCTGCCTTAGATGCAAGAGGTCGTGGGTTCAAGCCCCAACCAAGTTATACCAAAGACTTATAAAAATGGTACATTTCAGCTGTCTCACTTGGCGCTCAGCATTGAGAGGTTAGTGTTAGAACTGGCTAACCTTGTGTCAGGATAATGTGACTGAGTGGGACATGATGCTACATGTCTGTGGCATGATGCCCCATTGCTAGACATCAATATAAACTGCCACACTACAGACATCGTGGCGATATGACTAAAAAATTGTTAAAGCTACATTCAAAACCCAAGTCACACACACAAACACATGTACACACACACACGCACACACATGCACACACACACACACACACACACATTATATTTTATCATCTGGTTGTGAAACTGATGATGACATTTATTTTTGAGATGTTCATGTTCATCTGTCCAATTCAAGGTTCTATACTAATGATGAAATTGATACACTTGTATCCTAAATTATAATTATTATTTTTAAATTATTATCATCATGTGTACTTCAAATAAAAATGTTTCCAAAGGTTGATTTTAATTCCAGAATTTGTAACATCAATGATTACACTGGACAACAAATTTTTACAAAAGTCATGTTACTGAAATAAAATTAGTCAATTCTTATCAATTTTTATGTGCTGAACACGAATATGACAGTCAAATTGCAAAATTGGCTCTAGTTTTTTTGTAATCTGCAAGAAATTAATGTTTACATAACGAAATGCATTCCAATAGTAAAAGGTCAACTGTAATAGCCTACCTATAAAAAATCAAGTCATTGACTACATCTTAGATTTCTTCGCCTGTCTCTTGTACAGCTGTTCGGGAGCATCTCTGAGGAGTGTCCAGCAGTAGTCAGCCAGCATTGTAGTGGACCATTTTCCCTGGTATCTTTGTTCCATTGTTGCGATATCTTGATGAAAACGTTCGCCGTGTTCATCACTAACAATACCACAGTTGCTAGGAAAGAAATCCAAATGGGAATGAAGGAAGTGAATCTTTAGAGACATATTGCAGCCAAGTTTCTTATACTTCATCAACATGTCTTCTCCTAGTTCCTTATAGTTTTCTGCCCTAACATTTCCGAGGAAGTTTGTAGAAACTAGGCGAAAAGCATTCCATGCTTGTTTCGCGTCACCTTCCAGCAAGTTGTTGAACCGGTCATCTTTGAAAAGCTCTCGAATCTGAGGACCCACAAAAACTCCCTCTTTAATCTTTGCTTCGCTGAGTCGAGGGAATTTTTCATGCAGGTATCGGAATGCTGGCAAAGTCCGGTCAGTGGCTTTCACGAAGTTCTTCATCAAACCTAGTTTGATGTGAAGGGGTGGTAGCAAGATTTTCTGAGCCTCAACCAGAGCTGGGTGTTGGATATTCTTCTCTCCAATGGCTACATTCTGCCTGTGAGTCCATTCCTTCCTCATGTAGTGCATTTCCCTTGCTCGGCTATCCCACTCGCATAAGAAACACATGTATTTTGTATATCCTTGCTGCAGTCCCATTAAAAGGGCAACTACCTTCAAATCACCACAGAGGTGCCAGCTGTACTTGTTATACTCAATGGAATTCAGTAGCTGCCTTAAGTTATCGTATGTCTCTTTCATGTGGACAGCATACGCTACTGGAATAGATGGAAGAATGTTTCCATTGTGCAAAAGCACAGCCTTGAGACTCAGTTTCGAAGAGTCCACAAATAGTCTCCATTCTTGTGGGTCATGAGTGATTTTTAAAGCGTTCATGAGGCCCTCAATATCGGAACAGAATATCAGATTACTTTCCTTTCTGAAGAAAGGCTCCAATTGCTGGTGGCGCTTTCGATATGCAGTAATTGTGACATCTTCTTCTAGAAGATTCCATTGTTGGAGTCTTGATCCTAGCAATTCTGCCTTGTTCTTTGATAAGTCCAAATCACGAATCAGGTCATTTAGTTCTTCCTGTGTTATTCTGTGTGGGGTTGATGATGCACCACAGTGAAAATCTGGATCACTGCATGCTGATGGACCAGGAGAAGAACAGGTCGACTCACCTTTGTCTTCGTCAGATGAATCAAGAGAATATTCTGCTGGAGGTTCTGGAATAGGAAGTCCCTCACCATGTGGAACTGGTCTCAATGCAGACGGAATGTTTGGGTAGACTATTCTCGACTTCTTTCGCTTCGTTATTCCGCCGGAAAGAGGAGGAACCAAGCAGAAGTAACAGTCATTTAGGTGGTTGCTTGGCTCTCTCCACACCACTGGGACTGCAAACGGCATTGATGACCTTTTGCAATTCAACCACTGTGAAAGCTGTGTTGTACATGTAGCACAGCATATATGCGGAGCCCAAGGCTTGTCTTGGTCACCAACCTTGCATCCGAAGTAAAGATGATATGCCTTCTTCACTTGAGAATTGATACTTTTCTTCTGGTTGGCAAATGTCACTTCCCCACAAATATAGCAAAAATTGTCCGCGGTATTAACACACTTTCGAGGCATTACTGTTCTTTATTGTACGTAAATGGATAAAATAATAAGTTTTATGTAACAGTAGCTTGAACTGTCTCGCACAACGTCTAAAATATTTTAAATGCTGAACCTATCTGATTGGGCTTTATATAGTACACTGCTTACGTCAGCTTCAGCAGCCGCCTGGCATTAGTATAATAGGCCTACACATGTATAGTACACTGCTGACGTCAACTTACTTCAGCAGCCGCATGGCATTAGTATTGCATTGCATCAGAAAATGATGCAATCAACTGTGGATGATGAGAGCATGATGGTATTATGCAATGTTACATCATTATTCCGGATGTTGCTGCAGTCCTACTGGAGAAATTTACACAGTGAAACATAGAAAATGAGGTATATGAATATCTTCAAAACGAGAGCCAATACAAATTTTTCACGGTTATATTCGTGTTCGGCACACCAAAATACTACAGATTAGGGCCTTTTCAAGTCAGTAATGATTTCACTGTTGACCAGTGTTATTTGAGAAGGATGAGTTCCTTCTCAAACTCTTCAATTTTGGTGCTAATTATTTTTAAGAATTCCATATTACCGCAAATGTTCTGGACAAGTATAAATTTCCTAAAAGAAATGAATAACAATAAATCAGGAAATTAATAACACAGGGAAAATACTGATAGACTTTAGCTGAAATAATAATCTTGTTACATTAAAGGGAAGATGCAGTGATGATACAAGTGTTGGTTCTATCTTTCCAAAACTACATCTTTTGTTGACTATTATGTTGTTTCTACTTTAAATGTCCAACTTCCTTCCTACCTACAGACCCCTACAATTACCACTGGCGTACAAGCTCTTCAATTAATATGCCTAGTACAGTACAGACCCCTACAATTACCACTGGCCTACAGGCTCTTCAACTAATACCCCTAGTACAGTACAGACCCCTACAATTACCACTGGCCTACAAGCTCTTCAACTAATACCCATATTACAGTACAGACCCCTACAATTACCACTGGCCTACAGGGTCTTCAACTAATACCCATAGTACAGTACAGACTCTTACAATTACCACTGGCCTACAAGCTCTTCAACTAATACCCATATTACAGTACAGACCCCTACAATTACCACTGGCCTACAGCTCTTCAACTAATCTGCCTAGTGCAGCACAGACCCTTACAATTACCACTGGCCTACAAGCTCTTCAACTAATCTGCCAAGTACAGCACAGACCCCTACAATTACCAATGGCCTACAAGCTCTTCAACTAATCTGTCTAGTACAGCACAGACCCCTACAATTACCACTGGCTTACAAGCTCTTCAACTAATATGCCAAGTACAGCACAGACCCCTACAATTACCACTGGCCTACAAGCTCTTCAACTAATCTGCCTAGTACAGTACAGATCCCAACAATTACCACTGGCCTACAGGCTCTTCAACTAATCCCCTAGTATAGTACATACCCCTACAATTACCACTGGCCTACAAGCTCTTCAACTAATACCCCTAGTACAGTACATACCCCTACAATTACCACTGGCCTACAAGCTCTTCAACTAATAAGCCTAGTACAGTACAGACCCCTACAATTACCACTGGCCTACAGGCTCTTTAACTAATACCCCTAGTACAGTACAGACTGTTACAATTACCACTAGCCTACAGGCTCTTCAACTAATACCCATAGTACAGTACAGACTCTTACAATTACCACTGGCCTACAAGCTCTTCAACTAATACCCATATTACAGTACAGACCCCTACAATTACCACTGGCCTACAGGGTCTTCAAATAATCTGCCTAGTACAGTACAGACCCCTACAATTACCACTGGCCTACAGCTCTTCAACTAATCTGCCTAGTGCAGAACAGACCCTTACAATTACCACTGGCCTACAAGCTCTTCAACTAATCTGCCTAGTACAGTACAGATCCCAACAATTTCCACTGGCCTACAGGCTCTTCAACTAATCCCCTAGTATAGTACATACCCCTACAATTACCACTGGCCTACAAGCTCTTCAACTAATACCCCTAGTACAGTACATACCCCTACAATTACCACTGGCCTACAAGCTCTTCAACTAATAAGCCTAGTACAGTACAGACCCCTACAATTACCACTGGCATACAGGCTCTTTAACTAATACCCCTAGTACAGTACAGACTGTTACAATTACCACTAGCCTACAGGCTCTTCAACTAATACCCATAGTACAGTACA
The DNA here is from genome assembly GCA_028554795.2 of Sinohyriopsis cumingii. Taxonomy (NCBI): domain Eukaryota; kingdom Metazoa; phylum Mollusca; class Bivalvia; order Unionida; family Unionidae; genus Sinohyriopsis; species Sinohyriopsis cumingii. The sequence goes on from CM068840.1 coordinate 11,739,333, forward strand.
GACTCTTACAATTACCACTGGCCTACTAGCTCTTCAACTAATACCCATATTACAGTACAGACCCCTACAATTACCACTGGCCTACAGGGTCTTCAAATAATCTGCCTAGTACAGTACAGACCCCTACAATTACCACTGGCCTACAGCTCTTCAACTAATCTGCCTAGTGCAGCACAGACCCTTACAATTACCACTGGCCTACAAGCTCTTCAACTAATCTGCCAAGTATAGCACAGACCCCTACAATTACCAATGGCCTACAAGCTCTTCAACTAATCTGTCTAGTACAGCACAGACCCCTACAATTACCACTGGCTCACAAGCTCTTCAACTAATCTGCCTAGTACAGCACAGACCCCTACAATTACCACTGGCCTACAAGCTCTTCAACTAATCTGCCTAGTACAGTACAGACCCCTACAATTACCACTGGCCTACAAGCCCTTCAGCTAATCTGCCTAGTGCAGCACAGACCACTACAATTACCACTGGCCTACAGGCTCTTCAATTAATACCCCTAGTACAGTACAGACTCTTACAATTACCACTGGCCTACAGGCTCTTCAACTAATACCCCTAGTACAGTACAGACTGTTACAATTACCACTGGCCTACAAGCTCTTCAACTAATATCCCTAGTACAGTACAGACCCCAACAACTACCACTGGCCTACAGGCTCTTCAACTAATCTGCCTGGTACAGTACAGACCCCTACAATTACCACTGGCCTACAGGCTCTTCAACTAATGCCCCTTGTACAGTACATACCCCTACAATTACCACTGGCCTACAGGCTCTTCAACTAATACCCCTAGTACAGTACAGACCCCTACAATTACCACTGGCTTACAAGCTTTTCAACTAATACCCCTAGTACAGTACATACCCCTACAATTACCACTGGCCTATATTCAGGGTGCAAAAATGTATTGTCCACATTGGAAATTTGTTCTTATGGATAAGCAACTTTTGCAGGGTTACTTGTCTATGGGCAAATAAAATGTGGCTGTAATTCCTGTTTTGTCAAAGCTATGTTTACACAAATGCCAGTACCATATAGGTGTGTTGCATATTTATATAGTGCATGCTAAAATTTATTGATTAGGAATGGAACCAGTGGCAGCTATTATGGATAAAACAAATGGAAACAGTCAGTACTGTTTTAGACAATTTCTTTTGATGTCGTTATGAGAATTAATGTCACTGGATGGAAGATATGGCTTCATCGAGGAATCTGTTATTTTGAACCAATCACTGGACTCTTGAAACTATAATGCACTACTACGATGAAATTTCCCAGGAATGCAACTGAATGGATCATATTCTTATAAAATTAGTGCCAAAATGTTGACAAGTTGAATGCAAGCCAACAAAACATTAAAAGTAAACTTGACAATGACAGGGAATACACTAATAAAAGAAAATGGAGTAGAATGATTCTTGGCTTTAGGAGATTCCTTGGTTCAAGATCGACAAAGATCAAGCAATTGAATCCAGTGAATTGTTTGCAGAACAGGTTATCACAAATAAAGACGCTGTTAAAACAGCAAAAAAAAGTGCAAAACACGATACATGTCAATCTCTGGAAATCTGAGAAAAAAATGAGGGTGATTTAGACAGTGATCAATAATACAATTTGATCTAATGCTATTTTAACACAGCATATGCAATAAGAAAGTGTTACAAGAAGCTATTTTAACACAGCATATGCAATAAGAAAGTGTTATAAGGAGCTATTTTAACACAGCATATGCAATAAGAAAGTGTTACAAGAAGCTATTTTAACACAGCATATGCAATAAGAAAGTGTTACAAGAAGCTATTTTAACACAGCATATGCAATAAGAAAGTGTTATAAGAAGCTATTTTAAAACAGCATATGCAATAAGAAAGTGTTACAAGAAGCTATTTTAACACAGCATATGCAATAACAAAGTGTTACAAGAAGCTATTTTAACACAGCATATGCAATAAGAAAGTGTTACAAGAAGCTATTTTAACACAGCATATGCAATAACAAAGTGTTACAAAAAGCTATTTTAACAAAACATATGCAATAGCAAAGCAAAGACAAACTTTTTCTGACAATGAATTTCTTTGTGATGTTCAAACAAAAAATGGAGTTGAACTTGGAACTGATCACAATATATCTGACATCACACTGAAAAATGTCAAGGATGTCCTAGTAAAAGGAATCAGAAAAAAGTCTAAGGAAAATTCTCTCCCTATTCTCACTCCAATAAATCCTTTTAGATACTAGTAGTAGTAGTAATAATAATAATAATAGTAATAATAATAATGACCTTATTTAAAGAGGGTAACACAATTAGCTAAGAACTAATCTACCTTGAGGCCCTCATGCAAAGGAATTTATTTATTTAAAAATGAGTGCAATAGGCTAGTACTGATTCAGCAGTGACAGACCAAGAATGCATTCTTGTTACATTTGTAGACCCAGACCATAAAGTCCAAAAGTAACACAAGCTGAAATATCCAGTATATTTTAGGCCAATTTAAATGTTTTTTTAGTTTCCTACTGCACTCGTTTTAAAATAGGATAGGTAGTTTGTTTTTTGCAAATAACATTATATATATATATTTATGTATACTTTAAGTACTTAGCACATTATATATACAGTACTAATCATTATTATATATAAGTACATGTATATATAATGTTGTTGTTGTTGTTGTTGTAGGGTTTAAAACCATTTTTCAGCTATACATGACGGCAGTATTAATGGTGTAGGAAGAACCCAGGAAAACCCAGGAAAGAACCACCGACCCATAAGAAGCTAGTGAAAGAAAGAAAAGATAGGGAATCCATGGGGGGGGGGGGGTATTCTTCTCTATGTAGACAGTTCCATTAGTTATAACAGACATGTTGATCTAGTGGCTATTGGGGTAGACAGTATCTGGATCGAAGTAACCCTTGCCCAATCAAAGCCAATACTCTTATGTTCGGTTTACATGCTACCTAGTTCCACAGCTGATTGGATTGATAGATTTGAGGTTCAAATTCAAAAAGCAATACTAAAGGAAGATTTAGAAATTATCATATTAGGTGATTTTAACATTGACTACATGAAAACTCCACCATTAACATGGATAAGTAGCTTTGAAACTTACAACTTTACTCAATTAATTAACACCCCAACTAGAGTAACAGATAAATGTGCTACTATCATTGATCATGTCTATACTAATAAACCTGAAAACATAAGTGAAATTAAGGTGCCAGTGTATGCACTGAGTGACCACTACCCAGTCTGTATAACTAGACATGTTCTGAAATCATCTAAAAATGGCCAACACATTGAAATACAATACAGAGACTTCAAACAGTTTGATGAGGAAATGTTCTTAAATGATTTAGCTTGCAAACCCTTCCAATCAGTCTGCACTATAGCTTATGTCAACAATGCCTTGGACAAATGGTATCAGATGTTCAATGCAGCCTTAGACAAGCATGCCCCAATTAAAACAAAAAGGGGTAAACATCAAATTACAGCCAAGTGGATTATGCCTGAGATGAATGAGGCTAGGCACCTAAGAGATAATTTCCACAAGAAAAAAGACATGAAAAGCTATAGAAAGTGGACGAATAAAGCCAAGTACCTGATAGATAAGGCAAAAGAGAACTACTATATAATGGTTATTAATGAAAGTAAGAGTACCAAAACATTGTGGAAGCATCCACAGGTGCTCGACGCGAGCTTGATGTTAAGAAAAAATCAATCATCTAAGGGGAAAAAAATCATACAGAGTAACAAAAATACCTTAGATTACCCGGATGACCAGTTCTGACAGAGGACTCTCTCTATCATAATATATAAGAGAGAAGGTATGGAACTTCCAAATACTTTGCTCCATGACCCTCGATTTCCTTCTGCTATTTCCGTCTTTAAAGGCACGCGACCATATTATATGGCTTGTTTTACTTCTGAGACATTTTTCTATCCATCAAGCCATCATTGACTTTTCTGCGTTGTACCAAACTGAAGTTACGGGCTCCGAAATGTGCAATTTTCGCAAAGTTTTCCTTTGTGGACACTTCCGTGCTCATCTGAAAACCGGTGACAAGAGCAATATGGACAATGTTTTCAACTCTATGGTGCATCCCTTCTTGAATTACAGAACAGCGGTAGATGCAAAAGTAAGTTTTTTACTTACCATTAACTCGATTCAACTTTAGGAATCCTGTTCCATGCAAGTATTATTCATTGTCTTCTTCACTGCACAACACATCGTATACATGCATCTCTATTTTCAAAATAGGCGGCACTAACGTCAATGCCGAAATATGACTGGCTCAAAGGTTATTCTGTTTATCATAGGAGCACGGAAGTGTCCACAAAGGAAAACTTCGTGAAAATCGCACATTTCGGAGCCCGTAACTTCAGTTTGGTACAACGCAGAAAAGTCAATATGGCTTGATGGATAGAAAAATATCTCAGAAGTAAAACAAGCCATATAGTATGGTCGTGTGCCTTTAAAGACAGAAATAGCAGAAGGAAATTGAGGGTCATGGGTGGAGTGAAGTATTTGGAAGTTCCGTACCTTCTCTCTTATATATTATGATAGAGAGGGTCCTATGTCAGAACGGGTCATCGGAGTAATCTAAGGTATTTTTGTCACTCTGTATGATTTTTTTTCTTTAGATTATTATTTTTTTCTTAACATCAAGCTCGCATCGAGCACTTGTGGAAGCATCTAAATGAGCTGAACCCACCCAAGAACAGTTGTCTTCCTCCTAGACTTAAGCAAAATGATGATATAACATCAAGCTCGCATCGAGCACTTGTGGAAGCATCTAAATGAGCTGAACCCACCCAAGAACAGTTGTCTTCCTCCTAGACTTAAGCAAAATGATGATATAGCAACATCTGTACAAGACATTGTGGAAATGTTCAACAATTTCTTCATAAGCATCTCCAGTAAGAGTATTCAGAACCAGACTAACATCCCAATTGAACTTGATGCTCTTCTATTATTTATAAGAGCTAAAATTCCTGATGATAATTATTTTGCAATAGCTAATGTTAGTGAAGTTGATGTTTTTGATATGCTAATTAAGGTTAATATTAATAAATCCTATGGACTGGATGGTGTTGGTCCACGAATTCTTAAAATTGCTGCACCAGTAATAACAAAATCACTAACGCATATCATAAATTTAAGTATAATGAGTGGTAATTTTCCAGAAACAGTGAAATGTCCAAAGGTTACACCTATCTTTAAGAAAGAAGAAAAGGAGGATCCAGGAAATTAAAGACCAATATCAATTCTACCTGTATTGTCAAAATTATTTGAAAAGCATGTAGCCATTCAGGTCTATAAATTTTCTGAAACATACTCTCTATTTCATAAAGTGCAATCAGGTTTAGAAAGTACCACTCATGCCAAACAGAACTTACCAAATTAATTGATCTTTGGCTGAAGGAAATGGATAATGGACATATGACTGGGTTTGTTTTCCTTGACTTCAAGAAAGCCTTTGATCTTGTTGATCATGAAATTCTGCTCCAAAACTTGAACTCTTACAGGTTTGACAATCCGTCTTTAAACTGGTTTAGATCATACCTAAACCAAAGGTCTCAACAAGTAAGCACTGGCAATATTAGCTCTCAAACTCGCACTATTCATTCAGGAGTCCCTCAAGGCTCAGTTTTGGGCCCTCTCCTCTTCTTTATCTATATCAATGATCTACCATTAAATATTGAATCCACAAATACAGATTTGTTTGCAGATGATGCAACCTTGTATACATCTAGTTCTGATACTGAAGTTATCCAAATGAGATTAAACTCAGACCTTATTAGAGTCCAAAACTGGGCACAACAAAATAGGATGATAATTAATGAAGGTAAAACAAAATGTATGATTCTGGGGACATCACAAAAGCTACACAAGTCAGGGAACCCAAAACTATCTCTTGCAATAAATAATCATCCATTAGAAAATGTCAAACATGAAAGGCTTGTAGGTGTGTCTGTAGATAATAATTTATTATGGAATGACCATATTGATAAGCTTTGTAAAACACGGTCATCCAAAATTGCCCTTCTCAGCAGAATCAAGAAATATTTACCTATGGAAACTCGCAATCTATACTACAAGTCATATATTCTTCCAACAATGGATTATATTGTTCTAATGTATGGGGAAACTGCTAAATCTGAGCTTGACAGGATTTATAAACTTAGAAATGAGCAGCACGTGTAATTTTAGATGCATCTGTTGATCATCCCTCAAAAGCATTATTTACAGAACTCAAATGGTCCACAATATATGACAGGATAGATTTTCACAAGGCAGTTCTTTATATAAATGTGTACATGGAACTGCACCAGAGTATCTTCAGGACTTATTCAGGCCTTTTTCAACACAATACTAGTTGAGATCAATATCACATGGAAACCTTCTAATACCAAAACCAAAAACAAAGCAATTTAAAAAGAGCTTCCAATACTCTGGTACAGTTCTGTGGAATAAGCTTCCACTACATGTAAAATCTGCTGAAAATATTAGAGTATTTAAGAAAAGATATCATGAGCATGTATGTGTTTCTAATAGATAATGGAATTTAGTTTTAATATTAAACATGTTAAAATAAACACTAATTATTGCTATCTTCATATAATGTGCATTGTTATACTCTCCTTAAGAGGGCCTCAAGGGAGAATAGTCCTTGACTAATGAGTCACCCTCTATAAATAAAACATTATTATTGTTATTATATTATTATATTATTATACTGGCAAGCTTTCTCACATACCCACACTAGCTGAATCCGAGACTCGAACCCATGCAGACAGGTGAGATGGCAGTGATCCGTAATGGAAAGCACTTTAGATCACTCGGCCACTTGGGGCCCCTATATATAATGTACTAAGCACTTTAAGTACTTGACAAAACTGGCTCAGATAGATGCACAAGTCAATCTGGAATATTTTTTTTAACCTGGGGGAAAGAGTACTAGGGTCAGCAATGAAAAACAGAGGGTTGGCCGACCAGAAGCATTTTTTGGGTGTTACACATGTCTCAGATCTTACAGCATGCTTTTAAATGGTTAATAAAACTAAACATTTTTACAATTCTGTCTTCCACTATTCTTTTTAACTATAAAAATATGAACAAGTGCAACTCTTATATGGGAAACATTATAATTTACTTGTCTGTGGAAAATTTGATTTTGTCAAAATTTCTGCACCACTGTACATGCTATTTGGCTAATATGCCTAGTACAGCACAGACCTGAACAATTACCACCTGCCTATGGACTCTGTAAAATTACCACCGGCCTATGGACTCTGTAAAATTACCACAGGCCTATGGACTCTGTAAAATTACCACCGGCCTATGGACTCTTCAAGTACCATATATACTCGTGTAAAAGCTGAGTAATTATCACCAAAAAAAATTGCTCGGAAGAAGGGCAGTAGGCTTTTCTGCTGGCCAAGGTCTAAACGAGAAAATTTTAAGTTTTTTACAAACTACTGTAATGGCTGTAAATCTTGGGATATGAAACAATAATTTATTTTTTTTTACATGTCCCAAGACTTTATATGCATGTAAAAAAATACACATTTTCAGTCAGTGTCGATGACGTATGCAATAGTCAGCATTGTACTGATGTGTCAACAGTCAAGCGTTAAGGCACGACTAATAGAATTCTTATCATAACATCAGTTATTAGACTAAATAAAATGCGAAACAGATTCCCGGATGGGGGTCAAGAGTTCAACCTTCTGGAAACAATAGAATGTTTTTTTACGAATTAACACATACCTCACGTCATGTAGTCCAGGTATGACACTGACTCAACTTAATGATTCTTACTTTGAGAAAGAATTTTTAAAATTTTAAAAAAGCTGTTTACCAAAACTGTCACTGATTTTAAGGTCAACAATTAGATACAATGTTTCTATTATTAGGTACATGTATTTAGAACAATGAAATAAATTTTAAAAAATCAATCAAGTCAAACAGAACTGAAGTGAATTCTGAAGAAGAAAAAAAATTCCGATTAACAATATTACATCACAATAACATGTAATGGAACAAAAAATACTTTAAAACTAACAGACAAACAATTTAAATGTACATAACAGTCACTTAACATCCTTGCTTATTCCCAAAAATATAAGATGCAGATTTTTGTTTGTTTCTACCAAACTTCATTTTTCCAGATCATATTTCAGCTAGACGTACATAGCTGTTTCATTTACATTGATCGAGGCATTTACAAGTTAATCTGTTTCATTGATATATGCGATCCTACTGAGGTAATCTTTATGAAAAGGTACACTTTTAATTTTACAAGGCACATAACATGGTAATATTAAAGGCTAAAATTCTGAATACAGCATATATCACTAAGCTCATCATCGGTTTATTTCTGTTTTGTGTTTGGACGAAACAAAATAAACTTTCCAAACACAATGGAAAGCTGGTTGTTTCAGCATCTCCTTTGTTTATAATTGGCAGATTTGTCTTTTGTTTTCTGACACCAATCCAGGCCAGTTAATCGTTAAAACCCTGAAACTGCCTTGGGTTAAGAGGGAATTTTGTTTGGCAGCTATTCCAGTACTTTGATATGTAACTGCCTTTTACTCCATAATATTTGCATGAATACCAGAGCTGTGTAAAATGGAGTGTAAGGTAACTTACATCAAAGAAAACTTCAACTCTGAAAATTAAATAAACGTATTGACTTGTCAAACAAATATATTAACTTATAACACTTCCATGTAATAATCAATCATGCCAACTCCAAAAGAGGTATACACATAATTGTCGCTAATACAAGTTTGCCTAAATAAATGAATTTAGAACTAACAACATACATCTTGTGATTTTGTCACGGAGCTGTAGATTGGCTTATTCAAGGGTCCGGCACTTTTTAATTTTTTTATCTATTCGGGGGTAGGGGGAGGTTTAGCTCATACACCAATGAGCTTACATGTATATACGGTAATCTACATAGTATATTACATCACCCTACAATTACCACTGGTCTACAGGTTCTTCAACTAATATGCCTAGTACATGTACAGTACAGACCCTTAGTGGTACCATTGGCATACAAAGTGCAGACCACAGGCCTACCTGCTACTAAAATAATATGCCTACTACATGTATTGTACAGAATATGCTATATAACCAGTCTGCCTAGTGCAAGTACAGTACAGTCCACTGGCCATCATGCTATTTAACTAATATGCCAATTACATGCACAGTACAGTCCACTAGCCTACATGATATTCAACTAATATGCCACTTACATGTATGGTACAGTCCACTGGCCTACATATTATTCAACTAATATGCCAAGTACATGGACAGTATAGTCCATTGTCCTAACTGCTATTCAACAAGTATGCCTAGTACATGTACTGTACAGTCCACTGGGCTACATGCTATTCAACCAGTATGCCTAGTGCAAGTACAGTACAGTCCACTGGCCATCATGCTATTTAACTAATATGCCAAGTACATGCACTGTACAGTCCACTGGCCATCATACTATTTAACTAATATGACAATTGCATGCACAGTACAGTCCACTGGCCATCATGCTATTTAACTAATATGCCAATTGCATGCACAGTACAGTTCACTGGCCTACATGCTATTCAACTAATATGCCAATTACACATACAGTACAGTCCACTGGCCATCATGCTATTTAACTAATATACCAATTACATGCACAGTACAGTCCACTGGCCTACATATTATTAAACTAATATGCCAAGTATATGTACAGTATAGTCCACTGTCCTAATTGCTATTCAACAAGTATGCCTAGTACATGTACAGCACAGACCACTGGCCTACATGCTATTCAACTAATATGCCTAGTATATGTACAGTACAGTCTATTGTCCTACATTATATTCAACAAGTATGCCTAGTACATGTGCAATGCATTCCACTGGCCTACATGCTATTCAACTAATATGCCTAGTACCTACAGTACAGTCCACTGGCATACATACTATTCAACTAATATGCCTAGTACCTACAGTACAGTCAACTGGCATACATGCTATTCAGCTATTATGCCAAGTACATGTACTGTACGGTCCATTAGCCTATATGTTATTCAACTAGTCAGTGCTAGATTTATCTAGTAACTATAACAGTTGACTGTCCATTGTATGTAGTCAGTGCTAGATTTGTCTAGTAACTATAACAGTTGACTGTCCATTGTATGTACCGTAGTCAGTGCTAGATTTATTTAGTAACTATAACAGCTGACTGTCCATTGTATGTAGTCAGTGCTAGATTTATTTAGTAACTGTAACAGTTGACTGTCCATTGTATGCAGTCACTGCTAGATTTATTTAGTAACTATAACAGTTGACTGTCCATTGTATGTTGTCAGTGCTAGATTTATTTAGTAACTATAACAGTTGACTGTCCATTGTATGTAGTCAGTGCTAGATTTATTTAGTAACTATAACAGCTGACTGTCCATTGTATGTAGTCAGTGCTAGATTTATTTAGTAACTGTAACAGTTGACTGTGGTATGCAGTCACTGCTAGATTTATTTAGTAACTATAACAGTTGACTGTCCATTGTATGTTGTCAGTGCTAGATTTATTTAGTAACTATAACAGTTGACTGTCCATTGTATGTTGTCAGTGCTAGATTTATTTAGTAACTATAACAGCTGACTGTCCATTGTATGTAGTCAGTGCTAGATTTATTTAGTAACTGTAACAGTTGACTGTGGTATGCAGTCACTGCTAGATTTATCTAGTAACTATAACAGCTGACTGTCCATTGTATGTTGTCAGTGCTAGATTTATTTAGTAACTATAACAGTTGACTGTCCATTGTATGTAGTCAGTGATAGATTTATTTAGTAAGGAACCAGTGTCAATACACCAATTAATGCCTGATTGATTCTACTGATTGAATAGGAAAATGCATTTGAAATATGTCAGATATTGGAATTATTGTGTCCTTTTCTTTCCCATGCTTGCATATGTGTGTGTGTGTGTGTGTGTGTGTGTGTGTGTGCTGTCAACATGCACATTTAACATTGCATGTTCATCCAAATGGATGCATACCAGTGTGTGCAAACTTACACATGGGACTACAATACATCCAAATGGATACATACCAGTATGTGCAAACTTACACATGGGACTACAATACATCCAAATGGATACATACCAGTATGTGCAGACTCACACATGTATCCATAATACATCCAAATGGATACATACCAGTGTGTGCAAACGTACACATGGGTCTATAATACATCCAAATGGATACATACCAGTGTGTGCAGACTTGCACATGGGACTACAATACATCCAAATGGATACATACCAGTATGTGCAAACTTACACATGGGACTACAATACATCCAAATGGATACATACCAGTATGTGCAGACTCACACATGTATCCATAATACATCCAAATGGATACATACCAGTGTGTGCAAACTTACACATGGGTCTATAATACATTCAAATGGATACATACCAGTGTGTGCAGACTTGCACATGGGACTACAATACATCCAAATGGATACATACCAGTGTGTGCAAACTTACACATCGGTCTATAATACATCCAAATGGATACATACCAGTGTGTGTAGACTTGCACATGAGTCTACAATACATCCAAATGGATACATACCAGTATGTGCAAACTTACACATCGGTCTATAATACATACAAATGGATACATACCAGTGTGTGCAGACTTGCACATGGGACTACAATACATCCAAATGGATACATACCTGTGTGTGCAGACTTGCACATGGGTCTATAATACATCCAAATGGATACATACCAGTGTATGCAGACTTACACATGGGTCTATAATACATCCAAATGGATACATACCAGTATGTGCAGACTCACACATGGATCTATAATACATCCAAATGGATACATACCAGTGTGTGCAAACTTACACATGGGACTACAATACATCCAAATGGATACATACCAGTGTGTGCAGACTTACACATGGGTCTATAATACATCCAAATGGATACATACCAGTGTGTGCAAACTTACACATGGGTCTATAATACATCCAAATGGATACATACCAGTGTGTGCAAACTTACACATGGGTCTATAATACATCCAAATGGATACATACCAGTGTGTGCAGACTTGCACATGGGTCTATAATACATCCAAATGGATACATACCATTGTATGCAGACTTACACATGGGTCTATAATACATCCAAATGGATACAAACCAGTATGTGCAAACTTACACATGGGACTACAATACATCCAAATGGATACATACCAGTATGTGCAGACTCACACATGGGTCTATAATACATCCAAATGGATACATACCAGTGTGTGCAGACTCACACATGGGTCTATAATACATCCAAATGTATACATACCAGTGTGTGCAAACTTACACATGGGTCTATAATACATCCAAATGGATACATACCAGTGTGTGCAAACTTACACATGGGTCTATAATACATCCAAATGGATACATACCAGTGTGTGTAGACTTGCACATGGGACTACAATACATCCAAACGGATACATACCAGTGTGTGCAAACTTACACATGGGTCTATAATACATCCAAATGGATACATACCAGTGTGTGCAAACTTACACATGGGTCTTTAATACATCCAAATGGATACATACCAGTGTGTGCAGACTTACACATGGGTCTATAATACATTCAAATGGATACATACCAGTGTGTGCAGACTTACACATGGGTCTATAATACATCCAAATGGATACATACCAGTGTGTGCAAACTTACACATGGGTCTATAATACATCCAAATGGATACATACCAGTGTGTGTAAACTTAAACATGGGTCTATAATACATCCAAATGGATACATACCAGTGTGTGCAGACTTGCACATGGGACTACAATACATCCAAACGGATAAATACCAGTGTAAGCAAACTTACACATGGGTCTATAATACATCCAAATGGATACATACCAGTGTGTGCAAACTTGCACATGGGTCTATAATACATCCAAATGGATACATACCAGTGTGTGCAGACTTACACATGGGTCTATAATACATCCAAATGGATACATACCAGTGTGTGTAAACTTACACATGGGACTACAATACATCCAAATGGATACATACCAGTGTGTGCAAACTTACACATGGGTCTATAATACATCCAAATGGATACATACCAGTGTGTGTAAACTTACACATGGGTCTATAATACATCCAAATGGATACATACCAGTGTGTGCAGACTTGCATATGGGACTACAATACATCCAAATGGATACATACCAGTATGTGCAGACTCACATAAGGCTGCAAGAAATTGGGCTGCTTGCTTTTGTTTTTTAAAGTTCATCCTTTAGTCTCAAGCAGACATGAATAATTATTAGTTTGCCTTTTCAGTCTTTCAAATGAGAATTTATCTGAGACAGCTGTAGCAGGAATATGTACTCACTGAAAACACCTACTCATCTTCTTGAAATTAAGAAACATAATGTGGCTAACACATGTAGTTTGAAATATGCCTATACGTACAAATACTACCAATTCCATGCTGATTATTCTATCCCTTCAACACGCTCAGCCACTATTTATATATATCAACGTAAAGAAGACATTCCAGACTTGTTCCCAATGCATGATTTAAGTACTGTACTAATCACTTAATAACCAAATTACAAGGACTTTATGGCTTTGCATCTTGACAACTTGTATTGAACTTCATCGCTATGCTTCTAGTGTGTCACATAAACAGAAACTGAAAATGTATCAGTTTGGTTATACGAAGATTCAGTGGATGGGATTAATCATTCTGACACAAAATTCTAACCTGCAACTGTTCTTGGGATGAAAAAGCTACATTGTTCCTATCTGTGCAAGCACTGGGTATCTTGAAGGCTTATTCATGCTGATCTATACTAGTTTCATTTGGTAAAAACTGCACTTGGGCATTTTTGCAGAGGTTTGCTTTTTTGTTTTTTAAAAGCAACGTATTCAGTATTAAGGTCATACTCAATGGTTTATAGTCATAACTGGATGCAAGAAATTGGACTGATTGCTTTTTTTAAAAGTTCATCCTTTAATACTTTAGTCCCAGATTTTTCATAGTATTATAAAAAGAGTTTTGCTTTTTCTGAAGCCAAACAATGGAATTCCATACCACCTTATATAAGTCAGCTGACACATGCCAAGCTTTTAAAAAGTTTCTTAGTATACATCTACAGAAACAACCATTTGTATGATTTTGTTTAATTCAGTGCTTCTACTTTTTGCGACATTTTTAATACATACTCACCAATAATGTTTTACACATGTTCGCTACTACTATTTGTATGAATCCTGTATAATACTATTTGTATGAATCCTGTATACTACTATTTGTATGAATCCTGTATACTACTATTTGTATGAATCCTGTATACTACTATTTGTATGAATCCTGTATGTACTCATCCTTGAAGCCTTGTACATATTTTATTGTAACAGTAGATCAATTGTCAAGTTATTAACAGCATTTGTTGTCTAAAGACACCTTAACTTGTAAAAATTGTGCATTTTTTATATATATATATATATATATATATATATATATATATATATATATATATATATATATATATGTATATGTACGTACAAATGTCATTGTATAAGGCCTCATGAAATATTGGTCAGTTGACCAAATGACCTTCTTTAAATAAAATCCTTATGATTATTATTATTATTATTATGATTATTATTATTATTATTAACTAAACCCTTTCAAGGCTAATTCTTTAACATGTTGTGGGCACAATGAAAAGTTGAATCTTAATATACTTAAAGTAAGATTTGCCTTGCTGCATATTTCTGGACTTGATGGTAGTATTTTATCATGTTGAAACTTTTTAAAGAAGTTCCAAGAAATCTGTCATGCCAATTAAATGAGATTTTATTTCTTGTCATCTGTAATAAGTATTTGTAGGGGTAAGACTTGTATAACCCAGCCATCATGCCTTTTAAGACTTGTACAACCCAATCATCATGCCCTTTAAGACTTGTATAACCCAATCATCATGCCCTTTCAGACTTGTATAACCCCATCATGTTCTTTAAGACTTGTACAACCCCATCATCATGCCCATTAAGACTTGTATAACCCCATCATCATGCCTTTTAAGATTTGTATAACCCCATCATCATGTCCTTTAAGACTTGTACAACCCAATCATCATGCCCTTTAAGACTTGCATAACCCCATCATCATGCCTTTTAAGACTTGTATAACCCCATCATCATGCCTTTTAAGGCTTGTATAACCCTAATCATCATGTCATTTAAGACTTGTATAACCCCATCATCATGTTCTTTAAGACTTGTACAACCCCATCATCCTGCCCTTTAAGACTTGTACAACCCCATCATCATGCCTTTTAAGGCTTGTATAACCCTAATCATCATGTCATTTAAGACTTGTATAACCCCATCATCATGTTCTTTAAGACTTGTACAACCCCATCATCCTGCCCTTTAAGACTTGTATAACCCCATCATCATGTTCTTTAAGACTTGTACAACCCCATCATCCTGCCCTTTAAGACTTGTATAACCCCATCATCATGCCTTTTAAGGCTTGTATAACCCTAATCATCATGTCATTTAAGACTTGTATAACCCCATCATCATGTTCTTTAAGACTTGTACAACCCCATCATCCTGCCCTTTAAGACTTGCATAATCCCATCATCATGTCATTTAAGACTTGCATAACCCCATCATCATGCCCATTAAGACTTGTATAACCCCATCATCATGCCCTTTAAGACTTGTACAACCCCATCATCATGCCCTTTAAGACTTGTATAACCCAATCATCATGCCCTTTAAGACTTGTATAAGCCAATCATCATGCCCTTTAAGACTTGTATAACCACATCCAGTATGAATTTAACAAAATTAATCAAAGCAGGTACATGTAGTTCAAAATGGTGATAAAAATTACAATTTTAACTTACAGAAAAGTATCAGGGTTCATTTCATACTCTAAAACCCAATACAGTTAGTATAGATTAAAAAAAAGGAAAAAACAAAGAATTGATATAAAATTATAATTTGAAAGCTGATATAATCTCCACTAGCAAAAATATTCAAGTAGTAAAAATTATATTCAATCCCTAATTAGTGAAAATCATGCAATTATGCATCCTAGATTAATAATAATAATAATAATAATAATAACTTTATTTAAAAAAAAAAAGAAGCTCATCTGGTCAGCTGACCAATCTTCCATGAGGCCTTATACAATTACATTTTTATGTATGTATGTATGTATGTATATATATATATATATATATATATATATATATATATATATATATATATATATATATATATATATATAAATATATAATGCACAATTTTTACAAGATAAGGTGTCTTTAGACAACAAATGCTGTTAATAACTCGACAACTGATCTACTGCTACAATAAAATATATACAAGGCTTCAAGGATGAGTACATACAGGATTCAAGCAAATAGTAGTAGCGTACATGTGTTAAACATTTTAGGTGAGTACACGATAACAATGCTGTAAAAAGTAGCAGTACTGAATTAAATAAAATCATACAAATGATTTTTTCTGTAGCTGTTGACCAAGAAGCTTTCTGAAAGTTTGGCACGAGTCAGCTGACTTTATATATGAAAAGACCCTGGGTAAAATCATCTACTGGTATGTCAACAACCCCACCCCACCCCTGTGTTTACTTAACAATGTACAATAAAAGTGAATATGCTACATGGCCATGTAGAACAGGGAAATTAAATATAATATTTGCACATTTTTATATCACTAACTTCCCAAATGTGTCACAAGACACATCCTCCATAAGTCAATAACTGTTGATAAAAAATGAGACAACATATACATGACCTATCAACAGAATACAATAATGCAATCAGCCCATTGTATCTTTCATGTGAATTCTGGAGTACTAGTTGAACTGTTTTGTTAACTTAAGTCTCATATTACCACAGCTTTAATTCCCCTGACCCATGGCAAGATGTCCAAAGATAACAAAATGAAGCATAATCAATCACAAAATAGTCCAAAGATAACAAAATGAAGCATAATCAATCACAAAATAGTCCAAAGATAACAAAATCAAGCATAATCAATCACAAAATAGTCCAAAGATACTAAAACCATACATAGTCAATCACAAAATAGTCCAAAGATAATAAAACCATGCATAGTCAATGACAAAATAGTCCAAAGATAATAAAACCATGCATAGTCAATCACAAAATAGTCCAAAGATAATAAAAACATGCATAGTCAATCAGAAAATAGTCCAAAGATAATAAAAACATGCATAGTCAATTACAAAATAGTCCAAAGATAATAAAACTATGCATAGTCAATCACAAAATAGTCCAAAGATAATAAAAACATGCATAGTCAATTACAAAATAGTCCAAAGATAATAAAACCATGCAGTCAATCAGAAAATAGTCCAAAGATAATAAAAGCATGCATAGTCAATCACAAAATAGTCCAAAGATAATAAAACTATGCATAGACAATCACAGCATAGTCCAAAGATAATAAAAACATGCATAGTCAATTACAAAATAGTCCAAAGATAATAAAACCATACATAATCAATGACAAAGTAGTCCAAAGATAATAAAACTATGCATAGTCAATCACAGCATAGTCCAAAGATAACAAAACCATGCATAATCAATCACAAAACAGTCCAAAGATAATAAAACCATACATAATCAATGACAAAGTAGTCCAAAGATAATAAAACTATGCATAGTCAATCACAGCATAGTCCAAAGATAACAAAACCATGCATAATCAATCACAAAACAGTCCAAAGATAACAAAACCATACATAATCAATGACAAAGTAGTCCAAAGATAATAAAACTATGCATAGTCAATCACAGCATAGTCCAAAGATAACAAAACCATGCATAATCAATCACAAAACAGTCCAAAGATAACAAAACCATACATAATCAATGACAAAGTAGTCCAAAGATAATAAAACTATGCATAGTCAATCACAGCATAGTCCAAAGATAACAAAACCATACATAATCAATCACAAAATAGTCCAAAGATAATAAATCCATGCATAATCAATGACAAGACAGTCCAAAGATAATAAAACCATGCATAGTCAATCACAAGATAGTCCAAAGATAATAAAACCATGTGTTCAAATGTTGTTACCCGGCATCTATGTACTTTGGTACTTTCTGGCATTAAGGAATGTATGGAAATTCCAGACAGAACCTGTTATGAATTTATTGACATTAACAGCATGTTTTCATATCAAACAACAAATTAGTTTTAATAAAATTTAATTTCTTAAACAAAACAGTTTTATTTGTCAGAAATTAATTTTGAATATTACAAAAACCATTATATTTTGAAGTTTGTAGTATTATTTACCTACAATTGTATGGGAGTGTGCTAAGCAAAAGTCCTTTGTAAGACTGCAACTCATCCTATGATTTTCAGAAGTAAACTTTTTTTTGTTTAAACTATACGTAATTTCTAAAGTCCAATAAATATCTTCTCGATGTCGAGTGTGTTTTATGTTTACTGGCTCTCTCTGATAGATATTGTGCTGGCATCCCACTTAAAGTTTCCCTGCCTATTATATCCCAAATGTACATGAAAATTGTTTGCTTCATTATCAACACTTTCTATTTTTACCAGTTGGTTTTCTCATGTCAGCATGATATCTTTCATAAAATCAGTTATAGTGTTAGCTTAGTCATCCCCACTTTAGTTGAACTTTTTAGATTACAACCTATACAACAATTAACATACAGCAAATTCATCTACTATAAGACATTGGGCATTTAATCTAATGGATGGGCATGTGAGTGTGTGTGTTTGTATTTCTGATTTTTAACGTAGCTTTACAAAATGTTCTGTCAAACCACCATGAAGGCCTGCATTGTGACATCAGTCCACAGACATGTGACATCACATCCCACCCAGACACATAGTTCTGACATCAGAATGACCATTCCTAACACTAACCTCTTAATGCTGAGCGCTAAGCGAGGTAGCTGCAAGTACCATTTTTATAAGTCTTTGATATGACTCTGCCTGGGCTCAAACACATGGCCTGCATCTGAGGCAGACACTTTAACCACTAGACCACCAGAGCGGTCAATGGCGGGGGGGGGGGGGGCTGGCTGTTTGCTTCTTTTAGGCAAAATATTTTCTTTTTGTTTATCTCAATTAATAGTTTTTTTCTCCAAATAATGACAGGGATATAATATGGCATTATTTTGCTATAAATCATAGCAAGACATTTGTCCAGCTTTTGAAATACAGAAATTAAACAAACAAGGCAAACCCCTGTCCCAGAATACTAACTGTTGGTCTTTAATACAAATAAGGCCATGGGTTCTTCCTCCACCATTTATACTGGTCACCATGTATAGCCTATCATGTGCTGAAAATTGGTGTTAAACCCTACAACAACAACAACAACAAATAAGACAGACCCCTGTCCCATAACACTGAACTGTTGGTCCTTAATACAAACAAGGCAGACCCCTGTCCTAGAACACCCAACTGTTGGTCCTTAATACAAATGGGAGTAGTAGTAATATTCTCCTTAAGAGGGCCTCAAGGGAGAATAGTCCTTGACTAATGAGCACCCTCTATAAATAAAGCACAAAACCTAGTACAAGTGACTGGAATTCACCATATATTCTTGTCCCAAACTAGAAAATACTTTCTGCATGTGCACCTACAACAGAAAAGTTAACAGTGTGGCCAAAACAGATTCATTTGCATTGCCAACAATGACTGCATTGACAAAATTGGAAATACAAAATATGTCACTAAATTTGATCTTGTGAAAGGATTCTGGCAAATTCCACTGACGGAAAGGGCAAAGGAAACTTTGGCATTTATAACTCCAGAAGGACGATATCAATATAAAGTAATGCCATTTGGGACGAAAGGTTCACCTTGTACTTTCTAGCATTTAATGAACATGATTACATATGGTCTATATAATTGTGATACTTACATTGTTGATGTCAACATCTACAATGACACCGGAAAAGATCACTTGCAAACTATTCGGAAATTCTCTGATATTCAGTTATGAATATTTGATAATTAATTTTAATAAAAGTGAGATTTAATGTGATTGTGCTACATCTACAACTTGTGGGACAAGTTAAACCAATAGAAGTTGAGACTATTAAAGTACAGTCTGATGCTGCAGGAATACAATACTGACACCTGGCACATCAAGGGAAAAGATAATCTAATTGCAGATGCACTTTCACATGTACAGAATTATTATATTGCTTTACATAACTGATGTCATTCACAAGACTTCATCTTGTGTAATTTTGATCACATGTATATCAGACTAATATTCAAAAGAAAGCTTTATTGGATATATCTTTCTTTAGCTTTATGAGGGGATGTGTTATATATATATATATATATATATATATATATATATATATATATATATATATATATATATATCTATCTTACATTTCTTGTTGGCTTTTCTTAATGATTATATGTTATGTATAACTGTAAAATTGACTTTGCCCAAAATCAAGTTCATTGTGTACCTGAGTAGCGTAATTCATTTTGGTAAACAACATAATACATAGCTAAAATATACTCTGAGTATGGACTAAAGATTCATATCATTATTAATGTAAACATGTTTATCTTACTCTGAGTCTAGGACATTGGAATTCCCCCATGGAATAACCTGATGTTTACCATGTTCTTTATTATAATTTCTTTACAGATTCTATCTTGTTGACAAGTTAGAATTTTCAAGAAAGGAACTTTTGATCCTCATTGTGGTTCTACCTGTGTGTCTTAGTTTTTATAGACTCTTGACTACTTGAGAAACTACTAATTCTTGTGATATTGAGCAGAATCCTTTGTATAGTTGTGTTCAGTTTTTGATTTGGATTTATTCAAATTATTATTGACTGGAATTACAATGTGCTCAATAATATTCTTGGACAGAGACATTAACAAAGGATTATAGTGAATTCAGACAAGGACATCTTTGATTATATTACTGTAATTCATCAAATGACTGTTGGCAAATCCCCACATCCTAGACCAATACAGGCACATCAACACATTCAAAGCTGAAGTTTTTTTGGAACACCACTGGAATTTAGTTAGATCTTTCTTCATTAGGACTGGTGATATAACTTTTTGACTATTTTGGGATTTAATTCACAATACTGTAAGTTCCTTTTTAAATTTCACCTTTGTATTCCAAGGAAATTTTTTAAAAAATCTTTTATTTTACAAAACTTTTGGTTCTTGCTCTTCTCTGTTACTTATTTTAAGACCATGGAGGCATAATACACGGCATTCTTTTGCTATACCTATACTGTGGTAGTAAAAGTCAAGGAATTTAGCCAAGAACAACTTCTTTCCAAAGGTGATGAATGTTTCAGGCTCTTTTAAAATCTTTTTCCTTTTTTTACATGGAAAAACTATTGGTTTCAATATACATGTACATGGAAAAGTGATTCCAATATGCAAAGTAACTAATTCCAATATACATGGAGAAGCTATTGGTTCCAACATACATGGAAAAGTAGTTCCAACATACATGGAAAAGTAGTTCCAATATACATGGAAAAATAGTTCCAACATACATGGAAAAAGAGTTCCAACATACATGCAAAAGTAGTTCCAACATACATGGAAAAGTAGTTCCAATATACATGGAAAAATAGTTCCAATATACATGGAAAAGTGGTATAAAACTGATAAATCAAGAAATTATGCAATAAGAATTCATCCACAATCTCGTATCTTCAACATAAAATGTGTATTCTGCAGCCATATGACTGAAGGAATCAACCAGTTGGGGGGGGGGGGAGGGGGAGGATGTCTTCAAGATTTTTCCTTAGAGTGGAATATTGTTTAAATATCTGCTGATCTTTGCACCAAAAATCAGATATAGGAACCTGAATGGACAGCAAGTGGGAATTTTTTTTATACATTTCTGGCAAAGGTGGGCAGTAAGACTGCAATGTTTTGCCAAAATTTCTAACTGTGTACATGGTTTGTAATAACCAAAATGATGCTGCCGAATCCAAATGTTTCGAAACTCCATCTTTCCCATTTCTACCCAAGAGTCTTAAAAAGGAGCTGAGAGGTTCATACTATGGATGTCGTACCATACTCAAAGTGTGACTTTCATTTGCTGTACATCTTTCACTGCGTATAATAATGGAATTCAGCACCTTTGTGGAATTTATATGACAATTTAGGTCAAATATACTTTAGATATTCTTTCTTACTGCTGCATACATGTCCATAATGTTGTTGTTGTTGTTTTTGTTGTAGGGTTTAACCCCATTTTTCAGCACAAGATAGGCTATACATGGCGGCCAGTATAATTGGTGGAGGAAGAACCCTGGAAAACCCCAGGAAGAACCACTGACCCACGAGAAGCTACTGGCAGGCTTTCTCACATACCAACGTTAGCCAAGGCTGAGACTCAAACTCACACAGACAGAGGTGAGATGGCAGTGATCCATAATGGTGAGTGCTTTAGACCACCCGGGGCCCCCTGTACGTAATGAAACAAATAGATAATTCAACCCAACTTACTGCGTGGACATCAGCATGACTTGATTTTGACTAAGCAACTGTACATTGGCATAACAATTTCAAATGATGTTTCTTTAAAATAAAACGTTACTAATTCAAGGTTTACTTTTTAAATTCTGAAGTTCAAATGAAAAAATTTTCAGCATCATCAATAAATAAACCTCACAAGAATGCTGTGTAATGTGCGCTACAAACGAATTTTTTCAAATTTTGGCCTTTACCTTAAGCTAAAATGATACATAAGCAAAGCTACTACTAAGCAGTCCTCTTAAGCAGAAATGGGGACCTATAATATAAAACAATAATGGGGACCTATAATATAATACAATAATGTGGGACCTATAATATAATACAATTATGGGGACCTACAATATAATACAATTATGGGGACCTATAATATAATACAATTATGGGGACCTATAATATAATTATGGGGACCTATAATATAACACAATTATGGGGACCTGTAATATAACACAATAATGGGGACCTACAATATAATACAATAATGGGGACCTATAATAATTTCCATGGAATGTGTACTTCTGCATCACTGACATGCATGTTCATTTATGTGTTGACCAATTTTGCCAATTAATTAAAGGCAATGAGCTAAATAAAATAAGTCATTTTCATGTGTAAATGTTGCAGCCCACGTGGACAATAAACTTTTTCCTTTCTTAACCTTGTGCTTTTGTACTCTCCCCCCCCCCAACTTTATTTACTCTGTAAATAGCTGTTCTACACAGGTTCAAAATTATTATCATCTTTCTTATACATCATTAATTATTAATAAATTACCCCTATGGAACCTCTTTCTAATACATCATTATTTATTATTTAATTACCCCTATGGAACCTCTGTGACCTATGTTATACAAGCAGTCATCACATCTCCTCAATCACAGTACTACCATATACTGATTTAACCTGACTGTATACAGTACTTACATTCATTCAATAATTGCCAATTACCTTTGGTGGCCTTACCCAGTAAGATCCATAAATCTCAATTAGAACAGACAATTTCTCCAATAAAAACACTTGTTTAACAATACTTACTTGATACACTGTAAATCAAGACCAAAGAGAGTGGAAGAAAAGCAAGCATTCCAATTGATCCATTGACATTTGTGGTACAAACAATGTCGCCAAAGTCATATGTAAGCAACTATTGCATTCATTGGGATTTAACAATCGATCTGAATGGTACACACAGACCTCTCATATATAATCAACTATTGCATTCATTGGGATTTAACAATCGATCTGAATGATACACACAGACCTTGGTGACATGTTTTATAAGGACTGGCTGCATCAAGAGCTACGTCAGGATATAAGCCATAAATAATGTTCTCTGATAATAAAAGAAATAACACTGTTCTCTCATAATTAAAATGATCAGGTTTCTGATCCTATCATCCAATAGATGCTCTCTGTGCTGAGGTATGTCCCTAGGCAATATGCTTTGCTCTTAATTGTCTGGCACAATAACCTTCAACATGCTGATGTGCCATAAACCACCAATTCGGACCACACCACTGATTTCCCATTTAACTATGATATCCGGAATGACTGAAATTTAAGATTTGTCATTTGCTTTAGGGGGTGCTCACCAGTTATTATGTACTTTTGAGAGAGTGACATATGTAAGGTGAAGTTGTTCGCATTTAAAACATGCACAATGAAGAGAATGGTGGCATACCTATATGCTACATTAATGTAATGTGGATGATATTTCTTTGGAGATTGTACTTTTGGAAATTTTACATGATTTAAGCACACTGCTAACTAAAATTACTGCTCCCTTGTGCTAAAAAAATCAGCCTGAATTACACTATCCATAGCAGCTATTAAAATAGGAAAAATGAATTTTGCCTGACTAGACAATACCAGCTTCTGAAAGTGCATGAATGAATTACCAAATATATAAAATGTAAAAAAAAGTTATCGGCTCTTTTTCTACACAATTTACCTCTGAAGTTCAGGAAGTGAAAATGGCCAAGTAGGGCTAGCACGTTTTTGAAAGGTGCACATCTGGAGTAAGGCCAAGCTGTATACTCTATAATCCATATTACACCCATCAATCTTACATGAAAATAAAGGGAATTAAATGTTCTTTGAATTATACCTAAGATATACAAGGTCTTTTTTAAATAGCCAGTATAACCAGTGAGGAAAGCTGGGGAAATTCTTTTTCTTTAAAATTCTAACCCTATGCAAAATGCGAAACTGTAGAGCGCCACCTTACAAAACTAACACACAGCTGCAAAAAGTGTGAACTCGTAGTTTACGATCTTATGTTGCCAGATCTGTGTCTCCATATGTATGAACAGATTTTAGTGGCACATCAGCACACTTCTGGCTACATAGTGACGACTAAAGGCAAATTTCTGAATATGCAAAGGTGAAAATTGCAAAATCTTTTGGAAGCTAAAACTTTCAAATATATGTAAATAAGTAATCTTAAAAGACAATATGAGAAAAATGGTAAAGGTGTTAATGCTTCTTTAAAAGTGTAACATTTTTACGCTTCAAGTCACACCTATGACAAGAAAGATTTAATTTACTGTGAGGTTCAATTAATGACAAAAGAAACTAAATTCATGTGAATGCATACTTTGTCATCTAATTCATGATTTATAAAATTCAAAAGAAAAGAGAGAAAAAAAAATCCAGGGTTGTTTCTTGAATGTACAACATGATTCAGGCTTATTTCTAAAAACATCACACAGAAAAATCACATGAAGGCATGTATAATTTTTTCAAGCCCTACCATTATTTCTTCACTAAATCCCTCGTATATAAAAAAATTAAACCATTTTTTCCAATAGGGGATGGGTGGGTGGGAATCATTAAATTGACAGTCCTAAAATACAGCCCAAATTCAAATGGAAACAATGGTGGCTTTATCTGGTAACCAATCTGAAATAACGCCATACTAGATGCAACAATGGCAGATGCAACCTAGCCTCCATTTCTCAAACTAACTGTCAACAAGGATGTATGGCCATGCTGGGAAGCTGCAATTAGAATGAATTTACTCTGATCAATGAAAAGATTAATACAGGATATTTTATAATGGCAATGATCAAATATTTTTACAGGGTTTATAACCAAGGTGGAAATTTGGGGGAAAAAAGTACTGCAGTATTGGCAAGATGTCGTTTTGCAAATTCAAAATGAAAACAAGTTACCAATAATATGCAATAAGGTGGAATGAAATTTGGTTTCCAATTATACAAGGTTTCATTCTAAAGGACTGGGATCAGCTGGATTAGATAGAATGTTACATAGCATAGGAAGGGCCAGTTATGCTAGTCTGAGATACATTAAGATACACTGAGGCTTTCAGATGGGAAAGTTCTGAACTGCTCCAAAAGTCCATGTCCCTGATTGTACCAGATCAAGTATCTGTAGGCAGGCTTTTCTAAGCAGATCTGTATAAAACAGTTTTGGTCAAGTTTAGATCTCACCAAGCATTAGCTTTGAATCATGACCAAGCAAGAGCTTTGAGTCATAGTCAAGTTTAGATCTTATCAGGCATTAGCTTGGAGTCATAGTTGAGTCAAGTGAAGTTTACATCTTACCAAGCATTAGCTTTGAGTCATAGTCAAGTTCAGATCTTACCAAGCATTAGCTTTGAGTCAAGTCAAGATTAGATCTTACCAAGCATTAGCATTAGCTCTGAGTCATAGTCAAGTTTAGATCTTACCAAGCATTAACTTTCCAAAAAGCTTCAAGATTCTGCTATTTATTCATTGCTTAGGTTAGCAAAAAACTTTGTAATTATTGAGCTGGTGTTGGACTTTGCTTTAGTAATACTACTTACTGCTGTCAATTGAAAGAGTGATCTACTTTTTCATGCTCTAATGACCATTGGTACATGTACAGGCTGGACATATTAAATGCCATCCTACTGACCATTGGTACATGTACAGTCTGGACATTGTAATACAATCCTACTGACCATTGGTACATGTACAGTCTGGACATATTAATGCCATCCTACTGACCATTGGTACATGTACAGGCTGGACATTTTCATGCAATCCTACTGACCATTGGTACATGTACAGTCTGGGCATATTAATGCAATCCAATGTTCCCTCTCATACAAAATATTGACTGGACATAAATCAGATTCAAATGAACCTTACATGTCTAATTCCTGGCAATTAAAGTTATTGTTAAACTTCCATCATTTGTGAATTTAATTCCACTAAGAATCATGCTTTATAAAACAAATTAGATTTGACATCAAATGACACATGAATATCCATGCCACTGTAAAATCTCCATTGATGTGTACAAAAAAAAAAAAATAATACACACAAAATGACACAAGTCAGCACAAGTCTAAGATTCCAAAATAATGTCTACACGATAGAATAGTTTAGTATTTCACTGTGTGTCTGTTTGCCACTACAGCCAATCTGGCATGCTTTTTAATATGAGATTATGGCACATTAACACTACAATGGATTGAATCAGCTTATGAAATTAAGGTACTCCCCCAAGGAGTAAAGTCTTATTTAGCCATCTGGTCTGCTCCCTCAGGCCTCACCATCCAAAAACTTCAATAAACTATAAATCTTACTTGAAAATGTTCTGATCAATGGAAACACTGGATTCTTTCAGTTTTGGTAAGACTATATTTTGAAGTAGTATTAATCACCACTGAATGATGTTTTAGGACAGAGGGACCTGACAAGTGCTTGCTATTTTTGGCATTTGTTCCAGGATAGCTAATATGCGGAAGGAATACTATTTCTTTTACATAAGATGTCAGTAAAGAGCACAAGCAATAATAATAATAATAATAATAGTAATAATATATATTTTATGAGGTTATCTACTTTAAATATATTCTCCCCTGAGGCCCTGATCTGATCCTGCCTTATACCACAGCAGATTGATGTCTATGCTGTATACAATTTGTTGCATTTTATATAAAAGTAAATGCCACATACATGTACATGACTTAAGGGTCTACTTGTATAGTGTACCATTTATACCACGCGCCTAAAGGACAGCTAAGATATATATATTTTTTATCTGTACTCATGATGCATTACCGTTCCACATGAGAAAACTATTATTGGGTAAATTAGTGCAGGAAATGTATTAATTAATCTGTCTTTGTATGAAATGAATTAGCTTTTAAAAACAGGATTGAATTTAAAGGCATTATGGGGCGATATCTAATCCAGTGATCATTAATATAAACACACAAACACGCACACACACAAATATATATATATATATATATATATATATATATATATATATATATATATATATATATATATATATATATACACACACACACACACACACACAAAGATCACATAATTTCCTGGCAGATCAGGGTTTTATACTGTTTGTTTAAAATTATAAGAAAAGCAGCAGCTCTATAAAAACACAGTATTGTCCCATCCCACCCTTTACACATACATTATAACAAAATAACCCTTTACACATACATTATAACATACCACCCTTGACACATACATATAGGCTGATAAATCAACCCCAGAAATCTGTGTTGATAATTTTGTACGATATGGGTGTGATGTCACCAGTTCATTAAAATGTGCAATTCTGCTTCATGCACATCTTTCCAGAACAGACCTGCATACTCTTTAGACACATACTGGTAATTGGTAGCAGCCATATCTAGCGCAAAATTTAAAATGGCCACAGGACAGAGGGTTGTGCTATTCCACATGGATTTACAAGTCACCAAACATATGATTTGCTCCAAAAATATAATGAACATCGTACCAAAAGAACCCTTCAGCCTAAAGTAGCTCCACAGCTGCAAGAAATAACTAAGTGTATGAAATATACACTGATGTGTGCAGCCAAAATTGGCTGCTGACTTTTGCTGGTGATATCAGCCTCTAAACCACCAATCAATATCATCACAGGTGTGGAGCTGAATTATTTGTCTAACGTACATACAAAAGTACAGATTCCACTCCATCCTTTCCTCAAGCACTACCCCACCCCACTCTTTACACATACATTAACCCATCCCAACCATTACACATCTTTACACAAGAACAGACTGCACTCCACCCATATCTTTTCTTCAATCACTACCCCCCCCACCTCTTATACATACATACACAAGTATGGACTCCACTCCACCCAGATGCTTTCCTGAATTATCAATACCCCAACGCACCCACTTCACATAAATACAAGTACAGGCTTCGCTCCACCCATATGCTTTACTCAATTATCACTACGCAACCCCAAGTATTGCACATACATGCACAAGTACAGACCCTGCACCAACCACAAGCATTCCTCATTCATCAAAAGCCCACCCTTTACACACACACATACATAACCAGACACCGTCCATCGCCATGCTTTCATCATTTATCACTACCCAATCCTGCCCCACCCTTTGCCAATATATGCAATTACAGATCCCACCCAATACCCTAACTCCACAACCAGCAGACGGGTCTAAAATGCCCGAAATTTGTGCATATCTGCGGGTCACCCATGATCACATCACAAAGTCTGAAGTCTATATCTCTAATGATGTAGGAGTTATGCTACATTATTCACATATTCATGTCTGTCTGAATGGACAAAAATAACAAAATCTTTTACTTTTCATTGAAATAAAAAAACAGCAAAGACCTTGTTCTACTGACACATTCAAGAATGTCAGATCATCGTGTTGTACCTAAAATTCAGTGTCCTAGGAACAATGTATCACCCTTCCAAAGAAACCAAAAATTTTTTGCATTTTTGCATTGTAAGTAGTTATTAAAAGCAAGGGTTAACCGGGGGGGGGGGGGGGGGCATGGAGACCAAATCATCAATCTCTCACTCAAGGTGCAACACTGGGATCAGAATATCTACTCCTAATAGTCAGCAGTGTTTCACACAGGTAAATACCATAGCAACAAAACTGCTGTGAGAATTAAATCATGCCAACCAGTCAAGTGCTGCAATAAAGACAAGAGCTAGGGCAGCACGGCTTGCCTGTAAAAGAAGAAGTATTATGCTGACACAGCCAAAATAATGCATATTTTAATGGGACTCTTAGCTTGCTCAGCAATAAAACCACCATTCCAGGGTTTTCCCATTTCTCTCCTTTTTCTTATTATCAAGGGTAGGTACATCTGTACATGTAAATCCTTGAAATAGGCTGTTCATTTTTCACAAATATGGTTCCTTATAATAAATGATAGGGAAAATTTCAAACAAAAGTCTAGAAAAAAGATCAATAAAGGCAGATATTTTTAGTACAATTAAGGCTGGCATTTTAAGAACAATTAAGGCAGGCATTGTAAGAACAATAAAGGCAAGCGTTTTAAGTACAATTAAGGCAAGCATTTTAAGTACAATTATGGCAGGCATTTAAAGTACAATTATGGCAGGCATTTTAAGTACAATTAAGGAAAACATTTTAAGAACAATTAAGGCAAGTATTTTAAGTACAATTAAGGCAAGCATTTTAAGTACAATTAAGGCAAGCATTTTAAGTACAATTATGGCAGGCATTTTAAGTACAATTAAGGCAGGCATTTTAAGAACAATTAAGGCAGGCATTTTAAAAACAATTAAGCAAGCATATTTGCTGCTAAAGAAAAACCTGCATTCGGCTGACTATCACAAATTAGCAAATATAACACACGGGTTATCCAAGTTTTTCCCTACCACGCACCTCCACCTGCAAGGTATACATGTCCGCATGTTATACAATCTGATTTTTACTTGTATTTCCATGCTTACTAATATGCTAAGAATCTTTTCCTATTTCAAACACTGCACAAAGTTCAAAATTTGTAAAACTGTCTAATGTTGATTACCTAATTATGTTTCACATTTCAGTGAAATTTTTCAAAATTTAAAGACGATATAATTAGCAACCCCAGCCTAACACGGTCAAGATGCCAGTTTACCTGGAAATCTGATGAAACTGTTGACCAAGTGTAGAACTTTCATTGCAGCATCAATACACATCATTTGAGTGCAACACATTTTATA
Organism: Sinohyriopsis cumingii; assembly: GCA_028554795.2. Lineage (NCBI taxonomy): Eukaryota > Metazoa > Mollusca > Bivalvia > Unionida > Unionidae > Sinohyriopsis > Sinohyriopsis cumingii. Next base: position 11,770,021 of record CM068840.1, read on the forward strand.
TATTGTAAAAGCTAATAATCAACATAATAAAATCAGCATCTTCAGTTTATTAACTTACTAATTTATCAAGAGCAGCGATGTTGTGTTTATTACAATCTTAAACTGCCATAGATGGGTCTGATTCAAAACTATCATAAAAAGTCAACTTCCGGATGAATTTCATATTTTCTGAATCCACTGCAAATAAATAGTAACTGGTGTTATTATCGTTAATTGTAAAATCGGAAGGTGTGTAGTTCATGCCATTTGGTGATTATTCATGAACACGTTTTGAATTACCAGTAATAATTAGGCATGGCTTTGGTCCTCCACTTAACAAAGAGAGCATATGACATTGTCTTGGAATGTAGATGGCTCAAGGTGAGGAAACAAATTATGAATTGACCCAGTTGGGTTGAAACGGCTCGGCTCTGGTTCAATGGTTAACAGAAAGGATGATTCACCATACCTTAGTATTTTAAACTATTTTTATAATAAAAAGTAGCCAACACAGATTTGTGTTATTTATTATTCTTTACAAAAACCTGCAGGCCATATATGTCAACAGTTTATCTTTTTCTTACACACAACAGAAAAACTGCGAGCAATACAGAGTAACATGTGTGCATGTTATACTTGGACGCATTCTGTATTCACTAATTTACAGCACTGGCTCATGAGAAAAATGTTCCATTGTTTTCATAATAATAATAACAATAATAATAATAATAATAATAAATAATAATGAATAATGAATAATAATAATAAATAATAATGAATAATAATAATAATAATAATAATAATAAATAATAATAAATAATAATAATAATAATAATAGTAATAATAATAATAATCATCATCATCATTTATTTGCAGACAAGTCAACTGCACAATATGCTACCAGCAGGATATGACATTTTAAATACTGATGAAAAAATGCAAAACACCATCAAAATTTAGATTTATTTTACTACTCACTATGTGTTCTGTCAATGCCAATGCCACAAGGGAGATATAAGCTCCCTTATATTTTAGTCAAGACAAGCTACAGATGATGTCGAATGGACACAGATTGAGACTGTGTATCTTTTTGCATAAAGACAAGTAATAATTGTGTACATTCTTGCATACAGACAAGTCATACTTATGTACCTTCTTACATACAGATAAGTTATATTTGTGTACCTTTTTACAGACAAGTCATATTTGTGTACCTTTTTACAGACAAGTCATATTTGTGTACATTTTTACAGAAAAGTCATAGTTGTGTACCTTTTTGCATACAGACAAGTCATATTTGTGTATATTCATACATATAGACAAGTCATAATTGTGTATATTCATACATACAGACAAGTCATATTTGTGTATATTCATACATACAGACAAGTCATAATTGTGTTCCTTCTTGTATACAGACAAGTTGTAATTTTGTACATTCATACAGACAAATCATAAAACACGTCTGCATACAAATTAAAAAATTAAACAAAAGATTTCTACAAGGTTGGATTCAATAACATCATTTATTGAATACTCTAGTATCATGGATACTGGCAATACCAGCAGATGCATCATTTAAATGTACCAGCAGAAATTTTTAAACAAAATTATTGCAAAACCTCGATATCACAAATCCCCATGCTTTTCACTCTTTTGCTTTCTCTTTCCCTTCACCTGCAAATTATATTACACACCATCCTCTCTCCATTCACTAACTAGTCATGTTACACACCTCCTCTCTCCCTTCGCTGTCTAATCACAGTACACACCCTCCTCTCTCCATTCACTGATTAAACACGTTATACACCCTCCTCTCTCCATTCACTGCTTAAACACATTATACACCCTCCTCTCTCCGTTCACTAACTAGTCACATCACACCCTCCTCTCTCCATTCATCAACTAGTCACATTACACACCATCCTCTCTGCCTTCTCCCATTAACACATTAACCCCTGGAGGTTTTTGCCATTTTTGCCTGAAAATCGAGTAGGAAACACATTTTGAAAGCTATTTCTGAACAGACTCGAAAACACCAAATCCCCATTCATCTTTCAATAACATACTGCCTAGTTGTGTTAGAAACATCCTTTTTCATTGGCTATTTGTATCGCGCATGAGCAGAAGGGTAAAAGTTGGACTTTTTGTGTTGTTTTTTTTTGCTAAACAGAGCCATTATTTTTGTATGGAGATGACTCTTTATTCCAAATGCCCATCTTGTCCTACTTTTTGCAGAGGCTCATCTGTCTGTTTGCAGTTCATACCAGTTTGCCTTAGATCTGAGACCAAAAAGTCTAAAATCCAGACACAAAATGGGATTCCGACCACAGGCGAATTTTGCATTAAAAAAAAGTCGGGTCCAAAAAAAATAAGGTTTTTCTATCTGTATTTTGTAGTGCAACTAGATATTCCAGATTATTTGGTATCATTGTAGAGCTACATCTGTCTACCTTTCCATAATACCACCCACTCTAGTGTATCGTGCATGACCATGACACTACAGAGCTCAGCAGTAGGCTACTACCTCCTGCCCCGTAAAGTCATCGCTAGGGGTTAATGTGTTAAATTCAAACATTTCCTCCAACTGTCCATGAAACACTTCAATACGGACCCCAAGTTTGCAATTGCTTACATGATGCAGTTTATGGTTGCCTTTTCTTTCAAAGACAGTAAGATCTGATTTGCACCATGCAAATCTTCAATAATAATAATAATAATAATAATAATAATAATATAAATAATAATAATATTAATAATTTCAATAATCATAATAATTTCAATAATAATAATAATAATAATAATAATAATAATAATAATAATAATCTGTTGCTGTGACAGAATCCATTGTAATCACTCCTCACCCTAAACCATCAATGAAAAAGTGTCATTAGCTGCTATTATTTTGGCTACAATCATCCGACCTAGGTAAGTGAGTCTAGGTAAACTTGTAACAAGCTATCAATCAACAGAAGCAATCCCAGTCTTCAAGAGCACAACTGCAAAAAAAGATGATTTCTCTCTCATAAAACTTCAAAAATTCTCAAACTCTTTCTTAAAACTTCAAAAATTCTCAAATCTGGCTTAACAATCTTTCAGAACCAATACATCAAAATTAAATCTATGTTATTTAATAGTAAATGGCTGTACCTTTCACTGAATTTTGGAAAAGTCTGGTATCACACAAAGATTGGACTCTAATGAAGAAGAAAAAAATTACATTGATTTATTTACGTTAAATATTATTAAAAGCAGTGTGAAACTCTTAAAGAACATAAACCAGTCTAATTTACAAAAACATCAACAAACCACATGAAATACAGGCGCTTACAAATCCAACCTATCCCCTTTGGAAAATTTAAAGGGGCCATTAACCTTTTATCCATAAATCGTTGATCCCCTATATTACAGATGGGTGTTTTGGGTATTATCTATGACTTTTAATTTGTAGTGGACAACAAAAAAAAAGGGTCAGTGAATCTGAGACACGTACAATGTAGGGACTGTTACATAACTAATATATATGAAGAAAATTCCTTCTTCCATTTAAAACAGGGAAAATTTCTTTTTCCATTAAAAAAGTGAAATTCTTTATACCATTTAAAAAAGGGGAAATTCCTTCTCCATTTTAAAAAATAAAAATTGCTTCTTCCATTAAAAAAAGTTATATTCCTTCTTGTCTTCCATTTAAAAAATGGGAAAAGTCCTTCCATTAAAAACGTGAAATTCCTTCTCCGATTAAAAGAAATAATTTCTTCTTCCATTTCAAAAGTGAAAACTTCCTTCTTCCTTTAAAACTGAAATTCCTTCTTCCATGAAAAAAAGTGAAATTCCTTCCCCTTAAACAAAGGAAAATTTGTTCTATTTAAAAAACTTTTCTAACTACATGTATAATAGGTATTTAATGAAGAAATAAAGCTAGCGCTTCAAATTAGTGAACTTTCGGTTGATAATTTGGCTAAATTCAAAGTCAGCATTAATCCTAAAATTGTGCATTCAAGAATAGAACTTCTGACGGAGTTTTCATCTCCTACTGCAACTACACTCAGGTGAAATAAACTATCTGAATGCAAAGCCTGGCATAATTAACTAAAACCACGTAATTAACTAAAACCACGTATTAAAAAAACATTATTCTTGAATAACCTTTGAAATCAATAACTATATGCCAGATTAATATTTTTCAACCCCGATTAAAGTAACTCTAGAAACAATTATCTTTAATTGGGATCAACGTGCTTTGATTTATCTGTTTATAACCCATATTTTACTGCCTATTTCAACATTTGATGATTATGTCTGACTTCATATTATTAAAATGTTCCGTCTAATTAGTTAATTACATAATGATGAGCGATTGTATATGCCATCTACACAGTGTGTAATGGTCCATTGTTATTTTAGGAAATTTTGATGCCTGAAAGTCAGTTATGGAGAAAATCGTCAAAACATCAATTTTTCATCATAATAGAACATTAAACCAGGAAAATTTATTCCAACCAAATTTCATATGTATTTTATCCCTCGATTCAGGCTCAGTTTGCTTATCTATTGCAACATCATGTCACAAAGAGTTAACCAGCCACTAATGTGGCAAACATCATCCGGAGAAATGAAGGCTGTAAACAAATGAGATGGAAAAAAACATTGAAAAGTGAGTCATCTACTTTCATGAGACACAGATTTTTTCATCTAAATACACTGTACTTACAGCCTCATCAAACCTTTCATCTGTATTATTATCATAGAGAAAAAAAAAAGCAGAAAATATCAAGCAAAACATGGCAAAATAATGGGTTACATTTAATGAGGGTGGGGTCGTCCATGTACTTTGAAGGAAAAATTCAGTTTATTTTCAAAGTGTTATTATCGTTAATTTTTAATGAAGTTCTATAATTATTTATCTACTATTAATATAATTTCAAAATGCACCAAGATAACGCTTCAGATTATGAATGCAAAGCATTTTTATAATTATTTCGAATTCTTTTCATCATCTGTTACCTGTCAGTATATTGAATTTAAATTTCCACAGTGACACTGTTCATTTTAAATTCCCTACACTCATGGCCAGACATAGTGTCATCACGACTAGAACAAAAAGTCACAATTTATATTCTTAATAATTGTAAGAATAAAAGTTTCCACAAATAAAAAACCACGAATGTTGACTAGTACAATAAGAAATGGTCATTTGGCAAGTTAATCTGCATGTAAATATTTGTCAATAAACATTCACATAGAGTTAAAATTGTTAGTTTTCCAGTTGTATGTCTGATAATCTGCCCAGAAGGAAAATGGTAACAATCATATACAAAGCAATAATAATCGTAATCATCACACTGTAATCATGGTTTCCAAATGAAGAATAACCATAATTAATATCAGTGCCAAGCAAACTATAACTGTAACCATCACCAAGCACCTGTGATCAACTCCATGCCTGCTACAAAACATCAGACACTAAACAATCATGCTCTCAGCAGACATGTTACATCACACGACTTTGTTGGTCAGGGGGATCCTGCAGTGTACTGTGTTACCATGTTGTAACTTCTTAATTTCAATACATGATAACAGCAATATGTACTGCTGCCTTATGCTATTAAAACTATTCCATTTTCTGTAAATAATGTACAGTTTTAGAATTTATTTCCCTATTGTGGTCCCTTTCATATATTATAGATAGAAAGAGAGTACATTTGGTGTGAGCTGATTTAACATGTAAATGATCCAAATTAACATGCAAATGAGCTTAAAGACCATATGCTTCTGTTCTTCACCCTTTCATTTTTATTCTCACGTCATGCTTTCTATTTTTTACAAATAAAGTAGCAGTTTCCAATTTGGGGACATTATTTTGAACTGATTTCCTTGCTGTGTACAGATGTATAGAGCTTCCCCATGGATTTTAAAAATAAGGCTTTGTAATTATCCACCAAAAATGGCACTTTAAATCTCAGAATCAAATGGGTCTCCTATTTTAACATGAACTGTTGTTGCTATTATTGCTGTTATTGATATTAATGACAGAAATTCTTGTTGTAAAAATAGGAAATCTACATGGTCATTGATCTGTCTCAGAAAGTCAGCTTAAATTTGCATGAAAACTTGCACATACAGTTAAAACAAGAGATGGACAGATACTATGCCTATTCATCTGTAATTGGCCTGATTTTACACTACCTGGAAATACCAAGCCCAGCCAGGTTTTAAAATAAAAATTTGATTTTCCCAGGCCAGGTCTCCCATGCTGCAGCAATAATAAAAAAAGAAATAAAAGAAATCCAGTTGTTTTATGGTTCACAAAAATGGAGGCAAGCGAAGGGTTGGGCAACCAGACAAAATGGGAGTGAAGAAATCCAACCCAATCGGGTACCCAGCAAAATATCCCTATCCACTGAACCCTAATTAAAAAAGAATTTCTTTTTGAGTGGGCCCCCATATGATCAATTGAAATATAGCATTTGTTTTCCTTTAAATACAATATTTTGAGAAATGCTGTATATATCTTCAAATGACCCACTGCTTATCTTAATTTACGGTTGGAACACATAAATGAATCAGACAAACAAAGTAAAGACGGAAACATAACGGTTGTATGCTGTAATATTTCACATTCATTCTTACCCTTCTGATCTATTTGGGCCACGCCTCATGCCACTTTAAATTCCAACAATTACACACTCATATTTATGCAAATAATCTAGAATATTTTTATTGTCTGAACAATAAATTTCATGAATTTAAAAGAAAAAATACATACTTAACACAAGATTACCTTCGATTAAGTTTTATTTTTAAATACAAAGGCCAGTGGTCATCAACAACCCAGCATTGTTGATATGTAATTGGATCAATTTTATGAATTGGCCTATTCAGGCTAAAAGACTGAATTTTTATGATGCATTGGCATCATAACTTCTACCTGTTTACTTTTCATTAATTTGACTGTCAAAGGAAATTATCTTTTAGTACTGTACCAGAAAACCTTATTCAGACTATTTGTCTTCAAACAACAAACAGTGGGACACTTCCAAGGCTTCCTCTGGAACTATTTTTCTTTGCGCCATGAAATTCACCAAATTAAAAAAACGAGCCACTTTTCAGCCATTGGAGCCATTTTAAGCCATGATGCAGGGACTTATATACATGCATAATATTATATTGGTCCTATTTTAAATCTATATAAACCTGACAATAAAACAGTTTTTACATGTTTTTATTACATTTCAAAGCCCAAGAATAATTATTAATATAAAAATACCATTATACACATCTGAAGTTGAAGATACAGCATATGAAAAGCAAGAATGAGTAAGAATGTTTCTTTATAACCAATAATACAAAATACTGCTTAGTCTTTATGAACAATGTCACTGAAACTTTATCAATATTTGCCTCATTTTTTTTCCCCAAGACCATTTCTTAAATGCCTTACTGAAATCAAAATTCTCAACACCAGGCCAATCAACAGAAATTCTCATTAAATCTTTTCAGAGTAGATATACCCAAAGAATTTCATAAGTTTGTTTTGATCAGATTCTAGAGACTGAAACCCCCTCACGGTCTGCAGTAGAAATGGGAGCAACAAGTAACCTGGTAGTGGCCTCACATGCAGCTGGATATAAATCTTTGCTTTTAGAGCTAGATTAGCCATATTCTTTGTGCTTGATTCAGACTTGTTTTATAAAGTAAATTTTGAATTTTTCATCGATATAAGCAAGTCTGGCCCTTTACAGTCGATGACTGGCATCCTTGTAGTGGCATCCTGTGTTACTCAGTTAAGTTCAGGTTCAAAAACATGTTATCTAAGTAAATAATCACTAAAACACTAAGCATTCCTAAGTGCATCTCACAACACATGCAAATGACACTGAACGTTTTTGCCGACCTATTCAACAATAGAGTATTTCCCCTGTCATTCCTTATTTCCTGATAATCACATGTAATTGCTTCTCAAAACTGACCGACAGCTTGCAGTTAGCTGTAATCATGTTTGAATAATGTCTTATTCTTCATCTACTGACATGATCCACTGACTACTGCATATAGTGAAAACAGGTATTAAGTGACGAGAGTCGATTATATCTATGAATTTTGTCGGGACTCGAACTTGAATTCATTAGAACATTTCATTACTAGGACTTTTCAAATTTAATTTGTGGATTATTCTTGGGTTATTTTTGGATTTGATTTTTAAAACTGTAAGTTTTTTTTTCTTCTTTTATAGTTACATTGTTTTGCAGGGAAATAAATTATTTGTTAAATTTTTCAAAGTTTGTTGTTTTCACTCTTTCTTTGTTACTGTGTATTAGAGCCTAAACACATAAGAACATAAAGTACATTTAAACATCGATGCCAACCTTCCATTAACAAAAATTACTTCTTCATGGAAAAGTGCAATTTTCATATGTAATAAAGTAATATGTAATAAATTAACATAAGATCATACATGATTTCTTATTTTTTTATAATGATACTCATACAAACTTTACTGCATTTCCATTCTTTTCTTTATAGAGACTGTATCACATTTCAATTTAAAATGTTGGAAATAAATTATTTTTTTTAAAAGATCACTCAATCATTATCATTATACAATGAGGAATAAATGAAGAAAAAAATTTGAAGAAAAAAATTCAAGTACATGTAACGCAGTGTATGAATGAACAATAAGAAACAACTTCACCAAGATAGATAGATAGATACATAGATAGATGAAGCAAGTTGTATTTTAGAGTCTCAAGTCTTATTTTGTATTATAGCACCTGTTAACTAAATCCATCAATTTCAGTTTGAACCAATAGCATCTATATTCATCCAACTTATTACATATGAAAACTAAACCAAAGTAGCATAAATTAAAACGTACTGGTTTATTGTACATTATCCATAACATCGTATCACATCAATTCATCCATCTGCAAAAACAAACTTAAAGACCTAATAATGTTTCCTACCTTAAATATTCTCAGCATGTTTTTTTAATGTTTTCTAATTTCATGGTGTTTGTTTTTGTAATCATATCATCATATGTTTTTTATCTTATATGTGTTGTCTAATGTTGTAAAGCGCTTAGAGCTTCTAAAGATTAGGCGCTATACAGAGTCCTCATTATTATTATTATTATTATCTTTCATATCTCACAGTAACAAGATCCCATTTTTCATAATGTGAAATCCTGAATAATCTGTGTTAGCAAACCCTCTGTTCTCTAGTGATTGATAATTTCAACATGACATCATCCATGGCATTCAAACACTCAAACACTGCTATCTGACTCATTTGAGTAGGTGACAGACTCAGTTTTATCTTTTTAGACCTTAGTCTTTGATAGTAAAGAAAATTCTTCTAGTCTGCTATTGCTTTAAAACTAAATATTTAAAACAATAACATGTTAAAATGCATTTGCATGATTTTCCAAGATTCATTTTGATAAATTCTATGATACGAAATTAGACAACTGAAAGGCAAGATGAAGGAACCTGAGTAAACCAAACTAATTTACCTACAAACCTGTTGTAGAGTGTATGTCAAAATTATCATTACGTTTGTTCCACATACATATCTAAGACTGCTAATACTGTGCAAACATTTAAAAGTTACGTAGTTTGAATGGAATTATACATAAATGATCCACTGTACTTTTACTGTCACAACATTGGGTTTTTCATACGTTTTAAAATTAAATTTATAAAATAGAAACCTCAATCTCTGACCTTTCATTTACAAAGAAAGTAGCAAGATATTAAGTCAAATAACATAAATTAATGCACAAAAGACTTTCTTTTTTTCAGCAACCCTGTAATAGTGTTTTTATATTACCGACCCCAGATGACGGGCGGGCTATCCTCGTTACTAAAAATAGAACCCTACTGCGTCATCATTAAGACCCCCCATAGCAAAATCGGACGTTTTTTGTGACACTTGAAGTGAGATTGGGGAATCTCCTAGTGGGGCTACCGCTCCCGTGTTCACAATAAACATTCTTGTATATTTATAAGTCCATTAGATTTTCTTTTAATCATCTATTTCGCTTTACTATATCAAACGATACTGTAGAAGAGAAGCTTGTGAGTTTCAACACTTTACTGTACTGATCAAACATAGAACAGATTGAGAGTTGTACGTTTGCTCCAGCCTTTGATCTCCCAGAAAGTAACTATGTGTGATTAAATTGCGTAGAAAATGAATAATTTTAAAATTTGACTGTGACTGAATAATATACTTACCAGGGATCACCAAGGAACTAACATTCACTCACTGCATTGTCATAATTTAGGAGGGAAGAGGTTACATTAATACAAACACTTAAAAAAAACAAATAAGGTACAACCAGTCTAACTCTTTCTCGCGTACTTGACGAGATTTCAAATTGGACTAGACCATTTCACGTACCGGGTGAAATCAGATCTAGGTTGTGGGTTTTTTTTCTTAGAGCCTTTACTAAGCAGTAATAATTCGTTCAGTTGACTAAACTACTCATCAAATTAAAAGCACTTAAAATTATTGGAGTCATCAAATATTTCATACAACAAAATAATTTTAAACTATATCCCCTTAATTGTTGATGGGTTTTGCCCCCGCAGACACGTGATGTGAACGATTTAATATGTCTGCGCCCATGGTCAACATTTTCTTTGAGACTTGTGATGGATAAGTCACATAAAGTCTATTTGTTTTTATAGTAGCCGCAGAAAGAAGGGAAATTTAAAATGCCAGTCGCAGAAGAGAAGGAAATTTCAAAAGACATTTTCTTTGTTAGTATTCAAGTTGCTCAGTTAAGGGGTATTGGTAATGCACAATTCAGTGAAGATGTAAATGGGATGGTACTGTAGTGATTTACTGTTTCGTTTAATAAACTATCCAGTAAAACTTAGCACTGAGTTTGTGCAAATCACTTTTGAAACAGAAATGTCAGTGGATTTTATTTTAAAACAATGCATATGCGTCGGCATCCTTTCCTGAATAAGATCGGTACCCTCCCGCCCCCAATTATTCCAACAAATCCTCAAGTAATTTGAAGCCCTGAACCTAAGGGTCCATGGTCCTTTATGCCCCTTTTTCAACCAAAATATTTTATTGCCAGTATTTTTTAAAAATGTTGGTATTTTCATGATACAGTATTACCCATTTAACTCAACATCCTCGAGACCAAGGTAATAGTGTCGACTGAAGTGGGTGTTGAGTTAAGTATTGGTCAGTTGGGGGTGGTGAGAAAAATTTTTCTTGTACAAGTGCAGTTTGGAAGAGGTGACCAGGGTGTAGGCTGATAAATCGGCTACTCACCTGTGATGATATTGATTGGCAGGTTAGCGGTAGCCAATCTTGTCTGCATACATCAGTGTACACTTGATACATTTACTGGTATTTCTCGTAGCTGTGGAGATATCATCGGCTGAAGGGTTCTTTTAGTGACATATACATTATATTTCCAGAGCAAATCCTATGTTTGGTGGCCACATGGAATAGAACAACCCCCAGTTCTATGGCCATTTTGAATTTTGCGCTTAATATGGCAGTTACCAAATACAGGTAAGTGTCTAAAGTGTATGCAGGTTTATTCCAGAAAGATTTGCAAGCAGCAGAATTGCACATTTTAATGAACAGGTGATATCAGACTCGCATCATCCATCAGTATCAACACAAATTTGGGGGGTTGATTTATCGGACTAACCCTTGGTGACCTGTCATTGATGAGTAGGATTTGCACTTTTAAAAAAATGAAAACTTTTACTAATTAAAGGCAAACCTGGTCTGAATACACTTGTATAATGATGACTTGCCATTGTGTAGTGGACTCCGTAACGCATTAAGTACAGTACATGTATATAGAAAAATCCATGAATTCGAGTACAGATCACATCTTACAAAATTCATATAATTCACATCTTGTTAGAAAATACAGATGACTTGTGTAAAAAATGCCAGTCCTCGCTTGATCGTATCTCATTGTCAACAAGCACCTGTCACTAAACAATTCAAGATATTTATTCACCAGTAGCACATGGCTGTATAGTTGTCTACATGTGCATTTACTTAAACTGACCTAGAGTTTGGTCACATGGAGACAGCTGTCATCTTGCCAGTAAATCTGAGTACTTTGAAAGATTTTGTATTACAGTATTTCTGAATGATACATACCATGGTATACCATAGTTACATTAGGGACCAACAGTTCAATGTTCTTGGGCAGGAACCTGACACAGTTTTGTTTAATTTCTGTCTGTCAGTAGTTGGAAAATTATTTTCCTCCAATTTGATAAGGCTGTTGACAAAGTCTTCCACCTCTTACCCCTGGACTTGTGCCCTAAAACCATTTGGCATTCAGTCCAAGAAGAGTCTCTCCATTTTGGAAAATATCTCAGGGGAGCAAACCCAGCCAGATCTCTTGCTTCTTTCTCATTTCTCCACAATCAAGGAAATCTCAGATGTACTCAGCAGGACAAAATGGCAGTCTGCAACATTTAAGCAGGTCCATCCCTCCCTCGATGTTGAGACCCCTGGTCTCTACTGCCAGTTATTATGTACATTCCCCAAAGTGGTCTACTTCATCTAAAGTGGGTATTTTAATTCATTAACTCCAGCTGTCACATTAACCTGTCATTATCTGCCTTGTCTTCTGAGTGTCACAGTAATGTGGTGTAGTTTACCTTTGTTTTCCCATTTGCTGTTTTTGAGTGGCAGTATTAGTCTGCCTGTATCCCGCACAACAAGTTAAAGTTGCACAAACCATTTGATGATTTCAAGACATTACTTCATTATGCAGACAGTTAACCAATCAAATTTTAGCTTATGCAGGCAGTTAACCAATCAAATTTTAGCATATGCAGGCAGTTAACCAATCAAATTTTAGCATATGCAGGCAGTTAACCAATCAAATTTTAGCTCACATAGATACAGGAATACTGCCACACAAGAAATTTGACTATGAGGGTGCCAGAAATAGTGTAATTATTTAGAATTGAAAATGATGAAAATTGGCACTGGGAGAAGAAGGTTACATTACAGACTCTGATGAGTGATGGAGAACTTTTCTGATCTTTTGAAAAATTGGAAAATAAATGTTTTGGAAAATAAATTAAGTTAGCATGTGTTTACATAATTCTGAGTTTGTTCAAAGCATTTTGTTACTTTTTAAATGTTCATTAGAGAATTCAAAGGAAGAAAGGTATGTAAAGGGCAAGAAAAATATCTTCCCACAATCATCAAAGATTGCCCTTTCCAGTTCCTGCTTCTAGCAAACTGGAATCATGCAGGGATGCTCTGGCTGCCCTGCTTTCACCACTACCTGCATTGGTTTCTAATTGTGGAAATTGTTTATAGCTTTACCATTTATACCATGCGCCTAAAGGACAGCTAAGATATATATTTTATATCTGTAATCATGATGCATTACCATTCCACATGAGAAAACCTCATAAGGCATCATTCTGCTATGGTCAGCTCAGATATTAGGCATCATGGAGGTACACATGCTCCTTCACTTTTTGTAGAATTTTGAAACCTTCTGTGATGGGCAACTGTGGAGATCGCTCCTTGTCCACTATATTTCCAGGCAGATAGAATACCTTGGAGGACAGGTCATGTGGTCCTCATGGAATCGCCTCTGCATCTGTGGGTAACAAAGTCACTTTTCCAGCTTTGGGGGAGACCTTTGGTGAACTTGTTCCCTACTAAACTGAACAAAAAGCAACCTCTTTTTTGTCTTCCAGTACCAAATCAATGGGCCTGTACATATGATACTTTTAGTTTAAACTGTTATTGTCTGTATGCATACACCTTTCTGCCTTTCAAAATAAGTCAACAAGTGCTTCACCAATTTAGGATCTCTACTGGTTGGATCATCCTGGTAGTCCACCCATTTGTCATGATTACACTACATACTTGACCTGTTGGTAAACAAGCCCAGGAGATTACCACAGAGGAGTGATCTTTTTGTGTTCGCTATTAAAGGCTAACGGGCAGCCCTGTCTAATAATCTAGGAGTTCCACCATTGGATCAGACCCTCTTCTTTCTAATATAATTATTATTCTGAGCTTCAGAGGGCAGTATTCTTTTGACGTCAGAACATAGATATTTTAAGATGCAATGAATTGGACTGCTATATATCCCAATTTATTTCGAATTGCATTCATATAGTAATGTTATATTTGGAACATGTAAAGAGTGGGTATCTAATTTTTGTAACAACACATTCGTGTTTTTAGTCTGGGGAAAAAATATGTTTAATATAGCTTATGAATACATCTTGGCCTGGCGGTCTTGCCATATTCCTATGTCTTATGAAACTCACTCTTCCAGACAGCTCAGAACAAAATGCATATGCAGTTTTGTGTACCATGCAGCACCTTATTATTAAAGATGTCAAAAGTTTAGAAAACGTCAACTGGGTACCCGACAAGCCATATGATCAGTTACCCAGGTAAAGGGCAATATAACTGCTTTGTTGTAAGTTCATACACGCCAACTCCCTGAGAGGTATAAGCGTAATTATTACTAATATGAGTGGCAAAAAAGTGCTATCTGAGCATAAAAAGAGTGATCTATATATTACATACCATAATTACAGAAAACCGTATGAAAAATGTACATTTATTACAATTTATTTCTGCTACTTACCTGGATTTGCAGTTAGTCAAAATTCTTGTCACAAATCAGCTAAATCCATGTGGATTAGTACAAGCATACAGACACAAAGTAAAATGATAAAATATTTATACACAACATTAACTTTGATTAGTCTACGTCACGTGTTTAATAAGTTCAAAGGTCATGAAGTCAAGTCCACAAATTATGAATGCTGTATTATTTTCACTGTAGAACTCAAATTTGTAAAGCTGTGTTGATTTGTCTTTTCCTGATGCAAAAGTTTTCTTCAGTTTAGCAAAATCCCTCTCCTCCAACATTTTTCAGTCATATAACATCCATGAGTCACATCGATAAAGCCCGTTGCACTTGATAATTGTCGCCATGTTTTTTTCCAGTATGGTCTGCAACATAAGTGTGTATAAAGCTATAATTATTGCGTGACACGTGGTTTCAAAATTCAAGAAATCCATCTGTTTTCTTTGAATATGTCATGTACAGTTACTATAAATAGAAAATAAGGAAACTTCGATTTCACAGCCATATAGTCACATGTTGACTATATGAAGATCAGTAGACGGAGGTTTATGAGGGATCACTGTCACATGACACAAGCCTCAAACTGTAGTCGTTGTTTTGTGTCTCGCTAGCTCCTGACATTGCCAGATATAATCTTTTACCTGAACTTGGAAACTTTTTTGTATATATTTTTTTTAACGTGAACTAAATGGGTACCATGAAGCTAATTTTCCAAATGGGTAATTATGAACAGGCAGGCACCAGAGTACGTGGGTAGCCACTGACACCTGTACTTGTTACAGGTAGGTCCACCTGATAATGATACATATTATCAGAAATGCAGTGGTACATGGGTGTTATGGTACACAAAGTTGCAATAAAATGTATTTCATGATGTTAAACCATGTTATTGGTTCTCATCAGTCAGGTACAGTTAAACAAGAAGCAATGTACAAAAAAGTTGGCCAATTTTATGGGATCCATTACTATACCAATGTTCTATACTAGGTTGCAACATACTGAGTTGTTATTTTACTGGGGTACTATTCTGTTATTACAGCAAGCAAGCTGGTCTGAATTGCAATGACAACATAATTAATTCATCCCATCAGCATTTGTTTTGCAGGAGGAGGAGGACCTACCCTTTGAAGAGGACATTTTGCGGAATCCATTCTCGGTCAAATGTTGGCTTCGTTACATTGAGCACAAAAAAGATGCTAGTAGAAATGCACTGAACTTGATTTTTGAAAGAGCTTTGAAGGATTTGCCAGGAAGGTATTCAAAGCAATAATTACTCTGCAGATTTAGAATAGAATATAACCCGTCACCTGAACTAAAGGGTGTGATCTTGTTTTCTTTCAAATCAGGTTTTTACTTTCACAATATCAGCAATGAAGTTCTGGCCAAAGAAACAAACTACATTAAAGTACTGCTAAGTATTTAATTTATTTTCAGTCATTTAGATAATGTTCATTGGTTTATATTCTGTAGTGTAATCAGAGTTGATTATTCCCATTCCTTGGCTCCATGGGATTATATCTGTAGTGTAATCAGTGTTGATTATTCCCATTCCTTGTCTCCATGGGATTATGTATTTTGTGTAATCAGTGTTGATTATTCCCATTCCTTGGCTCCATGGGATTATATCTGTAGTGTAATCAGTGTTGATTATTCCCATTCCTTGGCTCCATGGGATTATATCTGTTATGTTATTGGAGCTGTTTGATATACCCACTCATTCGCTCCATGTGGTTATGTTTGTTGTGTAATTTGAGTTGTAAATTATTCCCAGCCTTTGGCTCAATGTGGTTATAGCTGTAGTGTAATTGGAGCTGTTCATTATTTCCACTCTTTGGTTCCATTTGGTTATATTTGTAGTGTAATTGGAGCTGTTCATTATTTCCACTCTTTGGTTCCATTTGGTTATATTTGTAGTGTAATTGGAGCTGTTCATTATTTCCACACTTTGATTCCATTTGGTTATATCTGTAGTGTAATTGGAGCTGTTCATTATTTCCACTCTTTGGTTCCATTTGGTTATATTTGTAGTGTAATTGGAGCTGTTCATTATTTCCACTCTTTGGTTCCATTTGGTTATATCTGTAGTGTAATTGGAGCTGTTCATTATTTCCACTCTTTGGTTCCATTTGGTTATATCTGTAGTGTAATTGGAGCTGTTCATTATTTCCACTCTTTGGTTCCATGTGGTTATATCTGTAGTGTAATTGGAGCTGTTCATTATTTCCACTCTTTGGTTCCATTTGGTTATATCTGTAGTGTAATTGGAGCTGTTCATTATTTCCACTCTTTGGTTCCATTTGGTTATATCTGTAGTGTAATTGGAGCTGTTCATTATTTCCACTCTTTGGTTCCATTTGGTTATATCTGTAGTGTTATTGAAGCTGTTCATTATTTCCACTCTTTGGTTCCATTTGGTTATATCTGTAGTGTAATTGGAGCTGTTCATTATTTCCACTCTTTGGTTCCATTTGGTTATATTTGTAGTGTAATTGGAGCTGTTTATTATTCCCACTCTTTGGTTCTAATTGGTTATATTTATTAATTAGCTGTTATTTGTTTGCATACTTAAGGATATTATGATGCTAACTCAGTCTTTCCACCCACCTTACCTTAACTTTACCACTTATGAGACTTCTGGATGGAAATTCACCAAATTTGGTACATTAATTGTTCATATTGTAACCAAAGGAGCACAATTTTTCTCTCATTTCCTTTGTGTTTCTAGAAATGACTCAGATGTAAAAAAAAATGTACCAACAGCCTTTTCAGATTTTTAAAAATATTTTTCTAAATGAAGTCAGAGCTAGAAGGCTAATATATGTAACAGGTTTTTGGTGACAATCTAGGGGTAGGAGTTAGGGATATGATCGGAGCAGTCAGGATGGTGAAAAGATGCAAATAAACAAAATGTAACAACACAATATATCCATCTTCTGTTTTCTCGCTTCCACCTTCTGATCACAACATTATGGATACACTATTAAAAATGTAGTGTAACAAATATTTACAGGAAAAGCGGCCTGTTTTATGAGGTTTCCCTGTTATGCATTTAATTCTTGTGATTTCCAAAGCATGTGTTTATTTTATTTTTAAGTTACAAATTGTGGTACAGTTACCTGAAGTTAAGGAGAAAACAAGTAAAGGGAAAGTGCATAACCAATACAGCCTTTGAAGATGCCAACAATGCACATGAGAGGTCACTTGTCTTCATGCATAAGGTATACCCCAATCCCTCTTGGAGAGATGCATTTAAGTAAATTTAAAAAAATGTTTGGTCTGGGGTTTTGGCATTGTATGGCACAACAATGTTAGAAGGTAATATCATCAGCAAGTTGTGCCTTGTGCAAATATTCAGCGTTATAGCCAATAAAGGTGTAATGTTTCATTAATACATATCAGCATTGCAATATGTTCTGTGATAATAAACTGCATTGGTAGCTATATTAGTGCCAGAACATCCTAGTACAAATTGCATTTGTGTTCATACATAGATGCACTATGACTTGAATGTGACGTATACCTCAATTAAACATGAGAAAAGAAACTTTAAGAGTTTTATGTCTCATTATTAAAGTATTAAATATTTTGGTGCTGTACTTTTGTGATCTATCTGCTAGATATCATTTATCATACAGAGACCGCTCTAGTGGCCTAGTGGTTAGAGCGTCCACCTCGGATGCAGCAGGTTGTGGGTTCGATCCCCAGCCGAGTCATACCAAAGACTTACAAAAATGGTACTAACAGCTGCCTCGCTGGGCATTCAGCATTAAGAGGCTAGTGTTAGGACTGGTTGGTGTGGTTTCAGGATAATGTGACTGAAACCAGTCTGCGGCATGATGCCCCAGTGCAAGATGTCACTGTAAACTGCCACACTGCAGACATTGTAGCGATATGACTGAATATGTGTTAAAGCTATGTTAAAAATCCAAATCACATCACATTTCGCACCATTTATCAGACTGGATCCCCTACTGATGAAGAGAAACCACCAGTCACAGTGATGAAACATAGCACCAGTCTGATGTTGAGAATAATTCCACACCCATCCACAGACATGCACAAAGCACTATGTCCATTTGTTCTTGCAGTGCATGAAATGTGGTGGTAATATTATGTTCAGTAGTTGTGGTCATGATTGTTCATGCATTTGTTTTATTTTATGGCATGATCGTTTAGAAGTCAGCAAGAATCGCACAGTGACACATCCTAAAATTGAAACTATTGTAGTATATTTCCCAACACATAAATATCTCTATGCATGCTAGATTTATTCAGGAAATTACTGTGAATCATGAAGTTAAGCGAATTCTATAGTAAGTGTTTTGCTTTTTCAGATGCCCAGAATATGGCTTGATTATTGTCAGTTTTTGATGGACCAGTGTCTGGTGGTTCGAACGCGCAGGACTTTTGATCGTGCACTGAGAGCCTTACCAGTGACACAACACCACAGAATATGGCCCCTTTATCTGAAGTTTCTGAGGTCCTATGATGTGCCTGAAACTACAGTTAGAGTTTATAGGAGACATCTAAAGGTTTGGAAAACAAAGAACTTTTTTTAAATTACAGTTAGAGCGTATAGGAGACATCTAAAGGTTTGGAGGACAAAGTACTTTTTCTTTATTACAGTTAGAGCATATAGGAGACATCTAAAGGTTTGGAGGACAAAGAATTTTTTTATTATAACAGTTTTGATACTCATCTTTTCTTTCTATATCATATTGACAAAGGGCACCAACTTTTGCGCACTAACTCCCCTGGCCACCACTAGGTGTTGCCCAATTTTTAACCACTGCTTCTGTACACAACATAGTACGGAATAAACCTCCAATTAATTCCAAGTGAAATTTAAGCCATCTGCCCAAAATTTTGGAGATACTTGGAATATTATTGATTCAGAAACAGGTGGTATACATTATTTTGTTGAATTTGGTGGATATTTTGTGAAATTTATTACTTTCTCAGATTCTGTCACTTTTGACCACATGGTTTAACACATCACTGTTGATGCATGTTGACTTTCAGGTGTTCACGCATGCTGTCTTTAGTTTGTGCTTTCTGTTTATAACGTTATTTAGCAAATTATTAACAAACTGATGTCATTTTATTGGTTTTATTGATTTAGTGCTAGACATCACCATAAACTGCCACATTGGAGACATCATAGCGATATGACTGAAAATTGTTAAAGCTACGTTAAAAATCCAAATCACATCAGAAGGACAACTCTTCCCACCACTATGACATTGGCAGATTTGAGGGAGACAAATCAGCTATGTTGCAGTCGCAGTTAGATACCAGAGCCTTTCAAGAATATGTGTCAGATAGTCCAGGAGATGTTGATGTAGGCAGCCCAATGGGTGTAAATCCCCCTGCAGGTGTTGGCTTGACCTTCAGGCCTGTAAGACCAGGTGCATAGAGTATTTTTTGGATCCAGTTGAACCTGCATGTTGTACTGTCTTGCCATCAGGAGCATTACCAGCTGTCCAGCCAGCCCAATCGTCCCAACCCAGAGACTCAGTTATAGGTAGATCTGACTGTTTAGCCAAACTTATGGCTTCTTGTAAATATGACTAAGCCAACGGTTACACATGCAAATTGGGATGGGGATGATAGCAGAATATCCAGTCATGCTTCCAATACTAAAACCAAACAGTCCAGATTCCAAATGTTCAACAACTTGGCCAGTCATTCTACCCAGGTACATCGCCCACGAGACCAGCATTTCATATTTTCAGTGCTTACCTGCAGAGTATTAGCGGTAGTTTATTTAGGGACGATGGCATTGCATAATTGTTATGTCCCAAAATGGAAGCAGATTTTGACTGAGATTATTCACACTGTGAGTATGAAGATTCTTCTTAGCATGGGGATGACACAGTTCAGTTTTAAGGCTGCCATCAATGAGTTATACTGGGTGTTGCTGGCTTTGGAATGCCCTCAACCCCCTACCTCCATGAATGGCAGTTTCTTTACTGGTCTTCCCAACTTAAGATTGACATGCAGATCAGACGCATTCCTTGCAGACTTAATGTTCTAGCCAACGTTTTGCCTAGACATGGTCAGGTTATTCATATGAAATGGTCCCGTATCCATTGATTTTTCTTCAGGTTTGGGGGCGTCCAATGATCAACATGTTTGCAACAAGGTGGAACAACAAGCTGCTCACCTTTGTCTCACTGGTCCTAGACTTCGAAGCCTGGGCCATGGATGTGCTGTCAGTTAGTTTGGAGGAGTTAATGGGCCTTTGCTTAACACACACATGTGGTTTTAGTAACCAAAATAATAAAGAAAATACTGGGTCAGAACTGCGAGATAATTCTGATATCTCCTCTCAGAATGGACAGGTCCTGAGTTAGTGATCTACTCAAGCTAACAATATTCCTGCCCAGGAAGATTTTGGCCAAATCTCCAGTTGCCTTCAAAGGCTACCGTTTGATGACATATGACCATCAGGCACCATGTCAGTCATGATAAAGATCTCTTAGACCTACAAGCCAATTTTGATTTGAATAGACCAAAATATCTCACCCTGTTTCCAAAATAGTTGTTGTTGTGTGGTTTAACACCATTTTTCAGCACACGATATATGGCAGCCAGTATTAATGGTGGTGGAAGAACCCGGGAATACCCTGGAAAGAACCACCGACCCACGAGAAGCTACTGGCAAGCTTTCTAACATACCCACATTGGCCGAATCATAGACTAGAACCCACGCAGACAGTGGTGAGATGGCAGTGATCCGTAATGGAGAGGGCTTTAGACCACTCGGCCACTCGGGGGCCCCGTTTCCAAAATAGATTCTATCCTTGGTTCTAGCATGGCTCAGCTCGGAGAAATTTGCCTTCTCAAGATTTTATCTCATGGACTTAGCCTTGCAGAGACAAAATGTGTAACTGGTGAGTGGACTGTGGCCCAGATGAGCATCAGACCTAATTAAACCAACACAGCCTGGATTCACCAGTGAAATTTCACAATAAGATTTCAGTAATCATCGTCACCTGATAGCATTCCCTTCACCTATTGCTTATTCTTCTAATGGTAGTGTGATTGAGGAGTGTATTTAGAGGAGAATACATACCAGATCACATTACTTGAAGAACCACGCAACTATGCTAGTGTCCTCAGTGGTAGTTCCCTCTGTTTACAACTGGCAGCACCTAGTGGTGGCAAAGGGAGGTAATGAACAAGAGCTATTGCCCTTTGTCTATAAGATAAAGACAGAAAAGACATTTCATCTTTTAGTAGGACTGGAATCAAGCAGTAGCAGGTTTATTACTGTCAGTATGATTGGGATAGTATTCACAGAGAAACATAATTTACTGTGAAATTTGCTTTCTCTCATAGAAAGAGTCTTGGAGGAAAAAATGTCATGTCAGTTGTATTATTATCCATAGTGTTTAATTTAATTTTTAAGGTTTTTATATCCCAAAAGTATAGGGTTTCCATACTAAATGGAAATCTGGAAAAAGAATAGGTTTGTTTCTGACCAGGAAAAGTCCTTTCATTTTGCAAATATTGGTCTAAGCTTGGGGAAAAACCAAGGAATGTTTAACCTGTACTTTATTGCAGAAAAAATACATAATTGAGATATTGTTGAACTCATTACGATCTTGTGGAATTTTGAGAGGTTGCAGAATTCATCAGTCACTTAAATTACAGTTGCCTTATGGATTAAAAAGGACAATTGTTGATGGACAATACATAAAAATGGTAGTTAACTTCATTAGCTTCACATTTATTTCGAGATTGATTGTTCTTTCTTGATTGGTTGTATTCCAGATTGATTGACATTTCCAAATTGGTTATATTCAGATTTCAGATAACCCTTAAGTGTATCAAGGTCACCCTGGTTGGGAAAGCACTAGTGTTAATATGTAAATATTGCATTTTATTAAAGTCACTCAGGTAGAGAAAGCACTGGCGTTAATATGTAAATATTTTAGTGTATCGAAGTCACTCAAATAGAGAAAGCACAAACGTTAGTATGTAAATATTGCATTGTATGAAGGTCACCCAGGTAGTGAAAGCACTAACATTACTGTGTAAATATTGTAGTGTATCACAGTCACCCAGGTAGAGAAAGCACTAACGTTAATATGTAAATATTGTAGTGTATCGAAGTCACCCATGTAGAGAAAGCACTAACATTAATATGTAAATATTGTAGTGTATCGAAGTCACCCACGTAGAGAAAGCATAAACATTAGCATGTAAATATTGCATTGTATCAAAGTCACCCAGGTAGAGAAAGTACTAACGTTAATATGTAAATATTGCATTGTATGAAAGTCACCCAGGTAGAGAAAGCACTAACGTTAATATGTGAATATTGTAGTGTATCAAAGTCACCCACGTAGAGAAGGCACTAACGTTAATATGTAAATATTGTAGTGTATCAAAGTCACCCAGGTAGAGAAAGCACTAACGTAAATATGTGAATATTGTAGTGTATCAAAGTCACCCACGTAGAGAAGGCACTAACGTTAATATGTAAATATTGTAGTGTATCGAAGTCCCCCGGGTAGAGAAAGCACTAGCATTAATATGTAAATATAGTAGTGTATCGAAGTCACCCACGTAGAGAAAGCACTAACGTTAATATGTAAATATTGCATTGTATGAAAGTCAGCCAGGTAGAGAAAGCACTAATGTTAATATGTAAATATTGTAGTGTATTGAAGTCACCCAGGTAGAGAAAGCACTAACGTTAATATGTAAATATTGTAGTGTATTGAAGTCACCCAGGTAGAGAAAGCACTAACATTAATATATAAATATTGTAGTGTATCGAAGTCACCCACGTAGAGAAGGCACTAATGATTATATGTAAATATTGCATTGTATGGAAGTCACTCAGGTAGAGAAAGCACTAACGTTAATATGTAAATATTGCATTGTATGAAAGTCACCCAGGTAGAGAAAGCACTAACATTAATATGTAAATATTGTAGTGTATATTGAAGTCACCCATGTAGAGAAAGCACTAACATTAATATGCAAATATTGCATTGTATGAAAGTCACTCAGGTAGAGAAAGCACTAACGTTAATATGTAAATATTGTAGTGTATCTAAGTCACCCATGTAGAGAAAGCACTAACGTTAATATGTAAATATTGCAGTTGCAAAAGGAGAACACAGAGGACTATATTGAATACCTCAAAAGTATTGGAAGGCTGGATGAGGCAGCTAAGAGACTAGCTGACATAATCAATGATGATGGGTTTGTGTCTAAAGAAGGCAAGTCCAAGCATCAGGTAATTTATGGCTTACATTGTGAGTGTTTTATCATGGAGTATACTACCGTTGATGGAAAAATCTTAGTGAAACAATTTTTTATTTAATTTTCCAAATGAACTCATTTTTGCTTAGAATATTATTTACACCAAAACTTTATGTCACTTATGATATTGTTACAATCAGGAACCACTTTATTTTTTAGTTATGGACCACTGTATGATATAATATAGCAAGCTACCACTGTATATGTAATAGTGAGGGACTGCTGTAGGATATGTTATAGTCAGGGACTGCTGTATATGTTATAGTTAGGGACTGCTGTATGATATGTTATAGTCAGGGACCATTTACCATTGCATGATATGTTGCAACGAGTGACCACTGCATGATGTGTTAAAGTGAAGGACAGCTGCATGATATGTTGTAACGAGTGACCACTGCATGATGTGTTAAAGTGAAGGACAGCTGCATGATATGTTGTAACGAGTGACCACTGCATGATGTGTTAAAGTGAAGGACAGCTGCATGATATGTTGTAACAAGTGACCACTGCATGATATGTTGTAACGATTGACCACTGCATGATGTGTTAAAGTGAAGGACAGCTGCATGATATGTTGTAACGAGTGACCACTGCATGATGTGTTAAAGTGAAGGACAGCTGCATGATATGTTGTAACGAGTGACCACTGCATGATGTGTTAAAGTGAAGGACAGCTGCATGATATGTTGTAGTGAGTGACCACTGCATGATGTGTTAAAGTGAAGGACAGCTGCATGATATGTTATAGTCAGGGACCACTGTATATGTAATAGTCAGGGACCATTGCATGATTCATTGTAGCGACAGACCGATACCTGATGTGTTATAGTGAAGGATCACTGCACAATATGTTATAGTGTGGGACTGCTGTATGATATGTTATAGTTTGGGACTGCTGTATGATATGTTATAGTGTGGGACTGATTTATGATATAGCAAGGGACATTTGTATATTTTATAGTGAAGGACCCATGTATGATATGTTATAGTGAGGGACTGCTGTATGATATGTTCTAGTGAGGGACTGCTGTATGATATAGCATAGGGCATCTGTATGATATGTTATAGTGTGGGACTGTTGCATGATATGTTATAGTGAGGGACTGCTTTATGATATAGCATAGGGCATCTGAATGATATGTTATAGTGTGGGACTGCTGTATGATATGTTATAGTGAGGGACTGCTGTATGATATGTTATAGTGTGGGACTGCTGTATGATATGTTATAGTGAGGGACTGCTGTATGATATGTTATAGTGAGGGACTGCTGTATGATATAGCATAGGGCATCTGTATGATATGTTATAGTGTGGGACTGCTGTATGATATGTTATAGTGAGGGACTGCTGTATGATATATTATAGTGTGGGACTGCTGTTTAATATGTTATAGTGAGGGACTGCTGTATGATATGTTATAGTGAGGGAATGCTGTATGATATAGCATAGGGCATCTGTATGATATGTTATAGTGTGGGACTGCTGTATGATATGTTATAGTGAGGGACTGCTGTATGATATAGCATAGGGCATCTGTATGATATGTTATAGTGTGGGACTGCTGTATGATATGTTATAGTGAGGGACTGCTGTATGATATATTATAGTGTGGGACTGCTGTTTGATATGTTATAGTGAGGGACTGCTGTATGATATAGCATAGGGCATCTGTGTGATATTTTGTATTGAAGAACTGTTGTATGATATGCTGTAATGAAGGACCAATGTATAATATAGCAAGGGACCACTGTATAATATTTTATAGTGAAGACCACTGTATGATATTTTATAGTGAAGACCTCTGTATGATATGTTATAGTGAAGACCGATGTATGATATGTTATAGTGAAGACCACTGTATGATATGCTATAGTGAAGGACCAATGTATAATATAGCAAGGGACCACTGTATAATATTTTATAGTGAAGACCACTGCATGATATCTTATAGTGAAGACCAATGTATGATATGTTATAGTGAAGACTGATGTATGATATGTTATAGTGAAGACCGATGTATGATATGTTATTGTGAAGACTGATGTATATGTTATAGTGAAGACCGATGTATGATATGTTATAGTGAAAGACCAGTGTATGATATTTTATAGTGAAGACCACTGTATGATATGTTATAGTGAAGACCGATGTATGATATTTTATAGTGAAGACCACTGTATGATATGTTATAGTGAAGACCGATGTATGATATGTTATAATGAAGACCGATGTATGATATGTTATAGTAAAGACCAATGTTTGATATGTTATAGTGAAAGACCGATGTATGATATTTTATAGTGAAGACTGCTGTATGATATGTTATAGTGAAGACCAATGTATGATATGTTATAGTAAAGACCGATGTATGATATTTTACAGTGAAAGACCGATGTATGATATGTTATAGTGAAGACCACTGTATGATATTTTATAGTGAAGACCACTGTATGGTATTTTATAGTGAAGACCGCTGTATGATATGTTATAGTGAAGACCGCTGTATGATATGTTATAGTGTAGACCACTGTACGATATGATATAATCTGTATGACATGTTAAGATTCTGTGCTTGTAAAATTTTCATAGTTATTGTTGCAGCAATGTATGATAGGTACTTTTTAAATTCTTGCTCAAAATCAGTCTGGGACAGACATTTAAGGGACCAATAAACTGTATCATATATGGACATGCATATCTCTAAGCCGATCAAAAAGATCATAACAGAATTGAAACACTTTTTGATTGGCTGACACAAAGTCTAGCTCAAATTCAAGCTCAGAAGTATTGCAATTTTATGTCTAGGTAGTCTTTATATGAAGATGTTTGCTAAGGCAAGTTTCATTGTATGATATTTATCAGATAACACTCTGTAGCGCCTCTTTCAGCTTTGGAATGA
Organism: Sinohyriopsis cumingii; assembly: GCA_028554795.2. Classification (NCBI taxonomy): domain Eukaryota; kingdom Metazoa; phylum Mollusca; class Bivalvia; order Unionida; family Unionidae; genus Sinohyriopsis; species Sinohyriopsis cumingii. The sequence continues at coordinate 11,796,814 of CM068840.1, forward strand.
ATTGTGTGACCTTGTTGCCAAGAATCCAGACAAAGTAAAGTCTTTGAACATTGAGCCCATCATTCGCCAGGGCCTGAAGCGCTACACAGACCAAATTGGTGTGCTGTGGAACTCGCTGGCTGACTACTACATCAGGGGTGGCCATTTTGAACGGGTAAATATCAAATTATTTGTTCTATGATCAGTCTGGATTGAACTTTACAGTATCCAAACTTGAAAGGTTTGGTTGGTCAGTCCAGCTTTGACTTTATCATATCTATACTTTAAAGAGTCTGATGGATTTTGAATACATATTGTAGCACTGTGTGCTGCCAGGAAGGGATTATGATTTTCTGTAGCTTAGCTAAAATTTAGTAACCCAAAGAAGGAGCTTGAATCTTGTAATTTGTACCTTTTCTTTGTTATAAGTCATCAATAATTATACTCATTTCTGATGCAACGATAAAGTTTTGTTTTTATATATATTTTAGAACAGTTAATACCATGAGGGTAGCTCACAGGGCTACCAGGACTGAGTGTAAGCCAGATTTGGTATTCTGGTAGCCCAAATTCTAGGGCACAGTATTTGTTGAACGCTGCATACATATCAGACAAACCTAACTGACTGATTGATGAACAGACTTTAAATAGTGTTAATTCATTTGCGCTCAAAGAATATAATTTCAAAGTGATATTAAGATAAATTGGACCCGCGTTAAGTAGACTGGAGGATAATATATCTACCAAATAATTGGGAAAGAATTGCAACTGGAGTAAAATTAGCAAAATAGAATATGGAGAAATGGACCAATAAAAATGCATAAACATTTATTCAGACTGAGTTAAAAAAAAAATTGCAACACATCCATGGATAGTGTTAAAGTTTTACTGCTGAATTTCTTTATTTTTATATTTATTGTTTTTAATTCTATGTTTATCTTTATGTTCATGTGGATGCCAGTAGCTTCTCGTGGGTCAGTGGTTCTTTCCGGGGTTTTCCCGGGTTCTTCCTCCACCATTAATACTGGCCGCCATGTATAGTCTATCATGTGCTGAAAAATGGCGTTAAACCCCACAACAACAACAACATGTTCATGTGGATAGCAGCTGTTATGGTGCTGCACATATTTACATCTGTTTCTTCAATTTTCATTAAAGGCAAGAGATATCTATGAAGAAGCCACACAGACTGTCATCACGGTGCGTGATTTTACCCAGGTTTTTGATGCTTATGCTCAGTTTGAGAAAAACTTAATCAGCGCAAAGATGGAGACAATGGAGGAAGTGGGCCCTTCAGAGGAAGGTGAGTTCATGCCGCAACCTCGGAATAACTTTCCATTTGCATTTGGAGTTTGACACATTTGATTTCGACATTAGATTGGCATCTGGCATTACCCATTTGAGTTACTTCACCTTAACATAAAGAATGGGCACAAGACTGGCATCTACTGCAGCTTCAAGTCATAAAATAATAACGGAAAAGGACACTTCATAAACAGCATGGGTGTAGATTAAGTGTAGTTAAAAAGTGTTGAATTAATTGAAAATTTTTGGCTAAGTTTGGATTTTTGGCATTAAGACAAAACTATCGTTGTGCAGTTTCACACCTAAGCTGAGGAATTCAGAATTAGAATTCTGTTTTTCACATCAAAATTCTGAGTTAGACCAGTTAGCACTGATATCAAAAAGAATGTTTAAATAAATTTACAAAGCAAATTATATTGTACTTAGATATAAATTTAGGTAAATATAAATTAGTCAGATATGAATTTAGTTAAATATAAATTCAGTCAGATATAAATTTAGTTAAATATAAATTTAGTCATATATAAATTTCTCGTCCAAATGTCATTTAACATCCCTTTTAGATATTGTTGTAAATTCTCTTTCAGATGACCTTCAGCTTGAGCTTCATTTGTCCCGACTAGAAAGCCTTATGGATAAAAGACCATTACTGTTAAACAGGTCAGCAGACATGTTAATCAAACAAATACATTATTTCCTTAGTATAATAAATGATTTAGTGTGATACAGACTGTGTTATAATGAGGAATCAGTGCACTCTGGGGTCCAGTGTCATTTAAATCTCGAAATTTAAGTGAGCACAAAACTTTCACAGTGCCATTAATTCATTTTATTTTTATGTGTATCATTTGTCATGATTATGCAATGAAGGCCGATATTCATTACTAATGCATCATTTTTCATTGAGACTCAAAATTTGTGCTTATAGCACCCACATAATTTACAAATCCACATAAAAGGTACAAGAGAATGACCATATAAACATGCAAATTTCTTTGGCTTTTCAGTGTTCTGCTAAGACAAAATCCACACAATGTGCATGAATGGCATAAGAGAGCGAAACTCTTTGAAGGAAAACCGAGAGAAGTGAGTATTCGAAGAGGAAATAGTATCTTTAGCAAATGGTAAATATGGTCACTATTGTCATGCAGATAGTCAGTATAATTGTCATGCAAATAGTCAATATGATTGCCATGAAAATGGTCAATATCATTGTCGTGAAAATGGTCAATATCATTGCCATGAAAATGGTCAATATCATTGTCGTGAAAATGGTCAATATCATTGTCATGAAAATGGTCAATATCATTGTCGTGAAAATGGTCAATATCATTGTCGTGAAAATGGTCAATATCATTGTCCTGAAAATGGTCAATATCATTGTCGTGAAAATGGTCAATATCATTGTCCTGAAAATGGTCAATATCATTGTCGTGAAAATGGTCAATATCATTGTCCTGAAAATGGTCAATATCATTGTCCTGAAAATGGTCAATATCATTGTCGTGAAAATAGTCAATATCATTGTCATGAAAATGGTCAATATAATTGTCGTGAAAATGGTCAATATAATTGTCATGAAAATGATCAAGATGGCCAAGTCATACCAAAGACTTACAAAAATGGTACTAACAGCTGCTTCACTTGGCTCTCAGCATTAAGAGGTTAGTTTAGGACTGGTCAGCCTGGTGTCAGGATAATGTGACTGGATGGGACATCATGCTACATGTTTTCGGCATGATGCCTCACTGCTAGACATCACTATAAATTGCCACACTGCAGACATCATAGCGATATGACAAAAAATTTGTTAAAGCTATGTTAAAAATCCAAGTCACACACACACGGTCCCAAAATACAAAAGTCATTCATTGCATCTTTTGGTTAGTTTTCTCACATCAGGGAAGAATCTATAGCTGTTATTCTGTCAATCCTTCATCCTGTCTTCATGATAAAATGATAAGAATATTGTTGTTTAACTTGATCATATGATTTGCGAAGTTTTGCCGTCTTAACTGGCTGCCCAGTAATCTGTAGTACTTCACTGGCTGCTGAGTGGTCTTTCAACAGTCAATCCTGTATTACATGTGATAGATCATTCCTGTAATTTCCTTGGTATTGTTGCTTTATTCATTAATTCCTTTTTATGATAAGTTCAAAGTGATGCTTGACTGACATTATTTGTCCATGCCATTGCTCTAATGTCTCTACTTACACATGTCAGCACAATGGGCAGTATTGACTGACTTGACTTGTCCATGCTATTGTTCATGCCATTGTTTGCTATCTCTATTTAGACATGTCAAAACAGCGGGCAGTATTGGCTGGTTTGACCTGGGCAGTACTGACATATTTGACTTGTTTATGTCATTGTTTTGATGTCTCTACTTACACATGTGAACACAATAGGAAGTATTGACAGATTTAACTTGTTTATGCCATTATTCTGATGTCTCTATTTACACATGTTGGCACAATAGGAATTATTGACTGACTTGACCTTGTATGCCATTGGTTTGCTGTCACTATTTCAGACCTGTTTACCCCTATGGATTCTCTGTATTTTGTATGGATGAAGTCAGAAAAATACTCACTATGGACTGTTTAGGCAAGACTACAGAAACTGACAAATTGGCAATAGATTACGCCTTAATGTTTCATTTCACTTCTAAATGTTCTTTTCATTGAAAAGATTATTTGATCACTGTCAGAGAAGTGCTTATTCAATGATTTATGTGCAAACTGTAAACCATCCAGTCATGAAAGGGAGCAGTTGGCAGTTGTTGTATAAAATAGAAAAAGAAACTTTTGCAATCACATCCATCATTTGCTTCTCACACAACACCTCTAACAAAACAGATCTTCACTGTTTACCTGTGTATGTCTATGTTCAATGCACATGTGATACTGATCCTGATGGGCCACAGTACCTTGTTGTTACTGGTCTAGATGGCCACTGTACCTTGTTGTTACTGGTCTAGATGGCTACTGGACCAGATGGGCCACTGTACCTTGTTGTTACTGGACCGGATGCCCACTGTACCTTGTTTTTACTGGTCCAGATGAGCCACTGTACCTTGTTGTTAGGTCCAGATGAGCCACTATACCTTGTTGTTACTGGTCCAGATGGCCACTGTACCTTGTTGTTACTGGTCCAGATGGCCACTGTACCTTGTTGTTATTTGACTAGATGGCCACTCTACCTTGTTGTTACTAGTCCAGATGGCTACTGTACCTTGTTGTTACTGGACCGGATGGGCCACTGTACCTTGTTACTTGACCAGATGGACCACTGTACCTTGTTGTTACTGGTCCAGATGGCCACCGTACCTTGTTGTTACTAGTCCAGATGGCCACTGTACCTTGCTGTTACTGGATCAGATGGCCACTGTACGTTGTTGTTACTGGACCAGATGACCACTCTACCTTGTTGTTACTGGTCCAGATGGCCACTCTACCTTGTTGTTACTCGACTAGATGGGCCACTCTACCTTGTTGTTACTGGTCCAGATGGCCACTCTACCTTGTTGTTACTGGTCCAGATGGCCACCCTACATTTGCTGTTCCTTGACCAGATGGGCCACTGTACCTTGTTGTTACTGGTCCAGATGGCCACCATACCTCATTGTTACTAGTCCAGATGGCCACTGTACCTTGTTGTTACTGGATCAGATGGCCACTGTACATTGTTGTTACTGGTCCAGATGGCCACTCTACCTTGTTGTTACTGGTCCAGATGGCCACCCTACATTGCTGTTCCTTGACCAGATGGGCCACTGTACCTTGTTGTTACTGGTCCAGATGGCCACCATACCTCATTGTTACTAGTCCAGATGGCCATTGTACCTTGTTGTTACTGGACCAGATGGCCACTGTACATTGTTGTTACTGGTCCAGATGGCCACTGTACCTTGTTGTTACTCGACCAGATGGGCCACTGTACCTTGTTGTTACTGGTCCAGATGGCCACTACCTTGTTACTGGTCGAGATTGGCCACTGTACCTTGTTGTTACTGGACCAGATGTACCACTGTACCTTGTTTTTACTGGACCAGATGAGCCACTGTACCTTGTTGTCACTGGACCACTGTACCTTGTTGTTACTGGTCCAGATGGCCACTGTACCTTGTTACTGGACCAGATGGACCACTGTACCTTGTTTTTACTGGACCAGATGAGCCACTGTACCTTGTTGTAACTGGACCAGATGGACCACTGTACCTTTTTGTTACTGGTCTAGATGGCCACTGTACCTTGTTAATGGACCACTGTACCTTGTTTTTACTGGAACAGATGGACCACTGTACCTTGTTTTTACTGGAACAGATGGCCACTGTACCTTGTTGTTACTGGACCAGATGGACCACTGTACCTTGTTGTTACTGGTCGAGATGGACCACTGTACCTTGTTTTTACTGGACCGGATGAGCCACTGTATCTTGTTTTTACTTGACCAGTTGGTTCACTGTACCTTGTTGTTACTGGTCCAGATGGGCCACTGTACTTTGTTGTTACTGGACCAGATGGACCACTGTACCTTATTGTTACTAGTCCAGATGGACCACTCTACCTTGTTGTTACTGGACCAGATGGCCACTGTATCTTGTTGTTACTGAACCAGATGGCCACTGTACCTTGTTGTTACTGGTCCAGATGGCCACTCTACCTTGTTATTACTGGACCACATGGACTACTGTACCTTGTTGTTACTGGTCCAGTCACAGCAAGGTACAGAGGGAAGTAACAACATGGTACAGAAGGACAGTAACAACATGGTACAGAGGGATGGTAACAACAAAGTACAGCGGGACAGTAATAAGATGGTACAGAGGGACAGTAACAACATGGTACAGAAGGACAGTAAGAACATGGTACAGAGGGATGGTAACAACAAAGTACAGAGGGACAGTAATAACATGGTACAGAGGGACAGTAACAACATGGTACAGAAGGACAGTAAGAATATGGTACAGAGGGACAGTAACAGCATGGTACAGAGGTACAGTAACAACATGGTACAGAGGGACAGTAACAACAAGGTACAGAGGGATAGTAACAGCATGGTATAGAGGGACAGTAACATGGTACAGAGGGAGAGTAACAGTATGGTACAGAGGGACAGTAACAACATGGTACAGTGGGACAGTAACAACATGGAACAGAGGGACAGTAACATCATGGTACAGTGGGACAGTAACATGGAACAGTGGGACATTAACAACATGGAACAGAGGGACAGTAACAACATGGTACAGTGGGACAGTAACAACATGGTACAGTGGGACAGTAACAACATGGTACAGTGGGACAGTAACAACATGGTACAGTGGGACAGTAACAACATGGAACAGAGGTCTATCTGGACCAGTAGAAGATATGCCATAAACACAGACATACATACTCCATTATGGACTACAACGATATTTCCTGACATAGCCTGTATATGACTTTGGCACAAGTTGCCTAACAGCTGCAGATATGCCACTTTTGACTTCCAGGACTAGATAATGGTGATCTATAGTAGGCCAAAGTGCCACAAGCAGAGCATTCCATCAGGGCTTAGACTACCAGTACTAACATACTCTGGTAGCCACCTGAACCAGCCCTGGGCATCCCATCACGATGTCCAAAGCCTGATAATGCCTATGGTGATCATTCCCTTGGGACTGAGTATGGGGATCTCTCTTGGGACTGAGTATGGTGATCTCTCTTTCCACTAAGTTCCCAGACCCAAAATAACAGTGTCCAACACCCTTTTATGCCAGGTGCAGCCTCACCTCTGTCACGGATGCCCAACAACCAGCCTAGGATTCAGTGAACGACTATAGTACAAGTCACATAGCTCAAGTACATGGTCTAAGTCAATTTTTTCTGCTACAGGTGTCATTTTGGAGAATTTTATTACACATATCTTTATATGGCATTTATTCACTTTATTTCGGTCCTTATCCATCAAAATTCCATTGTAAATTATTGTATAAATTCCTTACAAAATACTCAACAGCAAATTCAGTGATATCATACTTCGACAATTTTTAAGTACAGTCAAGCAAGCTGGGTGATCTCATTTAAACCAGTTTTGTCCTGCCCTGTAATGTAAGAGGGAATGCGCCTGTGGCTGGGAAAATGTTGTACTACAAACGTAAAAGAGATGCAACATTGTCATCATTTATAAATAAAGCCTGAGAAAGCGCCAGAAGGTAAAAAAATCGGCACACAATTCCAATAAATTTTATTGCAGTGATGTAATTTCGTATATATCTTCAGTATGTTATGTCACGTCTTTTATTTCAATTTGTACATAATGCCTATTTTTTCCATGTAAATATGTGCTTTCATACATGTAAAAGACTTGAAACTCGGCTGTCAACTCAGATTCATTTTAGTGAAATTTTACATCATGCTAAATTATTGCGAAGAAATATTGTATGTACATGCTAAGAATAAAACTTTTGTACGTTAATCCTCTATCCTTCATAGTTCAACATCCATACAGTAGATGAAGATGTGTGCAACTTCATGTTCACACGATTATACCTTGCTCCCCCTGCACTAGTAATAGTTCAGTCCAATATCGACATTTGTGACCCAGTGTAATGCCGAACTGTCATTGTAAAAGTCCATAGTGAGCAATAATTTTCATCTGGAAATTTCGTTATGACAATGTGTAGATCACTCAAAGATCACAATTGAATAAACTTTGTTGTGACTATATTACAAATTTTTTTTAAAAATAAAATTATTTTTAAAACTTATTTCAAAAAATGCACTTACATGAGCTGTATGACTAATACTATAGAGATAACAATATCCCAGCATGGATGGACCTCCAGCTTCACTCGCCATTCCTGAAACCCTGCTTCACCATCTTTTTTATTGCTACGTTCAATGGAGGTGAACCCTTCAGTCCTGTACTATGGAATTTGAGTGACCCAGCCCCAATGACGAGTGGTGAACCCTTCAGTCCTGTACTATAGAATGGGAGTGACTCAGCCCCAATGACCAGTGATGAACCCTTCAGTCCTGTACTGTGGAATGGTAGTAACCCAGCTGTAATGATCAGTGGCTGACTCACCAGCCCTAATGAACACTAGCTCTCACTCAAAATGCAGAATACCAGGTCTTTTCAGATCAAAGCTGTCTTACCAGCCCCTTCAGGCAACAGAGTTCCGCAAGAATTTAACAAGATCTGTCCCTTAATATTGTTATTTAGTGATCACTGCATTTTGTATGACCCAGTGCAAAGGTAATATAGTGCTTTGTTCAGTATCTAAATGTTCCTAATGCTGAAACTTGTGAGTATATGTAGTTAGCTAGCCTGTATCTGTTTATTTATTTGTATTCTTAAGTTACCACCAGCTCAGCTGCCACTACACAACTGTACCAATGCTGTATTCTTAAGTTACCACCAGCTCAGCTGCCACTACACAACTGTACCAATGCTGTATTCTTAAGTTACCACTAGCTCAGCTGCCGCTACACAACTGCACCAATGCTGTGATGAATATGTACTATAAGTTATTATAAATATAAGTTATTAGAACTTTTTTTAAAATGTAAAATAAGTGAATTTATCATATAGATGTAGTCAGTTGACTGTGCAGATGTTTCCTTTTATTTCTCATAATTTTAATTAGTGAGTTATCGGAAATTATTATCTTGTGATTTATCAGTCACATGACAGCTGTCAGAACTGTATAATGCTCAGCTGTGAACTAAAAACATGGAATGTGTTTATTTACACAATGTCTGCATCAAAAATGCTCAGCTATGAACTAAAACCATGGAATGTGTTTGTTTACACAATGTCTGCATCAATACAAAGTTCTGATATGTTGACATCCTATTTTGCTTATACTTTTACTGATTTGTGTAACATATTCAGATGTTGTATGGGGAAACAATCTAGAGAGCATTGTTATCTCACTTACAAATCCTAAGAAAGACATGGGTTTTCCTTTTACGACCATATTGTTGTTCATGCCAGGCATTAATGTCAACATTGTAACTCTGTTTCTCTCACTCTTTTCTATGTATAGGTATGAAACTTTGTGGGTTTATTCATCATCCAGTGTGCTGTTCGTTACAGGCAAAATGAGGTCACAGTGGCCTGCTTTTGATACTAAAGTGTCTTTTGTTGGTTATTTGGAATATGCCTTAGAAGAGCATGCAAAACACAGCATTCAGTGGAGTTTTGTTTTATTTTGTCGACTTTGAAACAGAGATGAATGAATTAATGTTCTGTACATTGGTGTATTTTGATGGGTATCAGTTTTCATGTTTTGTGATAAACCACATATGGGAAGGTAGTACATACATTTTGGATGAGTAAAGGAGTTCTCTTGTTTCAACATTTGGATCATTGCCCATTGGGTTATAAATCTGTGGTTTGTAGTGACCATAAAATACACAAAAACTGGTACAGCACAAAAGATAAACAAACTCACTCATGACCTAAGTAAATTTAGACATAAATTCCTGAATATTTTTACCGTACTTACATGTATTAGAAAAGTTGATATAAAATGACCAAAGATTGTTATGCAGAGTTTTATGGATAATAACAAATGTATTATCCAGTATAAAGTTGGTATAGTATGGCCTAAGCTTGTTATGCATTGCATTATGGATTAACACAAATATAACTTTGCTATTTCTATCTTATAGATAATTAACACTTACACGGAGGCTGTTCAGACGGTAGACCCAAAGTTAGCATCAGGAAAACCACACACTCTTTGGGTGGAGTTTGCCAAATTCTACGAGAAGGCAGATCAGGTTGAAGATGTAAGTAGTTTTCCTTGCATTAAAATATACTGTGAGTAGTTTCACTTGGATAAAAGTATAATGGAATAGTTTTATTTGGATAAAAGTATACTGTGAGTAGTTTCACTTGGATAAAAGTATAATGGAATAGTTTTATTTGGATAAAAGTATACTGTGAGTAGTTTCACTTGGATAAAAGTATAATGGAATAGTTTTATTTGGATAAAAGTATACTGTGAGTAGTTTCACTTGGATAAAAGTATAATGGAATAGTTTTATTTGGATAAAAGTATACTGTGAGTAGTTTCACTTGGATAAAAGTATAATGGAATAGTTTTATTTGGATAAAAGTATACTGTGAGTAGTTTCACTTGGATGAAAGTATACTGTGAGTAGTTTCACTTGGATAAAAGTATAATGGAATAGTTTTATTTGGATAAAAGTATATTGTGAGTAGTTTCACTTGGATAAAAGTATAATGGAATAGTTTTATTTGGATAAAAGTATACTGTGAGTAGTTTCACTTGGATAAAAGTATAATGGAATAGTTTTATTTGGATAAAAGTATATGTGAGTAGTTTCACTTGGATAAAAGTATAATGGAATAGTTTTATTTGGATAAAAGTATACTGTGAGTAGTTTCACTTGGATAAAAGTATAATGGAATAGTTTTATTTGGATAAAAGTATACTGTGAGTAGTTTCACGTGGATAAAAGCATACTGTGAGTAGTTTCCCTTCGATAAAAGTATACTGTCAGTAGTTTACTTGGATAAAAGTATACTGTGAGTAGTTTTACTTAGCTAAAAGTATACTGTGAGTAGTTTCACTTGGATAAAAGTATAATGTCAGTAGTTTTACTTGGATAAAAGTATAATGTGAGTAGTTTCACGTGGATAAAAGCATACTGTGCGTAGTTTCCCTTCGATAAAAGTATACTGTCAGTAGTTTACTTGGATAAAAGTATAATGTGAGTAGTTTTACTTTAATAAAAGTATAATGTGAGTAGTTTCACTTTAAAAAAAGTATAATGTGAGTAGTTTTACTTTAATAAAAGTATAATGTGAGTAGTTTTACTTGGATAAAAGTATAATGTGAGTAGTTTCACTTTAATAAAAGTATAATGTGAGTAGTTTTACTTGGATAAAAGTATACTGTGAGTAGTTTTACTTGGATAAAAGTATAATGTGAGTAGTTTTACTTTAATAAAAGTATACTGTGAGTAGTTTCACTTGGATAAAAGTATAATGTGAGTAGTTTTACTTTAATAAAAGTATAATGTGAGTAGTTTTACTTGGATAAAAGTATAATGTGAGTAGTTTCACTTTAATAAAAGTATAATGTGAGTAGTTTTACTTGGATAAAAGTATACTGTGAGTAGTTTTACTTGGATAAAAGTATAATGTGAGTACTTTTACTTTAATAAAAGTATACTGTGAGTAGTTTCACTTGGATAAAGGTATAATGTGAGTAGTTTTACTTTAATAAAAGTATACTGTGAGTAGTTTTACTTTAATAAAAGTATACTGTGAGTAGTTTTACTTTAATAAAAGTATACTGTGAGTAGTTTTACTTGGATAAAAGTATAATGTGAGTAGTTTTACTTTAATAAAAGTATACTGTGAGTAGTTTTACTTTAATAAAAGTATACTGTGAGTAGTTTTACTTTAATAAAAGTATAATGTGAGTAGTTTTACTTGGATAAAAGTATAATGTGAGTAGTTTTACTTTAATAAAAGTATACTGTGAGTAGTTTTACTTTAATAAAAGTATACTGTGAGTAGTTTTACTTTAATAAAAGTATACTGTGAGTAGTTTTACTTTAATAAAACTATACTGTGAGTAGTTTTACTTTAATAAAAGTATAATGTGAGTAGTTTTACTTTAATAAAAGTATAATGTGAGTAGTTTTACTTGGATAAAAGTATAATGTGAGTAGTTTTACTTTAATAAAAGTATACTGTGAGTAGTTTTACTTTAATAAAAGCATACTGTGAGTAGTTTTACTTTGATAAAAGTATACTGTGAGTAGTTTTACTTTAATAAAAGTATACTGTGAGTAGTTTTACTTGGATAAAAGTATAATGTGAGTAGTTTTACTTTAATAAAAGTATACTGTGAGTAGTTTCACTTGGATAAAAGTATAATGTGAGTAGTTTTACTTTAATAAAAGTATAATGTGAGTAGTTTTACTTTAATAAAAGTATACTGTGAGTAGTTTTACTTTAATAAAAGTATAATGTGAGTAGTTTTACTTTAATAAAAGTATACTGTGAGTAGTTTTACTTTAATAAAAGTATACTGTGAGTAGTTTTACTTTAATAAAAGTATAATGTGAGTAGTTTTGCTTTAATAAAAGTATACTTTGAGTAGTTTTACTTTAATAAAAGTATACTGTGAGTAGTTTTACTTGGATAAAAGTATAATGTGAGTAGTTTTACTTTAATAAAAGTATACTGTGAATAGTTTCACTTGGATAAAAGTATACTGTGAGTAGTTTCACTTGGATAAAAGTATAATGTGAGTAGTTTTACTTTAATAAAAGTATAATGTGAGTAGTTTTACTTTAATAAAAGTATACTGTGAGTAGTTTTACTTTAATAAAAGTATACTGTGAGTTGTTTTACTTTAATAAAAGTATAATGTGAGTAGTTTTACTTTAATAAAAGTATACTGTGAGTAGTTTTACTTTAATAAAAGTATACTTTGAGTAGTTTTACTTGGATAAAAGTATAATGTGAGTAGTTTTACTTTAATAAAAGTATACTGTGAGTAGTTTCACTTGGATAAAAGTATAATGTGAGTAGTTTTACTTTAATAAAAGTATAATGTGAGTAGTTTTGCTTTAATAAAAGTATACTGTGAGTAGTTTTACTTTAATAAAAGTATAATGTGAGTAGTTTTACTTTAATAAAAGTATACTGTGAGTAGTTTTACTTTAATAAAAGTATACTGTGAGTAGTTTCACTTGGATAAAAGTATACTGTGAGTAGTTTTACTTTAATAAAAGTATAATGTGAGTAGTTTCACTTGGATAAAAGTATAATGTGAGTAGTTTTACGTTAATAAAAGTATAATATGAGTAGTTTCACTTGGATAAAAGTATAATGTGAGTAGTTTCACTTGGATAAAAGTATACTGTGAGTAGTTTTACTTTAATAAAAGTATAATGTGAGTAGTTTTACTTTATTAAAAGTATACTGTGAGTAGTTTTACTTTAATAAAAGTATAATGTGAGTAGTTTCACTTGGATAAAAGTATAATGTGAGTAGTTTTACTTTAATAAAAGTATAATGTGAGTAGTTTTACTTTAATAAAAGTATACTGTGAGTAGTTTTACTTTAATAAAAGTATACTGTGAGTAGTTTTACTTTAATAAAAGTATAATGTGAGTAGTTTTACTTGGATAAAAGTATAATGTGAGTAGTTTCACTTGGATAAAAGTATAATGTGAGTAGTTTCACTTGGATAAAAGTATAATGTGAGTAGTTTTACTTTAATAAAAGTATACTGTGAGTAGTTTTACTTTAATAAAAGTATACTGTGAGTAGTTTTACTTGGATAAAAGTATACTGTGAGTAGTTTTACTTTAATAAAAGTATAATGTGAGTAGTTTTACTTGGATAAAAGTATAATGTGAGTAGTTTTACTTTAATAAAAGTATACTGTGAGTAGTTTTACTTTAATAAAAGTATACTGTGAGTAGTTTTACTTTAATAAAAGTATAATGTGAGTAGTTTTACTTTAATAAAAGTATAATGTGAGTAGTTTTACTTTAATAAAAGTATACTGTGAGTAGTTTTACTTTAATAAAAGTATACTGTGAGTAGTTTTACTTTAATAAAAGTATAATGTGAGTAGTTTCACTTGGATAAAAGTATAATATGAGTAGTTTTACTTCAATAAAAGTATAATGTGAGTAGTTTCACTTGGATAAAAGTATAATGTGAGTAGTTTCACTTGGATAAAAGTATAATGTGAGTAGTTTTACTTTAATAAAAGTATACTGTGAGTAGTTTTACTTTAATAAAAGTATACTGTGAGTAGTTTTACTTTAATAAAAGTATAATGTGAGTAGTTTTACTTTAATAAAAGTATAATGTGAGTAGTTTTACTTTAATAAAAGTATACTGTGAGTAGTTTTACTTTAATAAAAGTATACTGTGAGTAGTTTTACTTTAATAAAAGTATAATGTGAGTAGTTTCACTTGGATAAAAGTATAATGTGAGTAGTTTTACTTTAATAAAAGTATAATGTGAGTAGTTTCACTTGGATAAAAGTATAATGTGAGTAGTTTTACTTTAATAAAAGTATAATGTGAGTAGTTTTACTTTAATAAAAGTATAATGTGAGTAGTTTCACTTGGATAAAAGTATAATGTGAGTAGTTTTACTTTAATAAAAGTATACTGTGAGTAGTTTTACTTTAATAAAAGTATACTGTGAGTAGTTTTACTTTAATAAAAGTATAATGTGAGTAGTTTTACTTTAATAAAAGTATACTGTGAGTAGTTTTACTTTAATAAAAGTATACTGTGAGTAGTTTTACTTTAATAAAAGTATACTGTGAGTAGTTTTAGTTGGATAAAAGTATAATGTGAGTAGTTTTACTTTAATAAAAGTATACTGTGAGTAGTTTCACTTTAATAAAAGTATACTGTGAGTAGTTTCACTTGGATAAAAGTATAATGTGAGTAGTTTTACTTTAATAAAAGTATAATGTGAGTAGTTTTACTTTAATAAAAGTATAATGTGAGTAGTTTCACTTGGATAAAAGTATAATGTGAGTAGTTTTACTTTAATAAAAGTATACTGTGAGTAGTTTCACTTGGATAAAAGTATAATGTGAGTAGTTTTACTTTAATAAAAGTATAATGTGAGTAGTTTTACTTTGATGAAAGTATAATGTGAGTAGTTTCACTTTGATACAAGTATAATGCAAGTAGTTTCACTTGGATAGAAATGTAATGCAAATAGCTTTACCTGGATAAAAGTATACTGTGAGTAGTTTTACTTAGATAAAAGTATACTGTGAGTAGTTTTACTTAGATAAAAGTATACTGTGAGTAGTTTTACTTGGATAAAAGTATACTGTGAGTAGTTTCACTTGGATAAAAGTATAATGCAAGTAGTTTTACTTGGATAAAAGTATAATGTGCTACTTTATTCTGTTGAGAGTTGATGTTTGTTCCACACATTTTGTAACACTTTTTTCCCCAAAAGACTGCTTCTTTGCACTGTTTTGTACCACCTTATTACTACACCATCATTTACACTGTATTGTACCACTTTATTACTACACCATCATTTACACTGTATTGTACCACTTTATTACTACACTCCATCATTTACACTGTATTGTACCACTTTATTACTACACTCCATCATTTACACTGTATTGTACCACTTTATTACTACACTCCATCATTTACACTGTATTGTACCACTTTATTACTACACTCCATCATTTACACTGTATTGTACCACTTTATTACTACACTCCATCATTTACACTGTATTGTACCACTTTATTACTACACTCCATCATTTACACTGTATTGTACCACTTTATTACTACACTCCATCATTTACACTGTATTGTACCACTTTATTACTACACTCCATCATTTACACTGTATTGTACCACTTTATTACTACACTCCATCATTTACACTGTATTGTACCACTTTATTACTACACTCCATCATTTACACTGTATTGTACCACTTTATTACTACACTCCATCATTTACACTGTATTGTACCACTTTATTACTACACTCCATCATTTGCAATTTCTATCATCATTACACCATCATCATCATCATCATTGAATTTTTTAAATATTTTTTGTTTTGATGTGAATTCAAACTAATGTGTATCTTTGAATTTCAGGCAAGAGTGATATTTGAGAAAGCCGTTAATGTCCCATACAAGCATGTTGATGATCTGGCCTCAGTTTGGTGTGAGTGGGCAGAAATGGAAATCAGACATGAGTATGTTATCTTTTTTTTTTGTTGTGTGTGTGACCGCTCTGGTGGCCTAGTGGTTAGAGCATTGTGGGTTCGATCCCCGGCCGAGTCATACCAAAGACTTACAAAAACGGTACTAACAGCTGCCTCGCTTGGCGCTCAGCATTAAGAGGTTAGTGTTAGGACTGGTCGGCCTGGTGTCAGGATAATGTGACTGGGTGGGACATCATGCTTCATGTCTGCGGCATGATGCCCCAGTGCAAGACATCACTATAAACTGTCACACTGCAGACATCGTGGCGATATGACTAAAATATTGTTAAAGCTACGTAAAAAATCCAAATCACACACTCGTTTGTTGTGAGTGGGCAGAAATGGAAATCAGATGAGTATGTTATCTTTTTCTTTTGTTAAAACCTGACTTGTGTTTATAAAACATGCCTCCAATGCAGATGAAATAATTGGAGAACCAAAAGTTAAAAAAGTTCAGAAAAGTTTGAAAATTTGCTGTTATGGCCTGAAAATCTCATTAGGTCATTTACGTATCCATAAAAATGTGTATGCTATTGTCATAAAAGTCTAAGACCTAAAAAATTATTTTAAAAAACGTTTTAAAAAATTGCTGTCAAGGCCAGAAGATTAAATCAGGTCATCTACATATCAATACAGATATGTCTACACAGATTTGTTGTCTACTTCAAGTGGTCCTTAATTCTGCTTGCAAGATTTTTGCCCAAAGTGTCCAGAAGATTGAAAACCCTGTAAAAAAATTAAAATTGTTATAATAACTTTGAGATCCAATTATGTCATATACGTATGGATACAAACATGTCTAAACAATTACATTTGTGTATTTAAAGAGTTTCTCGTGCAACCTTGCTTGCAAGCTTCTCAGGACAGATGGATGGACAGACATACAGATAGACAGACAATACCAAATCAGGAAAAAGAAAAATGTTTGTGGGGAAAATCTTGAGATGTTTCATTTTGTAGTAAATGACTTCTAAAATTGTAGAAAGATGATATAATTGCTTGCAGCATGTATAATGTTGACATGCAACACTGCTATCACCTTGAAAAATCGGTAATACTCATTCCTCAAGGAAGTGTATAAATACTTTTGTATTTGAGACCAAGAACTGCAGTCCACAAAAACGTAAGTTTTTAATAAATGAGAATAAAAAGTAACCATCTTTTTTCAATGTGCACATTTGAAAAAATCAATATTTTAAGACAGTATACAATGTAGCTAATCTTAAAAATTTAATTTCACAGATATGCTTATATGATCTTCTTTATGTTCTAAAATTTAATTTACAGAAAAGAAGCAAAACCAATAATTTTTTAAAAACTTTAAAACAAATCAATTATCAATGTTATAAATGAAAATTGTGAGAGGAACTTACAGTATTATGAAGTGAATCCAAACTAGTCCCTATAAAGGTCTATGAAAGTCCTTAATGAAAAGTTCCTTATGAATTTCAATACTGGAAATGTACTGGTTCTCCAAAAACTGTGATGTTGACAAGATGGCATTGTCCAGAATTCCTTCAAATAATTTATAACAGTTCCAGAATAATATTATAGTCCAAATAAAGAGCACTTTCTATTTCCACTGAACAGTTCAAAGAAATGTTTTTCCTCTCGAAAAATCTTGAAGTAAAACATAAAATAAATCTTCGGACTTACAACAGGGTCACAAAAAGTGTGAATAACTCGAAAAAATTCGGAATGAATCTGATTTTTGAACTTTCTGCTTATATACACCATATATTGTGAATATACTTTGCAACAGATCCCATGTGACATCCACTATTGATTTTGCATCAATTAAGAACATTCATGTGACCTTGCATAACCAATGGGAAGCCACAGAATTATTCTGGAAATATTGATATTCCATCAGTCACTGAGAAACTACGCCATTGGCGCCATTTTAAGTCTTATTATTAAGATTGTTATTACTAATTGTCAACACATACGTAAACATCTATTTATAAATCCTATGTAATACTATACTCAAGTCACATAGGCCAGTCTGAACTAAAAATATTCTCTACACATTACAGCCATGAATAAGAATTATAAAAATTAGATAAAATCATGTACCAGGAGTTACAGAAACTATAGACATACATAACACTTAATTCTCACTAATTTTGAAATTGATTTCTTCCACTCTTAACATTTGTTCCAGTTGGAAAATTAAATTTGAAAAGTTTGTCTAGGCTTCAAAAAACATTTATTCTTCCTGCCTAAGTTTATTCATGTTTTATGAGCATGTAATTCTGATGACCGAAAATCTACATCATATACATTTGAATGATTTGGGAACTTTGGACATTTAGTCTTTCTAATGGCTTTTCATGCTCTACAAAGTGTAAGTGTTTTGACTTTTGTCATAAAATTTTGCCACTCCCATGGCCTAGTGGTTAGAGCATCCGCCTCAGAAGAAGGTCGTGGGTTTGATCCCTGACAGCATACCAAAGACTTCCAGAAATGGTACTGACAGATGCCTCGCTAGCTGCTCAGCATTAAGAGGTTAGTGTTAGTACTGGTTGGCCTGATGTCATGATAATGTGACAGGGTGGGACATCGTGCTACATGTCTGTGGCATGATGCCTCAGTGCTAGACATCACTATAAACTGCCACACTGCAGACATCGTAGCAATATGACTGAAAAGTTGTTAAAGCTACGTTAAAAATCTGAATCATACACACACACATAAAATTTCAGTGATTATTTCCTAATTTCTTAAACCCACAACTATGAATGATGTTGAATCTAATGTTGTTGTTGTTGTTGTGGGGTTTAACGCCATTTTTCAGCACACGATAGGCTATGCATGGCGGCCAGTATTAATGGTGGAGGAAGAACCCTGGAAAACCCCGGGAAGAACCACCAACCCACTAGAAGCCATTGGCAAGCTTTCTCACATACCCACATTGGCCAAATCCTAGACTCGAACCCACGCAGACAGAGGTGAGATGGCAGTGATCCGTAACGGAGAGCACTTTAGACCACTTGGCCACGCGGGGCCTCGAATCTGATATTGATGGGACTTGAAAAAAAAGCACATAGACTCCTCATCATACTCCAGTTGATCACATTTTGAAAGCATCTCTTACATTTTTGAAGGATCATACTGGTGTTTTCTCTAGATATCTTGTCCCTGCTTCTTGTTTTAGCCTTCTTTTATCTTTTTATCTGATTGCCCAACATTTAAAAACCTGTGTGTGTCCAATACAAGCCTTCTGTTCAGATTTTTGCTGACATAAGTGTATTTATCTCTAGACTAACCTATGCAAAAATGGATTCTTTAGAATTGACAATCCTGTCAAATATGTGTACTACATTAGCTCAGTCTCCAGATGAACTGCACTAACTGCAAAGTTGCTGGTGACAGTCACAAAATATTCAGAACATTTCTGCTCTAAACATAGGAAATAATGGAGTATTCCTGGTGTATGAGATGCTTATGTAAGTCATATTCAGTGATATCAGGTGATTAAGATTTAATATTATGCACCTGACCGATAGAGACTCTTTACAAATGGATATTCTGTATTTTATGTTGGCTGACACAATATCTGACTAAAGGATGACTTGCAAATGATTAGAGAAAGCTTGTATTTTTCCCATTTTTATTGGATAAATAATATTGCATACATTTGATTGGACAAACATCTTGAGAAGGTCACTTACCCTTATGAGCTGATGGAATTTTTTGGCCTAGATTTTGCATGACGTTGGTCAAAGGGTATGTTGCATATTTAATAAAGATGAGATTGACTTCCTTTCAGAAACTATGAAGGTGCGCTGAAGCTAATGCAGAAAGCAACAACTCCTCCATCCAGAAAAGTCTCTTATCATGATCAGGTTTGTAATTTGTAAATTTAAATAATTATCATATTCTAATAAATGAGTATTCTCATAAAGAAGTCTCTCTCTCTCTCTCCCAATTTTGACTGTAATGGGCTTTGGACTTGCCATATAAAATAAACATGCATAAATATTTCAATTTTTTTATATAATAATGCAAAATTGATACTATTTGTTATGAATGATATTATTTGATAAAGTTGATATTATTTGATATGATACTTCTTTGATAATGTTTGATACCATTAATACTAGTTGGATTTGAATCTGCTAATGTTTTTTTTGGCCGTTGCATAAGAGTCATGTAATTAAAGATATTAGGATGTTTGCAGATGTTAATGATGGTTCTACTGCTGCAGAATAGAGTTATTTAAATGGATATTTGTGTCAAAGTTCTACTTAGAAAAATGTCTTGAGTATGACGTCAGTGAATTCAGTAATCACTGTCAGAAATGTGGACCATCTAAGAGGCCTGGACATTGAAGTGATATCATGCTTATATTACACTGCCTTGGTCCCAGGTTAGATCACAAGTTATGATAAGTGCAAGGGTATATTGTCTTCAGCCTGATTTTCAGGTTCCCTCCATTTCCAAGACCATTTAACAAAAACACCTAAGTGATTGAGAGTAATTTCATTAACTACTAGAACATATTGTACAATTAACATCAAATAACCAAAGCGTAAACAAAGAAAGGAAACCCATTTTTTGTTGATAGATTGCATGATAAGGGCTGTGAAGAAGCAGTTAGCCATCATCTCGTGTTAATTTAAAGATCGAATTTTCCATAACATGAAGGTTTCCAGCTCTTAAACAGATCATTTTCATGTGTAGAAATAGCTTGAAAACCATTTTCTTAAAATAACAACAACAAAAATAATAATAACAATTACAGTCTGGATTTCCAGAATAATGAGAAGGGATGTTCATAAGCCATTAACAGAAGAGTGCTATTCTATACAGTACTCATTGTCTAAGGTGACACAATTTAGCATTTATTTTTAAACAGAAAAATTTTGATTGTCTATGCATTATACCGTTATACAAATTGACTGGATGGATAACCATGATTGATAAATGTTTGTAATATTTTCGATGGTCAGTAATCTCAGTGCTGATTTTTCTTGCAATATCAACAAATACAAACCAGCACCATATATATGTTGTGCAATATATTTATGTGTTCATTCACAAAAGAATATTGAATGCATTTTTTAATAAACAAAATTTTGTCCTTTCTAGACTGAAACTGTACAGAACAGGGTTCACAAGTCTCTGAAAGTCTGGTCCCTGTATGCTGACCTTGAGGAAAGTTTTGGAACCTTCAAGGTAAGTGTTAGCACCATCCAAAATGCAGTAAAACTGTCTTTAAAGTACACTACACTGAACTAAGAAGTACAGTTTATGACTAAATGTCTTTTATAAAGATGTTTAAAAAAATTCTTATGAAATCGAACAAAAATAAACCATACACATTGTCAAGTATGAGTAGGGGCCTGTTAAGTAGAGATGTCCTTTACATAGAAGTACCAACAGTTGTCCATCACACAGAAGTGTCTGTTACATTAAATGGTGGTGTCAGTTAGTTGTCCATCACACACAGGTGTCTGTTATATGGAGGTGTCTGCTGTTGCCTGTTAAATAGAGGTGTCTTACATTACACTGAGGTGTCAGCAGATGTCTGTTACATACCAGTGTTAACAGTTGTCTCTTAGATTTGTTTGCCAGTTGCACATAGGTGTCATGAGGTGTCTTTTGCATGTAGTTGTCAGATAGGTGGAGTTCTCTTCCAAGGACAGTTTGGGGAACAACGGTTGGAAGGGTCTTTTCAGAGTTTATATTTTACTTGCATCTTTTCATGAAATGTATTTTTTTTGCTAATGAATAATAGCCTTAGAAATAAAACTTGAATGATATTGATATGTGGGCATATGTCATGTGTTTATTCAAACAACTTCTTTGTACATGTTCATTGCTTATGATGGATCAGTGCTTTATGAAGATTTTCAGAGTGTAAGGTAATATTCCTATTTATTATGCCCACCGTGTTATTATGTTACGATGTTGTCAATCTGTCCATTCATCTGTTGCCAATTTTGCTTCCACACAAGAACACTAATTGTCTCCCTTGTAGGGTTACCTGACTTTCTGGATGAGCTGGTAAAGACGAACCCCATCAATGTCAGTGTCTAATGGTCAAGGTCACAATGGTCACGGTCACAGTGTCTAATGGTCACGGTCACAGTGATCAAGATTACAGTGTCTAATGGTCACGGTCACAGTGATCAAGATTACAGTGTCTAATGGTCACGGTCACAGTGATCAAGATTACAGTGTCTAATAGTCAAGGTCACAATGGTCAAGATTACAGTGTCTAATGGTCAAGGTCACAATGGTCAAGGTCACTGTGACAGAACTTTTATGCACAATAACTTGAGTTCTTCACCATCAGCAGTTATCCAACATTGGAATAGGAAAGAACATTGTCATTTTCATTGTATAATGATGAAAGTCACTGTAACAGAAGTTTTCTGAACAATGACTCAAGTTGTCCACCATCAACAGTTACCAACGTTGGAATAGGAAAGAACATTATAAATTTCAGTGTCATTAAGTTGAAGCCCAAGATCACTGACAGAAAGAAGAATAATGGTTTCAGCAGAATAATTCTCCATTATCTGCAGTCACAAAACTCTGTGGATGGCTTGCACATGGGATAAGGAAGGTGGGTAAAATCCTGGCAGCATCTCTGATAAGGGTAACATTCATAGCTAAACAATTCAAAAATTATAGATGATGTTATTAATTTATCTTTTTTATTTTTAGACCTGTAAAGCGGTGTACGACTGCATTATTGATTTGAGAATTGCCACACCCCAGATCATTATTAATTATGGACTTTTCCTTGAGGAGAACAACTATTTTGAGGAGGGTTTCAAGGTATATGCACACATGAATTGATAAGTTTACAAATGATGTTTGTATTTTGGCATGATTAGACAAGTTGCAGCTGCTTTTATGCATGTTATGTCATTATGTCATGCAATATTGTCATGCAGGGTGATATAATGCCATGCTTTATTGTCATGCAGTGTGATATTGTGTCGTGATAATGTCATGCAGTGTGATATCATGTCATGCAATATTATCATGCAGTGTGATATCATGTCATGCAATATTGTCATGCAGTGTGATATGTCATGCTTTATTGTCATGCAGTGTGATATCATGTCATGCAATATTATCATGCAATGTGATATCATGTCATGCTTTATTGTCATGCAGTGTGATATCATGTCATGCTTTATTGTCATGCAGTGTGGTATTATGTCATGCAGTATTGTCATGCAGGGTGATATCATGTCATGCTTTATTGTCATGCAGTATGATATCATGTCATGTGATATTGTTATGCAGTGTGATATCATGTCATGCAATATTGTCATGAAGTGTGATATCATGTCATGCTTTATTGTCATGCAGTGTGATGTCATGTCATGCAATATTATCATGCAGTGTGATATCATGTCATGCTTTATTGTCATGCAGTGTGATATCATGTCATGCAATATTGTCATGCAGTGTGATATCATGTCATGTAATATTGTCATGCAGTGTGATATCATGTCATGCAGTATTGTTATGCAGTGTGATATCATGTCATGCAGTGTAATATAATATCATGCAATATTGTTATGTAATGTGATGTCATGCAGTTTGATATTATGTCATGTGATATTGTCATGCAATGTGATATTGTCATGTCATGTAGTGTGATATCATGTCATGCAGTGTGATAGTGTCATGCAATGTGATATTGTCATGTCAGGCAACATTGTCATGTAATGCAATATTATCATGCCATGCAGTTAATTGTCATGTCATGAGATATTGTTATGCATTGTGATATTGTCATGTCAAATGATATCATCATATCATGTGACATTATCACATCAACCAGTTACTGTAGCAGGGATCGTCAATGGTTTACTGTGTACAAAATTTGCTGGAGCAAGGTTTTATTCTTAGGGATCTTTAGGGATTACTACAGTATTTCCTGAGAGTACTGGTAAATGCATGCACCCATCAAACCATATATGACTGTTATTTAGCTGATACTAAATCCGTAACTACATGCCAAATATGATTCTTATTTAGCACTTACTAAACACATGGCCAAATACAAACACTTGCCTCTTAAAGATGAAAAACCAGTTTTTTCAAGATTCTCATTAAATATTGATAGTCTTATTTTTGAACTTGAACCTTGCATGTTGGAAGGACATCAAGTTATTACATTGGCAAGATAATTGGGGACAAAAAGCCATTATACCATGTAAATTAATGTGTAAATTGCTACTTAAACATTCACTGTCAATTATGTATATATTGCTGTATAAACGTTCAGTGATAATTTATTAAATTTTAGTTTATGCCCAGCTCGATGATCTTGAGTTATTGTAGGTCACATTGCCAGTGTTCCATTATGTTGACATTATGGGAGGAATTGGTGGTGTGGTAAGATGATATAATGCCAAATTATAAGGCTTCTTCAGTGGCTAACACTTGGATAAGGGTGTTGTATGCGTACCTTGAAAATGAGAAGCAGACAGTAAATTATGCAAGAGACTGTTATTAACCTCTTACTTGCTGTTTTCATGGGGCTTGTTGGAGGATGGGGGGGGGGCATGAGCAGAACTATTCTTGTTGGTTGGCATTGGCAGCAAAATTGAAAGAGCCAACTAAATTAGATAATCTTACATAACATTACATGATCATATAGAGTACCATGTGACAGTCACTTCTCTGGTTTTTCAAATGTACAGACAATGAATGTAGAGTTTCATTTCTCTGGCTTTTCAAAGGTACAGACAGTGGATTTTGAGTCTCTGCATCAAACTTTTCTTATCTAACTTTGCTGGTCTGTCACCACCCCAGCCACCACCCATAAATGACAACATGGGGCTATCATGGGATAGGATATTTTTTTCCCCAATTGGATACTCATAAGCTATACTAATAACGCAAAGGTCATGCCTGTTAAATACATTTCTTTTACAGTTTTAAATAGGAAAAATATAAGAATATTTTCTTCATGCTGGGATCAGCCTAGCTCTATTCTACAAATCTGGGATCAACCCAGAACACACTGTTATGTTGGGATCAGCCTAGCATAGATTTAATTAAGATGGGATCAGCCCAGAATACATTAGCATGCTGGGATCAGCCTAGCACATAGCCTACTTCAGCTGGGATCAGCTCAGAATACAGTCGAATGCTGGGATCAGCCTAGCACAGATTTTTGCTTGAGCTGAGAACAGTCAAACACAGTCCACAGAAGCTGGGATCAGCCCAGATTACACTTTGATGCTGAGATCAGCCTAGCACCAATTGTCCTTGAGCTGGGAACAGCCCAGATTACACTGTAATGCTGGGATCAGCCTAGCATAGATTTACTTGAAGATGGGATCAGCCCAGAATATACTCAGATGCTGGGATCAGCCTAGCACCAGTATTACTGGATCTGGGATCAGCCCAGAATACACTGTAAAGCTGGGATCAGTCTAGCATAGATTTACTTGAAGATGGGATCAGTCCAGAATATACTCGAATGCTGGGATCAGCCTAGCACCAGTTTTTTTACTGGATCTGGGATCACCCCAGAATACCCTGTAATGTTGAGATCAGCCTAGCACCGATTGGGAATGAGTCTTTTACATTGAGCTGGGATCAGCCTAGCACCAATTCTATTTGAGCTGGGATCAGTCAAGAATACACTGTAATGCTGGGATCAGCCTAGCACTGATTAGGAATCAGTATTTTACATTCTGATTCTAGCCCATGAGTAGCCCCTCCCCAAAGAGAGCCAAATATTTTTTAAAATATTAAAATTAGGTATTGATATTATTTTATTTATGAATTTGATGTTGTAGAATATTGGTAATAATGAATAGTGGCATGTTTGAGAGAAAGAGAGAGAGTGAGTGAGAGAGAGAGAGAGAGAGACAAATGCGTATACTCATATATCCTGTATTTCTTACAATGCATGTATTAAATCATTTCTTGTACAATTCAGTATTGCTTTGTTGTGCATAAGCTGTAAATTAATGTGTATAAACATTCACTGTAAAGTAAATGTTTATGTTGCTATATAAACGTGCACTGTAAATTATACT
This sequence comes from Sinohyriopsis cumingii, assembly GCA_028554795.2. Classification (NCBI taxonomy): domain Eukaryota; kingdom Metazoa; phylum Mollusca; class Bivalvia; order Unionida; family Unionidae; genus Sinohyriopsis; species Sinohyriopsis cumingii. The sequence goes on from CM068840.1 coordinate 11,822,895, forward strand.
TTTATATTATATAAATATTCACTGTAATTTAATGTATATATTGCTTTATAAACATTTACTGTAAAATGTATGTGTATATTGCTACATAAACATTCACTGTAAACTGTATATGTATTTTGCTACACAATCATTCACACCATCCGCCAAGAGTTCTGTATATGCCTTCATTTTCACTTCTGTGTTTGTCTTGATTATTTCTGTGCAGGCTTATGAGAAGGGAATAGCTCTCTTCAAGTGGCCCATCGTATACGATATATGGCTGACCTACCTGAACAAGTTCATTGATAGATATGTAAGTATTCTTATATATTTATACAGGTAAAAATAGTTGTCATATATTCCAACACTTTTACATCAACATCTGCTTGCATGTTCAATCTTCAGCAAGTTACAAGCTTCAGTAAATTGTCCACTTTATGTTGCAGAAAGCTGTCATAATCTCATTAATTGCTTCATAGAAACCAAATTAACTGACCGACATTCCCTTTTCTTCGTGCATTTGATAAAAAGAGTATTTGATGTTAAAACTGTCCAGATATAAAAGATTTGTAAATTCTCCTTCAGCTGTTATTGTATGGGTCAATGGTGGGGATACTTTACCCTTTTCTTTCATATGTAATGAGATATTTAAGTATGGGTAGCACACAAACATGCATACCAGCCTATAAATTTGTAGTGATTTTGGATTTCTTGGATCCTAAACTCTACAAAAATAAAAGTTAAATATTGCAACATTTTTACAAGTGATCATTTTTAAACATTGTCATCATCCTTTTATGTGTTTTTGTAATATATGGGGAAGGAAAATAATTCAGCTTTCTGGAACATTTTTTATGGACACTACACAGTTTGTTGTTGTTGTTTTGTGGTTTAATGTCATTTTTCAGCACATGATACGCTATGTATGGCGGCCAGTATTGATGGTGGAGGAAGAACCACTGACCCACAAACACAGAGTTTGTAAAATCAGCATAATAAATCATGGAAAATCTGATGTTTATATTATTATTATTATTGTTGTTGTTATTATTATTATTATTATTATTATTATTATTATTATTTCACTTTTGATGTTAGTATCATTGTTGTCATATAATAGTGGCTTTAGGAAAGTTGATTTATTCATATGCATTTTGGCTTACCTACGGATAACTTGTATACATTCATTTTAGTACAATGAAAGTAATTCCATGTAAAACAAAGGCATTTTTGGGAGTTCTTATCCATAGATTGAAATCTCAGAAATCTTTCTTGAGCTCAAATATGTTATATTTTTAAACATTAAGTGTAGACAAAATAAATTCATATATATTGAGGCAGTTATATTATATAACAAAGTGTGTATTGAGAGATCTATATTATATTACATAAAGTGTATATTGAGACAGTTATATAACAAAGTGTGTATTGAGAGATCTATATTATATTACATAAAGTGTATATTGAGACAGTTATATAACAAAGTGTGTATTGAGACAGTTATATGAACTAAAGTGTGTATTGAGACAGTTATATTGTTGTTGTTATAGGGTTTAACGCCATTTTTCAGCACAGGATAGGCTATACATGGCGGCCAGTATTAATGGCGGAGGAAGAACCGGGAAAACCCCGGAAAGAACCACCGACCCACGAGAAGCTACTGGCAAGCTTTCTCACACATCCACATTTGCCGAGCCCGAGGCTCGAACCCACACAGACAGAGGTGGGATGGCAGTGGTCCGTGATGGAGAGCACTTTAGACCACTCGGGGCCCCGAGACAGTTATATAACAAAGTGTGTGTTGAGACAGTTATATTACATGAAGTGTATACTGAGACATTTATATTACATGAAGTGTATATTGAGACATTTATATTACATGAAGTATATATTGACAGTTATATAACATGAAGTGTATATTGAGACATTTATATTACATGAAGTATTATATAACATGAAGTGTATATTGAGACAGTTATATTACATGAAGTGTATATTGACAGTTATATAACATGAAGTATATATTGAGACAGTTATATTACACAAAGTGTATATTGAGACAGTTATACTACATGCTGTGTATATTGAGACAGTTATACTACATGCTGTGTATATTGAGATAGTTATATTACATGAAGTGTATATTGAGACAGTTATATTACATGAAGTATATATTGAGACATTTATATATTACATGAAGTGTATATTGAGACATTTATATTACATGAAGTATATATTGACAGTTATATAACATGAAGTGTATATTGAGACAGTTATATTACATGAAGTATATATTGACAGTTATATAACATGAAGTATATATTGAGACAGTTATATTACACAAAGTGTATATTGAGACAGTTATACTACATGCTGTGTATATTGAGACAGGTATATTACATAAAGTGTGTATTTAGATATTTATATAATATAAAGTGTTGAAAGATAAATTATTTTATTATTAAGACAAGAAGACATTTTTGTTTGTGATGCATGCTATGATTAGCTGAAAACAGACTGGCACCAAATTATGTTCTTAATCCCACAAAACAGAATGGCACTAAATTATTTATAGCCCCACCAAAAAGACTGCCACCAAATGAATTTCTTTATTTAAAAGAATAAGGATGACTTTATCATTGTGTTGTGAAGAATGTACCAAACAAAATCAATTCTGTAATCTGCTAATGTTTATATTTTGTCGTCATGTTCATTGAGGTACATAAAAGTCAACACCCGATTATCTTACCAATGCAGTCATTTCTATTTAAAGGCTGTTTGGAACTTAAAGCAAAACCTCTACTACCTTCATCTTTAATGGAGTTTTATCAATTTTTAATACCATCGATACATAGCTATTTAGGTCAAAACATTACATTTTAGTTATGCATGTTGAAATGAAAATGTATCAGCTATAATATTTGTATTTTATTTTTACAGGGTGGTGAGAAGCTTGAGAGAGCAAGAGACCTATTTGAACAGTGTCTTGAAAACTGCCCTTCGAAATTTTCCAAATGTAAGTACAGTCAACCTATATATATATATATATATATATATATATATATATATATATATATATATATATATATACACTTACCTGTAAACAAGATAGACTGTGATCTGTCACCACATTGTGTGCATAATATGCCATTCAGGGTCCATATTGTGTGTTCTACTGGTTACTTGTAACAAACTGGATAGACCAGATCTACTGGCACATTATGTGATGGAAGATCTGGGTCAGTGCTGATTGCAATTGGACTTGACAGTATTATGAAGTTTTCTAGCTGAGTCATATTCATTTACAGCACTAACACTTTTTTGTATAATTCTTCGTTGATTTAGCCATATATCTTTACCACACCATAATATTTATTTTCAATATTGCTGTTTTGACTTTTAATTTTTGGGTAGCTACTTCAAGATATAGCAAAATGGCCTTAAACTTGACTTTGTCATAATTCCTGGTGTAATAATTTGCTTATAACACCATAAAAATTGGTCCAAGAATACCTGCAGTACGGACTTGTTAGAATTAGTACTACGGAATCATTGCTCTAATTATGTTGACCAATCCAGTGGCATAAGTGGTTAGAGTGTTCATCTCAGATGCAGGAGGTCACAGGTTTGGACCCTGGCCAAGTCATATCAAACATAAAAAGGTACTAGCAGCTGCCTCAGTTGACGCTCAGCATTAAGAGGTTAGTGTTAGGACTGGTCAGCCTGGTGTTAAGATAATGTGACTGGGTGGGAAATGATTCTGCATGTCTGCAGCAAGATGTCCAAGTGCTAGACATCACTAAAACCTGCCACACTCCATACATTGTAGTGGTATGACTTAAATTATTAAAGCTGCGTAAAAATCAAAATCACAAATCACTAATTACCAATCTGCCTAACCTATAATTATGATAAAATGTCAGTACCAACAGCTAGCATTCAGTTTACTTTTGCTTGTTTCAGGCTTAATTTCAGTTTAATTTTAGGTTTTAAAGCATTTTTAAAAAATTTGTTTTAACTCTAGAAAAGTTTGGAAAAAATATGTGGCAGAAAAACAAATGAAAAAAGCAGTATCTGACACGTGCCATTTTTCAATTCAAATTTTGGGTTTTTAATTCCGATTTGAGAAAATACTTTGATTAGTTTTCTGTATGCTGTTTATTTTATGATATACTATATTGTGCCTTTTCCCTGTTCCAGCTGTTTACCTCTTGTACGCTAAACTGGAGGAAGACTTTGGTCTTGCTCGGCATGCGATGGCTGTATATGATCGTGCTACTCGTGCGGTGTTACCAGAGGAACAACATGAGGTAAAGCATGTATACGTGTGCATCCAGATCTTTGGAAATTCTTATATGGTATAGAATAATTTACAAAAACCAAGAGAAGACCAATTTTTCTTGTTAGTACCTATTGTTATTGTTTTGTTTTATAATAGGTTGGAATGACAAAACAACACACACACACACACACATGCACACACAGCCAATGTGCATATACCTATACCTGTTTATTCTTCAGAATGTTTTCACGGATGTAAAATATTTCCGATGCACCCATACACATTCAGAGCTATCAACGTTACTTCAATAATGTGCTGAGTACAAGACATTCCATTGAAAGGTCATATTCTTACTAGAGATATCCTTTTTGAATCCATCAGGTAGAAACAATAACATGAGTTCTTCACTTTCTAAAATTACTATACTTTGTGAATATCTTGCACTTGGGGCAAGGATGAACCATACTGATTTCAGGGTTAAAAGTTCAAATGTTAAGATCACTGAATGACAAAAGGAAAATGAAGGGTTTCTGCACAAGAACTTAAGTTTTCCACCATCTGTAGTTTCCAAACATTGTCTGTGACTTGTTCTTGGAGTTAGGAAGAACCTGTCAGTTTTGGGCTCAAAAAATTGCATTTTGAGAGTACATGCACATTAAATCTCATTGCTTTTTGAGAATACATGAGCATTAAATGAGTGCATTTTGAGAATACATGAGCATTAAATGAGTGCATTTTGAGAATACATGAGCATTAAATGAGTGCATTTTGAGAGTGTATGAGCATTAAATCTGAGTGCATTTTGAGAATACATGAGTATTAAATGAGTGCATTTTGAGAATACATGAGTATTAAATGAATGCATTTTGAGAGTGTATGATCATTAAATCTGAGTGCATTTTGAGAATACATGAATGTTAAATGAGTGCATTTTGAGAATATATGAGCATTAAATTAGTGCATTTTGAGATTGTATGATCATTAAATCTGAGTGCATTTTGAGAATATATGAGCATTAAATGAGTGCATTTTGAGAGTGTATGATCATTAAATCTGAGTGCATTTTGAGAATATATGAGCATTAAATATGAACTCTGGTATATGCCTACTTACTACTTTTACCTACTCTCATCCTGCCTGTTGTGCAAAGAAAGGAGATCAAGAAATAATGTATTGGCATACATCCTTCCAGCATGAAGTGAATTGGAATATTTATAAATTTAATTGTAATACAATGAATTGATTATATTTGTGGTTTTGTGAAAACTCTTGTCAACAGCACTAAACTGTTGGATTAAAGAAAGTGTTGTTATTATGACATTGTTTGTTGTGTCATTAAATTAACAACCACAAAATCCATTAAAATTTTTACACTGTGAAAATTGGTACCTCTCAGTAAGAGTGAATTCACAGTATTTTGTTAAACTGGATAACATTATGTGAATGAATGTTATCATTTATTTTTTGCTTAAGATGTAGTTTTAATCTATCTTCCTGATAGCGTTTAAAATTCTACTATAGTCTGTGTCTGGTCCATTATCATCACTGACCTCCAGTCTTTGAATCTCAAGTCCATCATACCCCACCTCTTTGATTCTCAGGTCCATTATCATACCCCACCTCCAGTCTTTGAAACTATTTACCTGGCACAGTTACAGTCTAACAGAGGATCATTTAATCCCTTCATAACTTACAAATTTCAAACAAAACCTTGTTCCATCAGTGCAAACTTTTAATTTGGAAAAAGAGTGTCCTCAACAGCAGGAGCAGTTGTAAAGAAATGCTGTTTCAAGTAGGGTTGTGAAACAGATGCTCATGCAGGTAAAAGTAAAAGTTGGTACATCTTTATCCAGCATGCAGGAGACCACCAATCTATGACCAACAGGACTGCTCTGGTGGCCTAGTGGTTAGAGCATCTGCCTCGGATGCGGGAGGTTGCAGGTTCAAACCCCAGCTAAGTCATACCAAAGACTTATAAAAATAGTACTGATCGGCCTGGTGTCAGTATAATGTGTCTGGGTGGGACATCATTCAACATGTCTGCATCACGATGTCCAAGTGCTATACGTCACTATAAATTGCCACATTGCAGAAATCATAGCGATATGACTGAAAAGTTGTTACAGCTATGTTAAAAGTCCAGATCACACATACACACATACACACACACACACACACTATGACCAGTAAACATCAAATAAAGGGTATAAAACTTAAGTAATAAAAATCTCTGAATCATAAAAAATGTAGACTTTATACATTTTTATAACATACCACACATTCCAAAATAATGCAGTCTGAATAAAAAAAATGGCTTTATATTATTTTTGTAAAATTCATAATTACATATCATTTGAAATGTCAGTGTTTTGACTACATTTAAAAGAGTATGTAATTTAAACATTATTATTATTATTATTATTATTATTTTAGAAGACAAAGATATACAGAATGAAAGCAATAATTAAATTATTCAGATGATAGTTATTTCTCTACCAGATCAATGATATACACGCAAAAAATAATGGCTAATATTTTTATATTAATTTTAAAATTAAGAAATTTAATCAGATTATAAAATAAATAAATTTAATCATGATAATTTTTGTTTTTCAGATGCTTACACTTATATCTTAGAATTATTTGTTTTGTATTTTCAGTAACAACAACAATATAATAATAATAATGTTTACATATTGTTTTTTAAGTTAATCAAATTGCTGGTATTATAAATGCCATCTAAATATGAAATAAAAATATTTCTTCTTCAAATACATTACCCAATCATAATGCCTTAGGAAAACTACCACTACCTCACAAATCGCGGGCCATCTCTTTTATGGGGCACCGGGTGGCTGAGTGTTCTAAAGCACTCTCCGTTACGGATCACTGCCATCTCACCTCTGTCTGCGCCAGTTCGAGTCTCGGATTCAGCCAGTGTGGGTATGTGAGAAAGCTTGCCGGTAGCTTCTCGTGGGTCGGTAGTTCTTTCCAGGGTTCTTCCTCCACCATTAATACTGGCCGCCATGTATAGCCTATCGTGTGCTGAGAAATGGCGTTAAACCCCACAACAACAACAACCTCACAAATCCAACCCTCCTAGATACAACTTTGGCTAAAGGGAGCTAAAAGTTGTCTGCTGACCCATGTGGTGGTCAGGCAGAGTGATCTCCTCTTCCCTATAAGACTTGGCAGCAATGTATAAGGATATTTCAGTTATTACTTCCACTCGTGCGACACAACACACTTTTTTCACAAGAGACCTCGTCATCCATTTTCATCTTAGAAGCATACCTGCTTTCAGTTGGAGGAGTCCTTTCGCTTCAAGGAAAGTATACTACATCTCTATTTCCAACTTTTCTCTCACTTTTGCCGACATTCGTTCATATATGTCATATGTATATATATTAGAGCTCTTCATCACTTGGCGCCAGTAGCTTCTCGTGGGTCGGTGGTTCTTCCCTGGGTTTTTCAGGGTTCTTCCTCCACCATTAATACTGGCCGCCATGTATAGCCTATCGTGTGCTGAAAAATGGCGTTAAACACTACAACAACAACAACAACATCATCACTTGGCCATTCTTTCCCCACTGGATAGCTCCGGACTGCATTAATTACTTGTGCAAGTTTCTTATTCTTTTCTGTTTTATCGGTATATTCCCGCTTCCGGTACATACAGATGGACATTCTTTGCACTGCATTTTTAGCACTCTGGCACCATGCTGCCATGAGCTCATTGTATACTTGTACTAGTTGTACTAGTATAGGCCATCTCTGAGCCTTCCTACAGGTAGTATTATCTGTATATTGTTATTACTTTGATATATATATATATATATATATATATATAAACTTTATTGTTTTTTCTGCTATTTTAACCTAGGCAGTCTTAGTATCCTTGACCTCTTCAGGATTGGCTTAAATTTGTCTGCTATCACATATCATTCCAGGTAACCTTCTTTTGTCAGCTCTGCACCTAAAAGTTGGCAGGGCTAGGCCCCTCATGTTTGTATTTTATGCTCATTATACTTACAGGTTTGAACTATGGGCTCCTCTCAACTGCCTCCTCCCACTAAAAAATGACACCGTCTCCAATCCGCCCTTTCCAGACATCCTGGTAGGAGGAAGGCTTCTTTTCTTTGCTGCCGAATGGGACAAAATTTGCCACAATGATACCTAAACCCAACCAGTGGTTCACAAGGGACTCTGCATCATGTTTCACTCTCCTCCAGGGCTGTCCACAGTTCTGACTTTCACCCAACGTCCCATTGGATCCACTCAAAGCCACCACATTACAGCAGGAAATAGACAACCTTCATCTGAAAAGGGCAGTAGAACTTGTCTGAAACACTCTCTCTGGTATTTTATTCCAGACTCTTATCAGTTCCAAAGGCAAACAGCACTCTGCTCCCATTCATCGACCTCAGCACCCTCAATCGCTTCATTCATGCTCCTTGGTTCTCAATGAAAACACCACAGTGCATTATACATGCCATCTAAGAGGGAGACTTTGCCATAAGTGTGGACTTAAAAGATGCAAACCTCCATGTCTCAATTCACCAGGCTTCCAGGAAGTTCCTGCAGTTCGTCTACAACGACGTGGTTTACCAATTCAGGGCTCTACCATTCAGTCTCAATAGCAGCCCCTGGGTCTTCACTCGTCATGGTATATGTCCTGACCATTTCTATGGCGGCAACATCAAACTACCTGGATGACATCCTGCAAAAACATCAGGTGGGTTCTATTTTACATCACAACATGGTAACCCTTGTCACATCATTTACCAGTCTGGACTTTCTTGTCAACGAGGACAGATCCAACCTAGTACCCTCCCAATATTTTGTTCATCTCGATATGGAGTTTAGTATACAGGAAATCTTGCTTCATCTCCCTCAGGATCTTGCATTGAAAATCTGCAACAAGGTGGCTTCTTTACTCTTGAGGAGTTTACTCAATGCGGCAGTGGACCTCCTCGCCCTAGGTCACCTTTTTATGCGCCCATTACAAAAGCTTCTTCTCTCTCAATGGAAATCCAAAGTTTTCCCACTGGACCAACTTTTAACCATTTGCTCACAACTGAGGCACCATCTGCAGTCTTGGGGCAACTTTTCTTGGCTCATAGCGGGTATACCTCTGCACTTACCACTGCCTGAGATTACAATTTGTACCAGCGCCAGCATGGATGGCTGGGGAGCCCACCTTCTACCATCATTTCAAGAAACCAGCAGTGCATGGTCTCCCAATGAGTGACTGCTGCACATCAGTCTCTGGAAATGATGGCCATTGTGAAACCCTTTCACTGGTGGCAGGAACGCCTCTCTGGCAAGGGTGTCCTGATTCTGTCCAAAAACTCTGCAGTAGTTACTTGTCTTAAATAGATGGGAGGAACCAAGTCCCTAGACATTTGCATCATGGTGTGGGACTTTCTAAATTTGTGTTGTCAACAACAAATCCACAAGTTTATCATATACTAGGACACCTCAAAGTTTTAGCCAACTTGTCACGAAACAATCAACTCATTCAGACGGAATGGTCTCTTCATCCCTTGGTTTTCACCCAAGTCTGTACCCAATGGGACTGACCACTGGTGGATCTATTTGCTGCAAGGTCAAATACCAAACTCCCAACCTTTTTCCCTCCCATCCTGGATCCAAAAGCATGGGCAATCGATGCCCTATCCTTGGATTGGAACAAGCTGAATGCATATGCCTACCCTCCAACACTGCTGATTCTTCCTCATCACCCCACTCTGGTAGGAGAAATTGTGGATCAACAATCTTGTCAATCTTGTATCAGAAACCCCACAGAAGATTTAGGTCTTCCCTCATCTACTCAAACAACCATGGCGGCAATTGTTTCCTGGAGCACCTGAACCTGCACGTCTTGATCATATCAGACAGGCGCTCAGACTTAAACAATTCTTGCAACCAGTCATGGAGAGAATCGGTCAGGCATGACAGCCCTCACTCTAAAAGCGTATGAAGGCAAATGGCACATTTTCACCCATTGGTGCACAACCAAACATATTTTACCTCAACAAGCGTTGTTACCACAGATAGCTAATTTCTAAATTAGCTCCAAGTATGATCAAAGGCTACTGCTCCATGATAGCTGACACCTTTTGTCATGGATGCAAAGATATTGGACAAAACAAGGATTTATCAGACCACTTGCAAACTTTGAGTATACAAGACCTAAAATGTTTACCCTCTGCCCAAAGTGAAACCTATCTTGGGTATTAACCTGACTGAACAAGACCCCCTTTGAACCAATTGCACAGGCATTTCTGATGCACCATTCCTACAAGACCCACTTCCTTGTGGCCTTGGCGATGGCAGGCAGAATTAATGAAATACATGCCCTGTCTGTGGACCCCAGGTACCTACAGTTCCAACAAGAAGATCAATTTTATTCATGATGGCTTCCTTGTTTTGTCATGAAACTTCTGTCTCACCTGAACAAATCAACTGAAGGCCACTTAAAAAGACCTAGTCAGATCTTTGAAGTGGTACGCTAATCGAACAGAGCCGGTGCATTGAGGGAGATCATGCCTTTTTCTACCTCTTAAGTCGGAACAGGATGATATATCAGCTCAGACTATCTCATCCTGGATCAAGTGGGTTATTCACTCATTGTACAGGGAAATAACCCTGGCTCAAGTGAACTTATTACGAATCTTGGCTCATGAGGTTAAGGCAGTTACCGCCAGCCTAGCATTGGAATGAAACTGTTCTCTAACCGATATCATTCAGGGAGTTGGATGGAGATTGGAGTCCACATTCTCTAGCTTATATCTCAGAGATCTATCATCCCAAAAAGCCCAATTCAGTCTGGTGGGACCTATCTTTGCAGCTCAACAGGTCACACTTCCAGATCGATCAACAGCTTCTTAAAAATGTGACTTCACGACTTCCACTGGATTTGCAGTGGAAAATTTTCCCTTTTGAAGCTGTGCCCCAACAGATGGAGTCCCCGCCATCGGGTTACCTAGAAGATGTCTTTCTTACCTTAGAGTACCAGGTCTTATTTCTGGGGTAAAGGGATGTACCTCCCTCCACCTCTTACCTATTCTTCTAAGTTATTATGATTGCATAATGTATTTGAAGAAGAAAATTTTTCTTAGTAAAATGTTTCTTCGAAAACACTTACCCAATCATAATAAACATACACCCTCCCAGCCTCCCTGCAGGTACATCCATAGGGAGAGTGCCTACCACTCCAGTAATAACTGAAATATCCTTACACATTGCTGCCAAGTCTTAAAGTGCCCGACCATCACATAGGTCAACAGACAACTTTTAGCTCCCTTTAGCTAAAAGTAGTATCTCGGGGGGCTGGATTTGCAAGGTAGTGGTAGTTCTCCTAAAGTATTATGATTGGGTAACATATTTTCGAAGAAACATAGTTTACTAAGAAAAGTTGATTTCTATGGTTTAGACACTTCTGTTCATTATAGTGGAATGTTTAGCACATAATATAAAAATGAATTGTCTTTACAGTATAGTTCTCCATCAAAGCTGTGTACCTTACAATAAAACTATCAGCTATTATTTACAATATTATTTCTGCTTTTAGTTGTGTTCTTCATTGATTTGTTAAAAATATTGTCATCTGAATATTTTAACAATTACTTTAAATGTAGTCAAATCACTAACATTTTAAATGGAACTTAATTATGAATTTTACAAAAATTATTATGAAGTCATTTTTATGCATGATAATGTCTATATTGTACTTAAATTACGTTTTTATGATTCGGAGAATTTTTTACTGTTATCTAATTAGTTATAGTTGTTGTTATTTTGCATGTGTGTACAGTATAGATGTACTATTATTTTTACCTGTATGAGCTTCCGCATCAAAGCCATACACCTTATGATGTGTATTAGGCTGCTCCTTATTCTGAATGGCATTTCTTTAACATTGGACTCACCTGTTTAGATTGTAACAGTTGGAAGAGAAGACTTGGTGTATGATTCATAATGGACCAGAGGCAGACTAAAATGGCGGATAATTAACACCTAGTCTTTCATTGAAGATGTATATATGTACATATAAATATTCACAGATTTTTTAATAGTTTTTGACAGTTCTATAATATCTGTTGTTTTATTGAAAACACTAATTGACACATTTTCTCTAATTACCAGATGTTTAACATCTACATCAAGAGAGCAGCAGAGATCTATGGAGTGACATACACACGACCTATCTATGAAAAAGCCATAGAAGTCCTCAGCAATGATCAAGCCAGGTTTGATTAATATCTTCTTTGATCAAGAATATACTCAAGTTCAGACTCTGACTAGTACTGCATTACTATATTTATGACTAGTGCTGCATTACTATTTATGACTAGTACTGCATTACTATATTTATGACTGGTACCTGCATTACTATATTTATGACTAGTACTGCATTACTGTATTTATGACTGGTACCTGCATTACTATATTTATAACTAGTACATGCATTACTATATTTATGACTAGTGCTGCATTACTATTTATGACTAGTACTGCATTACTATATTTATGACTGGTACCTGCATTACTATATTTATGACTAGTACTGCATTACTGTATTTATGACTAGTACTGCATTACTATATGTATGACTAGTACCTGCATTACTATATTTATGACTAGTACCTGCATTACTATATTTACGACTAGTACTGCATTACTATATTTATGACTAGTACTGCATTACTATTTATGACTAGTGCTGCATTACTATATTTATGACTAGTACCTGCATTACTATATTTATGACTAGTGCTGCATTACTATTTATGACTAGTACCTGCATTACTATATTTATGACTAGTACATGCATTACTATATTTACTAGTACTGCATTACTATTTATGACTAGTACAAGCATTACTATATTTATGACTAGTACATGCATTACTATATTTATGACTAGTACATGCATTACTATATTTATAACTAGTACATGCATTACTATATTATGACTAGTACTGCATTACTATTTATGACTAGTACATGCATTACTATATTTATGACTGGTACCTGCATTACTATATTATGACTAGTACTGCATTACTATTTATGACTAGTACATGCATTGCTATATTTATGACTAGTACATGCATTACTGTATTATGACTAGTGCTGCATTACCATCTTTATGACTGGTACTGCATTACCATCTTGATGACTAGTACTGCATTACTATATTTACAACAAGTACTTCATTACTATCTTTGTGACTAGTATTTGCATTACTATATTTATGACTATTACTGCATTACCATCTTGATGACTAGTACAGCATTACTATATTTACAACAAGTACTTCATTACTATCTTTGTGACTAGTATTTGCATTACTATATTTATGACTTGTAGTGCATTTTTACTGTTTATGACTTGTACTGCATTGCAATGTTTTTGACTAGTACTGCATTACTATATTTACAGTTAGTACTGCATTACTATATTTGTGACTAGATTCTGCATTACAGTCTTTGTTTCTTTATGTTATCTTCCCTCTCTAATTCCCTTAATTCAAACAGCTTTGACAGTCTTAAAATGCCTGTCAGTTTGAATGATGCTTTTAAATTTACAGTAGGGTTCTGACATGTTCCTTTGATCGAGAGAAGTACATAACAAGGAGAAAAAAACAGGTTGCCTTACAATCTATAACTTTTAAATGTCTGTTAAAATTAAATTCACGTAAAAAGTTTATTTTCATGTCAGATCAAATGATTTTCTTTTACGTTGACAACAACATTTTCTCTATTTTAAGCGCATTTGCACTATTTCAGCCTTGGAATATAGTTAAATATGAAGCACATTATTACAGAGTTATGGCCCTTTTATGATTCATAAGGTAAAACTTATTCTAGTTTTCATTGCTTAAACCTACTAAATATTGGGATTATTTGATCACACTTGAATTGCTCTTATAATTTATGTCCCTGCCTCTGTAAATATGGTCTGCATTCACCTTGCAGATATATATCAGTTTGGGCAAAGACATCAATGAAGAAAAGTGTCGGGGAGTGATTTAGGTTAATAAAACAATCCTTTGTCCATTTATTGAGATGAACATTATGAATTGTCAACACTAAAAGCCTAGTAGTCATGGACATCTTGGGTTGTCAATTTTTACCTGACCCAAAGGTACAAGATTAAGCCCATATGGGACAGCAGTCTATCACAGATTCCAATCTATCCCGTCCCCAGTATCTGAAACTGTGTGGTACATTGCCAGCAAAAATGGCCATGGAAGGACTTAAGACTTCCTCATTTTGAATCTAGACTGACAACCACTGAAGTAAAATGGTAGATTATATTAATTTAGCATTAATGTTTTGATTGATAAGACATTGACCAGATTATATCTGCTGTCATCCGCACGTGCTTATTTACCTCAATCAGCAGGTAGTGACAACACAGTTTTGAAACAATGTGGATTTTTTAATTTTCAGACAACCAAAAGTTTATCTTTTTTACTGTGCAAGCAAGAACCATAAACCTTTATTTTTGTCTAAAGAGACATTTTTTGTGACCTGTGAATTTTCCATCATTTTAACAAACAGTTACGATTCAGAATGAACCCAAGCTGTACTCAGTCAACATACAAGTATAGAATTATAGGTAAAGGATATTTCTAAGTTATTTCATCAAAAAAGAACAAAACAGAAGCGTTTCTTTTCATACATTAACAAGCAACCCATGAATCTAACTTACTTTTCTATGAATGAGGTGTGAATGCCTTTGTCACCTGCCACCTTTGTTTGGCCTTTGTTATTTTCCCACTATGAACCACATGTGATTATCCTGCTTTTCTTACCAGGGACATTTGCTGTTACAACTTTGGCATTTAAACCACTGCCATTGTTTAACTGGCTTCAGTGCACTAGGTGATAAAAACATTATAATTAAGTTGATTTTCTCAGGTTGGCCTCACAAATCAAATACTTGTACCAATTAAATGTTGTAACAAAGAGCATTATAATAAACACTTGTTTAGAATATACAGTAAATAGGAATTTGGCGCGGAAAATTAAACTCAGACATTTTCACAGGAAACATTGTATCCAAAAAAGTAATAAACAATATTTACTATATCTAGCTACATGATAGTTTATCTTGATACATGATACTGTATCTTGATACATAATACTGTATCTTAATAAATGATACTGTATCGTGATACATGATACTGTATCTTGATACACAATACAGCATCTTAATAAATGATACTGTATCTTGATACATAATACTGCATCTTGATACATGATACTGTATCTTGATACATAATACTGTATCTTAATAAATGATACTGTATCTTGATACATGATACTGTATCTTGATACATGATACTGTATCTTAATACAGCATCTTGATACATCATACTGCATCTTTATACATGATACTGTGTCTTGATACATGATAGTGTATCTTGATACATGATACTGTATCTACATGATACTGTCTTAATACATGATACTGTATCTTGATACATGATACTGTCTTAATACATGATACAGCATCTTGATACATGATACTGTATCTTGATACATGATACTGTATCTTGAGACACAATACAGCATCTTGATACATGATACTGTATCTTGATACATGATACTGTCTTAATACATGATACTGCATCTTGATACATGATGTGTCTTGATACATGATACTGTATCTTGATACATGATACTGTATCTTGATGCATAATACTGTATCTTAATACATGATACAGCATCTTGATACATGATACTGTATCTTGATACATGATACTGTGTCAATACATGATACTGCATCTTGATACATGATACTGTGTCTTGATACATGATACTGTATCTTGATACATGATACTGTATCTTGATACATGATACTGTATCTTGATGTATAATACTGTATCTTAATACATGATACTGTATCTTGATACATGATATGATACATGATACTGTATCTTGATGCATAATACTGTATCTTAATACATGATACTGCATATTGATACATGATACTGTATCTTGATACATGATACAGCAAAAAACTATGCACATCATATATCTTAATCATAGGTTCCAATTCAATATAATTATTTTTTCTTCAGAGAAATGTGCTTGCGATTCGCAGATCTGGAGCGAAAACTGGGAGAGATTGATCGTGCTCGTGCGGTATATGCTCATTGTTCACAGATTTGTGACCCCAGGGTGAGTTTTAGTCCTGGCTACCATTGTAGTGTAAGAAAGGGGTAATAATTTAACATGAGAATTTTCTTGATATATCTGGAATTCTGTTTTTATAATTCTTGCCCCAAGACCTTTAAGACATTGCTCAACAACCTCAGAGTGTAAAATTCTGACATTGATTTATCAGGTATTTTTATCAGAAACCTCTGCTCTGTTTTGTTGGTGTGAGATGTCAAATTTAAATGTTTTATCCATGAACAATTTAGATTTGGTCATAGTAATGTGTGTATATGGATATGTGTTTCCATGGTTACTTGGATTACTCTGCTGCTTTCAAAAGGAGCTAAATGTTAAATGAATGAATATTACAAGGGCATGTGGGAACAGAACATATGTTTAAAGGGCAGGTGTTAAAGAACATGCATTAAAAGAGCATGTGATAAATGAGCACATGTTAAAATAAGAATTGTTAAAGAGCATGTTAAACAAACTTGTGTTGAAAGAATGTTTGTTTAAAGAAAATGCTATAGGAATGTGTTAAATAAGCACATGTTTAAAGAACGTGTTAAATGAACTTGTTTAAAAAGAACATTTGTTAAAAGAAGGTGTGTTTAACAAACAATTTGTTGTTGGTTTGGGTTTTGGGCTTAATGCCATTTCTCAGTAACATAGGCTATACATGGCAGCCAGTATAATTGGTGGAGGAAGAACCCAGAAAAACCCCAGTAAGAACCACTGACCCATGAGAAACTACTGTCAGCTTTCTCACATACCCACATTGGCAGAACCCAAGACTCAAAACCACACGGACAGAGGTGAGATGAGAGTAATCAGTAAAGGCGAGAGCTTTATACCACTCCTCCGCCCGTAGCCCAAAAGAACAATTTAAGAAGCAGATTAGATTCCAGTTTTTGACAATGGCTTACAGCATAAAATTCAGATCTGCCAACCCTTTCGATTTTGTCTTAAGTCTTATGAATATGATCCTTAAAATACAAACTTGTGGAATAAAAGCGAAATCTACAGAAAAATTATTGTTGCCATAAAATCCAAATAATTGGCTCACCTGTGTTTGATTTGGATCTGGGTTTCATATTAGATCTAGTGTAGTTAGTCAGGGAACCAGACTACCTCAGACACTTTTAACTGCACATATTTTTTCATGCAAAGAGTATGCGTGATCATACTGTTGATTATAGAATTTTTTTAAATGGCACCCAACAAGCAATGCATGTTGAAGACAAAAGGGAAAATAAGCCTCTTGAAAAGTGTTATTAATCAGCACGGAAGAATAATAAGGAATTTTCAGATTCTTGTGAATAAAAGCAGGAAGAGACACAATGATGTTTATTGGACATAACGTGTCAGTTTAAGTATGTCTTATGGCGGGAGATATGATTGCCATTGTCATGTGAAATGGAAAACAATTCCAAGAATTATGTGAAGTTGAGAGATAGCCCCAAGCTGTTGAGCTGCATAGGGTTTGGAACTGAGTTTCTGCAACTGTACTAGTGATAAAAGGTTTCTACATGTACTTCACAAACGTTTCAGTTGAGCATAATGTTTAAAGCAGTTGCATGTTTCAAATATTGAACGTTTAAATACGTTTTCCAGCTTTGCAATAGCAGTATATGATATTTTGTTACACCTTACTGAAAACTAGTTAAACTTGCAGAAAAAAAATAACTGCCTTACTGAGACAGTCTTGTTAGGGTTGGCAGGTCTAAAAATCACAATTCAAACTGACTTGGTACCAGTCAGAATGTGCATGAGTCTCAGCCTACCCAGACTGTATGGAGAATCTGTCCAGGTAAACTTGTGTGGATTGTTTAATCTAGCAGATGCATTTTGATCCCATTTGTTGAGCAGTTGTTGATGTTATTGATTTTATAATGTTGCAAGTAGTTGTTGACATTGTCAATATTATGATGTCACATGACATCAAAAAATGAAATTTAGCTAATATACATATAAATTGATCTTGCAACATTCTTCCTGACTAGTATAATTTTGACTTCTTGAAACCTTGAAGGTGCTAATTGGTATGCTTCGTTTACCTTAGTCAAAGCTCAGAACCATTCAGCACCCAAAAATCTGGGACACGCCATTTTTTGTCTCCCCTCTTTTTTTTCTCTCCTAACCCTGGTTTGACTTTCCATTGCATAGCAGGTGAGCTTAATTATGTCCCCACTTTATTCCTCTATCTTTTGTCTTCCTGCAGGTGGCACCATCATTCTGGCAGACATGGAAAGAGTTTGAAATAAAACATGGGAATGAAGACACAGTCAGAGAAATGTTAAGGATAAAGAGAAGTGTGCAAGCTATGTATAACACACAGGTATGTAAATGTTTGCTCAAAAACTTTTTGTGTTTTCAGGTGAACGCATGTTAACAAAAAGTTAAACTATGACAACAGTCTGAGGAAATGATTTCCAGCTGATTCTTCTGGGAGTGGTAGTGACATCTCTGTTGAGATTTAACATATCAATAAATTATATTGTCCCCAGGATCTCTTTGTATTTCACCTACTGTGGTGTTCTTTATTTTCAGTGACATATCACTGAAGTGCTTGTGAATACTCAGTTTGACCCAATTCAAGCACCTGTATGATAACAAGTCCTTGTACATGTGAAACCCAAGAGCTTCATGATGAAGTAAAATAAAGCAACAGGATTTAAGATCACTTTGAATAACAGATGAGATGGTCTTAACGTGATTGAAGATATGAGCCAAAAAGATTGATCCTATGTCAGGCAGTTCACGCAAACTGTGGTTGGTGTAAAAGAGGGGTAGGGTGGAGTTTAGCTGATTTGAGACAATAGAAATAAATAACCACATGCATACCTTCTGATACTGTGGGTTAGGCTGGCTGCGAATTTTATGATTAAAAGACATGGCTGAAATTGCAAGCAATCTAACTACCCACAGATAAAAGTCTTGTCATCTTCTCAGGTTATGGATGATTTTATTTTTATTTTTCAGGTCAACTTTATGTCTGCCCAAATTTTAGCTGCCTCTGTAGGAGCCAAGGGAGACAATCCAGGTTTGTAAAGTAGTTTGTCTAGGTCATGGAGTTTAATTCTTCAATTATGCAATCTACTTCCAGCACGTTTGTATTGGATTATGTTGATTAAGACACCTCGGTATAACCTCCATCTGTTTATAAGGGCATTGATAAATCCATTATTATTTGAGAATGATATACAGTATCTTTATGAGTAGGAGTGAGGCCATTGTATCCGAATCTGGAGCTGTAATGTATGTGACGTAGTGCCATTGTCACAATACACAATCACTGTCACTGTGCTGATAATGAAGAATAATGACTGTAATAGCTCTGTTGTTAAACAGGGTTCTAATGCATGTAACACAGTCCTATTGTCATAACACAAAATTCCTGCCTCTGTGCCGCCGATAATGAAAAGAAACAAATTTTAAGTTTTATCTTTATTTATTTAAAGTTAATTATCACATACTCTTTTGTTGAAACATACAAATAAGAGGTCTGTTCACATTGTTCTCACCCCCCACCCACCCACCCCCGCTTAAAAATTTAAAATACCTTGATTAAAAAGGACAGATGGGGGAACTCAAATCTGTTTGAAAATCCTGAAGCCAAGTACTAAAAATATAGATGTAGCAGTATCTATAGGTCCTCCAGTCTTTTCCACGTGTAAGTGAGGTGGCCTTTATGTAATAAATTTCCTCTTCTATACTTCAGATATTTATTAGCCCTTTTATTGTGTCCTGTGGGAACAAATGAAATCAACTTACTATGACCTGGTTTTGTTTAAAATGTAGATAAGTATTAATCCTTCAAGGTAACAGTTAAAACTGAAATTAACTGAATTAAGCTTTTGTTGTAAATTTATTCTACTCCATTAATTTTAATTGTAACTGCTTCCGTCTGTATGGTTTTTTTTATGTTCTTGTTTTCATTTTAGCAACCACAGAAAATGATGATATGAAGAAATTGGAAGAGAAGGCTCGACAGCTAGCAGAGGAATCTCTAAAAGACCAGCCAAAACCAGACAAAGGAATTCTGTTTGTTAGGTATGTCACTAATTATAATTCTTCCCTGATGAGAAAACTTCATTTCCTAGATTTCCTTTTGATATGCTAGGTTTTATCTAACCTGTTCATAATGTGGGGGCCCCAAGTGGCCGAGTGGTCTAAAGCGCTCACTATTAAGGATCATTGCCATCTCACCTGTGTCTGTGTGGGTTCGAGTCTCAGGTTTGGACAATGTGGGCATGTGAGAAAACATGCCAGAAGCTTCTCATGGGTCGATGGTTCTTTCCAGGGTTTTCCCGGGTTCTTCCTCCACCATTAATACTGGCTGCCATCGTGTGCTGAAAAATGGCATTAAACACTACAACAACAACAACACACATACATTGTTAGGGAGGTAAGTGCTAAAGATAGAGACTGACTTAAACAGTATGTTATTTCCCTTAATAAACATGCATAGTAAAGTGTAGAGCTTTTATCTTGACAAGAACTTGAATGAATATGGTTTCTAGCATTCTAGAACACTTATGCAAGTTATGCCCCCGTAATCTCATGTTCTTCTGACTTTTTTGATTAAGAATTGCTTTATTTCAGCCAAAGTTGGCATGTAGCTTTAAACAGATGAGATCTTAAACAAATCTTATTTCCAACATTCCAAATTAATATTTAGAAGAGTTGTGTCCCCTGATGACCCATTCTTAGTATACTTATGTTTAGAAATGTTGTATGTCAACCAAATTTAGCATGCTTGTTTAGATTAATGAGACATTGACCAAATTTAGCATGCTTGTTTAGATAGATGAGACATTGACCAAATTTAGCATGCATGTTTAGATTAATGAGACACTGACCAAATTTAGCATGCATGTTTAGATTGATGAGACACTGACCAAATTGAGCATGCATGTTTAGATTGATGAGACACTGACCAAATTTAGCATGCTTGTTTAGATTGATGAGACACTGACCAAATTTAGCATGCATGTTTAGATTGATGAGACACTGACCAAATTGAGCATGCATGTTTAGATTGACGAAACATTGACCAAATTTAGCATGCTTGTTTAGATTGACGAAACATTGACCAAATTGAGCATGCGTGTTTAGATTGACGAAACATTGACCAAATTGAGCATGCATGTTTAGATTAATGAGACACTGACCAAATTTAGCATGCATGTTTAGATTGATGAGACACTGACCAAATTGAGCATGCATGTTTAGATTGATGAGACACTGACCAAATTTAGCATGCTTGTTTAGATTAATGAGACACTGACCAAATTTAGCATGCATGTTTAGATTGATGAAACATTGACCAAATTTGCCATGCATGATTAGATTGTTGAGACACTGACCAAATTTTGCATGCATGTTTAGATAGATGAGACATTGACTAAATTTGGCATGCATGTTTAGATTGATGAGACAAGACTGAATGAATTTAGCTTGCTTGTTTAGATTGTTGAGACACTGACCAAATTTAGCATACATGTTTAGATTGTTGAGACACTGACCAAATTTAGCATGCATGTTTAGATTGATGAGACATTGACCAAATTTGGCATGCATGTTTTGATTGAGGAGACAAGACTGAATAAATTTAGCATGCATGTTTAGATTGTTGAGACACTGACCAAATTTAGGATGCATGTTTTGATTGATGAGACATTTGCCAAATTTAGCATGCATACTTAGATTCATGAGAATTGACCAAATTTAGCATGCATGTTTAGATTGATGAGACATTTGCCAAATTTAGCATGCATACTTAGATTCATGAGAATTGACCAAATTTAGCATGCATGTTTAGATTGATGAGACACTGACCAGATTTTTAGCATGCATGTTTAGATTGATGAGACACTGACCAAATTGAGCATGCATGTTTAGATTGATGAGACACTGACCAAATTTAGCATTCTTGTTTAGATTAATGAGACACTGACCAAATTTAACATGCATGTTTAGATTGTTGAGACAAGACTGAATAAATTTAACATGCATGTTTAGATTGATGAGAAAAGACTGAATAAATTTAGCATGCTTGTTTAGATTAATGAGACACTGACCAAATTTAGCATGCATGTTTAGATTGTTGAGACACTGACCAAATTTAGCATGCATGTTTAGATTGTTGAGACATTGACCAAATTTAACATGCATGTTTTGATTGATGAGACAAGACTGAATAAATTTAGCATGCATTTTTAGATTGATGAGAAAAGACTGAATAAATTAGCATGCTTGTTAGATTAATGAGACACTGACTAAATTTAGCATGCATGTTTAGATTGTTGAGATATTGACCAAATTTAGCATGCATGTTTAGATTGTTGAGAAATTGACCAAATTTAGCATGCATGTTTTGATTGTTGAGATATTGACCAAATTTAACATGCATGTTTAGATTGTTGAGACATTGACCAAATTTAGCATGCATGTTTAGATTGTTGGGACATTGACCAAGTTTAGTACTGTTGTTTAGATTAATGAGACATTGACCAAATTTGCATGCATGTTTAGATAGATAAGACATTGACCAAATTTAGCATGCATGTTTTGATTTGATTGATGAGACACTGACCAAATTTAGCATGCTTGTTTAGATCGATGAGACAAAACTGACCAAATTTAGCAGTCATGTTTAGATTGATGAGACATTTACCAAATTTAGCATACATGTTTAGGTTGATGAGACAAAACTGACTAAATTTAGCATGCATGTTTTGATTGATGAAACACTGGTCAGGTTTAGCATGGATGTTTTGATTAAAGAGATATTGATAAAGTTGGATAAAGCATTCTACCTCATTATTTAAAAGATTCACATCTCCAGATTGTTCATTCTCTTAAGTTTGATTTCCCATCACAAAATACTGTTTAAGGCCCTGTCAAGTAAATTGTAGAGATTGGATTCCTGTGTCATGCATCTTCACTAATAACCAAAGCTAAGGCCCTGTCAAGTAAATTGTAGAGATTGGAGTCCTGTGTCATGCATCTTCACTAATAACCAAAGCTAAGGCCCTGTCAAGTAAATTGTAGAGATTGGAGTCCTGTGTCATGCATCTTCACTAATAACCGAAGCCAAGGCCCTGTCAAGCAAATTATAGAGTGATGAGTTGTTTGCCACAACACTGGCCCTGTCAAGCAAATTGTAGAGGGATGAGTTGTTTGTCATGACACTTCACTAATAACTAATCAAGGCTCTGTCAAGCAAATTGTTTAGATTGGAGGCCTTTGTCATGCACCTTCAGTTGTATTTTTTCATCTTAAGATAGCATAATAACTGCAGTTATCAGTTATGTCAGCTGTGATGTACCGATTCTCTACTGTAAACAGTATATCTGATTGTGGGAGATTAAACAGTTGAAGATAATAATCACTAGCCTCAGAAATAAAATTATGTTGGGCAAACAAATGTTTCAAATTAAAAAACAAAAAGTCTTTATGGTCCACATTCCAAGTTGTATATCCTATTTGTTTATCAGACTAAACATTCTGTCTGGAAACATATGTCTGTGTCATCATGGAATAATTGATATCAGGAAACAGTGACAGATATATTAACAGATAGTCCAAGTAATTTCATAATTTATGGTCTAACTCTGAAAAAGGTCAAGAAAGTTTTGGGCATATAGTCAGTCTCGATGTCAACTTGTAACTTGTCCATCTTCTGGTGAAAGTATTGTAAAAGAAATTTCTGTCCTGCTTTTTGAGCATATAGCCTTCTCATTTTGCACAGAGGTTCAGAAATAGACATCAGCAATGATACTTCACCCAAAAGATTTCAGTTACACCAGGATGGGAGTGGTGGAATTTGAAACTATAATGCTAACCACCAACCCTCTGCAACCCAGAGAAACACTACATTAACTAATCTCGGCTTGACTGGGTAGAATTTGAAACCTTGTTCCACTGATTGTCAGTCAGATATACTAAACACTAAAAAAGTGCAGCCTCCACCAAAACAATTTTTTTTAAAGAGTGATTGATGTATATTTTAAAAGCTGAAAAGAAAACATTTTATTCCTTTGGAGGAATCAACAAGTAACGTAACTATTGGATCCATTTACAGGAGCAATGCAACAGATGAGGAACTTGGAGAGTTGACCAAGACCAATAATCCAGATGAAATCAACATCGATGAGGACTTCTCCAGCGATGAGGATGAAAATGTGGAAGGTATGATTCCTGATTGTCTGAGGAAACTCATACTCCAGGAATTTTGTTGTATTGGTAATAGTTCACTGACCAGTATGATTACTAACAGACCACTGACCAGTATGATCACTAATAGACCACTGACCAGTATGATTGCTAATAGACCACTGACCAGTATGACTACTCACAGACCACTGACCAGTATGATTGCTAGATTGGTGCAGGTTATTATGTTGTTGCAACTACATTGTCACAACTTTCAGAACTTAAGTCCAGCATCTTGGTGTTTATGACCATTCAGAAAATAGTTTAAATATTTCATATCTGATTTTCATGAAATATACATTATATACTATGGTCTGCTAGTATTACTGTCCGGACTGTTGTTTGCAGAGACTGAAGTAAGTATTTTGGAGGTAAAGAATACTTTTTTCTCTGCAGCTTCTCAATTGCAGTATAGAGCCTTCTCTTTCCTGATCAGTCCCAGCAAAGGGCCTTCTCTTTCCTGCTCAGTTCCAGCATAGGGCCTTCTCTTTCCTATTCAGTCCCAGAAGAGCTTTCTCTTGTCTGCTCAGTTCCAGTTTAGGTCCTTTTCTTTCCTGCTCAGTTCCAGCATAGGGCCTTCTCTTTCCTGCTCAGTTCCAGCATAGGACCTTCTCTTTCCTGATCAGTCCAGGCATATGGCTTTATCTTTCTTGTTCAGTACTAGCATAGGGCCTTATAATTCCTGCTTAGTTCCAACATAGGGCCTTCTCTTTCCTGCTCAGTTCCAACATAGGGCCTTCTCTTTCCTGCTCAGTTCCAACATAGGGCCTTCTCTTTCCTGCTCAGTTCCAACATGGGGCCTTCTCTTTCCTGCTCAGTTCCACCATAGGGCCTTCTCTTTCCTGCTCAGTTCCAACATAGGGCATTCTCTTTCCTGCTCAGTTCCAACATAGGGCATTCTCTTTCCAGTAACCTCAAACACTTAAACAACCAAAATCTTGAACATAAATTTTACACCTGGAGCACTTCTGCTTTAATTTTGATGACTTTTATTTTGAGTATTCATATTTTTCTCAGAAATTCAAACTCACTGAAACTGGAGGAAACTCAAATTGGTATATATTGGACTACACTATTTTAGCAGGCATGTTAAATAAGAATGATTAGCACTGCTGATTCGGGGCCCTGAGTGGCCGAGTGGTCTAAAGCGCTTTCTGTTACGGATCACTGCCATCTCACCTCTGTCTGCGTAGGTTCGAGTCTTGGATTTGGCCATTGTGGGTATGTGAGAAAGCTTGCCAGTAGCTTCTCGAGGGTCGGTAGTTCTTTCCGGGGATTTCCCGGGTTCTTCCTCCACCATTAATACTGGCCGCCATGTATAGCCTATCGAGTGCTGAAAAATGGCATTAAACCCTACAACAACAACAACAACAACAAGCACTGCTGATTCAAGCTTGATGAATTAGTAACAGACATCATTACTTGTGGTCCATTTCCGTGTATTAAGTGTAGGGCTAATACATGTCCAGCAGCAAATGTGACTGATAGTTTGAGAACCTGTGATTTAATAGCATACAGAACATTCATTATTTTCTTATTACAGAGCTGGAAGTACCCCAACAGACTGTGCCCTCGGAAGTTTTTGGTGGACTGGTTCCTGATGACGATTAGCACCATTCACATGAGTGGAAATATTGTTTAAATGTGTGAGATAATGATTCAGACTGCTGAAACTCAAATATAATTTTTTTAAATAAATTTATTGTTCATGGCAATGAAAATTGTAATTGCTGTGGACAGAAATTAAGATTTTGTCTAAGAATTGTCAGAGGATCTGTTTTAAATTCTGTCAGCAATTTTGTGTGAACAGGAATAAAATTGATATGATCAAATGTATCTTTGTCATATTTTTTCCACTTGATCTAACCTTTGTTTTCCTTTATGTTTAAAGCTAAATTCTGCTTTATTTACTATACATCCAAAAAGGTTGTCAGTAATTTACTATACATCCATAAAGGTTGTCAGCAGTTTACTATACATCCAAAAAGGTTGTCAGCAATTTACTATACATCCAAAAAGGTTGTCAGCAATTTACTATACATCCAAAAGGTTGTCAGCAATTTACTATACATCCAAAAAGGTTGTCAGCAATTTACTATACATTCAAAAAGTTTGTCAGCAATTTACTATACATCCAAAAAGATTGTCAACAATTTACTATACATCCAAAAAGGTTGTCAGCAATTTACTATACATCCAAAAAGGTTGTCACCAATTTACTATACATCCAAAAAGGTTGTCAGCAATTTACTATACATCCAAAAAGATTGTCAACAATTTACTATACATCCAAAAAGGTTGTCAGCAATTTACTATACATACAAAAAGGTTGTCAGCAATTTACTATACATACAAAAAGGTTGTCAGCAATTTACTGCTTATCAAGGATACACAGATACTCATGACAGAAATAAATCGGCTGAACTTTCAAATAGAGATTACTGCTGCCCAAGATTAAACAGCTCAGAAAGAAAAGCTCATATGTGTTGAACACTAATACACTCGGACTTTGTATAACTAAAGCATAATCACTCAAACTCAAGATCACTTTCAGCTTCTGAATCTGTACTTTCAGTTTTTAGCATCATGAAAATCTTCCATTTAGTAATGTCTGGACTTTTGAAGCATTGTGGTTCACAACTTTCATTTATAAAATTGTACAGGATCTGTTACCTTCTTTGATATTTGGATTTTGGCCTATAGTGGGTTGCTAACAGATTGGGGAACTTTGCTTATTTAATAGCATTCTGCCCCTTTTTTTGGTCTAATCTGTATTCCAGAAAAGTAATGTATGGAAATTTATGCTTAATTTGGTATTCATATAGGTATGAACTTAAGGCCAGGATACTTTGAGTTCACAGAATTCATATTAAAATTATAAGAAAATTCTTATTGCATCTATGGTCCCAGATATGTTTTCCTGGAATTCCCAGCCATTAATAAATATTAATGTATCATGGACAGATGTGGAAAGAGTTATGTTTTTTTTTTTTAACAACTAAGCCCATTCTGTCATATTAGCAAAAAAACACATTCAAAGAAAATATTTTGAACATTTTACACTTATGCATACAGTCATACATCAATTTGTGTTTAAAGAAATCTATTACGAGGTTAAGGTTAGATTTCTTTATTTAAGCTCTGTTTACACAGACTTTGACAATGTCAATCAAGTAAGCTCAAAGACATTGTACATTTCTCTGACAAATGTCTTACCTGATCACATTTGGAAATAATCTCAGATCCATCCCACCAAGAAAGACGTAGAATTTTTCTACCTACTATGTATCGTATTGGAACTGATACCTGCCCTTGTCACTGCTAGGTGGCCACTCGTGTTATTTAAGCTTTCACTACAACACTGTTAACTTCCCATTGTCTCACGATATCCGCCAGAATCAATCTTGAATTCTACTTGTCTGCTTCTTGAGTCGGGATAGTATTGATAATCAAGTTCACTGCAAGACATCAGTAAGTTTGTTTCTGTTGTTTTATTTATAATTTTGCGCATTATTCAGAATGTGTCAACTTTGTCTCTCACAAAGTAGTCACACTTGGTAGTGTTGATACTGACTGTTTCATATATTTATCTTGTGGACACTGCTTTGATTTATAGTTTTGTTTCAGGTGTGGTTTATAATAAACTCTACACTTTCTGGTTGTCATTTCTAGTTATTTAGGCATTACCATTTTCTTTTCATCAGCAGCAGCTGATGTTTCTCATTCGTTTTTATGAAACCAATTTTGCTGTTTGTGCGTGGTGGTACCAAAGGTTTCAGATACAGCTGAGTACACCAAGTCTCTCAATGATGTCCAGTTTTCCTTGACATTCTCGAATATTGCATCAGTTGTTTCTAATTGGCTGCACATTTCTTTGATAAATGGCGCTTCACTTTCTTCTGTTTCAATTTTTAGACATTTTTGGCTATTAGTCATCTGCTAGGCCAATCTGGATTTCGATCTTGGAGACTATGGACCTGTGATCAGTCCAGCATCATGCATTTCCCCTGGCAATCGTCACTCGGACATCCTGCCTCTTCCTTCTCCTGATGATATTGCAGTCAGTGAGATGCAAGTGTTTGATGCATCCAAGATGCAAGTTCTTGATGCATCCAAGATGCAAGTGCTTGATGCATCCAAGATGCAAGTTCTTGATGCATCCAAGATGCAAGTTCTTGATGCATCCAAGATGCAAGTGCTTGATGCATCCTTATTGTAGTTTGGCAATAGGAAGGCCTTTTCAGTGATTGGGAGATCTTGTTCAGCGCATTTCCACAGCAGGAAGGGTCTGTTGTTGTTGCCCTAGCCAAGGTCATTTTTTTTCCTATGACACCTGACCATGTACTGCAATCAAGCACTAAATTCACCGAGGTTTAATGAGCTTATCTGCCTTTAGTACTTATGTGATAAGAGACTCCACGTCTTCATAAAATTTGCCTTTGATCACTTGGTGGGTCATGGTGGGTGCTAATGGTAATGATAGCTGCACTTTCCCCAGACAGTGGGAGTTTCATTTGTATTAGTCTGTCATTCACGTCCTTTCCAAGGTCTGTGATCATGATGACCTACCACTAGCTCCATGTAACTCTTTTTTAGTTCAGTCTCTCCAGAACACGTATCTGGCTACTATGTGGATGAGCTGTCTTTCGTCAGCCAGGCTATGTTCCATTATGGCTGCTATCTGGATGTTGAATCTCAACAGCTCTCTACCAACTCATGTTGCTCTTCTCTCTAGTCTATGTGCTTACCTACTGAAAACTGCCTTCCTAGTTGTGTGGAGGGGAAGGGGGATGATGGGCCATCTACTACTAAAAGCAAAACTTGTTCTGAAGCAAAGCATACGGGCTGTGAAAACAGAATGGAAACAGATAAGAGCTGAAATTCAAGAAAATGTTGCCAATTTACCTAACAAAAGGTCAACACCCAACATGACTTGAAACCTAACTTTAGATTTGAAATCATTCTGGAAATATATCAACCCCACCCACCCCAAAAAACAAACAAAAGACCAAGGGAAATTCACCACTGAAGACGGATAACCAAGTAGAAACAAAATCACTGAACACACAAAACTGGTGTTTGTTGCACTTAAGTGAGATGGCTTCACAATGTATATTTTCCAAAGTATCAGCAATGAATAATATAGTTGCAATGCATTTAGGAGTTCAAAATTTGCTATATGATCCTTATTATGTACAGCCACAAATACATTAAAAAAAAACTATCTTACTAGTGTTTACACGCCTCTTCTGAGATAGTACCAGGGTTTACACACACCTTCAGAGATAGTACCAGTGTTCACACGCCTCTTCTGAGATAGTACCAGTATTTACACACCTCTTCTGAGATAGTACCAGTGTTTATACACCTCTTTCAACAATCTTTGGACATTTGCAACATCCAGAGGGATTAGCCTCTAGCAAATGTCCACTATCAAAAAATGTTGACTGTGCAATGGCCAGTAATTTCCCCCCAATCTCACACACCAGTGCAAAGTGCTTGGGTATATTTTCAGTTACTTTAGCATTTGGATAACTTTTTTATCATATCATATAAGCAGCATGCCTTCCAGAAATTTCACAGCTGCAAAATATAATTGTGTTGCATTGTTGATGACTGGGACAAACATGTTAACAAACGTGACAAGGGAGACAATTTTTTTTATTTTTTTTTTGGCAATAGACTTCATGAAGCTTTTGACAATGTCCCTCATGAACTGTTAAAGAATTAACTATTTAATTTTGGAATTGCAGGGAAAACTATCTGGATAGTCTTTCATGTTACCGAGAACAATATATGGTGGTAAATGGTTCCAAATCTGATTGGTTCAAAGTAGCTCATGGAATACCTCAAGGCAGTATACTTGGACCAGCGTTCTTTTCCTTGTACATCGATGATGTCATGATTGAAACTGACTCGGGCATTTGCCTCTTTGCAGATGGCTGTGTATGTTACAGCTCAATCAAAACAGAGTGAGATACTAAAATATTCAAACATGACAATGTTACGATTGAATTTTTATGGATTTCATAAAAACACAAATCTGTATTGTTATAATTCCATTTTTTTTAAAAATTTTAATAAAGACAGTGATTGTTGGTTATGTGCCTTTTACATTGGACAATTATGTTTTAGAGTTTCTTCATATATACTACGCTATGGACCTATGTAACATTATGCAGTACAAATACTATACCAAGGGACCTCCATATGGTAGCAAATTCCTAGTTATCTACGTCAAGTATATACAAAATAGATGGTAGGAAGGTCATGCACCCTGTAGTCAGGCGGCGTGAGCAACATCTGACGGGCAAAATATTTTTGGAAACTGAACGCATTATAAAACAAATCTTGTAATTGTTGGTGATGACGAAAAACTTTTCTCTTACTCCAGAGCGCAGGGTTGCGACGATGGACCCTAGCCGAAAGTTTTATTTTTTTATTTTTATGGAGCAAAGGTGTACATTAGATT
The DNA here is from genome assembly GCA_028554795.2 of Sinohyriopsis cumingii. Lineage (NCBI taxonomy): Eukaryota > Metazoa > Mollusca > Bivalvia > Unionida > Unionidae > Sinohyriopsis > Sinohyriopsis cumingii. The sequence goes on from CM068840.1 coordinate 11,854,027, forward strand.
CCTACGAACTATATATAAACAGAAAGCGCTTGTGACCTTGTGTAAAATTTGATTTGTCTCAGAACTTCAGAATTCCGACTTGCTCATGCAGGCAATAAAAATATATATCATTACAGTTTAAAGACTTTTAAACATTGTGCTCGATTCAGTTTTCTCTCGAAATATTTTGCATTCTTTTTTTATTATATAATATTACATATTAAATATAGTGTTTAAACTTTATCAAAAATCTGTGTATTTGTAATCTTAGTACTAACAGATTGTGAAAAAGATTTGCTAACAACTTAAGGCTCAATAATGTTAAAGAAATAAAATACCTTTAACCTACAGAACATAAAAGTTCGGAATTTATGGACAAATATTCCATAATTCATTTTACTGCAAACAATTTTGGTATTAGTTAAAAATATTGAATTCTTACGCATTTTTGTTCTCTTTAATTCATTCGATGTTTAATGATTTACATTATATTCTAAAATACAGAAATTCCAGAATTGTATGACGTTGACAAACTTTGAAAAAATGTAATGTATATATTTTTTTATCTAAAATATATTACTTGATGTGTGTGTGTGTGTGTGTGTGTGTGTGTGTGTGTGTGTGTGTGTGATTTTTCTATATTGAGTGTTGTTTGATTTAAATTATTAAAAGGTTGCTACGTCACAAAACGTCAGAGTTATGACTGACTTCCTCTTGCAGTTTCAATCCAGTATTCCTTCGCACACAAGCGGTGAAAAATAATATCATCGCCAGGTGACACCTCCACGAAAGGAGTCTCTCTCTCTCTCAGAATTGTCATACCAATAAAATGGGGTATTATTGAAAAGAACTTACCTGTAATAATTGCACAATAATCCAGTGACAGTAGTTTGAATCTCTTTCATAATAACATTAATAAACAATAACATCGGGAGACGAAATTGGGGCAAGCGATTCCAACCACCATCACCAAAAATGCAGCATAAAGAAAATGACAGTGCATGGTTTGGATGGGGTCACTTAAGATAAGCGTTTGATCTTATTAAGAAATGAGTTTCTTTTGCACGAGATTTTGCAGTCTTATAAAATAAATAATTACATTTTTTTTATTTCTCGTGTTTTCAACCCTGCAATTACAAATAAAATAAATTTAATACAGATATACTTGACAATACGGTCATCAGTATATTACGTTTCGCACGTATATATCAATCCATTTGCCAGAATATTTAAGAAGTAATTTCTCTTATATTTATTATTTATCCAAAAGAAAATCTAAACACAAGGGTGCAAATGATAGGTGTAAAGCCAACATTGTTGTAGGGCACAGTTTTTTGAGCAGATAGGCAGACCGGCTCATGGACAGAATGGTAACAGTCTATCACATATATTTCAGAGAGAAATATACCGAGTACATAAAAACAGATATATCAAACATGTATCACATCATATAAATCTAGGTACCTTATCATATGGGACAAGGGTCATGCTTTTCCTTTAAACAGGATCATCACTCTTTCATATGGGATGCAAAGAAATTAATAATTATCATAGATCTAAATACATTTGGTATACGAGTACTCTTACAACGTACGGCGTGAATACTGAAAGAGTGATCAACTATATAAAACAAAAATAAAACAAACTTGAAGAAACAAAAACCACCACACCCACCATCACCCACAAAAAAACAAAGGCGTTTCCCCCGCAACCACTCTTGTACTGCGCAAATACTTAACGCACATGTCAGCATCACCAAGCAATTAAATAACATGTAAAATATCAATATTTACATTCTATCTTATTCTTTAAGTGAAACTTCTCCATAAGTTACTACCACGTGAAGATCAATATTACCAAAACAATATCCCCAATGATTGCTCCGGTGGCATAAGTGGTTAGAGCGTCCAAATGGAATGCAGGAGGTCGCGAGTTCGAACTCCGGCTGTGTCATACGAAAGACACAAAAAATGGTACCAGTTGTTGCCTCGCTTGGCGCTGAGCACAATGAGGTTAGTGTTAGGACTGGTCGGCCTGGTGTCAGGATAATGTGATGTCTGTGGGTATGATGCCCGAATGCTAGACATCACTATAAACTGCCACAGTGCAGACATGGTAGCGATATGATTGGAAAATTGTTACGTTAAAAATCAAAATCACACACACACACACACACACACACACACACACGTAGCAGCAGAGAGGGTGAACAGACCATAGAATTCCGACAAAACAAATAAAACAAACAAATAAAATCATCTCGTAGAAAGGTCAAGATTTTTACAAATGAACTTTTCCTTGAGATGTTTTATTTCTGTAATGACCGATTGTACTAATAAAACCTCAGTTCGAAATAGTAGCTGAAAAAATAAAGTACTCTACGTGTTTATTTATTTTTGTTTATTTTTTTGACGACCAACGTTGGTAGGTACCCTCTCTGCTGATATTAATTTACCACCATACCAAGTTTGATGAATATTTTTCAACGCGTTCTCGCTGTCGTTTTTCCTCATCTGTTTCATCTTTATTTGTTTCATCTTTATTTGTTCTATGTTTCAAGTAATATTCAAGTTCTGATGGTGGTTTTTCTATTTTTGGATTTATGTTCTTTCTGTGTTTATAATATATCATCAAACTTCTGTATCGATCTCCACTGCAATTTTTGCAAATCTGATATAATCCTCTAACGCCCTTGTTACATCCAACACAACTTCGTGGACCAGCATGAAGGTTTTTCTTTATAAGATAATTATGTTTCTTGCAATATTCTCCACGGCATTTTTTATTACAATTGTTAGTGGTTCCTTGACGTAACCACGCAAAGTTGTTCATTATATTAATGATATCTGTTTAATTTAATTTAATTTTGTCATCACCCCTGTTACCCAAATATTTTATCAAGACCCACACGATATCTTGTTCTTGGATCATGTAAATTTATTGTTATAAATCCATGTGGAGTAGCTTGCGCTCGTGAGAAGAAATTTTTGAATTTAATTATATCCATGTCACCGCTGCACCAAGTTTGATGAATATTTCTAAGTGTGTGTGTGTCTACGCCATTAAACACAACTAAAATGTTGCAGTTGTCTCTGATCACTTTCGGAATTTGTGTATATCGTTGAGTAACATAGATCACGTCTGTATTTTTATGTCTACCTCGGGAAAATATTCTGGCTGGATTTGATTGTTTATCTAGCATCACATCGTCGTATGCAACTAAATTATTAATAAATCCGTCTATGGAATCTACGGATGGTGCTTCATTAATATCGGTTATAAACTCTATAACATCATTATCCTCATCCAGTAATCGCGCGTTTTCATTGAAATCTTTAAGTACATCATAACATCGCTGATCATCAGCGGATGGTGCTACTAAATACAATTTATCCCATTTCAACCATCTCATTATCAGATTAAGTAATAATTGCGTCTTACCCGATCCAGATGGTCCTATGATAATCATTCTGATGGAGTTCGGTAGCGCAGGATGATGCTTAACTGGCTCTCGCTGCCGAGTTGCTGAGAAATCAATTATATCCATATATTTTATAACATGAATCTATATTGTTTACGCTGTAAAGTTAAAACTCCAACCACTGATTTAGCTACGGTTATAACAAAAAATAAAAAAATAGCGTACGGTGGAAAATGTTCTGTATGCGGTAGAAAGAAATTTTCGTTTTTACCTAATAAGCGCGGTGGTGATATTGCTAATTTGATGTCAAAGTTTCCAGGTACTCCATGGGCTAAATACAGTGGAGAAAAACATCTACCGGGATATAAAATTATTGCGGTCCTGGTACCAGACTTGATATCAGGCTCGATAATCAGGATCAACCAAAACCAGGCGAGGAACCAATAAATGCTATTGATCGAGCTTGTCATGTTCATGATGTAGCTTATAAAAGTCAAAATCTACAAGATAGGCATATTGCAGATGTGAAATTAATTCATGCATTAAATTCTATAAAAAATAAAAATATTAGAGAATCATTAGCTAATTGGTTAGTAAAGATCCTCGATGAGAGGTAAATTAGCGCTTGGGGCTGGTAATTAATAATGGAATTAATTTATTATTGACCAAGAGGATACTGGAGAGGCAAAGCAGCAATTGGTAAACTCGCTGATGCAGCAGCGGTTAAACATTCTACTGCTAAAGCGTGGTTGTCCAGGCAGGCAATATGGCAAATTTATCTACCACGTCCTAAACGAATTCAGTACGCGTATTTCGATGTCAGTGTTCCTAATGAAGTTCATCAAGCTGATATTCTGTTTTTACCGCATGATACTGTGCGTAGAAAAACATACAAATACGCGTTAACCGTAGTTGATGTTGCAAGTAGATATAAAGAAGCAGAGCCGCTATCAGCGAAAACATCATCTGAAGTAGCCGATGCGTTTGAACGAATTTATCAACGAGGACTCGGACCACAAGGTGGTCTGCGATGGCCACAGCTACTACAGGTTGATCCTGGTAAGGAATTTCTTGGTCCAGTATCATCGCTGATGAAACGACATAATACCAAAATACGACGAGGTCATACTGCAATTCATCGTGATCAAGCAATTGTTGAGCGATTTAATCGAACACTTGCTGAGCGGTTATTTGGATATCAATACGCGAGGGAATTTATTCAGGATAAAAGATCTCGCGAATGGGTTGCAAGATTACCAAGCGTGATAGCTGCATTAAATAATGAGATCACACGAACAACCAACATGAAACCCATTAATGCAATTACAAAAAAAAATATACCAACACAACGAAAAGATGTTAAAAAACAAAAAATATTAGGTGATGTTACAGTTAGATATTTATATGAGCCTGGTGAACTTGAAGGTGGTAAACGAAGAGCGACTGATCCTATTTGGAGTGTTACCACACACAAAATATCTACCGTGACAAGATCCACTGGGAGAAACGCAGGCGTTTCCAGACCTGCAATCTACAGATTAGATTTGGCCGCTCCTCAACGTGGATTTACACGTGAACAACTACAAATAATTCCCGCGGATACACAACTACCACCAAAATCACTTTAGTGATTTCGATCACTTAACTAGCACTAGCGCCAAGGGTGCCTGCACCCAAGGCGCTGGCGCCTCTACGTCGATTACACTCAAGACAGGTTAACATGGTATTTTCTCGTATATGACCGCGACTATTATCTTTTCTATCTACGGTGAATTGTCTTGAATCATTACTCGAATATCGCCATAACATTATACAATTACAACTTGCGCAATGATTATTCTGCTGCTGTTTTAACTCAATAATAAATTCAACATCAAGATCAAAGTCGTGTTTATTTTTTTTATCAGATTGTTTGTATCCGATTAATTTTTTTCTTATTATATCATCATCGATGATGTTAAATTTATCAACGATTTCAGGAATTATGATTCTACGTAATTGAGATATATTTCTGACCCTCGATACCGCTAAATAAACTAAATTTGACCACTCGATGCGATCGTCTACAATCCAGACTCGTGTATCAGAAATAGTTAATCCCTGAGACGAGTGGATTGTCATAGCGTATCCCAACACCCATGGAGATTTGTCAGCGTGTATTGCATCTTCGACCACACTGATATCAACGGCGACAATATCATTTAATACGAGATTTTGTTTCCTTGACTCTGTCAAGGGTCCTGGAATATCAACATTAATATTCTGTTTTCGTGTATCTGATGGTCTATAACACAACGGTACGGGTAATTCTGAATATTTTTCTTTATGCAGCTGAAATAACTGCTGTTGTAAAGCGTCTCTGATTATTTTTCTGCTTGCTACGATCAAATCGGTGGGTCTCCATAATTTCAAAAAATCACTCATTGAGGTCTCTGAGATCACTCCACGTATTATTTCACACTGAATTTTGTTTGATTGTAATCTGATTAATTTTTTAAACTCCCTCAAATTTGCATCGAGAGCTCTATGATCATCATCTATTTCTTCGTAATAATCAACGAAATTTTTTAACCAATCATGTGGAGATGGTCCAACAAAAGGCGGCGGTTGACCATGATCGCCACACATTATTATAGCGGTATTTTTCGTCAACAACCAATCAAGAAACTTTTTTAATGTATCCAATGAGACCGTGCATATCTCATCCCAAATAATTATTTTAGGTATATATTTTTCTCCCATCCGTTCAGGAGTCCATGTATCTCCGCGCCACCGAAAGAAACTATGATACGTACACGATTGTACTTGCCGCTGTTTCATCTCACGTGCAAGTCTATGTGTGGGTGTCAGCACGATTATATCTGAATTTTTAAAAACATTAATCGTTCGAGTTGTTTTGCCGCATCCACCAGGTCCATTGAGATATACTGTCTTATATCTGGTTATTGGATCACTCAACGATGGTGCTTTCGACATTTCTGATATTTTATTACCCTTACGATAAAAATCTCTCATTGGAACATCTGCTGATTCTGCATAATTGTGTAATAGTTCCTTTTTTATTCTCCACGAACCCCATCGTTCATCATTACTTGTAAATTTCATAACAAGTTCTAAATATTTACTCGAAATATAAAACGAATCTGTTGCGACTCTGACTGCGGTCTCAGGAAATCTATTAATCATCGATAATAAATTTATAGAAACATAAGCCAACATGGAAGATCTTAGATGAGTATATTGCGGGGAGACGTCATTTATGTAACTAACGATCGTACCCAATTTTGTTCCGTCGGATAAATAAACACTTTCTCGATTTACAAATATATTTTTCGCTGTTGTGTCAGCGATTATAAAATCGTACTCGGCATCATCCAGAATTAATCGTGCGTAATGTCTTTTATAATCATATGCACCACCTTGAGTAAATTTACCTATAATTTTTCTACCGAGATCTTTTGCGGTTTTGAGTTTATTAGGAATATCATCTTCGGAAACATCAGGACATTTTTCCTTAAACTCGCTAATAACTTCAGAATCTGACATGGGCAACCAAACTTTGGTCTGTGCATGATATGATATAATTGCCTCACTGACCACCAACGATGTCAGTATCATACAATCTAGCATATATCGCAACAAAACTATAGGTGCCCAACGTTTTTCACAAAAATGTCTACCAAACCAAACGTAACAAATCTTGTGAAGATTTTCGTTAAACTCGAATGATTCAATACAGGCGAATCCAGTCAGATCAAAATCAGGTAATGGTCCATTAATTGCCACTCGCGTTATCTCGTTTGTAGGGTGACCAAATCTTTCAAAGTACACAGAACAATCTCCGTATCCTAGAAAACTTCCCGGATAACATGCAACCATATCAACCGAAATAACATCATTGTAATTATATTTGGTATTCCATAATCCGCCATGTCCGTATTCGACGCAACTTGCGCGTACGTCCTCGAGTAAATCAAATCGTGTTGGTTTCCATGAATTTCTTTCTCTGGCGAAATGAGCCGCAACAGATGGAACGGTAAAACAATTAGTTAGTAATTTGTCAGTATTTTCCGCGTGCTTGCACTGTAAAAACGTCGCGAGATTTTTCATCTCGTCATGGAGGGATTCTGTTCGATATATTTCACCGTTTGGTTTGACAAACTGATCAAATTCACCTTCCTCATTACTTTTAAATAACCATACCGATACAGGATCGGTTTTACTTATTTCTTTAATAAAATCAAACATACCTCTCCCCATATCTGAGGGGTAAAATCTAACAGTTCGATCACGTGGAAATATTGTTACTGCGTTAGTCCATGCGTGCGCGTTATGATCGATAATATTTATTGGAGCTCCCTTCGATTTATATTTCGATTGGTACAGTACTTCTCCCGTTATTGTCGCTACGGTTATTGGAAATTTTAATATTTTTCCTAACTCAGCAACATCTTTTATTGTAGCACCGGTATCCTTAACTGAATCAGCCCACGAGTTTATTTTTTCACGCCTTAAATCAGTTAATCCATTTCCACGCATCGCGTTTGTAAAGTGTTCTATTACTCGTTCGGCTACACAATTTAACCTTGAAAATTTCATCGGCGCTAGTTTATCAACGTTGGGTTTTTTATTTATCTCATAGATTCCATAAATAACCGCTGTTACAGGATATGCTCGCTCATAATACGGTTTGTCAATACCCGTCAGTAGACCCGGTCTGGAATTTTTACTTAATATGACAGTTTTATTATTGCCAAGGACAGGATCATATTTGTCACGGATAATCCAACTACCTGTTTCTGTTAATACAATAAATTTTACTCTGAAGAAATATTTTTGATTGCCCTCGTATTCAGCGATGTAGTTACTTATAGTTGCCGCTCGCTTGTCGTTCATTGTGGCGTCCGTGACTTTGTCGACACTGACAAAGTCAGCTTTCTTGACTCCGTCAAGGCGTATGATCTTGAACGTTGACCATGTATGAGATGCACCATCCGTGTAAAATTCTTTCTTGGCGTCGTGAATTTTCGAGATCAAACTTTTATTTTTCGGATCAACCAAATCTCGCACTGGCAAGTCAGAAGATAATCTGTCAAGGTTGAATTTATATTTAACAGGCCTAGTTTGGGATAATCTCTCAAACTCGTTCATATAATTAAAACAAATATTTAAAATAAAAAATATTATATATACAATGTCTCAATGCAGATGGTTGATGATCGGCTCAGTAAATCGATGCAACAAATCCTGCAGAAAGGAATTTTGTTGGATGCACTCACAAAACATACGACGAGGAAGTCTAGGACCAATACCATGTCTGCGGTGTGGTATTGGAGTGCGAGGAAAAACAGAATTATGTGGAAAGTGCGGCGGAAAACGGTTCAGAGAACTTAAAAGATATTATGACAAAAAAAATAATAGCGGTGAAAACGCTATAAAATCCGTGGAGGATTATATATCAAGATTTCAGACAAACAATGATTTAAACAAATAATATTATTATAATGGAGCAAAATAAATTTGTCCCACATCCTGTCATAACAAACTATGAATCAAATATTAATGGTATCATCAGACACTGCAAGTTGAAGAGACAAGTTGGTTGTATTAATAATCATGGTTATCTAAGGTTCACATGCGAGGGGGGGGAAGAAAAATTATTTCTGTCATAGATTTGTGTATGAGTGTCATAATGGGATGATCAAAGACGGTCTTGTTATTGATCATATTGACGGGGACACTCAAAATAACTCCCTACACAACCTTCGAGTTGTCACACGAAGCGTGAACTCTGCATGTGGTAATACAGGAAGATGTAAGACAATCGGAAAGAGGGCGATAATTTCCACAAACACAGAAACTGGCGAAAAAATTATATTTCAGTCCATGCGTGCTGCTGCAAAATATTTTGATGTTGACCCGCGTGTGGTAAAATACGTCGCAGAAAATATAACCAGATCTACTTTCTCGAAAAAATATAAACAGAAAATTACCTTTCAGTATCAATAACTATCATCACCACATTGAATTAATTTTTTTAATTTATGTCACAGTATGTCCTCCATACACTACTGAATTTTTGATTATATAAGGGGGAGATTACTTTGTAATATATAGTTTTCTTCGTAGGTTTTTGATTTTTTATGATCGTAATTAGTCAGTTTAACTAATTACTCGTAGAAGTATTATTTATGGTTTTTAAATATTTCCCATCATACAACATTACGAGAAATCATGATAATGTTATTGATCCGCAAGGAAGCTGTAATACAGGTACAGAACAGAAACCGTTGTCATGGTAATCGATCTGCAGGTGTGTTCATGCCACTGTTATTATTGATTCGCAGTCTGCTTAGGAAAAACGCTGTTTTATATTCAGAAACTGTTATTATTCAGAAACCGCTGTTTTATATTCAGAAACCGCTGTTTTATATTCAGAAACTGTTGTTATAAATACAGAAACTGTTATTATTCAGAAACCGCTGTTTTAGTGTAAATATTGGTTCCTTGGCTATATAGTTCGGCTATATATTAACTTCCGAAACATATGTTCGTAACAAGGTTTGATAGCTCAATCAGTATGGTATTGGACTGTGACGCTCGCGGTCCAGGATCGAATCCCCATGGCTGACAATTTGTCGGTGGTGTGCGCATAATTGCGATTTTTATAATAATGGGGGAACCGCAAAACCCCCCGCTCAGCAAAATTCAACCACAATATTGACTTGTGGTTGATACATATTTTCGTATCACCCACTGGATTAATTATTGTGGGTGGGATTTTTGCTGAGCGTATATGTTTGTACTGTCCTTAATTAAGTTATATGTTTGTGCCGTCCAATGCATAATCTGAGCTCGCTAATACACTCGATAGGGGCTCTTCATTCATAATCTGAGCTCGCTAATACACTCGATAGGGGCTCTTCATTCATTGTATATGTTGTGCTGTCCTTGAAACATCCCGACGAACTCGCTAATACACTCGATAGGGGTTCTAGGGATATTTTTTTTATTTTAAAGATTTATATATTATATAATGAACCATGAAAATATCAATGATGTAATTGTTGCTATTAAAAAATTGAAAAAAGATGGAATTAATATATCTGATGAACTTAATCCTGAAAAAATAGTTTCTGACTTTGAGATTTTACAAGAACGTAAAAACCAGGGAACACACACACTATCATCTGAATACAAGCTCATGAAACGGATTCAGGCAGCTATGTTTCAGTCGCTAGCTACCGTAGAAGATGATCATGTGAAGGAGTTCGTTCCTCTCTCTGCCGCCGTAGAAAAAATTAAATCGTTATTATCCCACGAGTATGAGGCAAAGAAAACGATTAGTACTCGTATAAGACAATTAAGAAAAATTATGTCAGAAAGTAACTTCGTTACTGGTGAAACGATCCAGAGTATCCACGTCCAAAGTAGTAATTCCGATGAAGATGACTGAGATCTTTGATCAGAAATATTATTTCTGAATTTGATGGGTTAGTTGGTACTTAGATTTATGCAATTTATAACTCTGATTGGCTAGTTGGTACTCAGATTTATTTATTCATAATTTTGATGGGCTACTTGGTACTCAGATTTATTATTTATTTATTTATTTATTTATTTACTGAATTAATTTGTTTGTTTTTTTACTGAAATTTAACAAAATTGTACAAATTTCTTAATTTTGACTACCATTTACCCCATCAAATTTACAAAATTGTACAAATTTCTTAATCTGACTACCATTTACCCCATCAAAACATAAAATTGTACAAATTTCTTAATTTGAGTACCATTTACCCCATCAAAAACATAAAATTGTACAAATTTCTTAATTTTACAAATTATTTATTTCTGAATTATTTTATTTATTTACTGAATTAATTTATTTATTTACTGAATTAATTTGTTTTTTTTTACTGAAATTTAACAAAATTGTACAAATTTCTTAATTTTGACTACCATTTACCCCATCAAATTTACAAAATTGTACAAATTTCTTAATTTGAGTACCATTTACCCCATCAAATTTACAAAATTGTACAAATTTCTTAATTTGAGTACCATTTACCCCATCAAATTTACAAAATTGTACAAATTTCTTAATTTTACAAATTATTTATTTCTGAATTATTATTTTATTTCTGAATTATTATTTATTTATAACTCTGATGGGTGAGTTGGTACTTAGATTTATGCAATTTATAACTCTGATGGGTGAGTTGGTACTCAGATTTATGCAATTTGCAATTTTGATGGGTGAGTTGGTACTCAGATTTATGTAAAATGATCAAATTTTCAGAAAAAAATAAAACATTTTAAAAAAGATGAATTACCTCATCAGATATATTTATTCGACTTTGATGCAGGAGTGTACCGGAGTTCATCTAACTGTTCTTGTGTTAATAAGAAATCCTTGTTTCCGTGTTCATCAATGACTAAATTGCTCTGTGTTTTGTGAAAACGCGCGTTTTCAAGTGTATAAAAAACCCTCACGTGCTGGTACATTACTGGATCTTTAAAATCAAAGATCTACGATAAAAGTCTTACGACTTTACATACAGATTTATCACAAGTTCTTCTTCACGTATGTCAATTAAGCGATTAAGGTGGTCTGTGAGCTTAAAATTTATTCGTGTTAACATATTATTGTGACACCGCAAATACACAGGATTAGTTGGTTCTTGCACGATTAAACTTCCAGGGGGAACTTGTGGTGTGAACGTGTATAGGATGTATCCTTGTTGAGCTTGATTTGATCTTCCGAGATCTATTTGATAGCTGCCATCGACTACGTCACAAACCAGATTGATCGCGAGCGTCGGTGTTATATTAACGATTCCCGGAGATACGTGTCTCCCGCCGCCATGTGGATCATTATCATATCTGAGAACAAACTCCGGTGGAGTTATTTTTTTCCATGCATCGGTTATTTTAGGAAAGTTTTCATTGATAAGATCCTTGAGTGATTTTGTCAAGTCGTTGGTGGCAAATCCTGGTAGTATAAAATCTAATAAATCCGCTTCAGTTATTTTATAATGATCAAGATAGGTTTGTCTAGTACTTTTACCCGTCTTAAGCGGAAGAACACTTTCATTTATGACATCAATAAAATATCGATTAACGTATTTAAGATCTAATATAATTTGATTCAGATGTTGTATTGTTTCAATAATTTTTTCTTTCAGATTGTTATTAGGATATTCCAGGATATAATTTTTAAACAACTGTGTTAATGTCGTTAATGTATTTGTAAACTCGGCCTTAATTTCCTCGGATATAATCCTGATATATTCCTCACCAACAGTTGTGGTTGAAGCTGTCACATCAACAACAACAAAATGAAGAAATACTGGTGTGATAAGTTTTCCACCAGCAGCAGCAACAGAATCTCTCCATGCTGGATACTGGCGAGAAAATCGATATCCTGGAACTGTTATAAGTTTTGCTTCATCCGTGAGAAATTCACCTAACTTCGGTTCTGATGGTCCATGATATTCTGGCATGATATCAGGCCAGCCTAGTACGGATCTTATCGTGGACTGATAAATATCAACGACGTAATTGGGAGAATGTATTTCAACCGTCGAGGACAGGGTGGGTTCATGAACATTAATTGATATTTTTGCTTCTTTTCCCGTTATTGATTTTATTCTACGTTGAAATTCCTCATTAATTTGTTCGACCTCATAACTGCCAGTTGGTATTCCAACAACAACCCAGTCAGGTGTTCCATCGGGTTTGTTCTTGTTAGCAAATACAAGCGAATTATTTGCTGGTGTACCATTACATGATTTTGATCTGATATTTGGCCAGCTGTAATATACTCGTAATTGTGCTAGTGCTATTTCTTTTACTGGAATTGCAGTAGGAAAATTAACACTAAATTCAGGATTGATTGAACTTACCGAGATCATCGTTATCTTTGGCGGAGTTGTGTTGGTCACGATCTGCTGGAGTAATTCTGTCATTATTGATACTTGTATCTGTAATACCGATACCTTCGTCGTATATTTTGGTTATCACTGAAAATTCAAAATCAGATATAATTCCATCACTGAGACTCGCTGATAACAACGAGGATAATTTCGAGTATGCTACCGTCGCTGTATGTAATTTTATTTTGTAATCGGATAATTTTTCGTTCGTGCAAGTACATATTTTTTTGCGATGATATTAAGCACACCTGCAATAGTTGTTGCTGCTGAAATACAAATAGTTACAGCTACTGGTGCCATCGTTGTCAACGCTGATAATATGACACCGGTTCCAGCAACAACAGCGGATACTGAATAAACAATCACATCAACGATAACCAATCGTCGTCGATATTTTTTTACTTTTACTGTATATTGATCGACTTGATCTTTTAGCGCCGCCTGCCATTCACGCGCTTGATTGTATCTGCATTGTGCACCGTCCATATATATTTTTATGCAGTAACTAATTGAGGTGTTTCAGCTACAAAATCCAAACACCACCAGTAAGATGTTGCGGTTAATTCCTTATCAGCTGCTTCCAGAATAAATATTTCTTCGGTTCCGCTATTTAATACAACAGATACAACCCCCGAAAACCTGTCGGTGGAATGACGCCATGGAAACGTTGTAAATATTTCAAATTTTTCAGCACTAAACACAGACAGCCTGTACACGCCAGTGACTGTTGCGGTATATTTGATAGTATTATTTTGCTGCGACCATGTTGCAAATCCCGATGATACCGTGCATACGATGTTTGTGATATGCCCGGGAGTTATTCCAGCTGGAATTTTAATCAAATTGGTTTTATTGATAATCTCAGGAATTCCCGCTACGATGTCTTGCTGTGTTCGTTTGATCGTGTCAATGTTGGTCTTGATATCCTGCTGTGTTTGTTTGATCGTGTCAATGTTGGTTTTGATATCAACGAGTTTTATGTTGACGACAAGCGGAGTGCCGAAGAATTCTTCTGTGATTTTTTGATGGTTTCTGCGAAATCTTGCAAAAGCGCCCGCGTGAACGTCATACTCAGCCCGTAACGTGGATAATTTACCATCCACGTTGTCAACGTATTTTTTTGTTGCTGCGTCTTCGTCAGATGTTGGATCTCTTAAAACTACTATTTTATTTCCGTTCATGCTGAGTTCACCCGTCATTGTGTCGCCGGTGCTTTTCACACAATTAGCAACGCTTTTTGTAATTTCATTTCTAATTGTTGCAAACGATATACTTGAATCTCTGATTTTGCCGTTGTCAGTAAACACGGGAATATTATCCGTAACTGCACCAAGTACTCGCCGAACTATATCATCCCATTTGATATTGCTGGTTTTTAGTTTACCATGTTGATCATGAAAAATAACAACCTCATCTTGGTCAACTCCAGCCAGGTTCATAATATCAGCGAGGTCATCCTTAGTCGCATACTTCGACAGATCAACGTCGCCGGGTTTTTTCTTAACGCGTGAAGAAGATCTTCCGTAAATATCAACCATTATATAAAAATCTAAGATCTGTTTAAAACGCCTTACGCGCAACATATCGGTTGCTTGTATAATCGTGCACGACTTTATGTGGCGGCCTGGATGATTTTGATATAGCGTCGAGTACATTAATTACTTCACGGCCGCATATTGGCGGATCTGTCATTGTTTGTGTGGGTAGCGTTGAATACCAAACTCTACAACCAGAGGTTGTTGCGTGAAGTGGTGCGACATACTTGATAAATTCAACAGGTGGAGCTAACCCGTACGAATCACAATAAATGATTCCACGTGGATCAACCGCGTATGATACCCAATGAGTACCGGGTCCGGAACGTTCGTCAAGATTAATAATACCTGTTTCGAGTTTGTTTGGTTGTTTCGGTAATTGATCTCGCATAAAAACACCTCTAAAGGCTTTTATTTTTAATTTTTAGCAGCATCAAGTAAATCAAAATTTGATGCTGGAACGTCTAACGAAGTGATCCTGGAAGCCTTAGGCCTCTCCCCCAACGAGATCCTGGCAATCTTAAGCCGCGTCCCTTTTTTGTATCCTTGCCCTGTTGCTTTCTTTAGTGCCATTCCGGCAGCTGTTCCAACAGCACCTAACGCGGCTGCTTTTGCTACGGCTGGAGCAGCTGCAGCTATTAATGCCGGAATGGCCGCGAGAAGTGGAAATATACCACCGGTTTTAAACATGTCTTTGATGGCGCTCGGGGAAAGATGAAATTGAACTCCAGTTTTTGATTCCAGGGCTTTATTGAAATGTTTAATCTGATTATTTGTCAGCGATAATTTGTTTGGACCACCACTAATATGATCTCGTTTTAGTGATATTTTAGTTCCGCATTTGTTGGCGGTTTTTGATTGAAGCTTTTTTACCTGACCGGGAGTCAGAGTAACATTAACATGACTGTACGACATTTTTATATAAATAATATTTTTTCTGAATAATTAAAGATTTTCCACCGGTGCATCAACAACTCTCATTCGACCACTACCACCTTCAAGTAACATGGCTTTGTCGCTAAGTATGACCGCGATCGCTCTGTAGAAGGCACCAGCACCTGGCGGGTTAGTAACATGAGCTCGAAAGTGTATATCAACGACAGATTGTTTGGATAAATCAAGATGTTCTAGTGAAAAATAATAAATCGGATATAGACCTGTAAAATCTAATTGTGATATTTGCAAACCGGTATCTATATTTTGATCACGTCCCATGAATGACATTAAACGATGATATGCGCGCGCTACATGATTTTGATCAAAATTTAACAATATATTTTCTGTTGGTTCTTGATGTCCATTTATCCGTAAGGAAACTTCATTAACTCCAAGGTTATCAAATATCATATGTGAAAGTTGTTGAAGATTTATCCGGTCAATATTTTGCAGTGCAATAAAAATATGTCGTGGTGCAGAAACACCCTGTTGTGATGCTATATGCCATGTAAATAAACCATTAATATTGCTTTGAGCAGCATCTGTGGTTACTGTTAACCATGATAGCAATGATTTACCGCCTTGATTCATAAAAGAAAGTAATTTTTGTTCCTCAGTAATAGATGGAGTTATTACTGGCATCCACAATGAAAGTTTTGATATATTTACTTTACCATCAGCAACACCAGCACCTCGCCAGATTGCATCATTATCATCACCTTTTCTTACGAGCACAATTGTGTGTTTAGCTCCAAAGATGACTTTTCTAACATTTCTGCAAAATCCAAAGATGTGAGATAATGGAATTGCACACGAAAAATTTCTATTATCTCCCGACAGCGCTGCTCGGCGTGTTGCAAATCCCAGGTTGTAAGTCGCATTAACACTTTTTATAATATCAAAATCAGCACCTGGTCTGTCTGCGTGCTCAAAATCAACTGGTTGTGGATTAACTGCAGTATTTTGTGGTGTTCGTATTTTGGTATACTGAACATGATCAGCGTTGTTGGTAATATCCTTGGCAAACATCATTGTTGGACCAGCCGATCTTGTAAAGTCGTCAGAATATCTCGCTAGACCAATTATTGTTGTGGCAACATCAACATCCTTCTGAACTGATTCAATATTTTTTCCATCAATCATGTATGTGGCGCTATCAAACAACGCCATAATCCCGTTGTTGACAAAACCAACACGTAAATTAGCAGCATATGGCGTATTAGCTACAACGTTCGTTACAAGTCTACCTTCTACTTCAATAAATGCCTCAGCGGGCAAGAAATATCTACTTGTATCATGAACCTGTAATTCGATTCTCCCCCGCTGATTTGGTTGTCTTGCGTCATAAGAATAAAACTGATAATCACGTATAGATTCATACTTAAGGACAGGTGCCTCCATATCAAATGCTGGGTCTGATTCGCGCCTGAACATTTTTATTATAGTTACCATTTTTCAAATGATGATCATCGTCGACGAAGGCCGCTTCCTGCTATTAAATTTGCTGTTATATTTTTTTCTGCTTCTTCAGATATCGCCGCTAGTTTTTGATTTGCAGCCTGATTTATTATTTTACTTACGTCTGCGGGCATCACCTCAGTACTTGCCAGTTTCACCGGTGGTTGTTGTTTTCGTCGCAATAATCGTGCTAATCTTTCTTTGATCGCCGAGAACGCCTTACCAGCAACATTGACAATTGCACCAGGAGCTTTATCACGAACAATATCAATAGCCTTCATCGATAATTGTTTTGCTACAGGTGCTACTTTTGGAGCTATCCTCGTGAATAATCCCCGAATGACATCACCAAGTCCATCTCCGTAAATAACACTATAGATTGGTAATCGTGAGTTTACCGCTCTGACCTGTACAGGTTTGCGATGATTATTATGTATTATCATCTTATTTTTATTTACCATTTATCTAACAACTAGTCATCAGCAAGTTCATCGATAAGTTCTCGGTAAACGCCGATATCCATGATGCCGCCGCGAAATAATCGCTGGCAAATATCAGCTGCTTCATTGGTTATTTCTGGTGAATTATTTCCGGCGCGTTTTCCTCCCATGAGAACTTCTAACCGTGACACGTCATTGATGATATTATCAGGACAAACAAAATTATTTCCCAGACCACTTCCCGTTGCTCCTTCTTCTTCTTCCTCACTTATTGTTCTGAGAGATTGTGATACTTTTGGTTCTTGTGCAAGATACATGTCTATTTTTCTGCGATAATCATTATATACCTCATCATTGGGGTAAACTCTATTTTTATTGTAATATATACGATATATCCATTTATACCAGGTTTCAGGCTCACTAATACGAGTGGAACTATATTCAGGTCTTAAAAGTTTTTCTATTTTATTTAAACTGTCTGCTGAAAGTTTTGATAACGTATTAATATCCTTAATTTCTTTTATGAATTCGATACCCACCTTGGTAAATTTATTACTCAGCGTAATCGTTCTCCCTTCATCATCTTTCATATCACCTATCTCAGCACGAAGTTTTCCAATTTCTTCAAGTATTTCCTCACCAATAGGTGGAGGTTGAGCTGCAGCTATTTCCCTGGCTATGCCAGGTGGAAGATCTCGTAAAATCTTCTTTGCCTGTTTAGTTCTTCTTGCTATTTTTTCAGTCTGCGCCGCAGTTTGTTTTGATACCGGAAGAAGATCTTCTTTGATGACTGTCGTAACTTTCTCAGTAGCTGCAGTGACGGGCTTAAACAGTTTTTTAGTGTCCTCTTCATACTCAACTTGTGCTTCTTGCTGCGCTTGTAGATTTTTTCTGAATGAGTCTCTGACAGGAAGAAATTTTTTAATTGCTTCTAATCGTTCTCGTGCTGTTCTTGCAGTATGAGATTCTGGATGTATCATTTTATTATAACATAATGATTTAATTAATATCAGCAGAAGGGGAGCAGCAGAGAGGGTACCTACCAACGTTGGTCGTCAAAAAAATAAACAAAAATAAATAAACACGTAGAGTACTTTATTTTTTCAGCTACTATTTCGAACTGAGGTTTTATTAGTACAATCGGTCATTACAGAAATAAAACATCTCAAGGAAAAGTTCATTTGTAAAAATCCTGACCTTTCTACGAGATGATTTTATTTGTTTGTTTTATTTGTTTTGTCGGAATTATATGGTCTGTTCACCCTCTCTGCTGCTCACGTAGCAATTTAAAGTTAATATATTTCGTCATATATTTAATTAAAAATAATCAAGATGAGAAAGAATGTGCATTTTACAAAGAAAACATCAACGTTGACAGAAAAAGAAATGCAGAAAATAAAGCTAATAACCTCACTGCACCGGAGCGGTCTATTTCTTCATGTAATTTTAAAGTGTATCTTACTTGTAGCATTAGCAAAGATATCTCGTTTATTTGAAAAAGAAAAGCAGGTCCAGTATTCGGTTCATAATTAAAATGTTACGTAAGAAGTCTGAGTTTGAGTGACCATATATTCTAAATATAGATTATTATTTACTGAGTATATGTAAAAAAAAAAAAAAAAAAAAAGTAGTGCGGGTGAGCGTGGCTTAAAACAAAAGTTGGGTTCATATAGGTGTGAACCCCCCCAAAAAGGGCCAGGCTGATCAGATTGCTGTAAATTGTAATTACGAAAGAAAAATGAATTATTTAAGAGACTAAGACTTATCGAAGCAAGTACTTTCATTTTAGCATCCTGCTTAAACTGAAGCCAGAGAGGTGAACAATACATAGCACAACAATACGATTTAAATAATGGGATCTTCATACTAGGAGGTCAAATTATGAATTTACGAAGCAGCATTGGGACATGTCTTAAATAGGTGAAATATTTTACAGGTACTAAAGCGTGAATGTTTAAGAATAGGGGTAGGGGTTTAAAGGTTTGGCCGTCTCAGATTGACCTAACATGCATACCGTTCTTTTGTATTTTTTATTGTTTGTTTGTATTATATATGATATCGCGATCAAGAGCTTCACATATCTTCAATACATTTCTTAATCTGACGCAGAAAGACTAATCAATGTCGTTTGCAAAGGTAAAGTTATTGTGATATACATCATTGGGGATCAAGTGGAGGCCGATATGACATCTACTCAGATTACGGTTTATATGTTGAAGAGCCACGGCAAAACGATACCCCCTCACTGTCATACTCCGATACTCACAAAAAGGCAGAGATATTGTGGTTCCCCATCGTACACCTTATATATGTGTGGTATACTAGTCAATAAGAACAGAACAATGTAAATGGGTATTTGTGTATCAATGGACTTTTTGAAATAACGTTCAGTGGTTGGCCCTATATAATGCTTTACTACCATCTAGGAAACTTGCCAACACCGGGTACCATGATCTAAGTAATAATTAACTGCTTCTTTGAAAGCAAAAAGGCACATGTCTGTCGAGAGACGTTTCTTTTATCCAAACTGAAAGTCAGAAATCATGACTTCACAATGTTCAAGTATTAAATGTCCAAATGTTTTCAATATAATTGTTGTAAGAGTTATAGGTCTATAATTAATTTTGTCTTTGAAGTTGTCAATTGTGCTTTTTCAGTTAGAGTCGAGAGAAGTGAGTGAATATGTATTGATAATCATTATAACAGGACGATGACCGGAGCCTATTATTGAAAGCGGTTTATGTAGATATATTTCTTATACGAAAATGTTGTCTAAATGCACGTCATTTTTGCTGAAATTACATTTTCTTTAGCTGTTTTCAAGTACTGTCTTTATTTTAATGTGTTCGGTGTTAATTGCATTGCGTTCGGTGATTTTTGACTGTTTGGTGGTTAAAAAAAAACCCTACCCGTAGGGGCGGTGCACATACCCCCCCCCCCAATCTGGCCCTGTGCAAGGAAAAATGCTATAACACTAATAAGCCAGCAACTCACTAACGTCCCAAAATTTGTGAATACTGTTTACTTCTCCACATAATCGTTTAGTCTGTACACGGGCACCTTTCCCTGTTTAAGATGTGGCATTTTTAAAAGAGGGAAGTAACTCTAGCAATTGATTACTGCGAAAATCTGAGCTGTGTTCTTTCATCGCCTGACATTGTTAAACGAATTTTGATCGATACTGAATGGACAACTTAAAAGTAACTTAAAAGTAACATATATTACCCTAAAACAATGGAGATATGTTCAAAATGCTTGAAAAACTTACGCATTCAACTGTTAGTATATATTTTCGTGCTTAAAACTACCATAGCAGGAAGTAATTTTACTGTAAAACCGTGCTCTGAATTACTGATGGGACAGTTTTGGTGTAATGACCCTGAGATAGACACAGAAACTCAACAAGCAAAGGGATGTAAGAGAGAAACGAGGACTGTCGCAGTACCCTGTATGCCTGCCCCAGAAATCACATGTTTGAATGAACAGCGCAATGAACAGACCTTTAACGGAACCGAGGTTGGATTCTATAAAGAGGTGCCGTGTAAATGGACTAATGGATACCATTTTGAAACTGCTTTATTGCTATCCATATTTCTGGGAGTATTTGGTATTGATCGATTTTACCTTGGATATCCTGCAATTGGATTACTAAAATTTTCCACCCTGGGATTCTTCTTTTTAGGCCAGCTGGTGGATGTTCTGCTTATAGCTATCCAGGTTGTGAAACCTTCCGATGGATCGGACTACGTGATAGATCATTATGGTGCAGGGTTAATAAGAATTGTGATGGACAATGATACATACATAAAACCAGAAGATTATTCATGACCGTGAAAGGGAAAACGTGTTATTTCTTCATGTTCGTCACAACAGACAAAAACATTTGTGTCTAATTTATTAAGTTGCAAAATTTTGCATAGTCTCAAGTTGCAAATTCTTACATGGTATTTGAGGGAATTTGATTGGGTCAGGTAGCATGCATAACAAAAAAATCGGTCATGTGAACATTGCCATTTTAACCTTACACTGAATGTTTAGAAACATTAAAAAGCTTTACATGATAAATGTTCTTTTAAACATTGCTTGTCAATTACTTTGAATACAAATGTTGAAATTTAAGTACACAAATAGTTCAGAAAAGTGATGCTATCAATGTATGTTCTGTATATCTTCAGCAAGACCAACAGATGAATATTACTTGAGTTAAAATAATTATAGATTATAGTGTTTTGTTCTGTACTATATTGAGGGTGAGACTGAAGTACAATGGAGCAAGCTGTACTGTTCTATAATAAGGGTCAGACTGACTTACATTGGGGCAAGCTGTACTGTTCTTTATTAAAGGTGAGACTGAAGTACAATGGGGCAAGCTGTACTGTTCTATATTAAAGGTGAGACTAAAGTACATTGGGGCAAGCTTTACTTTGGGTGAGACATCAGTACAAACACAGGTTATTTATTTCTGATAAATATCCCAAGTTTAAGAAAACAGAATTGCATTTTTAATTGCTTATTAAGAATTGAAAAAAAACGTATTAAAAGGGAAAATATTTTAACGAAGAATATCATATACATTTTTAAGTGCAACCTGTATGAAAACATGGAATGATGTCTATGAAAACATGGCATGGTGTCTGTATGAAAACATGAATGATATCTTTAGGAAAACAAGGAATTATGTCTATAGGAAAACATGAATGATGGATGTATGAAAACATGGAATGATGTCTTTATGAAAACATGAACGATGTCTGTATGAAAACATGAACGATATCTTTAGGAAAACAAGGAATTATGTCTTTAGGAAAACATGGAATGATGACTGGATGAAAACATGAATGATGTATTTATGAAAACGTGGAATAATATATGTATGACAACATGAATAATGTCTGTTTGAAAACGTGGAATGATGTCTTTATGAAAACTTGAATGATGTTTGTATAAAAACATGAATGATATCTCTGGGCAAACAGTTAATTATGTCTTTATGAAAACATGTGCTATGTATATTTGATTTAAAGTTTATATTTGATTTAATTTAATTGTATGTTTAAAAAAATTATTACATGTTAAAGTAATTTAATTTTCTTTACTGGAATTTGATATTTTCCAGAAATTAGTTTGACCTGACTGTTCTGTTGAAAACACATAAAAATAGATGTTATGCTGACCTAGTTCCTGACCTTGATTGAGAATCAACTAAACAACTTCATTTTTGTATTATTCGTTCATAATATGGGATTGATAATAGTGAAATTGAGGCTGACTGGGACTATGTGACTTTGGATGTAAATAGCTACTATGATTTGCTAGAAATTCTGGTTTTACCGGAGGGTTGACCCTCATCCGGGCATCTGTTTTGTGCAGTATTCAGGTTTTATACCGATGTCTATATAGAATTTAGTCAGTTGCACTTTAAAAAAATTAATGTCAAGGTGTTTGGTTTGTTGTGACCAGTTTTGGAGTTACATTTGGATTCTAAAAGATTAATTCATTTTCCTGGAAATATTTTAGTGCTCATACAGAATTTTTGGACAAATACATTTATTGAAATTTTATTCGGAAATTCAAACACTGGAATATTATCTTCTGTGGTACAACAAAGAATTTAGACACGTCAGTCTTATAAAGGCTACAGTATACAACATCGCATTCCATTTTGGATTTTTCAGTGTGACTTGAACTTGAATTCATTAGAACAATTTATTACTAGGACTTGTAATTTTTAATTCTGGGATTATTCTTGGATTATTGTTGGATTTGATTCTTAAGACCATAAGTTCTTTTTTCCAATATTACTTTGTTTTTCCAGGGAAATAATCTATTTGTTGAATTTTTTGAAGCTTGTAGTTTTCACTTTTTCTTTGTTACTGTTCATTAGAGCCTAAACACGTAACACATGGAATGATGACTGGATGAAAACGTGGAATTATGTCTTTTGGAAACACGAATGATGTCTATATGAAAACATGAATGTTGTCTTTATGAAAACATGAATGATGTCTTTATGAAAACATGAATGATGTCTGTATGAAAACATGAATGATGTCTGTATGAAAACATGAACTATGCATGAAAACATGAATGATGTCTGTATGAAAACATGAATGATGTCTTTATGAAAACATGGATGATGTCTTTATGAAAACATGAATGATGTCTGTATGAAAACATGGATGATGTCTTTATGAAAACATGAATGATGTCTGTATGAAAACATGGATGATGTCTTTATGAAAACATGAATGATGTCTGTATGAAAACATGAATGATGTCTGTATGAAAACATGAATGATGTCTGTATGAAAACATGGATGATGTCTTTATGAAAACATGAATGATGTCTTTATGAAAACATGAATGATGTCTGTATGAAAACATGAACTATGTCTGTATGAAAACATGAGTGATGTCTGTATGAAAACATGGAATTGTCTTTATGAAAACATGAATGTCTGTATGAAAACATGAATGATGTCTGTATGAAAACATGAACTATGTATGAAAATATGAATGATGTCTGTATGAAAACATGAACTATGTATGAAAACATGAATGTCTTTATGAAAACATGAATGATGTCTTTATGAAAATATGAATGATGTCTGTATGAAAACATGAATGATGTCTGTATGAAAACATGAATGATGTCTGTATGAAAACATGGATGATGTCTTTATGAAAACATGAATGATGTCTGTATGAAAACATGAATGATGTCTGTATGAAAACATGAACTATGTATAAAAACATGAATGATGTCTGTATGAAAACATGAATGATGTCTGTATGAAAACATGGATGATGTCTTTATGAAAACATGAATGATGTCTTTATGAAAACATGAATGATGTCTGTATGAAAACATGAACTATGTCTGTATGAAAACATGAGTGATGTCTGTATGAAAACATGGAATTGTCTTTATGAAAACATGAATGTCTGTATGAAAACATGAATGATGTCTGTATGAAAACATGAATGATGTCTGTATGAAAACATGAATGATGTCTGTATGAAAACATGGATGATGTCTTTATGAAAACATGAATGATGTCTGTATGAAAACATGGATGATGTCTTTATGAAAACATGAATGATGTCTGTATGAAAACATGGATGATGTCTTTATGAAAACATGAATGATGTCTTTATGAAAACATGAATGATGTCTTTATGAAAATATGAATGATGTCTGTATGAAAACATGAATGATGTCTGTATGAAAACATGAATGATGTCTGTATGAAAACATGAATGATGTCTGTATGAAAACATGAACTATGTATAAAAACATGAATGATGTCTGTATGAAAACATGAATGATGTCTGTATGAAAACATGGATGATGTCTTTATGAAAACATGAATGATGTCTGTATGAAAACATGGATGATGTCTGTATGAAAACATGAATGATGTCTGTATGAAAACATGGATGATGTCTTTATGAAAACATGAATGATGTCTGTATGAAAACATGAATGATGTCTGTATGAAAACATGAACTATGTATAAAAACATGAATGATGTCTGTATGAAAACATGAATGATGTCTGTATGAAAACATGGATGATGTCTTTATGAAAACATGAATGATGTCTTTATGAAAACATGAATGATGTCTGTATGAAAACATGAACTATGTCTGTATGAAAACATGAGTGATGTCTGTATGAAAACATGGAATTGTCTTTATGAAAACATGAATGTCTGTATGAAAACATGAATGATGTCTGTATGAAAACATGAACTATGTATGAAAATATGAATGATGTCTGTATGAAAACATGAACTATGTATGAAAACATGAATGTCTTTATGAAAACATGAATGATGTCTTTATGAAAATATGAATGATGTCTGTATGAAAACATGAATGATGTCTGTATGAAAACATGAATGATGTCTGTATGAAAACATGGATGATGTCTTTATGAAAACATGAATGATGTCTGTATGAAAACATGAATGATGTCTGTATGAAAACATGAACTATGTATAAAAACATGAATGATGTCTGTATGAAAACATGAATGATGTCTGTATGAAAACATGGATGATGTCTTTATGAAAACATGAATGATGTCTTTATGAAAACATGAATGATATCTGTATGAAAACATGAACTATGTCTGTATGAAAACATGAGTGATGTCTGTATGAAAACATGGAATTGTCTTTATGAAAACATGAATGTCTGTATGAAAACATGAATGATGTCTGTATGAAAACATGAACTATGTATGAAAATATGAATGATGTCTGTATGAAAACATGAACTATGTATGAAAACATGAATGTCTTTATGAAAACATGAATGATGTCTGTATGAAAACATGAATAATGTCTGTATGAAAACATGAATGTTATCTTTATGAAAACGTGAATGTCTGTATGAAAACATGAATGATGTCTGTATGAAAACATGGAATTATGTCTATGAAAACATGAATGATGTCTGTATGGAAACATGGAATGATGTCTTTATGAAAACATGAATGTTGTCTGTATGAAAACATGAATGATGTCTGTATGAAAAAGTGGAAGTATGTCTTTATGAAAATATGAATGATGTCTTTATGAAAACATGAATGATGTCTGTATGAAAACATGAATTATGTCTTTATAAAAACATGAACGATGTCTGTATTAAAACATGGAATGTTGTATTTATGAAAACATGAATGATGTCTGTATGAAAACGTGAATTATGTCTGTATTAAAACATGGAATGTTGTATTTATGAAAACGTGAGCTAACCCAGTTTGGATGTTCACAATGAAGTTTATTCAGGGGACTATGTTATTTCATTTTCTGGTCGGAAACCATTTCATTGTCATAAAATGTTAAATTTGATTCTGCGATCCAGTTGTCTGCATTGTCAATTAAATTTCTGCTCGATATGGCAACCATTCTTAAAGCACCTCTAAAAGTAGTTCCTTAGCTTTAACGATTGCATTATAAAACTTTGGTTACTTACTTGAAAGTTTACTAGCGTTAATGGTTTTTAGTTGTCCATGATAGATGAGGATACATATTATTTCTTGCTTTAGAGTTTGTTTTTAATCTGTTACAGCTAACTATGCAAATGTCATCTGGATGCTAAAATTTCAGTTGTATCTCTTGATATAAAATATCTTCAGGTGAAAACAGAAAGTGACCATCATTATAAACAGTATTTTTAGTAATGTAAAAATAGGCAGCATGCCATATGCTTTAGAAGATTGTAATCTTGTAATCACTTGAAATGAAAAACAGGTCATAGTGACCGACTATCAACTCTTCGATTTATACGCTATACATGTGAACACTTTTCATGTCAAGGCGAGTTTTTTGCATGCATCCACTTGTACGGTCTTGAAACTTGACATAATCATGTATTCGAGAATACACCTTTAAAGAAAAGAAAGTCACTATGACCTACATTCACCACATAAAGCACTTTTTCTACAATTAAACCTCTCATTTCTCTATTAAAATGTGCTTACCAGCCATGATGAATCATGACAGCTGTTTCTGGTTTCCTCAACACTGTAGCCAAAATTTTGTGAGTTGCTATTAAAACCTATATACACATGGTGTGTGTGTGTGTACATATATATATATATATATGTGTGTGTGTATATATATATATATGTGTGTGTGTGTATATATCCAAACACAATTTCTGGTTTCCCTGTCTGTACACTGTACAAGCAAATACTGTAGTTACAATCTAGCTTCTCCATACCTTATCTAAGACAGGAGTGATCAAATTTCTTAACATACCTTTTGGTTTTATGATCTGTGACCAAAGCCTTAACATGTCAAACCTGTATGACCAGGTCAGGAGTGACCAAATTCTTAACAAGCTATTGGTTGTATGACCAAAGAAAGTAACCAAATTCATCCTTTATATGACATAACCATGGGTTGTATGACCAAAGCCCATTTTTTGAAGTTAAATGGCCGGCACATTCTGGCTGGAACTCAATTGTACATTGCAACATATTGCTATTGTTGTTGTAGGGTTTAATGCCATTTTTCAGCACACGATAGGCTATACATGGCGGACATATTGCTATTAAATTTTGTAAATTCACTTTGAAAAATAGTGATTCAAACATAGTAAGTTCTAAGGGCTATCTGAACTAACAGCTCTGTAAGTTGTAAATTATTAGATTTTAGCTACCACTCTTTTGTGAAGAAATCAGTGATGTCAAATCAACACAAGAGAAGATGGACAGATGAATGAATGCTGGAGATGTGTGTGTTATTAATATTTTTTTTGATCATCCGTCCCTGTTGACACAATTTCCTCTCATTTTCGGTTTGTGTCCCTCTTGTGTCAAAATAAGTTTTTCTGTTTATGAAAACCATTACTACCATAGTTGTATGTGGCTATCTACAATATCTGTTACTGTTGAAATCAAACCCTTACACGTTACTACTTGAAACCCTTACACATCTGTTACTGTTTGAAGTGAGCTCTACACATCTGTTACTGTTGAAAGCAAACCCTTACACGTTACCACTTGAAACCCTTACACATCTATTACTGTTTGAAGTGAGCTCTACACGTCTGTTACTATTGGAAACAATTCCTTACATATGTTACTGTTTGAACCAAACCTTTACCTATATTTTACTGTTGGAAACAAACACTTACATCTGTTACAGTTTGAAACAAACTCTCACGCATTACTGTTTGAAACAAATCTTGCAAACATTACTGCTTGAAACTCTTATTGTGTGAAACAAACAATTACACATCCGTTACTGTTCAAAACGGACTGCTCCAGTGGCCTAGTGGTTGGAGCATCTGCCTTGGAAGCGGGAGGTTGTGGGTTTGAACCTGGGCCGAGTCATACCAAAGACTCACAAAAATGGTACAAACAGCTGCCTTGCTAAGCACTCAGCATTAAGAGGTTAGTGTTAGGACTGGTCGACCTGGTGAATAAAGTGACTGGGTGGGACATCATGCTTCATGTCTGTGGCATGATACCCCAGTGCTTGACATCACTATAAACTGTCACACTGCAGACACTGTAGTGATATGACTGAATTTTTTTAAAGCTACGTTAAAAATCCTAATCAAACTGTTCGAAACAACCATAACACATAAGTTACTGTTTGAAACAAACCATAACACATAAGTTACTGTTTGAAGCAAACCGTAACAATGGTTACTGTTTGGTTTGAAATAAACCAAAACATAAGTTACCGTTCAAAACCCAAATAACAGTATATCTGCTACTGTGTGAAACAGACCCACAATATGTGGTATTGTTTCAAAACATTCACAACACATCTGCTACTGTTGAAACCTTAATACCAGTATATATGATACTGTTTGTAGCACAGAACATGTTTCTCTTTGAAACAAAATCCTTTACATACCCATTACTGTTTGAAACAAACCTCTAGATATCCATTACTGTTTGAAACAAATCTCTAGATATCCATTACTGTTTGAAACAAATCTCTACCTACCCATTACTGTTTGAAACAAATCTCTACCTACCCATTACTGTTTGAAAGAAATCTCTAGATATCCATTACTGTTTGAAAGAAATCTCTACATACCCATTACTGTTTGAAAGAAATCTCTACATACCCATTACTGTTTGAAAGAAATCTCTACATACCCATTACTGTTTGAAACAAACCCAAACATGTTACTGTTTGAAAGAAATCTCTACATACCCATTACTGTTTGAAACAAATCTCTAGATACCCATTACTGTTTGAAAGAAATCTCTACATACCTATTACTGTTTGAAAGAAATCTCCACATACCCATTACTGTTTGAAACAAATCTCTAGATACCCATTACTGTTTGAAAGAAATCTCTACATACCCATTACTGTTTGAAACAAATCTCTACATACCCATTACTGTTTGAAACAAATCTCTACATACCCATTACTGTTTGAAACAAATCCCTACCTACCCATTACTGTTTAAAACAAACATACCCATTACTGTTTGAAACAAATCCCTACCTACCCATTACTGTTTGAAACAAACATACCCATTACTGTTTGAAACAAATCCCTACCTACCCATTACTGTTTGAAACAAACATACCCATTACTGAAACAAACCCAAACATGTTACTGTTTGAAACAAATCCCTACATACCCATTACTGTTTGAAAGAAATCTCTACATACCCATTACTGTTTGAAACAAATCTCTACATACCCATTACTGTTTGAAACAAATCCCTACCTACCCATTACTGTTTGAAACATACCCAAACATGTTACTATTTCAAACAAATCCCTACATACCCATTACTGTTTGAAACAAATCTCTACATACCCATTACTGTTTGAAACAAATCTCTACATACCCATTACTGTTTGAAACAAACCCAAACATGTTACTGTTTGAAACAAATCTCTACCTACCCATTACTGTTTGAAACAAATCCCTACATACCTATTACTGTTTGAAACAAACATACCCATTACTGTTTGAAACAAATCTCTAGATATCCATTACTGTTTGAAACAAATCCCTACATACCCATTACTGTTTGAAACAACCAACAACATATCCAGTACTGATGGACTACTGCTACTATTTGAAACAAAGGACAGAAAAACACATTTTGAGTCATTACATTTATTTGTCAGTTAAATAGAAACAGATGGGTCGTTTGGTTACATAATTTGTGTAATGAGGCAATATAATACAAAAGTACAAGAGCATGAAACAGTACTGTCAACACTGCAAAATGCATTATGTTTTTGTGTCAGATTTGTCATTAAAAATACAAACTGTTTTCACTTTTCAAATGTACATACTCAATGAAGAAAACCAGAGTTCCAAAATATGTGACTGAAGGACTGTTACTTGCACAAGGACAATATTACTATAAAAAAACATCGATTATGGTAATGCACCCATGACCATAAAGGTACTGGTCAAATGCACACCGTAGGATAAGCCACATATCCCAATTTGGTGCATCCTTAGGCTAGACACTTTACCTCGCTTGGCACACTACATAACCTTTAAAGTGTTGCTGTGCCCTGAAATACACCCCGAACAAAATAAACCAGATCTGCACAATATAACGGTGGATCACGATCTATTCAAGTATTACTTGAATTGTTTGTAGAATGTAGACTGTGATCCACTGGTATTTGATGCATCAGAAAATCTGGGTTCATGTCACTCATAGTTAACTGATTTATATAGGTACCAATATTTATTTTGCGGTATAAAGACTATTGGTTAACAAAAAACAAAACGATGTCTACAAAACAGCTAATGAACAAAATAAAATGGCCCTATAGTCAACATGAAAAATTGTGTAAATTGTTCCAACTTTAAAGACATAAAATGAACAAAATTAAGCAGACAATAATTTGAAGAATAAAAATATGTGCAAGTTAGCTTTTTAAATTTCTTTTAAAATCTGAACTACACAAGTGTATTAAGTTCATATGATTCTTCATTTACCTACTTTAAAGCAACACAAAACTACCCTTTGATCACCTATCTACCTGAGAACAAGATGCAAAATCTTTTTATAAATTCATTATTAAAAAATTCTAGAGATTACAGGCCGCCCCCTCTTCCTCAGGCTTTTGCTCAAGTGAAGACTTCTCTGCAGGTGCCTGATGGCCCAGTACTGTCAATACTTGTACTACTTATGCAAACAGCCTATGGCCAGTCACCTAAATTTATATACTATTCATGCGCAAGCACACTCAAGCTTGTACTTAAGCTACTCTAGGTCTCCAGGGTAACAAAAAAATATTGAATGCAGAAAAGTAAATATAAACAAGTCATCTCTACACAACTTGCATGATGTGTACACCAGGTCTGGTTGAAATTCCTCAAATGGTTGAAGTTTTACTATGGAAATAAAAATGTTTTCTGACAGAAATAGAAATAGTTTTATCTCTCTATATTAAAAAACTAGTTATCACAAAATTGTTGTACATGCCAGCATGCAAACAGTGTAGACTCTTATCTGCCATCACCTAACGATGCAGTTATCAGCAAAACAGGGCCTGTATTTCTTCATAATAGTAGACTGCTTTAAATACAGTTACCTTGTATGGAGAATGCTTGTGAATTATATTATTAGATAATTAAATGGACTCCATGGCCATACCCAGCTTGAAAAGAGAATGGTCTTACACCGAAACACCTTACATAAAATTGGTACTGTACAACTTAAAGTTAATAGCATAAATCCTGACCCAGATACATTCTATGTGCAACAGGTATGCCATGTATCTCTATGTCCATGAAATGCAATAGATACTCTGTATACCTCTGAGACCATCAATAGCAACAGGTACTCAGTATACCTCTGAGACCATCAATAGCAACATGTACCAATATACCTCTGAGACCATCAATAGCAACATGTACTCAGTATACCTCTGAGACCATCAATAGCAATAGGTACTCAGTATATCTCTGTGACCATGAACAGGACAGATACTCAGTATATCTCTGTGACCATGAATAGCGACAGGTACTCAGTATACCTCTGTGACCATGAATAGGACAGGTGCTCAGTTTATGTATGTGACCATGAATAGCAACAGGTACTCAGTGTACCTTTTGACCATGAAGTATAATAGGTACACAGTATACCTCAAACCATGAATAGCAAGTTTCTCAATAAACATATATGACCATGAAACACAATAGCTGGGAAATGTCTTCTAAAAAAATGGTCTCATGTTGCAATTTTCCCAAATTTTTTGTTAAGAAGATATCATAGCAACGTTTTTTTTTTTGCTTCAAGTATATGCTAAATACTCATGGAAAGAACAAAGGCATCAAGAGAATGCCTGATTGGTCACGTACAAAACAATGGTATAACTTAATGTGTCAAGCCCACTACCAGGAAGTGTGCAAACAGGAAACCCATAAACTAAATTATGTGGCTAAACATCCAACACACTGGTTTCACTGGGAGCACAACTGATGAATTTCATTGTGTGCCTAATTCTCACCACACAAGGTGTAACATCCGTGTTATGCATGTTCATTAATCAAATACTTCCAAACAAGCAGAGTGAACTTTCAAAATGCAAACAAAAATTTGTAAGAGTATATTACACAAAATGTTTAACATAAATGCAAAAGTACTGACCATCGTTTTTGTTTAAAAATACAAGCATTTTGCTAAATACAATTAAAAATCTGCTGCAATAATCAAGATACAGTAACTACAAAGGATATAATAACCTATTAAAACGACGACTTTTCAAAGCTGTGAGACGTCTTATCTACAATCATTTCTTAAAATTTACACAATTAACGCGTAACAGGCTCTATTTCATGCACGTGCAGGCCATATCCAGCCCATAACCTAGTTTTATCCGGTTCCATGTAAAAACTGCCACCCCGCCTACGCCCTGGTGGAAGCTGCACAAGCCTGCTTTATATCCTAGGGTTTCAATGCTCAATACATTTCAGAGACTGAGGATTGAAAACACAACTGAAACAACACAAGAACTTAAGACTAGAAAAACTGAAATGAAAATAAATACAATGTTACATAAAACTTGACAAGTCTTTGGTGGAACAAACAGAACAATTACAAAAGATTAAAATTTGACAAAACTGGAAAGAAAAAAAAAAGAGAAGCCATTTTTTCAAGCAGATATTTGGAAATTTTCTTGGTCTGAATAGTTATCTGTCCTTTGTAATTAATTACCTACTCTTGGCAGAAGATACTGTGGCTTTGTGACTATTTCAGAAACTATATTGTTAATTCTGAATCTGCAAGGACAATTCTGAAATTTTTGTTAAAACCTTTACTAAAAATAAGTAGATCATGCAGGCTAACAGCTGTAACCTATATTAGGGTAATCCTATAATCATAAAGAGAAGGTGGTTGTTTACAAATATAACAAAATGACAGTAATCAGATTACTCAATTAGTTTGTATGAAATTGATACAAAATTTTACACTGCATCTATGGATGACTACACCGCTAATGATAGTGCCCTCCCGGATCCAAAGTATGTTTTACTAGAACAGCTGTATTCACAAACCTTTTAACTTGGATGATGACTACATATTCGACAGTGTTTTTAAAAGAAATTATAAATGTTTACATAAAACAATAACCTTTCTCTCTCATAAATGCACCATGTAATTGTTGTATTCTGAAGAGTGAATATTAACATAAATAAAAACTGCAAGCAAAAGTGTTCTCTGCAGGAGAGATCATATATTAAATTGAAAATATATGTGAAAATATAACCCCTCTACCAAAAAAGGACAGTTTTGTTAACTTTTAAAATTATTTTTTAAAAACACAATCATTTATTACATTATTTTTTTGATAGTGACAACGCCTGTTTCAATCATGTTACAATTCTTTTTGTGAACTGAAGAACAGCTAAATAAATTTTAACAAAATACAAATTAAAAAATAATTCCTCTTAACTTTTATTTGCAGCATCGTTAATTAAATTCCTTGTACCTGTTCATATTTAATTTAAGCAGCAAACCTGATCAGCTTAACAATGCCCATTGTAAAGGTCAAACGACCAAATTTATGTCCAAAAAGGTTGAACAGCTCATTTTAAATTAACAGTTTGAAATATAACTTTTGAAAAAAAATTTCTTAAGAATGGAAAGAAACTAAACATTTTTGACAATGTGTCAAAACTTACAGGCATATCTGTTGTTACATAAGGGACTTAAAGAAAATTCATCTTGACTGCTTCTTTGACAGAGGAATGAAAAAACGTGATAAATGCACAAACCTGTGTTATTAAATGATGAAATGCGTCTACAAAAATGGGAAAGGAGACATTTACAAATGCACTTTTGACAGTAAATCAGAAATCTCAAATTAATACACATAATTACTATAAAATTGTTTTGTAAATAAGAACAAATATATAAAATCTTTGCAAAATGCAAAAATGGACAATTGCTATAAAAACAATGGAAATCTACAAGAAAAGGCTGATTTAATTGACAGCTAAATATTCTTTGATAATTTTTTTTTATTACTTCAAAATTGCAAGCTTTGGACTTGTATTAAAAATTTCTTCTGTTATGATACACAAAAAAACTCACAAAGACTTTAAAAAATGCCCTTAAAAATTTGATTTTAAACAATCTTAACAG
Organism: Sinohyriopsis cumingii; assembly: GCA_028554795.2. Classification (NCBI taxonomy): domain Eukaryota; kingdom Metazoa; phylum Mollusca; class Bivalvia; order Unionida; family Unionidae; genus Sinohyriopsis; species Sinohyriopsis cumingii. The sequence goes on from CM068840.1 coordinate 11,888,849, forward strand.
ATCCGCTTTCTGTGGCTTTTTTGTGACCCACCTTGTTGTATCAACTCAAACTCTATGTTTGGTTATCGCTTCCAGATTCATACGGCAGCTATTTTATCCATAATCCAATACCTGGTTTGGTAAACTGAATACTAATCCACCTTGTTGTTAATGAACCAAACCATACAACAAACAATACAGATGCAAGTAGCCACGTGATGAGATCAGAAGCAATAACATCCAGCGCCTGAGAGACTCACAAATGACAATTAATTTCAGTTAACTGCAACTTCACAGTTTTGTGACATAAAATTTAACATAAATTGATGAGCAATCCACAATGAAAAAATACTTCCTTGCACTGCAGTAGATATTACTGAATTAAAAAAAGTTTATATTGTGACCAACTAAAACCTGTAATAATTGAATTGGGTTTGCTGTTTCCAGGTACCCTATTATTTAATGATGAGCAATGACAATTAATTACTTCTGAATACCTATTAGGATAGTCTATTCAGTTTGATTAGAGACAAGATGTCTAAAAATCGCTATATAAATTTTACAAACTACAACACAGACCCTGATCTGCAGGCACATTATGCTACGGAGATCAGGATCTTTGTTGCTTGCAGTTTGACCTGACTTATAAGCAAGTATAAACAGTATCAGAAATGTCTGGCATCTTAATAAACAGTATTAAAACAAACTATAAAAATTCCTTCCATAGAAAGGAACTGTTAGAGTGAAACTGAAAGTACGACTATGTTTGCATTTTTCATGAAAAACGACCTTCTAACAAAAATATTTCATACAAAAATAGCTATGTACATATGAAAACCTTTTCAACTGGTTAAAATTGTGGTCATCTTTTGCTTAAATGCAGGTTTCTATGGCAACAGTGAAATGGGGATTAAAAAATGTACTCAATAGTCTTGCCAAGTGGCTAATTGGTAAGAACACATTGTGAAAAAGTAAAACAAATGATCTCTAAACATTTGCATTATCTTTTGAACAGCCTGTTCAAAATTATAAGTACAATGTCATGTCTAAACAACAATAGTAGCCGATTGATAATAAAAACTTGGAATATATGACATTGCATAAATTTATTCCAGAAAATTACCCAGATTTGTAAATCCCTTATATACCAAATCTTCATCTAGAATTAGCACAGTAGAATATTCACAGATAATACAGTACTGTAATATAAGCTAAACACGGTTGTTGTTGAGTTAAATACAATGAGTTAAATGCACATTAAATGATTGTTTGTAAAATAAAAAAGTAGTCATTTTCTTGCACAATTGTTCTAAACAATAACTTGAAAGGTGATAATGTAGCCCCCTTCCCATTTTTCAGCACGAGTGAAACGTCAATGATATCAATGACAGATTCAAAGAACAATTGAGGGGTTTTAGCTTTAAAGGGTTGTAATGAAAGCAGTCCTTAACACAACAACCTGTTAGTGTCCTTAATTGGACACATGTCTTGCAGCATAGCAACAGGCTTATTTATTTTTTTAATTGTGTTTGTGAAACACAAACACCCCCAAATCTGAGAGTGTAACATTTTTCAATAATAAAATGCAGAAATGGGGGCTACAGTTGCCCAGTTTGTAGAGTGTTGAACTTGTAATCTATTGCTGAGGATTCGATGCCCACCCAGACATGCCCTAATGAGCTGCCCCTGTGTGTCCTTGGGCAATTAGCTACCAATTTATTGGCATGATGTAGCTGATGTATTGAAAGTTCTGTTAAAACCAACAGAACACAGGACTAAAATGTAGAAATATTTGACAAACTGCTATAATGGCATCAACTCTAATTTGGTAAATTGCATACAAAGATGGATACCAGATTTCAACTGTCGACATTAAGAGGCTTTAGCTAAAAGTTTCTGATATGAAAAACAATGTTCAAAAATGTGTAAAAACAAAATTACTGTAACAGCATAAAAATATAATAGTTTTTTTTAGATAAACATGCAAATATAACAACAAAATTTTATTTCCCGAACTTGAGTGGGGTTTTTTTCTTCTCAATTGTACAAGCATGATTTTTTTCTTAATTAAAGTCTCATTTCAGAATGTTCTGAAGTGTGCAAAATCAAACCAAGCTGAAACATTGTTGCAAAGACCTGACAAATGAAATCAGGTCGTCCCCTTTGTATAATAAGAAGTTGAATGGCTTTGAACAATTCTGACAAAATGCATTTAGGATGGGCATATGTACTAATGGCTGTACAAACAGCAGCAAAACAAAATGTCCACTTCCGCTACTGGAATGGAGGCTTTTGAAAAAAACAAATATCATAATGTATAGTAAAGGCAAATTTTGTCTGTGCACATTTTTTTTTAAGGGAAGCTTCTGTTTAAAAAGACCACAATCCTAACTGTTGTAAGTATAAGCATTATCATAAATCCATTTCACCATGTTATGGCAGTTTTTTTATATAAAAACTTTTGTTGAGTTTAAAAAACATTACTGTACACATATTATTCTTTATCTTTGTACACACACAATAAAACTTTGCTTCTGTACATTGGCCCCATAAGTTGTGCTAGAGTTCATTTCAACTGCTAGCATGGAAATACATCCCATGAAATAAATGAATTAAAATGAAAAATGAAATTTTGTTTACAATTCATGTCCAAGAAATCCATGATCCATCAGTTTTTTCTGTAGTAAAAAGTCACTTCTCCCCTTCTAGTACCAAATATCATGGCCCTTACTCTATCTTTATATACACATTTCCTTCCAAAAGCAGCTATATATACTTATTTCTTGCACATTAACATGTGCCAACACTACTGTAAATGATCCTGAATAAAGAAAAAGTGAAACTGCAATCGTCATGTTGTTTTGAGACATATTCAAGATGCACAAATTACGAATATCTTTCTTTCACTAATATGTGAGACATGTGGTATGGCACTGCCAATGAAATGTAAACAAATGAGAAAATAATCTCCAACATGTATAATCCTGTGACATCTTTGCAACAAATTTTGGTCGTATCCCCCAATAGGGTCTAATTCTTAATGTTCTCACTTTGGTCAATGTTTCTGCATAATACAATTCACATTGATATATTTGGTCACTCTATGCAATATCACTGTGTTAAAATATCAAAATTACAAAATGCAGTTCAAGTGCACAATTCTCTCATTAGCACCTTTTTAAAAGATTTGATATTCTTCATCCACACAATACACACAGAAGGATAACACAAATCCTGGCCTCTTGGCCTCAACACATTGTGCAAATGACCTCAACTACTGTGCGACTTTTTTTGAATACGTTCGTACTTTTTAGTCATGACATTCTTCCAATACATGAATCACTGTGACCTAATTTACGATCATATGCAGGACATAGTCACATGATTGTAAACTTGTACAGCCATAGTACGTGGATGAACTTCAAATTCATATGTACACAGCATCATTTGGGATTTTATTGCGTCCTTGCAAATGTCCAATTGGAGGAACAGGACTTGAAATTCCCTCCGACCAATCTGAATGAGCTGAATGCGGTGATGAACTGGACCAATGTCCTGGGGAATCTGGAGAAGGGGTAAGAATGTTCTCTGGAATATGGTTAACTTGTGGTGGAGTAGCATCAGTGCTAAGGTGACTGGATGGGGGTGTGGGGTACTGTGTCATGTGAGGAACCTGTATCGGTGTTGACATCTTGTGATGTGGACTGTTATCATGATACATAATGGTGTAGTGAGTAGCATAATCAGGTTTGTTTTCTAGCAAATGGCAGTCCATTGGACTAACCTGTGTCTGGTTCCGCATCTGGGCTTGATGCATGGCCTGATAATGGGTGGGAGATAACGGCATGCTCTTCCCTTTCATGGGCGAATGTTTCATTTGACTTAATGGACTATTATGTGCCTGCATGTTTGATGACTGGGTGGCAACAGCAGTTGAAACTGGAGAATGGGACTGCACATGTGACCCATGAAGCCAGTCATTCGAAAACATATTTAGCTGTGCTTGGTCCCGCCGTGTATCGTTTTTGTAATGATTGGCCATTGCTCTGTGTTCTTCAAGACCTGCATGTGCCATTGAACATGGGACCGTAATCTTCTCTGCACAATTCATACCATGCTGAGAAATAGGGATTAACTGGCCACATACATTGTGGTATGTAGGAGGGGTTAAATCATACCCATGTGGTGATTCTAATGAACTTTCTGGGGTCATCGTTCTTCCTGATGTCACTTCTGAAGTCGCCTGCAACTGCCCAGGAGTGGCATGGCTCTCGGCACTTTTCTTTTTAGATTTTTTCGATTTGGGAGCCAAGCCATTAATTTTGGCTCCATTTGGAGTATAAGTTATAGAGTCTTTGTTCGAATGACCAGCTTTAGTCCTTTTTGATTTGGTCTTATGTTTTGCACCTGGATGAATAAATGGAGGCATGTCATTATGCGACATGCCGTTTTGCATGGACATGTTGGATGGGCTATTTACGCGATATTCGTCCAACAAACACACAATATCATGATGAAGGCGCTCCTGTGCTACATCTCTAGGAAGTCTTTCCATGTGATCCGTAATGTCTCTGTTTGCATAGTGTTCCAACAGAATCTTAGCAGACTGGTAACTGCCCTCTTTTGCTGCCAAGAAAAGTGGGGTTTCATCCTGCAAAGTAGAAAACCAGAATAATTAGTCAGTCTCATATATATTTGCAAGCCAAAGTCAAGTCAAAACTTCCAAAGCATGTTTTCCAAAAATCAGACTGGTTCATTGTTCCTAAATTATGATACAACTTCTAAAATTGGTCAATGCTATATATATACAATGAGATTTATTTATTATTTTAACAACGAATCATAAAACAAATTTAACGCCAGTCTCTAGAATGTTATTTTACATGGGATTTCAGTTTTGTACATCATACATTTCTTTTCTTTCTAACAGCATCAGTTATGCATACATGACTTTTACGTAATGGTATGCAACTAATGATGCAGTACTGGAAAACAAAAAGTATACTTACATGACTAACCATACTTATACAGATTAGTGATGTGCAAGTCTGAATACTCTAAAGTTGTTAACTCAAACTTAAATCACTCAAATACTGCACAAGTGATATATTCAGTCCAGATTTAACTAACTCTGTCCTTCTAAAATACACTCTCATTTCTGCCCTGGAAAACTTGTAACTACTTAAAATATTCCACTTACTTAACTCGTTAACCCCTGGCGCAGAGTTTACAGGGCAGGAGGCAGTAGCCTACTGACGAGCTCTGTAGCATCATGGTCATGATTGATACACTAAAGTAGGTGGCATCATAGAAAGGTAGATGGATGTAGCTCTACAATGATACCAAATAATCTGGAAGTTCAAGTTGCACTACAAAATACTGAGGGAAAAACCTCATTTTTTTGGACTCGATTTTTTTCCACCCAAAATTTGTTTGTGGTCAGAATTTGATTTTGTGTCTGGATTTTAGACTTTTTGGTTTCAGATCTAAGGCAGACCAGTATGAACTGCAGACAGACAGATGAACCTTTGCAAAAAGTAGGATAAGATGGGCATTTGGAATAAAAGTGGCCTCGATAAGCACGAGCGAAATAGCCATTGAAAAATGATGTTTCTAACACAACTAGGCATTAGGTTATTGGAAAATCACCTGGAAGTTGATGCATTAGGATGTATTCAGAAACAGCCCACAACATGTGTTTCCTACTTGCATTTCAGGCAAAAACGACAAAAACCTCCAGGGGTTAATGAGTTAATATTTCCCACATATGACAATTATCTTGGAATCAATTGTCTGTCATACTGAACTTTTGAACTTCCCAATATTTGATCATTTTTATACCAATGTAAACATAATTACCTTAGTATCTTGTGCATCTCTATTGGCTCCATGTTCCAGAAGAATCTGTGTGGCATGGGCATTGTTTACTGCAGCTGCCCAGTGCAGGGCTGTCTTGCCTGAAACCAATGAAAAACCAGTAAAATAGAAATATTTATCTGGAGTTTTAAGAAACTATTTACATCATACACAAGTTAAATATTATTATTCAATTTTAATGCAAAATGAAACAATGGTGCAGGATAGCAGAACTCTACAAATCGTAAATGGCTACACAAGTCAGGTAGCATTGTTAGTGATTATGCCACATTAATGCATTTGATGTCATTACAGGTCATGTCAAAACATGGCATATGATTTTATATCCTTGTATGCCACCTCACTGCATACGAGGGCATTACAGATTATTCCATGTTGTGGCATAAGATATTTACAGAACAAAATATCACAACATATAAACTGGTTTTATGGCTTCTATAAATTTTTTTATTATAATCACATTTTCCCACTTTTTTGGCATTATACTAACATAACTTGTTTTTGATTCAACTACTAAATTTCCACTATGTAATCAAGGACTAATTCAAGATCTTGCCATATAATGTAATTAGAAAGGATGTCATTAGTCTTCCTATTTGGACTTCACTGATATATCGGAACACAATTTAAAAAATATAGATGGCCATAAATAGGGACAAAAGAATTGATCTACCCAATTTTATACAGAATTATCTGAAATGCCTCTTGCTGGTTCTATTTGAATCGGTCACAAATCAGGGAGTAAAAAAAAAAGACCTGCACGACCTGTTATCATTTGAAATGTTCATTTCTCGTTCTATTCTTATCTTTTCCACCTTGCCTTCCCATGGCAGCATCATAATACAGTCCTCATTATAGGGATCTTCCACAAATCTGTTTAATTCTATTCTCGTACCGAATGTAGGGGCCTCGGGTGATCAAGTGGTCTAAATCGCTCACCTGTACAGATCACTCACAGATCTCACCTCTATCTGTGCGAGGTAAAATCTGGGTTCAACCAATAAGGTTGCGAGAAAGCTTTCCTGTAGCTTCCCATGGGTTGGTAGTTCTTCCTGTTGTTTTTTTGTCCATCAATAATTACTGGCTATCTTGTGCTGAAAAATGATGTCAAACCCCACAAAACCAAAAATTCAGCCAAATGTAAAATGCTTGTCCTGTAAAACCTTCAAGATTAATGCCAGAATTTACCAATGTCATCTGCTGCATTTACGTCTGCATCTGCATTAATCAATTCCTCCACAACATCCTCAACTGCTAGTCTAGCAGCAAGGATCATCGGTGTAGTACCATCATGAGTTCTGGCATTCAAATTAGTGCTTCTGTTTCGCAACAAAATCTGAAATAAACAAATCAGGATATATGCTCTCCATGATTAAATGTGTATCTATTTATGAACTTGTTTAAAAAAAACTAAGCCCTGACAAAAGCTGAAGCATAATTCTCAATATTTTTGTATCAATATCTGCAATGTATAATAATCAATATTTTTATTGATATTCGCAAAATATAATTTTCAATATTTAAATCAATATTTGCAATGTATAATTATCAATATTTGTATTGATATTTGCAATGTATAATTATCAATATTTGCATCAATAATTGCAATGTATAATTATCAATATTTAAATCGATATTTGCAATGCATAATTATCAATATTTGCATCAATAATTGCAATGTATAATTATCAATATTTGTATTGATATTTGCAATGTATATTTATCAATATTTGTATTGATATTTGCAATGTATAATTATTATTTGTATTGATATTTACAATGTATAATTATCAATATTTGTATTGATATTTGCAATATATAATTATCAATATTTGCATCAATAATTGCAATGCATAATTATCAATATTTGTATGATATTTGCAAGGTATAATTATCAATATTTGTTTTGATATTTGCAATGTATAATTATCAATATTTGCATCAATAATTGCAATGTATAATTATCAATATTTGTATCGATATTTGCAATGTATAATTATCAATATTTGCATTGATATTTGCAATGCATAATTATCAATATCTGTATTGATATTTGCAATGTATAATTATCAATATTTGTATTGATATTTGCAAGGTATAATTATCAATATTTGTATCGATATTTGCAAGGTATAATTATCAATATTTGTATTGATATTTGCAAGGTATAATTATCAATATTTGTATTGATATTTGCAATGTATAATTATCAATATTTGTATCGATATTTGCAAGGTATAATTATCAATATTTGTATTGATATCTGCAAAGAATGCCTTAGATATTCCTGTTATAACATAATTCTGCATTATAAGCACAAGTAACAATTTTCTCAACTTTTAATTAACATTACATGTATTACATAATCAATAACTTTTAATTAACATTACATGTATTACATAATCAATAACTTTAAATGAACATTACATGTATTACATAATCAATAACTTTTAACATTACATGTATTACATAATCAATAACTTTAATGAACATTACATGTATTACATAATCAATAACTTTTAATGAACATTACATGTATTACATAATCAATAACTTTTAATTAACATTACATGTATTACATCATCAATAACTTTTAATTAACATTACATGTATTACAAAATCAATAAAGTGAATACAATGTTCATAAATGTAACTGTCTTGCTGAATTTACATTTTTTTAAAACTCAAACAAATTTGTTTGATTTATAGTACTAAATACTGTGAAACTAACTCACCTGAAAAACTCCCTGTGCATCTGCTGATACTGCGGTGTGCAGGGGAGTCCGTCCTGTGGTATCCTGCGCATTTGGATCGGCCCCTGCATCAAGTAATGCTTTTGCAGCATCAGCCCTGGCATAGCGGGCAGCTAGGTGGAGAGGGGTTTCTCCTGTAATTAAAATGAAAGAATGTAAGACACACACATCTATAATTGCCACCTGTCTGTGTTACAAATTTCTTTTATGATCTTTTTTTAACAGCAGTGGGCCAATACTGAGAAATAGCAGCTGTACTGGATTTTACATTTTACAACTGTATTAGATTTCATATATTACAACTGTACCAGAGTTTAAATGCTAAATGTTACAAATGTACCAGATATGACATTCTAGATGTTACAACTGTACTAGATTTGACATTCTAGATGTTACAACTGTACTAGATTTGACATTCTAGATGTTACAACTGTACTAGATTTGACATTCTAGATGTTACAACTGTACTAGATTTGACATTCTAGATGTTACATGTTTGATCTTGCAACTGTTCTAGACCTTACATGTCAGATGTTATAACTGTACTAATTTTTACCCTTCACCCAAATAAGGCTGGAGTAGAGCAATAAATGGGGGAGGGATACAGCCATACTTCAATATTTACATATCACTTCAATATCCATCTCCCTTTCTTCTTGATCCACTATGTAAGACTGCTACTGAAATTAAAATCTTTAAAAGATGTTGCCTCAAGTTGTATAAGCATTAATCTGTTCACTGTTTCTCAGTATAATTTGTTTCTTATCTGTGATGAGAAAAGAATTGTAAAGCGCACTCTACTTTTCAATTGTCTGTATTTTAACTTGGTTTATTTGTCTCCTTTTCTCATTTAAATTCGAAATACTGCCGAAAGGAGGGATTGATTGGAATGCCATGTTTTTGTCCATCTAGCTTGTACATCAGATTTGTATTAAATGTCTTTTTTTTTTCTCATTCAAAATCACTCATTGGTATCTCCATTAACACATTCCCGGCACCTGTAATCTGATATAATTTTCAACTTTAAAAATAATCTGCCTTCATTACTATGATCAGCCTGTATTTGCCAAACAAATTCATCATCTAAAGATGAATAATGCTGTGAACTGGCCATTTTGTGTCTTTTAGATAGCCTGTTATAAACGCACACTGGTGAAACTACCTTGATGCAAGGTTTAAAGTTCAACATAATGTTACCAGTTCTGTAATCCAACCTATATTTATGACATTTCTGTGTTTAAACTAGATATAAAGCTCTGTAATCCAAACTAGCAGACTTGTACTACTTAGGTCTGTAAATAGATGAATTATTCCAGGTATGCCAAATGGTCAACCCTATTTTACACAGAGTAAGGATGGGTAATTTTGTTTAAGTACAACAAACATTTAATAACCATATTTTACAATGAATAAGGATGGATAGCTGAGTGTTTAAGTTTGTCAAACATCAAATAAACATACATTAACACAACAAATAAAGCACTGGCTGGTCACCATATTTCACAACATTGAGTAAGGATGTATAATTGATTGCAGACATGAATCAAACCTCAAATAACCATATTTTACAATACTGAGTAAGGATAGATAATTGATTGCAGACACGAATCAAACCTCAAGTAACCATATTTTACAACACTGAATAAGGATGTATAATTGAGTGCAAACACGAATCAAACCTCAAGTAACCATATTTTACAACATTGAGTAAGGATGTATAATTGATTGCAGACACGAATCAAACCTAAAGTAACCATATTTTACAACACTGAGTAAGGATGTATAATTGATTGCAAACACAAATCAAACCTCAAGTAACCATATTTTACAATATTGAGTAAGGATGTATAATTGAGTACAGACACGAATCAAACCTCCAGTAATCACATTTTATAACACTGAGCAGGATGGGTGATTGATTGCAGACACGAATCTGGCCTCAAGTAACCATATTTTACAACATTGAGTATGGATGGGTAATTGGTTGTTTAAATCAATGATTAAGGATTAATGATTGATTGTTTATGTCAATGGTTAAGGACGGGCAATAGATAGCGTATGTCAATGATCATGGATGAACAATTGATTAGTTAAAACAAATATACAATTTAAGTATCACATGTAATACTGTAATGGGTTTTTATATTTTCAAAAGAGAAGACAGACATAAACATGAAAGAGACACGAGTCCCTTGATTGGGCCTACAATTTACTGGGTGAAAATAAATCTTCCTATTATTTGTTCCATTTTCAATTTGCTTTGGGTAGGTAATACAATCTGGAAGTGATCTCAAAACACATTTATCTGCACGGGTTGGCTGTCCTTGAAAAAGACTCTTAGCTCGAATTTCCTTCACACAATAACAGCAAATGTTGTGTTCAAAGTGCCTACCACTATTTTTTTCTCATTCAATTATGATATTTACTTTTTTAAATAGATTTATGTCAGTGTGGAAAAGTATCGTGCAACAAATTAAAATTACACTTAATTGTGACTTGTATTAAAATAATTAAAGACTTAACAAACCTAAGGATATAATTAAATAAAGTTTGAGAAAAATCTGGAAGCCATAAATTAAAGTATAGAAGAAAAAAAACGTGAATATACATAACCATTTTGGTTGACAAGACAGGGCAGATATTGTCAAATTCTGACAAGGACCCAGTTTTCAAGTACCAACCTGTCCTGTCAGTTTGTGCATTCAGTGCTGCTCCCTGCATCAACAGACTCCTGATGACATCTGCACTTCGGTCATCAGTTTCCTCACTGTCTCCCGATCCACTACTTTCATCATCAACACCTGTATCTAGACCACCACCACGGAATGCCGCCAACATCAGTGGAGTAAAACCATCAGGACCACGAACGTCTACATCCTTGATATCAATTTCATCCCCAGCTGGTGGTGTGAGAACCATCATGGAAGGGTTTGGTGGGACATTAGCTGCATCAAGATGCTGTTGTGTCCATTGACGTGGATCTGATGTCTCACAATCAGCTTTGTCATCCTGTTTTTCTCTCTGTAAGAACACAAGGAAAGAGTTACAAATACACACATCTTCAAAAAAGTCAAAGTATTTCTGAGGTGGAATGCTAATATGTAAGGGTGAAGATACATCACAATACATTATGATCATCTGATTTACTGAGTCCGTCTACTAATATTAATTTGAAGATACAAATGTAATCAAAAGCAATCCACTGTTAAAAAAATAAAAATATTTGCCTTAATTTGTGTGCGATTTGGATTTTTAATGCACCTTTAACAATTTTTCAGTCATATCACCATGATGTCTGCAGTGTGGCAGCTTATAATGATGTCTAGCACTAGGACATCATGCCGCAGCCACGTAGCATCATGTCCCACCCAGTCACATTATCCTGACTCCAGGCCAACCAGTCCGAGCACTAACCGCTTAATGCTGAGTGCCAAGCGAGGCAGCTGCTAGTACCATTTTTATAAGTCTCTGGTATGACTAAGCAGGTTTGGAACTTGCAACCTCCCACATCTGAGGCAGACACTCTAACCACAGGGCCCCCAAAGCGGTCTGCCCTAATTTGTACAAAATGCTATTATACAAGAGTTCATATACAGTGTTGTCCATTTTCTACAACATGACATATATTGTATACACTGCCTTGTATATTTCATCAAATATGTTACATGTTTCATAAAGTCTTGTATGCATTATACAATGTGTTGTACATTTTGGACAATGTCTTCTATATTTTGTACAATGTCTTATTTTTTAGTGTCTTGTATATATTAACTTTCTCTAACTTAAAACCATGTACGAAAAAAAAACAAAAATATGTCAGAATACACTGCACACAAGACAACTTTTGCATCTCCCAGTTAAACATCATGATAAAACAATAACATAAAATTAATATATGTATATCTCTTTCACAAAAATCTCTCATTCCATCACAAAAATATCCCTCATTCCATCACAAAAATCTCTCAGTCCATCACAAAAATATCCCTCATTCCATCACAAAAATCTCTCAGTCCAAAACAAAAATATCCCTCATTCCATCACAAAAATCTCTCAGTCCATCACAAAAATATCCCTCATTCCATCACAAAAATCTCTCATTCCATCACACAAAGATATCCCTCATTCCATCACAAAAATATCCCTCATTCCATCACAAAAATAACCCTAATTTCATCAAGTGCATGCATTATCTACCCAAATCTAGTTGCTTTGTTTTTATTTTCAATGTAATTAATAAAATAAACCTTAATCTGTCAGGTTGACAATCCAGAAAAACCTGACACCGGCATGGTTCCATACCTTAATCTGTCAGCTTGACAATCCAGAAAAACCTGACACCGGCATGGTTCCATACCTTAATCTGTCAGCTTGACAATCCAGAAAAACCTGACACCGGCATGGTTCCATACCTTAATCTGTCAGCTTGACAATCCAGAAAAACCCGACACTGGCATGGTTCCATACCTTAATCTGTCAGCTTGACAATCCAGAAAAACCCGACACCGGCATGGTTCCATACCTTTATCCTTTTAGCCTGTGGCGCTGTCCCATCTTCTTCCTCCCATTCATCTCTAGAATAAATCTTTGTTTGGTTGTCATTGGCATCGACTTTGTCCAACTGTGAACCCTGTGATCCCTTCCCAATATTCCTTCAACAAAGAAGACAAAAAAAGCCCTGTAGTACTTGTAACAACAAAGGTGCTTGTCAATTCTTTCTTTAATTTCCTAAAAATGCTACACTGTTAATTCTGACAAAATTACATCACTGTTAATTATTTTTTACTTTGACACTACAGACATTTTTTTGCGAGCTGTGAATATTCAGTCCAAACATGAAATTAATATTCAAAGGATCACGAGCTCTGACCAACAAGACTACTCTAAATGGCACAATATGCCTTCCTTGTGTTTAAAAATAGGCACTTAACAAGCTTTCATAGCTTATTTGACTTACAATGACCATAACCTATGACCTCTGGACCCCAGAATATATGGGTTGTTTTTTTAATTACACAAAGTCCAAGTCATCAACATAATCTGATCAATGAACTTACTCTCGAGTTATTTTTTTTCTGCAAAATCCTTTTTTAACAACTAAACTAACCCTGACCGATGACAGAAAAATGAACAGGCCTCTTACATACCTTAAGTGCAACCCCATCACAAACTTCGGTTAAAGAACAAGACCTAGAAATAAACTTAGTTTGCAGAAACAGTTTTTTTCTTCCAGTCAGTGACCTTGAAATTTGACTTTTTCAGTCCCAAACAGATCTTCCTTCACATGTGTGGTGTCGAACAAACTTTTTTATTGCAGAAACCATTTTTCTTCTTTCAGTCTCACTGACCTTGACTTTTGAGCTCAAAACCAATAGGATTCTTCTGTACTCTTCTGACTCCCAAAAGCAAGTGTTCACCAATTGTTGTAACTATAGATGATGGAGAACTTGTTACTGTGTATCAACTATTTTTGTTCTTTCAATGACCCTGACCTTGTGCCTTTTAACCCAAAAATTACCCCAAGTGCAAACAGTGCTCTGCTTTATGACAGACATCTACAAATCTGACTAAATACCCTGACAGCAGCAGGGTTGTGCATGTTCAAAATACAAAAATCAATGTTTCCTTTTCTTTGCAAGGAACTAGAAAAACATTTTAAAAAAAGGTTTAATGCAGAAAATTTGCAACTGTTTTAACCACTCCTCTATTGTAAAATTATGAACTATAAAAAGACTAGAGTATGAAAATCACATTAAGACAATCTAAGTGATGTGCGACTTGTGGCACAGACAGAATAAAACAATTAATAATTCGTACTTCATTTCCTCCCCATCTGGAACACGCCGTTTGGAACTCCTGGGAGAGGAAGCCTGCTCTGTTCCACTTCGGAAGAATCCTTCTGGGAACCAGGTGATGCCTCGTGCTTTCTTCCTTGATATCACGATGATGATGACAAGGGTCAAGATCAGGACAACAGCGCAGGAAACGACGATAGCAAGAGGGGTAAGTAAGCCAGGATCGTGTGTGGTAGGCTTTGATGGTGGATCAACACCTTCAGCTGTGAAGGAATGAAGCTGACCCATGCAATTACGTGCATTTTGAAAGTGGCAAGTAAGATTTGTGATGGTAAGAAGCATTTCTTAATTTCCAAAGCTTTCTTGCCAACTTTTCATGTGAAACAAAGAAATATAAAGATTTTACAATTTACAATATACTCATTGAATGCACTTTACAAAATGGAATCTGAAGAACATATACATATATTACAGCTTAAATTATCAGAAAGTATTCCATGTTTTCATAATATATACCTATAAAACAGCTCAAAGGATGCACAAAACAAGGTCAGACATTTATCATGATTTACTAGTCACTGGACTATTGAAATTATGAGAACCATTATTCTGTCAGGAAATCTACTTGCTTGGGCTAGTGGACTGCAAGTATTTTTCAAGCCCCGTTTAACACCATAAAAACAGGAAAAAGCTCACTGTAATAATTGCTACATGAAATATAAGTACCCATACAAAATTAAAGACAGGAGTCATTGAAAGAAACTTGCACCCTATTTTCTAGGAAGACAACATAAGGCAATTTCTTCCATGTAATTGCTAAATGAAACCATATCTGATAGCAATAATAACGTTTTTAAATTAACTGCTGTGGTGGATATAATGGATTTTAGATTGGCAAATTTTTCATTGAGGAATGACAAGACATCATAAAATGTCTTCTGGTGAAAAGCCAATGTTTTGGAGAAGTACCAACAAGATTTTCAATATGGCTGTCATGGTGGCCATACTGGATAACAGAAAAGAATGCAAATAATGTCACTTTTTTCATGAAAAGGTGATTAGCAATAAACAGCACATTTTTAAAACCATGTCTTAAAATTGTTTGAGGCAATTAAAACAAAAACTCACTTCCAACATTCGTAATTTTATCAAAATTGGGAATATCTTGATTGGTCTTTAGTATAACAACAAGGAACTGGGCAGCTGTATCAACATCAGGAAAGCACTCATATAGACCTCCAACCAGGCAGGGCTGTATGTTTATCTCCAAATATATCTTGATCCTGCAAAGATAAAACAATATTAGGGTAGGTACGGAGTTTTTTTTAAGACACACACACACACACACACACATATATATATAACAAAGCACTTCAAGTACTGGGGTAAAACAGCTCAATTAGATGCACAAATCAATTTGGGACTTTTTCTTTACGTGTGTGTGTGTGTGTGCTAGGGTTGGCAACGAAAAACATGGACAGCTATAATGCCAATGTTAACTTGTAATAGCTGTAATGCCCACATTACACTTTAACAGCTGTAATGTTTATATTATGTTTTAATAGCTGTAATGCCCACATTACACTTTAACAGCTGTAATGTTTATATTATGTTTTAATAGCTGTAATGCCCATATTAATTTGTAACTGTTGCAATGCCAATGTTTAGCTGTACAAGCTATAACCTAGGCTGTTCCAAAAACTATTTCAGCCTTTAAAAGTAAATTGCATGTCCTTGAAATTTGCATGTTGCTTAAAGATAAGCAAAAGAGTTGCTTGTAAAATACCATGTAAATCCACTGCATAAGAAAGAATCTAAAATTTACATATTCAAAACCTTGAACAGTTTTGAAACATTGCTACGAAGGCATGAAAATCTAAACAGGTAAAATACATGAACATGTTTTTAAGTCTAATTCCTCCCACACACAATGGGTATTACAAATATTTAAAAAATTGAAACATTGCTGTAATGGCTAAAATATCTCAAGTCATTTAAAGATAAATACGAACATGCCTATCAAATTTCAAAGTTTTTCCTCAATGGTTTTTGCTAAATCGAGCAAAAACAAAGTTTCTGACCAAAAAAGAGTCAATTCCATTAATAGTCAATACTGGAACAAATTCAACAAGGGACTTTCTAATGGGCTAATACTCTACTGTCCAAACAAAATTTCCAGGAATTCAAGATAAGACCATTTCTTTCTTTTAACTGCAAAGCATTGAAACCATCTGATATTCGTTTAGCCACTACTGGCTGTATAAAAAATCAGCACACTTTTCATTCAAAACAAAGCAGACATCATTAGAAGACTTTTGTGAAAACCCCACACTGACATGACCATCCATTTCAAGAGAATTAGTGAAAAGATTTTTACTACATTCATCATGGCAGCCATATACGAGGTCAGATCAGCACTATTTTCATTTAGGACCAAGCATATATCATAATTCGTCTTCTCATGAAAATCCTACGTTGACACGAAAACCCTATGTTGACATGGCTTTACATTCAGAAGTAGTAGCGGTAACATTTTCAAGATGACTGCCATGGTGACATGAAAACCCTATGTTGCCATGGTGTCCAAATAGGATGACGACAGATCAGGGCCACTTTCAGTTAGTACCATCTATGACATCATAAGAGTGGAATGCTGACATGACTTTCCATCAAGGATGAGTAACGACATGATTTACAATGTGGCCACTATTGTGACCATATTGGATATCCGATTGGCACATTTTGTATTGAAGACCAACTAGATATACATAGTCTTTTAGCGAAAACCTCGTACTAATATAACCATCCCTTCAGGCGTATTCATAAAAAGATTTACAAGCTCGTCCTTGGAGTGGGCACAATACATGTCCAAGCAGAACAATTTTCTTCAAGGACCAACCAGATTTCACATGTTCTGGTGAAAACCTCATACTGATAAGACTTTATGTTCAGGACAAGCAGTGATAAGGTTTTCAAGATGACTGCCATGATGGCCATTTTGGTATTCTGAGTGAAACAATTTTCAGTTTGAATTAACTAGGCAACATAAGAAGTCTTTTAGTGACCCCACCCCCATGCTGGTATGACTATCTCTTCAGAAGGAGTAGTGACAAGCTTTTAATAGCATCTACATTATCTTGAAGAGACCAAAACTTATCAAGGAATTAATACCACATTTTTTTCTATGCTGAGGGCTAATCTTGGTTAATCAATCCTCAATTTATTTGGACAGAAAAGACATTAAAAGATCTTGTGTAATATTCATGGTGGGGATGAAATTTTTGACATCATCCAAAACTACTTACCCATCTGGATGTCCTGAATTGGAGCTGTTTGCAAAGTTGAAAGTGTCACGTCTCCTCCGTCCATTTGTGTTGGGTT
The DNA here is from genome assembly GCA_028554795.2 of Sinohyriopsis cumingii. Classification (NCBI taxonomy): domain Eukaryota; kingdom Metazoa; phylum Mollusca; class Bivalvia; order Unionida; family Unionidae; genus Sinohyriopsis; species Sinohyriopsis cumingii. The sequence continues at coordinate 11,906,634 of CM068840.1, forward strand.
TGTACCATGGCACAACTAGATCTGTACCATTTATATCTTTCTTAATTCTCACAACTGCACGCAGCAGTCTTCCTAAATTTCGCAAGAATTCATTCGAGATTGTAAAAAACTCCTCCGGCTGCATGGCTACAATGATAACTAAGGTACCAGCAGCAAGCTCTTCCTTCTCCTTTCCCCTGCAGTCTTTACCATCCCAGTTACATTCTGGTGTGTTACACCCTTGATTACACTCTCCGTCATTGTACACTGTACTGCAGAAAGTCTCATAGTGTGGGTTGCATATCCCCAAGGCACGTACACAATCAAAGCCATCGTACAGGCATTCTTTGGTGTCACACTGAGGATCACACTTGCTGTCGTTAAACACTCTCCAACATGATATTCCTCCACGAGGAGTGGCACAGTTCTTCCATGGCACAGTTTCATAGGCACAGTCATCTCCGTCATACATGCAGTCTGGGACGTTACATTCAGGCTGAAGCAAGAAAATAAAATGACATGGGAATATGCTAAGATTTTCATCGGCACCTAAAAACATACACTTTGTAATTGATGTCCTTGAAGAAACATCACAGGTTCAAGCTGGAAACAAGTCTCTAAGATATTTCAAGTACCGAGTAAATCTGAAATACAGCACAATTAATTTGCCTTAAAAAATACAGTTCATTCAACTGTATCTATTTAAATCTCATAAAATTCCAGTAACCTGTAATGTTGAAAGTATTTAATGATGCAAGTATTATAGCAAGCAAGGATAAGTTTCAGGAGTGATTTTAATTCAGTGGTTTGATCTGAATCAAGATATGTCTTGTATAATATTTGACCATTTCAAAACAAACAGCTTGATGAGTACTGTAAAACTATACCCTATGTAAAACTATCCCAAACTTAACATATTGTCAATTTAACCATTTCACTAGTCTCATAAAAAACATCCATGGATAAAGTCATAATTCATTTGCACGATCTCTAGCTTACAATTTATGTTATCCAAAACCATAGTGACATAAAATGATTTAAAAAGTTTTATCGAAACTGGAGCAGAAGTACAGTCAAGATCTAGACGTAATGAGTTCTACCAATTAGATGCAAGATCATCTCAGTATGTGCAGATCTCAGTTATTATAGAACTAAGACAATGATAAATCATTTTTTGCCAATGTGTGAAATTTAAGTGAAATTCTGTCTCTAGAGTGGCAACAAGCTCAGCCAATTAGATACAAGATTACCTCATGATGACGAATAAATATGCTTGCTCATAATCAAACTTATCATAATCAAACTCATCTCATCACAATCAAACTCATCTCATCAATCAAACTCATCTCATCATTATCCAACTCATCTCATCATAATCAAACTCATCTCATCATAATCAAACACATCTCATCACAATCAAACTCATCTCATCACAATCAAACACATCTCATCACAATCAAACTCATCTCATCATAATCATCCTTTGAAGTGTTAAGTGTTGAAACCATCTCTAATATATTTCGGCAATAACAAGATATCAAACAGCAGCTGTAATATACATACCATATGTCAACTTGGCACCATTTTCATTTAGGACAAGGTGGACATCATTGGTAGTCTTTTCGTGAAAACCCCATGTCTTAATGAACATACACTCTGGGGAAGTAGTGACAAGAAGGGTTTTAAGACAGTTGTCAGGGCAGCCATATTTGATGTACCACTGGCACAATTTACATTTAGGACCAACAAAGTATCATAAGAAGTCTATTGGTGAAAACTTCATACTGATATAGCCATCCATTTGGACAGGAGTAGAGGTAATACTATTTTCAGGATATCATAGAAAGTCTTCTTGTGAAAACCCTATGTCAAGGAGACTTTGTTCAAATCAAGTTGTGACAACAACATGTATAAGATGGCTGCCATGAGAGCCTTATTGGACGTCATATTGGCATAATTTTTATTTAGGATCAGCAAGAGTCTGATAAAAATTGATCAGAAAGAGTCAATTAAGTGGTGACAATAAAGTGGTGACAAGTCAGTCTTTGGTGACAAGTCAATCAGATGCAAACTCACTTCATTAATAGCCACAGGTCTTGCTTGTTACTGTATTAAAGACAGTCTTGATGGTTTCAGTTCGTTTACCAAGTTTTATAAAAACTGGTCCCAAAAGTCTCCAAAAACAAAATCAGCCAATCACATACAAGATCTTAATATAGATGGTTCTGTTTCCAAAAACAAAATCTGATATCACATCCAAGATCTTAATATATATGGATCTGTCTCCAAAAACAAAATCAGCCAATCACATCCAAGATCTTAATATATATGGATCTGTCTCCAAAAACAAAATCAGCCAATCACATCCAAGATCTTAATATATATGGATCTGTCTCCAAAAACAAAATCAGCCAATCACATCCAAGTTCTTAATATATATAGATCCTGCTCATCATTGAACAACTAGTGCAAGATTTTTTTGATGATACAAACCTTTATTTGAAGTCTGATCAAATCTGGATTAGAAATATTGTCTCCAGAGTGGTTGCAAGCTCAGTCAATCAAGCATAAAATTATTGCATTATTATGTGTTACACTTGCTCATTATCTAACTCATCTCAGCTCTCGATGTTACAAGCCAATATTCCACATTTTATCTAACTCATCTCAGATCTTGATGTTACAAGCCAATATTCCACATTTTATCTAACTCATCTCAGATCTCGATGTTACAAGCCAATATTCCACATTTTATCTAACTCCTCTCAGATCTTGATGTTACAAGCCAATATTCCACATTTTATCTAACTCCTCTCAGATCTTGATGTTACAAGCCAATATTCCACATTTTATCTAACTCCTCTCAGATCTTGATGTTACAAGCCAATATTCTACATTTTATCTAACTCAACTCAGATCTTGATGTTACAAGCCAATATTCCACATTTTATCTAACTCATCTCAGATCTTGATGTTGCAAGCCAATATTCCAAAATTTATCAAACTCATCTCAGATCTCAATGTTACAAGCCAACAGTCCAAATTTTGTCAATCTCAGATCTTGATGTTACAAGACAATAATTCAAAATTTATCATAATGATCTCAGATCTTCATGTTACAAGTCCATATTCCAAGTTAAAACAACTTGTCTCAGATCTTGCTGATACAAGCCAATATTCCAAATGTTATCAAACTCATCTCAGATCTTGCTGGTGCAAGCCAATATTCCAAGTTATAATACACTCATCTCAGATCTTGCTGATATAAGCCAATATTCCAAATTTTATCAAAATCTTACCAGAAATATCAGCGGTAATAAGCTCAGCCAATTTTATGTAAAATCAACTTCTTAATGAAAAAACAGATCTCTTTTATTCTCAAATTCATCAAAGAGCTTAATGAAATAAGCATATGTTCAAAGTTTGATCGCAATTGGATTAGAAATAGGGTCTTTGGCATGGTAACAAGCTGTGCCAATGAGATGCATGATTACCTTGGCAACATGCATGGTCCTCACTCATTATCACGCTTGTCTCAGATCTTTATGAAAGCCCTTCTTCAGAATCAAATCAGACATATGGCCTCCAGAATGGTATTAAGCAATTGTGCATGGAAGCACCATTGATGCAAGGCCATATCATAAGCTCACTTGGTCTTACAGGCTCACTTGATCATGCAGGCTCTCTTGGTCTTACAGGCTCACTTGATCACGCAGGCTCACTTGGTCTTACAGTTTCACTTGATCTTACAGGCTCACTTGATCATGCAGGCTGACTTGGTCTTACAGGCTCACTTGGTCTTACAGTTTCACTTGATCTTACAGGCTCACTTGATCAGGCAGGCTCAAGTGGTCTTACAGGCTCACTTGATCTTACAGTCTGGTGAGCTTAAAATATTTTTGGTATCATTTGTAACACCATTCCTAAGTGATTTTGGTGCATATGAGTGACATTTATAGTATAGTCTATGTCAACTTATCAATACTTACATCACATTTTCCATTCTTGGCCTTGACTTGGCAACTTAATGTCTGACATACAGGTGGAAGGGTTGGCACTGTCCCTTCTGGCTCCTTGCCAGGTCCTGCGGTGGCTGTCTCATCATAGATCTGGCAGTTGTACCCAGTCTGATACTTAGGACACAAGCATTCATAATATCCTTCAAGACAGAGAAATGCAGGAACCAGACAATATAATACAATTTGAAAGCATAAGAATCTATGAATCAGAAATTAGAATCTTACTGCTGTAAACATCAACTAAAAGAAAATTAAAAATCTCTGAATTAATACATAAAAGTGTGTTCAAATATAATAAAATTTCTGCAAATAAACCAAAGATACAAAAAAAAAAAATCCAGGCAAGAAATCTGTATGTAAAACAAACCACCAAGAAACCAAAGAACATTAAATCTGGATATAAAATGGAAGAATCAACTAACTCCCAGAGATGTCAGTGTTTTTCTAAAAAAATGTCTCTCTGATTTCATGTATCTTACACATCTAAAACCAATAAATTATGGCCTCAGCTTTTGAAAAGCAATTTTATGTAGCCTGGCTTAGGTACCTTTTCCCAACAAAATATAAATATAAATTATACTTTTCTTCTTTTTAATGACTCTAATACAAGCAAGCTATCTTTAAAAAATTTCTATCAACAAAAAGAACAACATTTACCTAGTCTGTTTAAACACACTCCACCATTTTGACAAGGGCTGGAGGCACACTCGTTTGTCTCATTTTGGCATCGTGTGCCTCGAAATCCAACTGCACATTCACAGATGAAGCTGGTCTGCAGTGGCTTGCAGGTACCTCCATTGTAACAAATGACACCATCACATGCTGTTGCAATATCCTGACACCTGTCCCCAGTGTAATCCTACAAATATTTACTGCAATTAAGTTTCACATCATTAAACAAGAGGAGAGCAACAAACTTTACATATAAGCTAAAAATACACCTCTGACTTACAAAATTGAGAGGGTCTTCTTTACTGCAAGTTCCAAGCTATCCGAAAAGTTTGGTTGAGATCTATGATGCAGCACTGATGTTATTCATTAGAAACCATTTTCTTTCTTTCAGACATAATGACCTTGATCTATGACCTGGCACCATTTTCATTTTGTACCATCTTGATATCACATATCTAGTGAACACTCAATGCCGATACGATTTTTCATTCTGGAGAAGTAATAATATCTTCAATATGGTGGGGGCCCATTTTGGATATCAGATCGGCACAATTGTAATTTAAGACCAACTAGACACCACAAGGAGAAGCAATAATAAGATCTTCAAGATGACTGCTGCGATAGCCATACTGGCTGTCAATTTGGCACTATTTGTATTACGGGCCAACTAGACATCACACGAAGTCTTTCGGTGATAACCCCAAGTTGATATGTCCATTCATTCAAAAAGATTTCCAAGATAATTGCTGTGGTGGCCAAACTGAACGTCTGAGCAGTACTGTTTTCATTTAAGTTAAAAATGAAACCAAAAAAATGATCATGTATGTGTGGTTTCATGGCATCCCTCAGGGTAGTTCAGGAGGAGTAATGGTAACAAATGGACACTGGTGGACAGACCATGCAATCGGCTCTTTTGGTCTATGACCATTCACAGCAAAATATATATTATCATCATTCCTACCAGACATATTTCTCAAACTTCTAAGGACTTTACAGGGCAATAAAAAGAATAAAAATATATGAACATGCCAATTAAATGACATAAATTACCCAATATTAATAACATAGAGGCAATGAAATAATAATTTATTAAACATGTACAGTGAACTATTACTACTTGTTTTCACTTTTATAATCAGTGCATCCATCAACATGAAGACCTTTTCATTCCTTATTTTAAAATTTTTTTTTTTATAAAAAATTGGAATGTGCTACTAACACAAATGTAAGGACACTAAAATTATACAGATTACAGAGGGTTTTATAAAATAAAAAAAAGGTTTGATTGGAAGGCCTGCCTAGAGCATACATGGAATTCTGCATGTCCCAATCTCAAGAAATTAAAACAATAAACACGTCAATCAGCTGTTACCTTTGTACAGAGACAGACAGCACCTTCATCTCCATTACTGCAGGCTCCACTATTCAAACAAGGATTCTCTAAACAGAAGTTTATCCGGGTGTTACAGTGTTGCCCTGGAAACAAACAAAATATAGTAACTCTAGGTATGACAAAAAACCCAAAATATATTCTCGTTATATCCAATTGTTTTACAACTGAGGAAACAATATATACATAATTGGAAGTAACCTTGTGATGTGCTTTTTGTGATGTGGCATTTAGTTGCATTTAATTTCATTATGCATGCAGATTACTGGACGTCAGACTAAGAAACAAAATTATGCTAAAGACTCCTTTTTTATTTTATGGAATGCAGTATTTTTACTATCCAAAAGTTTAATCTATATTACTAATGACCCATAAATAAAAAAAACCTAACAAAAACAGCAATAATGTCAAACTCCATTATGAAGATCTATGTTTATTTACTTGGTCTAGTGAAATAAAATTCAAGCTTTTTTTTAAAATACAAATAATTACCCCATGCTTCCATGATTCACTGGATGTCAAATTAGTATAGTCAAAACAAACAGTAATGTGTACAAGTAACTCCTGCCGTTAGTTAATTTTTTTTAATTAAAAATTGTTGGCTGGATCCTGAATATTTTATGAGTCTCATAAAGTTCTCCTGACTATATTTACCTGTATAACTAGGTTTACAGTCACACCTGTAGTCATTGACAAGCTGCACACAGGACTGTGTGCCCATGGGATTACACGGGTTAGAAAGGCATTCATTGACATCCCCTTCACATCTCTTTCCCACAAAACCTTCTGGGCAGGTACACTCAAATCCATTTACCAGATCAGTACAATTTCCATTATGATGACAAGCGCCCACATAACAGTCGTCATAATTGATCTCACAAAGCTGTCCAGATGTACCTGACGGACATGAGCAGATAAAGTCATTTACCAAGTCATGACATGTTCCTCCATTTGCACAGGGGTTTTTGGCGCAGTCATTAATGTTAACCTCACAGTTGAGCCCCATATATCCCTTGCCACAGGCACAACTATAGCTTCCAACTCCTTTTGTGCATGTTGCATTGTTTTGACATGGCATGGAGTCACAGTAGTCAATCTGGACCTCACAGTAACTTCCCGAGTAGCCAACAGGACATGTACACATATGAGTGTTTTGTATGTCCTTACAGCGTCCACCATTTTTACAAAGCTCGGACACTGGGACACCTGTAAATAAAGATTCAATGTACAGTTTTCTCACATAATGCCTTTTCTATGATACTCTAAAACTGATTTAGAAGCTCTCACTCAGAAACATGAAATATAGGTCAGTTACTGATAAGGTCTCAATCTTGTACTAGACAAAGGCATTACGCATCAAAATGCACTTCACATTAATTTTATGACTCTAAATTAATTTCTTACCATAAAAAATGCTTTATATGATTGAATCTTAATATTTTGCACCAATTTCATGAAAAATATGTTATACTTGCATTATTTAAATCGCCAGCAAACCAAGGTTTAAAAAATATAGAAATGACTGATTCAAAAAACTACAAGGAAGCTAAGACACGTTTATTGGGCCTCCTCAAATTAATATTTACAGCTAATATGCAGAGATCTGTTTGCTAGGAATGTTGGTCAGGTATGTCTGTTCATTCTATTTACAACTTTAAGAAAATAACATGCTCTTCGTGTGCAACAACTGATAGTAGATATATAGATTATATTCTGTTGTCAGCTGTTGTCATACTGGGAAGATGTAGCTGTTGTCATACTGGGAAGATGTAGCTGTTGTCATACTGGGAAGATGTAGCTGTTATAAGTATGAATTTCATCACTCAAAATTTTTTATTCTAACCTTTCAAGATGGCTGCAGCTGCACAAGAGACCATGCGAACATCACAGATCATGCCAGTGTACCCAGTAGCACAATCACAGATGAAGTTGTTGGCACGTTGTGTACAGTTCCCACCATTTTTACATGGCATCTGGCTACACCAATCTGTGAAATTCTGTTGGAGGAAAGAAATGTAAAATGATGAATGAAACATCAAGGTTTTCCAAATATATTTTAAAAAAGCATTTCCCAAAACACTGGTTCATATAAATATATAACAGTTTTGTGGTGCTATGTTATGTCACCTGTCCACATTCTGTTAGGAAAGTAAACTTTTCTGTCACCTGTCCACAATTTTATGCAGAATATATAGAATGTAATAAACTTATTGTTGTTATTTTTTATTTTTTATATTAAATTTTATTTTCTGGGCCAGTAGGCTATTTCAGAATTTTCCAATCCTATCACTTTGGATGCAATTGTTAGTTACCATTAGTACAGATCAATACTGGTGCTAAGTTTCCAGTTTGTTAAAATATTGGTTTAATCAGGCTTTATTATTTATCTTCCCTACAAATCCACAAGTTAAACTTCCCGTTTCAATGATCACAAACTTTGTAACAATTAATCTTAGAATAGGTAATATATGTTAACATACAATTGGAAATATATTTTTGGGCTTATGACACAAATGCTCTGTAAGGACAGTAAAACAGTAAAAGAAATCTAAAAGGATAAAACAGTGCAAAATAATCACGATTACCAACCCAATCAATTGAATTGCCATTTTCTACTTCATGAATAAAATTGAATATAAATAAAAACTATGTATCAGAAACTGACAAACTGGTGTTACCTCACATCTAGTTCCTGTGAACCCATAGGGACATTTACACACTGCAATGGATCCAGAATTCACACAGGCTGCTCCATTCATGCAGGGGAACGAGTCACATGGATTGATACGATATTCACAATTTTTGCCAGTGAAGCCATATGCACATTTGCAGGTGTATGTGTTGATACCATCAATGCAAGTGCCAGCATTTAGACAAGAGCTACAAAAATTACAACCAGCATTAAGGGTAATCATGTGATGTATTGAAGGTAATCATGCGATGCATTGAAGGTAATCATGTGATTGTTTTTAATTTAAAAACTACATAGGAATCTTACACAATTATGACTGTATCATGCTACACCAAGAGTCCCTATAAGAGACAAAAGCTATACTGACAAAAATTTACTTGTAGGAAAGACAGTTTTCCTCCCTTTATATTCTTTGAATCTGCTGAAAACTGAAACCATCCTAGATATTCATGAGCAACATAGCAAATTTAGTAACAAAAATAATTTCTTGGCATCATCTTGTTCTAAAGTAAAGTACACAAAATCGTTCTTGCAGCATTGGACCATGAACACAATACCATGAATAGACAATATACAACTGTTGCAGATAATGTCAAGATGTATACATCAAATTGACATCAGATACTGTTAAGATGTATACGTTAAACTGACATTAGATACTGTCAAGATGTATACATCAAATTGACATTAGATACTGTCAAGATGTTTACATCAAACTAACATTAGATACTGTCAAGATGTATACATCAAATTGACATTAGATACTGTCAAGATGTATACGTTAAACTGACATTAGATACTGTCAAGATGTATACGTTAAATTGATATTAGATACTGTCAAGATGTATACATCAAATTGACATTAGATACTGTCAAGATGTATACATCAAATTGACATTAGATACTGTCAAGATGTATACATCAAATTGACACTGATACTGTCAAGATGCATACATTAAATTGACATTAGATACTGTCAAGATGTATACATTAAATTGACATCAGATACTGTCAAGATGTATACATCAAATTGACATTAGATACTGTCAAGATGTATACGTTAAATTGATATTAGATACTGTCAAGATGCATACATCAAATTGACATTAGATACTGTCAAGATGCATACATTAAATTGACATTAGATACTGTCAAGATGTATACATTAAATTGACATCAGATACTGTCAAGATGCATACATTAAATTGACATTAGATACTGTCAAGATGTATACATTAAATTGACATCAGATACTGTCAAGATGTATACATTAAATTGAGATTAGATACTGTCAAGATGTATACATCAAACATTAGATACTGTCAAGATGTATACGTTAAACTGACATTAGATACTGTCAAGATGTATACGTTAAATTGACATTAGATACTGTCAAGATGTATACATTAAATTGAGATTAGATACTGTCAAGATGTATACATCAAATTGACATTAGATACTGTCAAGATGTATACGTTAAACTGACATTAGATACTGTCAAGATGTATACATCAAATTGACATTAGATACTGTCAAGATGTATACGTTAAATTGACATTAGATACTGTCAAGATGTATACATTAAATTGACATCAGATACTGTCAAGATGTATACATTAAATTGAGATTAGATACTGTCAAGATGTATACATCAAACTAACATCAGAAACTGCAAGATGTATACATTAAATTGAGATTAGATACTGTCAAGATGTATACATCAAACTGACATTATATGCTGTCAAGATGTATACATTAAATTGACATTAGATACTGTCAAGATGTATACATTAAATTGAAATTAGATACAGTCAAGATGTATACATTAAATTGACATTATATGCTGTCAAGATCTATACATTAAATTGAAATTAGATACTGTCAAGATGTATACATTAAACTGACATTCAATACAGTCAAGATGTATACATTAAATTGACATTATATGCTGTCAAGATCTATACATTAAACCGACATTATATACTGTAAAAATCTATAGACTGTATTGACATTAGATACTGTCAAGATAGATTTAACTGACATCAGATACTGTCAAAATGGATACTTTAAACTGATATAAAACAGTCAAGATGCCTACATTAAATTGATGTCACACTGAATTGACATCAGATACTGTCAAGATTAATACATGAACTTGACATTAGATACTGTCAAGATGTATACATTAAACTGACAAAACAGTCCAGATGTCTACATTAAACTGTTGTCACATTAAATTGACATCAGATACTGTCAAGATTAATACATTAAACATTATATACTGTCAAGATGTATGTATGTATAAAATTTACACAAGATAGAGTCAAGATGTATACATTAAACTGATGTCACATTAAAAATTAACATCAGATACTGTCAAAATGTATATATTAAAATAACATCAGATACTGTCAAGATGTACACATTAAACTGACCTTATTCAAGACATTTTCCAGAATATACCCACAGAAATGTTTTTACTTAAATAACAAATATTGATTCATATTTTCTAGTGTTCACTTGCAAAAGGTTACATTTAAAAATATTTTAAAAAATTAAGACTTAAACATGTGATCAATTTCAGTAGTGACAAAGAACATGCATAGTGAAAAAATAAAACTACAAAGTCCAGACGAAATTCATCTGTATATACACCAATGTACTTGAACTCAATTAGAAAGACTAGAAAAAATTAATCTGTGTACTCAATTACAAAGTCTATTCAAAATTCATCGGTACATGTCCCAGTGTTTTTAAATTCAATGAAGTAAAAGAGTACAATAAACGGCACATCATGTGCATGTTTCATGACCTTTACCTGCTAATGACCTTGCATTTCTATGAAACAGACTTAGGTTATAGTAGTATATCAAATGTGTCAAGGTTATTCCATTTTAATAGCTGAAATACCAAATATAATATGGCAACAATAATCTTCCGATAAGAAATCAAAGAAACACATATACCTTGGGGTGCAGTCATCATCATTGAATTGACAGTTAACACCGCTAAAGCCTGGTTGGCACTGACAGGTGTACGAGTTGACATAGTCCCTGCAGTTGGAATCATGCTGACATGGGTTTGATGCGCACTCATCGATGTCTTCTTGACAAAGATGTCCACCAAATCCTTCCACACAGCGGCAAGAAAATGTGCCAATTTCATCAAGGCATGTTCCACCATTCTGGCATGGCTCTGGGAGACAGTCATCATGGTTAATTTCACAGCGCTTACCCTCAAAACCAGGTGCACAGGAGCAATTGTAAGAGCCATACAGGTTGATACACACACCATTGTTCAAGCAGGGATTTCCCTGGAAGCATTCATCTACATCCAGTTCACAGTATCGTCCTAAAATATAAACAGGGATGTCATCAATTAATAACTGACTGGTAAGTCTACTTTTAAAATATATATCATCTAACAAGTGTATCATGTAAACAAACTCCCACAAAAATAATGATGAAACCTGATCCTGATACAAACCAATATCTGCAAGACTAATCAACATTATATAGCCACTAGGTATAAAAGTATGGGGAAAGAGAAGGCTGCTTCTAATTGCCAATACAGGATACAGTCAAAGATATTCTGGTCAAATCCAACTTTGAAAAACAAATTCTGATTGATAACATGTCAGAAACTTTTTATAGTTTTTATAAGTGTACATTAATGTGTCAGGTACAGGTTACTCCTTTACAAGACAGAGAGTCAGCCAGTAATTTCTCAAGAAGACAAATATTTGTTCTTGTTTGTCAAGTGTTTTGTGTTTACTGGCCCTCTCTGTTAGTGTGAGTGGGTGTACCCTGACAGTCTGATTTTTATGTTAGTGTGAGTGGTGGTACCCTGACGGTTTGATTTTCATGTTAGTGTGAGTGGTGGTACCCTGACAGTCTGAGTTATTAAATCAGTATGAGTGTTGGTACACTGATAATCTGATTTTCATGTTAGTGTGAGTAATGCTACCCCAATAGTTTGATTTTTCCTGTATGTTTGTGTGTTGGTACACTGACAGTCTGATTTTCATATCAGTGTGAGTGGTAGTACCTTGACATTCTGTTTTTTTGTGTCAGTGTGAGTGGTGGTACCTTGACAGTCTGATTTTAATTACATTAGAATGACTGATGCTGTGTGTTGTTTTATGGTTTGTTTGCAGAACTGTCTAGCTTAACCTCTTTTTTGTAATACATAATTCAAGAATACATGCCGTACAAAGCTAAGATGTAATTTCATGTGAAATCAGCATGGTCTACTACCTACACACATGCATGGATTGATGTTTAGATACAATACCGTGAAATCCCTTTCCTGTACAATTACAGGAGAAATCCGAGTAGTCTGCCGATGGAACACACACTGCTCCATTCTTGCAGTTTAATGGCAAACATGGATTTAACTCCACGTTACAGTTCACTCCAGTGAAGCGTGGATCACAGTAACAGATATAACCATTGACAACATCACCACAGCTCCCATGTACACATGGATTGCTGGCACATTCATTGATATTAGTCTCACAGACTTTCCCTGGAAATGAAATGTGTTACAATTTTTATGTTTTCTGTCTTTAATTCAATACATATTTCCTATACAATTTCACATTTTTTAAATATCCATATCACTTATATATCAGTAAATTTCCAGTAAATGGAACATTTTACTTGGCACTCCCCCACCCCTTGAATAAAACCAGCATCTTTAACAGAGGAGGGATTTATTTCAGAAATAAAAGCTGGATGCCAAAAACATTTAATTTTTAATTTATACACTTGATGTTGGAATTTCAGCATTATCTTTCAGCAACTAACACATATCCCACAATCAAGCAAAATATTTCCATGTTAGTTTGTTATTTTCTTTCTTCCATGATTTTATATATATATATATATATATATATATATATATATATATATATATATATATATATATATATATATATATTAAAGGTGTCTAACAATGGCCACATAAGAGACTAAATGCAGTTTAATGGCTGGATTGAAAGTAAAATAATAATACAAAATCTCCTCCTTAAAAAACTTTGTGTAGAAAATATAATAAGCACATCATCTGGACAGAAATTTCATCTGGATACTTGTACCGCGTCTCCTATCATAGCAGAAGGACATCAAGATCATGCTTGACCCGATGGAGCCTGTAAATGACACCTGATCACGCTTTACTCTTTGGAGCTCGCTGAGGGTGTCATTAAGGACGTCAAATCATGCTCTACTCTGTGGAGCTCATTAAGGATGTTGGATCATGCTCTACCCTCTGGAGCTCATTGAAGGCTTCAGATCACGCTCTACTCTGTGGAGTTTAAGATCTGGTGCCTTCTGCTATCAAAATTAACACAATACAAGCACCAAAATCAAGTCACTGTTATGATATCCTGTATATATCAGAGTCACATGATTTAAATCAACCAATGATAAAAGAAGGCCTTTGTCCCTTACCTGTGTAACCAGGTAGACAATCACAGGTGAAGTATCCCAGGTGATCCTGACATTTCCCATTGTGTTGACATGGATTGGATGTACACTCCTTAATCTCGCTCTCACATCGTGATCCAGTGTATCCCGACCGGCACCTGCAGTCATACCTATATAAAAATGTATAGAAGTTCAACAATTAATTCAGTTATTTCCCATCAACAACCCCCAACCGTATACCTCTTAACAAAGTCCACCACAAAGTTTGGTCTCGCAACTCTTTTGATATTCTATTAACTGCAGAAAACAAGTTTGTTCACATTAAACCTTTTTCAGGAGAAACTACTTGCCTTCTCAGAGCAAATCAAAATTGGCAAAAACATTATTTAGAAAAAAATCTGCACAGATTTTTAAAAATGTATACACTGCTCCATCTGTCTGGAAAACAATAATAATTGCATTTTCTTTTCATGTTCTCACACAACGTGCAAAAAACATGTACCGCACTTACTTCTTCAAATTCAAGTGTTTCCAATTAACTAAGCACAAATTTTTTGTCTGACATGGACCTTATCAGAGAAGGAAAAGTTTGTCCAAGAAAGTTGATAGTTTCACGAGTTCAGATTAATATTTTTAACAAATGCTTAAGCCTCACATGCTACCAATGAAGGGTGTCTATATTCAACACATCAATGTTAAAAGGTCACATTGATACCAATAACAATTGCCTATAATCAGCAATTCAATGTTAAAAAGTCGGATTTCTACCAATGAAGGGTGGCTATTCAATACTTCACGGTCACAAGTATTTCCAAAATGCAACTTACCTATCAATCACAAGTATTTCCAAAATGCAACTTACTTATCAACACCATCCATGCAACTGCCACCATTAACACAAGGGCTGCTTGCACACTCATTGACGTTGGACAAACATCTTGCATCAAAATACCCAGGTGGGCATTCACATCGGAATGCATTCTCCATGTCGATACATCGACCACTATTAGCACATGGGTTTGAAGCACATTCATTGATGTTAACTTCACAATTCACCCCAGTAAAACTGCAGAAAGTAAGAGAAAAAAATCAACAATAATGTTACTTATGTGAAGGACTGAACACAAAAGTACACTGGAAATGATGATGTCATGTGAAGAACTGAACACAAAAGTACACTGGAAATGATATTATGTGAAGGACTGAACTTAAAAGTGCACAGGAAATGTTGATATTATGTGAAGGACTGAACATAAAAGTACACTGGAAATGATATTATATGAAGAATTGAACACAAGAATACACTAGAAATGTTGATGTTATGTGAAGAACACAAAAGTACACTGGAAATGTTGATTTTATGTGAAGAATTGAACACAAATTTAAACAGAAAAAGTTGATATTATGTGAAAGCTAATGTAAGAAAAATACATTTATTCAGCTGATTAATCCGATAAGCAAGTTACATTTTTCATCAAGCATGATAATTATTAAATTCATACTGCTAAAAAAGAATGAGTCATAAAATGGTAATAACAATGGAATTAAAAGAGCTGCAGGACCAAAGGGCAACAACTCTTGCAAGGAGTATCATGTACAACAATGTATGTATGCCCACCTATTGTTTAGTAGTCCTCCATGTTGACAACTTGATTTTTATGCTGAAATCATTTTTATCTTTAAGTAATCT
This sequence comes from Sinohyriopsis cumingii, assembly GCA_028554795.2. Classification (NCBI taxonomy): domain Eukaryota; kingdom Metazoa; phylum Mollusca; class Bivalvia; order Unionida; family Unionidae; genus Sinohyriopsis; species Sinohyriopsis cumingii. Next base: position 11,922,505 of record CM068840.1, read on the forward strand.
CAAGATTTGACCACTTGATTCTCAGATTATCAGGCTTCTTTTAAGTGCAACCCATTCAGCAAGTTTGGTTCTGTGATGCTGAACAAAGGCTATTATGCTTCAACCATTTCTCTTCTTTCAGTGACCTTGATCTTTTGGCCTTCAAACCACATAAAATTAATAGGGTTCTTCCTTACCACAAATGCAAGGCATCCATAAATAATAATTCCTCATCTTTCAGTCAGTAACCTTAACAATATTCTCTCTCTCTCTCTCTCTCTCTCTCACACACACACACAGAGAGCATGTAAGCCATCCATACAAGTTAGATAACAAAATTGGTTATAGATGGACAGATGGATAACATCACAAGATAATATGGCAGGTGTATAAAAAATAGATTACAGTTACCCTGGCTGACAGTTGCACTTGTATGCATTTATCCTGTCCTCACATCGTGCATTGTTTCGGCAAGGGTTACTAGCACAATCATTGTAGTTCTCATCACAGTTTGTTCCTGCAAGTAAATAATACACAATCTTTATAACACACATCAAGATGATTTACTGAAAAATCACTAAACATTACAGGGCTGTAAAGAAGATATAAAAAAAAAAAAAACCAAGAGGAAAAAAGGAAAATAGTAATACAATATATACATTTAATTGCTTTCTCTGTCAGAGTAAATATATGTTAGCTATGACATCGATTACAAAATAATCTGCTGTATTTTGTTTATGCTGTGGCACCAGTACTGAGTTGGCTAAGTGCTGGTAATTGGTTACCTTGGTGCTGGTAATGCGATGCCTAAGTGCTGATACTGGGCTGCCTACATGCTAGTATGGGGATGCCTAAGCGATTGTCCTGCGATGCCTAAGTCCTGGTACTGGGATGCCTAAGTGCTGGTATTGCGATGTCTAATCACTGGTATTGGGTTGCACACATGCTGGTTAAGAGTTGCCTAAGTGCTTCACATTTATCACTGTACTGTTTCAATACCTTGTCAGTGCTGTAGTTGGAGCACTTCTGCTTGAAACGTTTCATATTTTGAGTTAAACAGACATGATCTTCAAGTGCTAATGAACCACAGCTACCTTAATTAATTTGCTTTGTGCACCAGTCATGTAATGTTATCCGGCTTAATCCCATTTAACAAAATTATCAAAGTTTAAGTGTCACAGTGTCTTCAACTCGATGCTATAGCTACTTGAACGAGAATTTATTCGTCACATCCCTGTCGATATCCATCATTCTTATTTCCTCATTTTTGGGGCAAATGATTTGCTCCAATTCCTTCAGCCCCCAAACAGAATAAGGGTCCGAATAGTTTTGTTTCAATGGTTCAAGCGTCACATTCCCTTACACTGAAATCATGTAAACAGGATTTTTCCCACAGGGAAAAGTTCACAGAACATAGCAAATCCATGACAAACTCTATCCTTGTTAACAAATCAGATCAGTATATCTCTATCCGTTATTTCTCCTCAAATTTTTGCTCGTCTCAAAAATGATCTTGGAGAAACATTAAATTTGTGGATATCCATGGATCTGTGGAATATTCTCAGCCCTGCCAAAATACTGACAATAATTTAACAAACTTAATTAACAACAATGATTCATTAGTGGATTACATTGTTAATTATACACATCTGGAAATACTTACACTATGAGGCAACTCTGCATGAATGACGAAACTGTATTGAACAATGTCACTATTATCTGCTTTAGATCTATCAAGCAGTATCGCTGTTTCATACATTTCAAGACTTAAAGTTGTTACATTATAGTGTAACAAAAAGGCACATCAATTTTATTTTTAAAAACTGAAACATGTTAGTTTCAGCAGCAATTTTAATACATTACTGATTACAGAGCTTGTACAAAGACTGATAAACAATGAAACAAAGATGAGTGTAATTTTATTCTTCATGATGAATTCAACTTAAATAGAACTAGCAAATTTGGTCAATTTTTGTCACCTGCCAACTGTCGCAAGGTTGGCAAATCTATACAAAAGATAAAACTCAGAATGTGACCATTGTGACAGAGCTGTCGAGTTACAATGCAGACAGAAAGTAACTCAGTTTCAGGTCGTTATGTCAGGTGATGAAATGGGCTAAAGCAATTGATCCGTGACCTTGACCTTGAAGATAAAACCCTTGACTGTGATACACAAAATGTGAAACTGAAAAACAATACTGTACCATTTTCAAACACCTTTTAAGATACAACTCAGAAACAAAAGCAAGCTTGAAATATGTAGCCCTGACAATAAGATCAAAACTGAAATTCAGCATTTCTACAGAAAATATACAAGTATACCACATTTAATTCTTAAACAGATCACAAGTAGCACAATAGGAAAATGTCTACTGAAACCTAAAATACCTGCCTGTAACCTTGACATGAAAGATGAGATTAACCTTGACAATGAAAATGGGATTTCCTGCCTATAATCTTGACGCAGAGATTAACCTTGACAACGAAAATGGGATTCCCTGCCTATAATCTTGACACGGAGGAAATTAACCTTGACAATGAAAATTGGATTCCCAATGTGAGAAGCAACACCACTTTTAATGACACTATATAAGGATACAAATTGCATCTTTTAAATCTCATACGGCTCGTACATTTAAGCGAGGAATGTAAAGTGTGATAGAAAACTTAAAATTTGACATATGACCTTGATCTTGGACAAAGGACACCAATGTGGGACACAAGATGCGTTCTAATGATAATATATACATGTTTCATCCCTAATACAGAATGGGTTTGAATGTAATGCAGCAGAAAGGAATTGTGTGATGGAAAATTTGAAAGATTAACATTTGACCTAAACTTTGAAGACTGGACCCACGATGTGGTACATAACGCACCTTTTAATTATGATATACATAACAAGTTTTATCACTTATTCTCTAACCTGTCGTGCCAGGCAAACACCGGCACTCATAGCCATTGAGAAGATCTGTACATATTCCTCCATAAAGACAAGGATTACTGGCGCACTCATCGATTTCCTTGCTGCAGTTGAGGCCTGTGAATCCACTGTAGCAGCGGCAGCGGAATCCCCCAATGAGGTCCTCACATGTACCGTTATGGCAGTCCTGATGTTCACATTCATTGATATTGGTCTGACAATTCACACCTGTATAACCTGATGGCCAAGGTTAAAATTTGTATTATTATGCAGTCATACGTCATAATTTGTTACAGGCAAATGTGCAAATTCTTCCTCTATTTTTCGATATAATTCTACAATGAGTTGGAATAATAACTACATACCTTTCCAACATGAGAGTCCATTTGTTTTGAGCAGATAAATGGATGTCGGTTAGAAGTATTACTTTTATCAGCATAGTAACCTACCTTGAGAGATCACCTCTTCTGACAACAAAAAAATGGTCCCGCAAAATAAATGGTCTCTCATCATAACAGGTTTGTACCCACCCCCCAAAAGGTTTTGCAGGTCAAATTTCAGCACTATTTAGATAAACAAAACTACAATCACTGTACATTTATTATATTCTTTATTAATAGTTCTTGCTAAAAATATTATATGCATTCATCTGAAGGAAAAAAAGATACATAGCAGGAAAAATTTACAGTGCGACCCCACTATAACATGCCTTGCGATAACGTGAATTTGGATATAATGTGGTTGTGGCGTGGCTCCTGAAATTTCATATATTCATTCACGTATGAAAAAATATTTTTTGTTCAAAGAATGAGAAATAGTGTGTAAAACGTTTATTGTCATTTTGGGGAAGAGTTCGTGTATGAATCTGAATATAACATGATCGTGGCGTGGTTTCAAAATTTTAACAATTTCATCAGGTTCTAAGTCTTTTGCCAAAATAAACATTATTGGAAATGTTACTTATTACTGATCCATAAGTAAAGCCAGTAATTTGTGTGTGTGATGGTCATCAATTAAATCTGTTTACAATCGTTGCTCAAACAATAGCCGACATGTTTTTCTTCTTTAACTGCATAACAACCAAGCAGCAGACAATCTGGTGGTTGATAAAAGATTCTCACAATTTAACATCAAAAAATGAAAGCCGCCTATGTGTTTGCTGGGCTTAGCGGTGTTATTAGATGCAATCAATTGACCAGTAAATAACAGACTATTAGCAGTGGCAATTTTGAATGAAAATATAATTTTTTTAAACTGATGACAGACCTATAAGTGTTTAAGAGATAATATATGTCATTATTTCTTTCAATTCTTTACTTTCCTAAATTCAGTTTGTTTTATACATTATTTCTACACCAATACAGGTTACAATATTTCTACATCAGTACAGGTTACAATATTTCTACATCAGTACAGGTTACAATATTTCTACATCAACACATGTTACAACATTTCTACATCAACACATGTTACAATATTTCTACATCAATACAGGTTACAAAATTTCTACATTAATCTTAGCTCCTGAGCAGTTTCACACTATCTGCCCTTTAATACTGAAATAGAGAGACTTTGTCCAAACATACTTTTTAAATTAACAAACTTATTTACAAACTTATAAACCTTATTTTACCTTCAAGCTTTGGTCCAAAATACATAATATTTGTGATAAATTCCATTTATATACAAGTACCATTTACATAAGAAAAATTTCTGTCCTGATAAATTTGAAAGAAATTATGATTTTGGAGAATGCCAAATATATAATTTTTCCAATTTTGCAATTTTGTTGGCAAAATTTATTTGACTATTTAAAATTCCATGAGGTTCTAGTTTTGCATCTTTCATATCAACCATGCAATTCACAAAGAAAAAAATCACCCCGCCCCCACCAATGTTTTTAATGATATACAGTTATTGTAAATGTTGTCATGTATTATCAGTCATTTCTAGCGGGAAAATTCCTTCGCTACTTCAACATAAGCAACAAGAATGTGTGAGACACCAATGTGGTTGACCTAAAGTAACGACAGCTTAGGTTCCAATTAACTGATTGGAAACATCTTGAAACGGACAAAATAATTCACTGTAACTTACCAAATTCACAAACACACTCGTAACTATTGATACGATTGACACATGTTCCTCCATTCTGGCAAGGATTGCTGCTGCATTCATCAATGTTACTCTCACAATGCAGGCCATCAAATCCTGGCAAACATTCACAACTGAAAGAGTTTCGTTGATCCTTACAAAGTCCTCCATTTCTACAAGGGTTGCTGGCACATTCATCGATGTCCTTTTCACAATGTATCCCATTAAAACCTGAAACAATGGAGGAATGAGAGTGTCATACAATTTCAAAAATAGTTCACAATGTATCCCATTAAAACCTGAAACAATGGAGGAATGAGCATGTCATACAATTTCAAAATTAGTTCACAATGTATCCCATTAAAACCTGAAACAATGGAGGAAAGAGAGTGTCATACAATTTCAAAATTAGTTCACAATGTATCCCATTAAAACCTGAAACAATGGAGGAATGAGCGTGTCATACAATTTCAAAATTAGTTCACAATGTATCCCATTAAAACCTGAAACAATGGAGGAAAGAGAGTGTCATACAATTTCAAAATTAGTTCACAATGTATCCCATTAAAACCTGAAACAATGGAGGAATGAGCGTGTCATACAATTTCAAAATTAGTTCACAATGTATCCCATTAAAACCTGAAACAATGGAGGAAAGAGAGTGTCATACAATTTCAAAATTAGTTCACAATGTTTACATTAACTCATTTAAAAGTGTCAGTCATACCCGACAGAATGTCAACATAACAAAATGTAAAAAAAAATGGTCCAGCGAGTTGAAAATGAAAAAATGTATATGGTCAGACAACATATAATGTACAATATATACATGGATACTCTTTTCTACTCAGCATTACTATTCATTCAATTATTAAACTTCCATGTTTTACTTGAGATATCTCAAGTAGCAACCTCATCAACTACAGATTGGGGTGGTGGTGAGGAAATGTTGTGCAAGAGTTATGTCCCTTATATTACTCCACATCAATGTCCTTTATATTACTATAATGTATGCATCAAAGAAAGTGAGTGAAAAATTAGTGACAACCTACACTAATAATTTACTAATACTTACCATATATACTCATTTATAAGTTGAATCAAACTGCAATAAACAAAGACCCTGATCTGGCATAGCATTATGAGCCTGCCGATCAGTGTCCATTTTACAAGCTACTTACTCCTAACAAAAAGCACAGACCCAGATCTGCTGGCACAAAGTCCACTGTACCAAGGTGCCAGCAGATCTGGGTCTGTGCAGTCTGTATTTAGACTTGTCATGGAAAGGATCATATGTGCCAAGATTTGATGTGGTCTGTACAGGCTGCAGCTATGGGACAACATATGGGATTCATGTTGTAAGCTGCAAGACTCAAGACTCTTGGCACCAAAGCTAGAGCATGCCTGTAACTTAAGAACTAAAACCAACAAGTAGGTCTCTGTACATTGAAAATTTGTGACCTCCACATCTGTTTGCCATAAGTTTTAGGGCTTATCAAAAGGCAGTTATGTGTTCCAAGTTTGGATACTTGTGGGTTTTTTTTTTGCGTGGAATATTTTAGAATTTGCTTCTACTTAATGTCTTTGAATTCAAACACATCCTTGTGAGTTAAAAGTTACATTTTTTTAATAAAAGTTGTTAAACAATTCTTGTCTTTCCATTTAATCTGCACAAGATGCATCTCCTTTGAGAAAAATATTTTTAAAGCTTGTGTCAAGTGGCATGACCTATTTTCCTTTGCAGCTAAGTACTATTACATGACTATCTTTTACATATCACTAATTGACTGTTGAAGACTTGACATGACAACCTTTTACATATCACTAATTGACTGTTGAAGACTTGACAACCTTTTACATATTACTAATTGACTGTAGAAGACTTGACATGATGTTTTACATATCAATAATTGACGGTTGAAGACTTGACATGACAACCTTTTATATATCACTAATTGACTACTGAAGACTTAAAATTACAATGGATGCATAAGGATAAAAATTATTTGCATTTTAAAATGATCCAATTTTATATATAGTCTAACTAATGAATTTCCTTCACAAGAAGAGTTCACTTAGTTGCAGGTTAAAATGAACACTCTCTCCTAGTAACTCTTGCTTTACTTGTAAACTTTAAACATGATTTGTCCATTTAAAATCTATTTGTTCTTCAATCAGCACAGTGTGATTATTTGAAATTTATTCTGTTTTTAATTTAATTCTTGGTAATTCTTTGACATTTGTCCTATTCACATTGTAAATATCTTAAATTTACCCAATCTGTATTTTAATTCTTTGTAATTATTTGACATCTGCACTATTTCCAAAGTAGTTCTTTATAATTATTTGACATTTGCCCTATTTACAATGTAATTCTTTGTAATTATTTGACATTCATCGTATAAACAATGTTGGTCAACTTCTGGTCTTCAAGAATTTCTGCCCCAAAATCTTGACACAAATTTCATAGACTGCTACAGCTTCCTTTGTGTGGACTATTTCAATCAGTTTTTACAATGCTGAACATGTACTGGAATGTGGCAGACTAAAATAAACCAGGCAACACAACTCCATGCCTAAACAGACTGGCATTCAACCACAGCATCCAATATCTAAACAAACTAATTATCTCCTAATCCAACAGGAGGCACAGTCTCCAATTCCAGCCCTCTCTGTAACCTTCACATTGTCCACGTGCAAACTGCTCTTTTAAAATATAAGCTCTAATCTTCAAAGTCATTAGGATTTTAAACTTATTTTGTGTTGTAAAATATGGTTCCAAATCTCAGCTATGTTGTTAATTTATCAGCCAAATAATTTGTTCTATATCAACAGTGACAATTTTTCTTGGTTTTTTATCACCCACCATGAAAATCATGGGAACCTCTTAGTTCCACTAGGTTGCTTGTCTCTGGTTCACTCCACACGTGTTCATGTTAGAACCAGGTAGTTGTCTTCTTCAGCTTAATAATCCACTGTACCAACACCTGGAGGACACTCTACTAATCAGATCCATGTGGAGCGTGGGAAAATCATCACTTGGTGGCAGCTCTGGGATGCAATCAGAGAAAGTGTGTTGAAGATGAGTACTCCAGCTAAATTATCTAACCAGACCAACAACATTTCTTGATATTTTTTTTGGGTTCCAATTCATTCTGTCGGCATTTTTCCCCTCAGTCAACTGTTTCCAGGATACCATTGGTACCTATATTTGAAATTTAAGTACTACATGATACACAATTAAGCAGAAATTAATGGGATAAGAAACACACCATCATTCATGCTTAAGGTTCTATGCTTCCTCACATGCTACCATGTTTATCACCATACTTGATTTACCTCAACTACTACCGTATTCATTACAATATACAACTTGACTCAACTACTACCGTATTCATTAAAATATACAACTTGCCTCAGCTACTACTGTATTCATTACAATATACAACTTGCCTCAACTACTACCATATTCATTACAATATACAACTTGCCTCAACTACTACCATATTCTTTACAATATACAACTTGCCTCAACTACTACCGTATTCATTAAAATATACAACTTGCCTCAACTACTACCATATTCATTACAATATACAACTTGCCTCAACTACTACCGTATTCATTACAATATACAACTTGCCTCAACCACTACCATATTCAATATATGACTTACCGATCATATTTAAATGCAAATCAAACAGTTGAACAATAGGAGTTGCATGTTGCTGTTGTAAGATCACTATCAAAACCTGGTATAAGATCACTATCAAAACCTGGTATAAGATCACTATCAAAACCTGGTACAAGACCACTATCAAAACCTGGTATAAGCCCACTATCAAAACCTGGTATAAGATCACTATCAAAACCTGGTATAAGATCACTATCAAAACCTGGTACAAGATCACTATCAAAACCTGGTATAAGATCACTATCAAAACCTGGTATAAGACCACGTTCAAAACCTGGTATAAGACCACGTTCAAAACCTGGTACAAGACCACGTTCAAAACCTGGTATAAGACCACGTTCAAAACCTGGTACAAGATCACTATCAAAACCTGGTATAAGATCACTATCAAAACCTGGTATAAGATCACTATCAAAACCTGGTACAAGATCACTATCAAAACCTGGTATAAGACCACTATCAAAACCTGGTACAAGATCACTATCAAAACCTGGTATAAGATCACTATCAAAACCTGGTACAAGATCACTATCAAAACCTGGTATAAGATCACTATCAAAACCTGGTCCAAGATCACTATCAAAACCTGGTATAAGACCACTATCAAAACCTGGTATAAGACCACGTTCAAAACCTGGTATAAGACCACGTTCAAAACCTGGTATAAGACCACGTTCAAAACCTGGTATAAGATCACTATCAAAACCTGGTATAAGACCACTATCAAAACCTGGTATAAGATCACTATCAAAACCTGGTACAAGATCACGTTCAAAACCTGGTATAAGACCACTATCAAAACCTGGTATAAGATCACTATCAAAACCTGGTATAAGATCACTATCAAAACCTGGTATAAGACCACTATCAAAACCTGGTATAAGATCACTATCAAAACCTGGTACAAGATCACGTTCAAAACCTGGTATAAGACCACGTTCAAAACCTGGTATAAGACCACTATCAAAACCTGGTATAAGATCACTATCAAAACCTGGTATAAGATCACTATCAAAACCTGGTATAAGACCACTATCAAAACCTGGTATAAGATCACTATCAAAACCTGGTACAAGATCACCATCAAAACCTGGTATAAGATCACCATCAAAACCTGGTATAAGACCACTATCAAAACCTGGTATAAGATCACTATCAAAACCTGGTACAAGATCACCATCAAAACCTGGTATAAGATCACTATCAAAACCTGGTACAAGATCACTATCAAAACCTGGTACAAGATCACTATCAAAACCTGGTACAAGATCAGCATCAAAACCTGGTATAAGATCACTATCAAAACCTGGTATAAGATCACTATCAAAACCTGGTATAAGACCACTATCAAAACCTGCACAATTCTACTTTCAATAGAGTTGTCTTATTGTCACAAATTTTGTGCAGTCATTCTTTTCATAAAAAGTTTGTATTAAGGTCACGTTTTGTGTATTTTTTAAAAAATTTTTATGAACTTGCAAAAATTTGTTTCAGAAATAAGCCAGATTAGGTACAGGTGTTCAAATACGAAAATAATTCTTTGTCTATGGCTATGAAAAGATGCTGATGACAACACTAATGATACTGACAACATGGGTTCCTTGGAATGTCTCGTCTCCACTTTCTTCAAGACTTTTATGCTTGCACAAAAATCTAAGATTTTTTAGAATAAAATGTGGGGGGAAAATGTCTTGACAGAAACATTGCTACTGCCACCAATAAGAATAAAGAAAAATGACCGAAAGAGACCCTAAATAGAGCAAGACCCTGATGCTCCAGTTTAAAGAATATATATATATATAGTCATACAGATATCTATATTTAAATATATATATATAGTCATATAGGTACCTATATTTAAATATATATATATAGTCATATAGGTACCTATATTTAAATATATATATATATAGTCATATAGGTACCTATATTTAAATATATATATATAGTCATAAAGATACCTTTATTTAAATAATATATCATTTTTCCAAAATATAATACTAAGTAGTTAATAAAGACTGTTCATTCCTGATGATCACATAAAACAGATGAAAATTATCATGTGCTATTGACTTGTACAATGGCAGACTGGCACTAAATTGGGTCTTTGCATGTACCGGTAATCATTTTCAGTGCAGGAAGAGTCATTTTATTTAAGTATACATCACTTTCACTGTGATACGATAGCATGATATTCGATCACACCACTTGGATGGTGTTCTCTGAAAATGCTGCCATACTTAAACTGTGATTCAATTATTATATATTCTTGGGTCATTTATATAACGATCTTCAAGGAATATTGATCAACGAGGAGTTAAGTAAACTGAATGATCACAATTTGAAGGTTTGTGTAAAAAATTCTCTACAATAACACCATTAACTGAAATAGTACCGAACACCTACAAGCCAGACAGACTTCTAATTCAAATACTATTATTACCCAATTACTGTACTTCTTGGATGGCAAGACCATGCTTTCTTTGTATGACCCCCTTCCCATTTTTTCAATATGATGGAAAATAAAGTATTTACTAAGGATATGTTTCCATTCATACTGTTTCAAAATAAAGATATCTTTCCATTCATACTGTTTCAAAATAAAGATATCTTTCCATTCATACTGTTTTAAAATAAAGATATCTTTCCATTCATACTGTTCCAAAATAAAGACATCTTTCCATTCACACTGTTTCAAAAAGGATATAGCACACTTTGATGAGAAAACAACCTCAACAAAGCATTTTACTGAGCACATACACATTTCAAATTTGAAATATACTGGACATTTTTTGTGCAAGCTACAGTCGACTACCTCTGTGATTTTTCTTAACAATCGTTTTGCAAGATAATTCATTGGAACATAATTTATGGAAGTACTAGTGCTTTCATAAGTATTCCTCTGAAACCAAAATCCATCCAAAAAGTGCACGTAGTGTCTTTGTTCAGTTGTATCTGAAAGTTGAAATTGCATCCGCAATTTCACTTTTTGAGGATTTTCAAATAACGATTTGAGTTAAATATCCAAAACATATTTGGTCTTTTTGAAATGTATTATTCTGGGGTTTTTGATGCAGGCCTCTGTTAAGGGAACACCAATAAAAAGTGACCTTGTCCTTTATTACGCTGATCTCTGGCCTTATGGATGGCTCCAACAAAACCAAGCATATTCAAGGTCATTTGTCAATGTTATGATACAAAATCAAATGAAATTTAACCAGGCATTTTCCAATTAAGTGGGTCAGAGTCATGTGTTTTAGGAAGGGCTAGCAGATATAAAACAAGGCAGTAGTTGTACACTGTAGACAGCTGGCTGTCAATGATCACCAAAATCATTCTACTGTGGGAAATGCTACTTCAGGTGTCAAATTTCAAGTAACAGTCAATTATAACTGTGTGATTAACAGAACCACTGTTGGATACTGTCCATCATAAATTAAACCCAGTTAATGTTAATAAGAAATATTCTCCTTTCAGTTTCAAATCGGTTGATTACATAATAACTTTACCAAGGGTATGTGCTGGTGATTACGAAAGTGTGTGCATATTGTCGTGGATTGTGTTTATAATGTTCACGATAATCGCGAAAATGAAATGTGCCTTTCTTGAGGTCTAATATAACTGCTCCCCCAAGTCTACAGAGTAAAAAAAAATTCAAAATTTAATGTGTCCATAAAGTTAAGCAATTTAAAAAAAAAATTATACTTATTCCAGTTCACAGTCTTTACTGATATAAAACATCCAATTAGGTCCAGCACTGTTTTTTGGCCAATTAACTGTGAAATAAATTATAATACACACAGACCAAAACTTTCCAAAACTGGCCCCTCTGTATTCTGGCTTCCTCCCAGACTGGTCAAGGATATTAGTCCAAGAAAGGATATTCTATTACCGTATATACTCACATCTAAGTAACATCCAACTGCAAACAAGACAGTGCTGACACTGCTCTAATGATCAAGCCCTACAAAACTGCATAGAACCAAATCGGCCAGCAAATTATGTTGTGGCAGATCAGTGTCTATGTTGTTTTGCTGTACTGATTAGGTCTTACAAAACTGCACAGACTCTCCTGAATCGAACTTGCATGTGATTATATAAAGTGCAACTGGTAACTAAACTTCCAGATACAGGCCACCCTGTAAAACACATAAAATTATTCGTTCCAACAGTATCCATTTAAAAGAAGTTTTACTTTACATTAAGGCTGGTTAATAAAATACACTCAAATGACCTAAACAAAATATAGCCTTTAAACGGAGGTTAAAATTGATTATCTAAACTATAAAAAAACCATAGATTTGAAAGAAAACAACACAAGCTTGGCATCACATCTTTATTTCCTTTTAAATCATTATTTAACAAAATTAAATACACAAATATGAGGTGAAAACAATATTTACAAATAAAAAAAATTATTAATGTGTCCAGCTGGCATTTTGTTGATACCCTCCTACCCATCCAAACACAGATATGCATTCATTAAATTTTGCTTCATTTTCAATATACTGTTTTTGATATCTAAGGACTTCAACTGCCACATTATAACAGGGGATTACATGCATTTAAATTTCAAAAAAGTTATTTCTGATATTTAATCCTTTTCATTATTAAAAACATTTGCCCTGAAGAAAAGAAGAAGAAGAAAAAAAAAGGGGGGGGGAGTAATTTTCTGTCAGGTGTATACTAATGTAGCAGTCAGGAACTGCATGTAAAGCAGAATGTTCCCCATCAGATAGTATGGTCCTACTTGATCAACTAAATACCCAGGCTCAACAAGGGTCAATGACAGGGAGGAAATTTTAAGAGATTAAATCATCAACTTTATTCATTTATCAACTTTAATCATTTTTGGCAAGAAATAATCTTTTATTCAACATTTTTCTGCAGTTAGTCTGTTATCATTATAGACCATGGCAAATTCTGCCACAAAAACAAACCAGTTTCATTCATTTGAAACATTATCTTTTAATTCATCGGAAACATTATCTTTTAATCTTGAAAGAAGTGCTCTTAAAAGATAAGTTTGTTACTGGTAAAGAATTTATTTGTTAGAAACAGTTCCTTTTTTGTAAAATGGTATTTATAATTCAAGTACTCATGTTCTGTCAACCTGATCTTAAATTCTGGTATGAAATCATTTTTTTTCCCTCCTAAATTCCTAAACAAGAAATTCATTTATATTATTAGTTACTGTTGTATCAAAATTTTATGTGGGGGACCAATTTTCATGGTTTATGTTTTTGTCCTGAACCATGCATTTAAAGACCCAATGTAAAATTAGAAAGTAGAAATTTTTTGAGACTTCTGTTTTGTAAAACCTCAACCGTTTCTGCAAGCTGGAAATCGACTTGGTCAGCTATTTTTATTGCATCCTCCATGGAATACTTTGCATACCAGATGTGGAAGTGTGATTTTAATTCTTTGTACTCTTAATTGTCAAATCAAATGGTTGACGTTGGTCTGTATATGAGACGGGCACAAACAAAAGGATTCCACTGTCTTTCGATTTTCTTAGTATCTTTGCAATTTGGCGATGACGGCTTCCTTTTGACGTTGAGCACTCCGACACAAAAAAGGTGCCAGTGAGATCTTTCATGTGCGCTCAAACATGTGGGAGTAAACATTCAAGTGACTGCCATTTGCATAAACATTCAAGTGACCGCCATTTACGTCAGCAGTTTTATTCTTTTGTATTCTTCATTTTGAGCTTTTGTAGGTTAAACCACAAAATTAATTATCAAGTAAAATGCCAACTATTACAGCCAAAAGCATAAATTTAAGTACACAGTACACAAAAAATATCCTTTTTTTTTGTTACAAAACAGCACAAATTGTACTGCAGCATAAAAAGATTGTATAAAGTGAACTAGAACCCATTATAAAGCACCTATTTTTTCTTTGATGAATTCTTCAATTTGTTTACCTTACATGTTTCTGTCATTAGCAATGCTTAATTTTGGCGCTTTTTGAAACAGCAACACAAACTGGTTATTTAGTGCTGTTGTTTCAGTCACTAAGCCATTTCTCTTTCCCTTTTTGTTGGCAAAGCAAGACTACTTCATTTCCAATAAACATTTAAATCAAAATAATTCACTGAAGTGTAAATGGAAAATTATCCAATAAAGGATCTGAATTATTTTTTCACACAAAATCAGATTTAGTCAAGTATCAAGGCAAAGTTATACAGGATGTACAGTGGTAGAAAAAGCTTGTCATTCCATAGAGACAGATGTAAAGAATTCAATGAGGCAGATGCTATGTTCACGACAGCCGTAAAGAGCTCGAGGAGGCAGATGCTTATTGCATGACAGCCGTAAAGAGCTCCGGGAGGCAGATGCTTATCGCATGACAGCTGTAAAGAGCTCTGGGAGGCAGATGCTTATTGCATGACAGCCGTAAAGAGCTCCGGGAGGCAGATGCTTATCGCATGACAGCTGTAAAGAGCTCGAGGAGGCAGATGCTTAATGCACAAAATGTAAAGTATCCAAGGATGCAGATGCTTATTTCATGGAAGTATGAGACTCTCTAAAGCATGTAACAGGTAAGAATAAGAAAAATGTGTTCATAGGCGAATCAAAGCTTCAAGTATGTGCATACAGCTGGACAAATATGTCGCTGGCATAATTTTGACTAATCATCGTTTCCATTATCTGCTTTAGTAATAGAAGGGTGTAGAATTTATTTGATCTCAATACAACGATGATCAAAATAATTTATTTTTTAATAAGCACTGAAAATTTTTCTCCTACATGTTGTTGTTCGTGGACAACTCGAGATAAAACGAATGAATTTGTTCCTCTTTAGGCATCAGCAAAATTATAAAGTTATATTTCACATCGCCTTATTTGTATTGCACATTTAAAACACGTCTGATGAACAATTTTGAATGACGACATAAATAACTACTTTAAGAGATGGAGCAATTTTGTTTATTCTGTTATGGCAACTAACACTTCACAATTACCTCTTTTTTTTTTTTTACATGAGAAGGACCATTACAGATATACAATAAAGACATCGGGAATTTGCAAGACTTCATGATAAATTCTTTGCAAAAGAAAGTTTATTCATGAGACGAACAAAAGAGATAGTGATGAAACAAAGAAATGAGTGCACAGAATGTGTTCATTGCATCACGAATAAGCTGAAATTATACAAGTCATTACAGTAAAAACCAATTAAGCTGAAATCAGAGCGAAAATAAGAATCCGCCATGAAAAGTGGCAGTAAAAGAGTAATGATGTTCTGCGATTAAATCAACATGACAAATTGCTTTTGTAACGCAGGATAGTCAAAGAAAATCCGACAGATATGTGCCTCATGCTATATAGAGTTTCAGAGCTGATTGACTTTAGAATCTAGAAATGCATTCTCAGTAAAGAACTTCCATGTCAATCCTACTGTACCTTCTGGTGGAGACAGCTGATTATGTGAATCAAAGTTGTTTTCAAATTCGGCATCCTCCACTTTCTTATCTTGAAATGACATCAAAAGAATAATACATATCTTCAATCCATAAATCTTGAGTAACATGGTTATCAACTTCAGTTTTCAAAAATAATTATAGTTATCCATTATATGGCAATAGTTGATGTCAGCATTCCAGGTATTTTACCCTTTAAGGCTTACCTCAAGACTATCCAAGAAACATTGTTTTAATATAAGACAGTATAATAGAAACACAATAATAACAAGTTCTGGAAATCCGCAATGGGCCCCACTGGCTATATTTCACTCTGTAGGGCTTTAAACTGATGAAAATGTGTACAGGAAGCAACATTATGAGACAATGGGCATTCTGGGTCCTTAATTCTTCAAAATGTAATGTGGAATGAATGAAAGTCAGCTCCTTAATAGGCTCAATACAAACAACATCCCATGCAGAAGATACAAAGCTCTTTAACAACTTGGAACAGATGAGGCAAAACCTATAAAAGAGAAATCTACGACTACGAAACAATGTTAATATCAAACTGTATCACATTATGCTGAATGGTCCTTGACATACATTGATTACTGGGAAACGATGCATATATATAAAGTTATCTGACAAGGGCCACAACTCTGTCCAAAATGTGTAGAAGAAACAAAAGCCTTTAAAAAGATCTATGTGTAAGAGACAGAGTTCTAACAAAATTCCATCAGAATATGTGGAATGGTTCTTGACCTATGCTGACTGTAAGTAACATTCCAAATTTCCATGAGATAATAACTATGTGCTTTTCAAAAGACATAACTCTGTCCCAAATGAAATCAAAGAGACTAAATCCATCAAAGGCACATTACATCTATAAGACATTCTTCATACCAAATTGCATCAGAAAGACATTTAACAGTTCTTGTGTTGAGTCAGTTACAAGTGATGTCCCATGTGAATATATCAAGTTAATTTCCAAGGGCCATAACTCAGGTATAAAGTTTACAAGACAAAATGCAAATCTAAGACTGTGAGACCATATACATTCCAAAATACATATACAAATTTGAATGGTTCCTAAGCTATTACAGTTACAAGAAGCTGTAGTGCAGACCTATAATTTGAGGAAAAATGGGCAATAACTCATCTGAAACTGGACAAGAACTTAACAAAAGCTCGAATGTTCATCATACAACACTGGTCATCACACCCTGTATTTGACTATATGACTTAAACCGAGTAAAAAAAAAACATAAGAAATTCTAACTGATGGTAGTACCTAGACTGCAAACAGGTACTATATATACTCTCTTATAAGTCGCGTCTAATTGCAAACTACAAACCCAGATCTGCCATTGCATAATATGCTGGCATATCTTGGTCTGTGCCGTTTGTTGGGAGTAATCCTGATCCTGGTTTGGAGGTGCATTATGCTATGGAGATCAGGATCTTTGTTGTTTGCAGTTTGACTTGACTTGTGAATGAGTATTTATCGTATAAATATTTAAAACTCAACTCCCACAAAACCAAGAATCTAACTTGTTTTTCTTTTTAGTTTTTAAAATGTTACCAAACATAAACAAAGTCCACAATCACTTACAAGATGTTTTGAACTGATCTCCGACACATGAAATTGTAGAATAGAATACTCCACCATAACAACTGTAACAATCACTATATTAGTACTTAAGTGTGAATGCATGTGCTGTACATTTTATTTTTGGGTTCTTACAAATAAATGCTTCAGTCTCAAACACTAACAAAACAGAGATTGTTTCTTCAAGTGGGAGTTTTAAAAAAACATGCTGACCTATTTGTAATTAACACTGATGTAATTTAAGTAGTATGTACCAGCCATTACAATGCATTTTTTTGCCTGAGCTCATTTTAAAGCCGCATGATCAAAATGTACAGTGTAATTGACTCAAGTGGCACAATTAACCTTAAAATTCACCTACCAAATGCTATAAAATTATGCCCAAGGGTTGCTGAGCTTTGGTGGTTACAGGTGGAACAGACAGACAGACATATGACAAAGCAGGGTCCTAATTATACTTAGATGTAAAATAGTCCATCTAAAAACGGACTGTTCCTGTAAATTTAATTTCAAACCCAGGGAAGGCATTCTTAATGTGTAATAGCCACCCACAAAGCACCTAAACATTTTTTTTATTTTTCGTATTAACTTGGAATAATCTAAACACCCATGCATCTATTTTTTTTTTTTAAAAACTGCCTTTCTTGCTCAAATGGAACAATATTACACATCAGCTATTATTTACATGTAAAAATCCAACCTAACCAACTAGTAATTTTAACTATGCCATGACATGTTGACCAAAAATGTGAAAACTACATCTGCTGTATATCAGTTGGCCATTCAATTCATTCAGCTACAATTACGGTCAATCCATTAAAAAAATGGTTCTCTAACAGCATTAGACAGAAAATACCTTAACCAAATGAAGTTATGTCAAAACAAAGCAGAACCTGATTACATCTGAAAGAATCTTTAACATAGCCAGGACATTGCTATGTTATCTGATATGAAATCTCTGTGTGGTGCTTAACACAAAAAAAAACACCCTTCCATCTTTCCCACACTCCAGTTTTAACCTTTCACCTCTCCCAAATGTAAACCTGTTTCATGCTACTGATGAGGACAAAACAAAATAAATTGGACTCAGCCTGGTGGTTGTTGGTGATTGCATGAACACTTTTATTTGAATTTTTGGTCATCAAACAAAACAAAATAGTATAAGGTAACTATGGCATGTCTTTGTTCATAAATCAAGATATAAAATTATGTCAGCACTGACTCTGATCTGAACCATCACACAGCACAAAATTTAAATAAAACATAACTGTTTTACCGGACTTTAACAGAATTCAAATTCAATTTGCCATAATATTTTTGTGCAAGTTTGTCATGTAACATGGGCAACATTCATACTACAGACAAATAATTTTCTTTTTCTAAGTTTAAACAATTTGCCAGCAATTTTTGCCCAAATATATTTAAGAAATACCGAGGCGACTTACCTGGCATACAGGTGCAGATGAATTTTCCTACATCATCCAGACATGTTCCATCATTGAGACATGGGTTTGATTCGCATTCATTGATGTTGTTCTCACAATATTTCCCCGTGAATCCAACTGGACAATCACATCGAAAATCCCCCCTCAGATTCACACATGTACCACCATGCTCACATGGCGAGCTGTTAGCTATATGGAAGAGAAAAAACATGCTTTCCTTTTATTAAATGTGAAAAAATATTCAGGTTAGAATATCACTGCTGATAAGTTTAAAACCATCTCTGATACAGATGTTCAAAATTTACGTTGTGATTGAAAAAAGTATGAGTGAAGTGACAGCACTTCAACGAAAAGATTTGTTACCATTTCATGAATGTGACAGATTTATAGTTCTACACGTTTAAGTATTAGAAAGTTTTATTTATTTTTTATTTATAAGGTACACAGAAAGTGTACTGACCATATTTCACTCATGCTGGTGGAAGGTGTTTTTGAGTAGTTTAAATCTCTTGCCTGGAATAGTTTCAATTTTAACATTCACTCAACTTCACTTCAAGAGTGGATTCTACCTGGCTAAATCATGGATTACATCTACATCCCTAAAGGACTCGTACCAAAGAGCACAGTGTCTCTTGCACCCGATTCCACCTAAATATCTGGGAGATTTCAATGTGTAGTGCATACTGGAGTGAATACCTTGAAAATCTAGGAGGACAATGATAAATATACTTTGTACTGAAGCAAGACGTATGTGAATGTTACAAAAGGCACTGTAGCATACAATATTTAAGTCCAATGTTAAACTCCAAAGGTCAGTACGGATTTGTAATAATTACCGACTTTAACATACCTCACTTGGTATAAATCTCTCAACAGTAAATGAGGTTGATTAAAGAAAACTAGTCAGGTGTGTCTTGCATATTCTTACCTGCAAAGCATTCATTGATATCCAGGGAGCAGTCAGTACCAGTCCAGCCTGGCCTACATGTGCAAACTGGGTCACCATTTACAGGTGATGTATCACACTTGGCACCAGACTTGCACGGGTTACTTGTGCAGGCATCCTCCAGGTGACAACGAAGACCTGTAAAATATATACCCAAATTTCTTAAAGACAAATATGCTGATTCTGATTACAAAAATAGGAAAATTAGCATTTTTCACACCTTAACACTTTTAGTGCAATTACTGATATCTGTACAATATTTCTGCACAAGCATGCAATGCTTCTTATAAAACACAAGCATATACATGTACAACGCTATTACTAATGGAGAGATAGTTATGCTAAATGATTGATGTAACTGGTTACTTTTGATTTTTTTTCCTCCTCAATTTTATAAACAAATCTTTATGGTGTATTGATTTCTTCCAAATATAACATGCATCTATCTGTACATTTGTCATATCCTATATTTTGTCCCTGTAAATATAACATGCATCTATCTGTACATTTGTCATATCCTATATTTTGTCCCTGTAAATGTAACATGCCTGTTTGTGCATTTGTCATACACTATCTTTTGTCCCAGTCAAATATTGGAAATTCACTGATGACTACTGTTGTATCTTTCATCATACACTGTAGTCCTATTTTGTCTAATAATAATAATATATCAACAAAATTATCGGATGAATCATCACAAGTTACCAATGTTAAACCATTTCCATGTCTAAGGAGTCGAGATCCTGTCAATTACTAAATTAAAATATAAATTTTTCTTTTCCTGGGGACACTGAGAGGTTGCAAAAGTGGTAAATCAACAGTATTTGTGAAACTTAAATATAACAATTTGGAGTAATCAATAAACTAATTAATTACTAATTAATAATTAAAAATCTTACCAGTTTTGCCATAAGGGCAATCACACTTATAGGTTCCAACCCGATCATGACATGTGCCTCCGTTATAACATGGGTTGGGCACACAGTCATCGATATTTTCTGTGCAGTTTTTTCCTGTCCAGCCATTAACACAGACACACATATAGCTACCAGGCTGATTGGTACATGTTCCTCCATTCTGGCATATAATGCTAGAGAAGCACTCGTCAATGTCGACATTGCAATACTGACCTGAAAAAGAAACTAACTTTTTTAAATAAAGAATCTTTGACTGATGCATATTCATTGTTTTAATGCATCAGTTTTTCAAAACTGCTTTTCAGAACTGCTGATGATCAGGATAGCTGCCCATGAATTTCAGTGTATGGGCCACAACTCTGTCATCAATTTACATTTAAGAAGTACACATCACAAAGTTAGGAAAATCTATGTTCCAGACAAAAATCGTTTTACTGACATGGAGTTATGCCTGACCTTTTCCTCAATGAGGAAGTAATGAATTTTTATTTGTAAAAAATTATTGCATAAAATAATTTTACTTATGAGAAAATTTTCATTCCGAGATCAGGTCTTCCTTGCCAAAAGCAACCTACCCAGTAATTACAGTTCATACTGACAACCCTTTTGGGCACTTTATTCCATAACAAACTTCAGTCTGCCAAATCAGTGCATGAAAACAATGATCAGCTTTTTTTAAAGTTAAACCCATCAATGAATGCATCCAAATCAAACAAGTGGGGTCCTGAGCCAAAATGAATGACTTCTTTGTCCATCCACAACATTTGGCAGTATTTTGCCCGCAGGTGTAGAACATTCATTTACATGTCCACTTCATGATGTGTTGATTGGACAGGATAAAAAGATAATCAACCCAGAGATAAGGCTTGATTCCTGCCGATAAACAGTCGAGTCGATAAAGAGTTGACATCCAACAACACCAAGCTAACAGACCAACCTAAAATTTCAACAGTAAGAATAACCAATAAACCTGAGCCAGTTCTCATTGTTTCCTTGCAGAAATTTGTACAAATCTCTGTCTTTAACAATGCTGACAGGGAACATATTTTATCTGATCAAAGTCAATCAGATTTCTCTCAGTTACTGAGAGGAAATATGAAAGATCATGTAAATCTGGGGATTTTCTGAAGGGGTTCTTTACGGGCAACAAATATGTTAAAACAATCCCAATGTAAAATATTTCAAAATTTTGATTTCAGACATTTACTCCTGATCATTGTATTCCAAGCTGATCATTTCCTCCCCAAAAATGATGGCCACAGGTGCCATTTCCAATCACCCAAGGAAATCTCTGTTTATATGACACACACAAACTCTGAATGGAAATGTAGACCTAATAATAAGGGTAGCACTCAATGCCTCTAACAGTTTACATTCCAGGTAAAAATTTACATCCCCAACCTAATTTCATGCAAGGGCAGCTTATTACACCTGTCCTGTAGAATGATACAGGTGAAGCACAAGTCATGAAACCAGTAGCAACAGACAGGTGCAAAAAAACATGTACCGGTATCAATCAGAGATATATTCAAAGCATACAATGGTATAATCAACAGTTCTCCTGTATTATGGAGTTCCACTAAAATACCTGTCTGTCTATGTATGTATGTCTGTATGTATGTATGTATGTCTATGTATGCATGCATGCATGCATATATGTATGTATGTCACTTGTCTGTCTGTATATATGTATGTCTGTCTGTATGGATGTATGTCTATGTATGCAAGCATAATCCTGGCTATATGGTGTCAATTAAAAGTTGTTCCCAAACCTGTAAAGGTAAATTTCTCTGAAAACTTGAGGAAGACAAACCTTTCCAAATAACACTATGTATTTATCATTTAATAGCATATCAACACAACAATGATCATATTGTGCCAATTAAAAGTTTAAAAATGTAAAACTAAAGACTTCCACCAAACATCCAGGAAGATAAACCTTTCCAAATAAATGTAAAGCACGAAGTTCAAAATGATACAAAAGGTTCGGATTACTGTTTTTATATATACAAAATTTAAAAAAAACTAGTTCCACAAGATAAAAGATAAAATGTATGGCTAAAATTCTTTCAGTGGTAGATAAAATAATAGCTAAGGGTAAAAAATATAACCCTTGAAAATGTTAAAAGAGATAAAGATAGTACTTGATGCAACTCTAATGCCAAAAATATGACAGACTCTTATTTGTTTTAAGTTTTCTCTCCCTTAACTTTGTTGACTGTACTGCCGAATCATCTTTCCAATGGCCACTTACATCACTATAATAGACGATTTATTAAGGTCTTATAAATATGTATTTGTATGAACATCTGGTTCATCTGAATAAAAGCCCCCTGTGGAATTTTCCATTCCAGATCGTTTTCTCATTTAACTTTATTTAGTGTATCTATCAAACTTCAATAAAACAAGTTAGATTTTTTTAAAATTTGTTTTTCTGCAAACTAATAATTAATTGATTAAATGTCAATAGGTGTATTTATTTTCAAGTTTTTACCCATCAAAATTCAGTTCCTTGCGTCATTAATTGAACACTGAAAATACATTATTTTGCAGCTGTTGCCGATTTTGACTTGGCCGACAACTACCAATTTTGAATGTCTCAACTGGCAAATACATTGTTTTCAAATGAATTGCCATCTTAAAGGTTTTATTACCTTAACTCGTAAAAACTGAGAGCGTTTCTCATTTTCACCTAACACTGGAGTAGATTTGAAAGTTTTCTTGTTATTTCCAATGGAATCCAAGCATGTCTGATTCATAGGGAATTTCCAGTTGAGAGATGTTCAGGTATGTGTGTGTGTGTGTTGGATTTTTAATGCAGCTTTAAAAAAATTTCAGTCATACTGCTACAAGGTTTGCAGTGTGCCAGCTTATAGTGATATTTAGCACTCAGGCATTACGCAGCAGACATGTAGCATCACGTGTTACCCAATCACATTATCCCAACACCAGGTTGACCTGTCTTAACACTAACCTCGTAAAGCTGAGCACCAAGCGAGACAACTGCTAGTACTGTTTTTATAAGTCTTTGGTCTGTCTCAGCTGGAGTTCAAACCTGCAACCTCCTGCATCTGAGGTTGATGCTCCAACCACTTAGGCCACTATTGCAGTCCTGTTCAGATAACGCAAATAAGAGCTAACATGCCAGTGCATGAGCACACGAGTTGAAATTTGACTTTCTCTTTGGTGCTGGATCTACGATTTTTGCCTGCATGTCCCATTTTACACCAAATACCAATGTTACCTAATTTAAAAAATAAAAATAAAAGTTCATCTGCCAGCGTAAAGTTTGTTCAGGTCTGCTTTACATCTAGCAAGTCTAACATCTGGACAAAACTGCCAATCCTCCAACTGACAATGTTTTAGTAAAGAAAATCAGGTCTCAATTTTTTTCTTCTTCAATGTTCTTTTTAATGTGCACAGAATGTCTAAGTTACTTAACATCAATGCAAAGCTACATCCTTCTTTTCTTGTAATATCACCCACATAGGTTTATTGTAATCCATGATGATGTCATAGGCCATGGAAGAAGGGAACAACCTCACAATGCAAAACTGCATCTTACCCATAAAGACAGGAAGAAAAGAGTTTTATGAACCAATGGACAAAACAGTCCCACACTAGGATAAATGATTCTGAAAACGTTATTTATGTGTTCTAATATGTCACAACAATGATAAAACTCTTCAGCATAAAGTAATATTTCATGGCATATCAGTTCTACCACAACTGAATCACTTTTATTTCTTACTGCTTAAAGTGTTAGTAAAATTGATGTCCACAAAAGGTCATGTCATACTGCAGAGTTATCTCATTGCAAGTGTATTATGAATTCAGTGTATTATGGAATTCAGTGTATCAGAGAATTCAAACTGGGTTGTCAGTTTTATAGCATTGCAATACAGTCTGGCTACTTGGTGCAGAGGAAAATGGAGTAATGTCCCCTGCCCAAGAACAAGCCAACCCAATCTGATCTGATCGTAGAATTCGAACACAGACCTTTTTGGTTACAAGTCCTGCATTCAAACAACTTAATCACCATTGCTCCTGCCTCTGTCACATCGTGTGTGTGTGTGTGTCTGTGTGTGTGTGTGTGTGTGTGCGTGTCTCAGGCTTGTTCTACATCTCCATGTAAACAAGAGGACTTGTATTCTAGAATACTGTGTATTTACAGTAGGGAATCAGATATATACCAAGACTGGTCAAGGCAAATGATGACTTTTATTTACATGCAAGATCTAGCATATACTCTACCTGTGTATGTGCGGGGACAAAGGCATTTATATGTATTGACCCCATCTAGACACGTCGAACCATTGGCACATTTGTTGTTTACGCAATCATCTACATTATTCTCACAGTTCATGCCCTGGAACCCTGAAAAAAGAGAGAGCAAACCATTAGTTCTTACACCAATTAAAAACTACCATCACATCAGGTATATAAATTTACACTAATGGGTAAATTAAAAACTGCATGCCATTATGGGGGATGGTGGAATTCCAATTTAAACCAATAGCCCAGTAAGGGTGCAAGGAAAAGTCCCAAATTTCGCATTTTCCTTCTTTGTTTCTTTCTATGTAAAAATTGGGCTACTTAAATAATTAGTTGCAAAACAATGATTTTAACTCTCTGCTGAAACAGAATTTCCATAAATCCAAAATAAATTTTTTCCAACTGACAAACGTTGACATGATTTCTGGCATTCTTCAGTAATAACCAGATTTTCAAACTGGCCCCTGGTGGTGGCCATATTTATGTCAGATCCGCACCATTTTCATATTAGGACCAATTAGACATCATTGAGTAGTCTGTTGGTCAAACCCCTAGTAAATATGTCCATGCATTCTGGAGATCAAATGATAATTTCAAGACGGCCATAGTGGTAGCCATATTGGATAAAACACAATTTTCATTCAGGGACATGAAGTGGAAAACCCATGTTCATATCATCAGGAAGAGTAGTAGCAATTTGAAATTTGGCTTTACTTTACAAGTACAAGTACCCATGTCTACTATGGCGGACACGATGTCCAAGTAACACCATTTTCATTTAGGTAAGGACCAACTGGACATTGGGATGAATGTTTGTGTAAAGTTTTATATCAAATCACAAAGTAGTTCTGATGGAGTGGCAATAACAGGTGGGCTTTCTTGTAGAGCTATAATAAAGAATAAGTTAGGTAACTTTTAACATTCATCTTTGACACAAGACTAAATACAGTGAACAACCTGACATGGTTACGAAGCAAAACTTTCATTAAATTCATTTTCATGGTTACGAATCAAAACTTTCTTTAATTCATTTTCAATCCCTAAAATGCTTTCGAGACACATGTACAATTCTCTCTGTCTCTCATTGTCTCTGAAAGGACTGATTCCTTACATAGACATTTTCACTTAAATCAGTTTGAACATGAAAACATTTATCAGTTTGTTCTTCTTTAAAGGAATTTAACCCTAACCATGCCCTTCATCCTTATTCCTGCCCCCTGCTGGGATCAAATCTGGGGTAAATTTTCTTGTCTGACCTTTTCCATACAAACAAATAAAAAAATTCCCTTGGGAAAGCAAACATACATCCTTGAAGTATTTACCTAAATTAGCTACCAATTTCCTGGGTTCCAAGTCCCACAGCATCCTAATGGTATACACAAAATCTGAAGTGGTCATTTCTTGTCATCATTACTTACTCTACGTATGGATGAATCCAACTGCAAACTGCACAGACCAAGATCTGCAGTTGCATAATGTGCCAGCAGATCTTGGTCTCTGCAGTCTGTTAGGAGTAGAACACGGTATCAAGCCCGCTCTGCAGGTGCATTATGCTACGGCAGATCAGGATCCTTGTTGTGTGCAGTTTGACTTGACTTATAACTGAGTACATACGGTACCAATAAAGCTGGCCTGTTCTTTTTTTTACTTTATCAAAGGACTATACATGGTACATGACTCCACTAGGTACATAGTACATTTTTTCACTGGAGTTAAATATACAGGCGAGTTAAATATACAGTCGAGTAAACACATTTCATTAGCTCCCTATGCAAGAACAATTCAAAGGAATAATAAATCAAAGTAACAATTACAATACATTGCAAGTTAATAAAATATTGTCATTTCTTCTCAACATTAAACAGAACTTTCTTTAAATTTGTCCAGAGTTTCAGAGAAATATATGACCCTATTAAACAATGTAATGCAAGGTTCAAAGCAATCGGAACCAGTCTTGAATACCATTTTTTCATTCTCAGAAAAACAGAAATTACGTAATTCTGCAGTACATCTTTGCCATCTCTAATTTCTCTATGTTTATAAATATTGAACCTAATGTAGAATGTCATTTACAAAACTATTTTTTTTACAGGAAGAGTATTATAAGAAACAACTGTGCATGCAAGCATCAATAGCTGCCAACCTTCCAGGCTCACAATTAGTGAAAATAGGGATAAAAAGTAGTGAATTTGGACATGATTTATATACCATGAAAAATACCATGACACTAACTCCATCCACTCTGACCATCAATACTACACTATATCAAGATCGCAATATAAAACTAAAACACTACATATATGCAGAAATATATCTGCATTTCTATTTATTATGGTATTCATAAACTTCACTTGTTCTTGTAGTTATTTATCAAGACATGATACTGTGGCAGACTTGAACTTCCTCAACTGCTTAATCGTAAATTTGTTTTCTAAACAGTTCAGACTTCTTGCTTGCTGGTTGTTCTTGGTGAGTAAAATTGCTGACAAATTTTCTGCAGCTAAGGAGGCCCTAAAGTCTGTCTTATTTTTCCTCACTAGAGAAAATACTCTTTCACTGTCACTGTTGCTGTGAGGAATGCACAGGAGCTGCAGCACTTTTGGTTCTTACACAGGAAAATTTGGAGATTGCAGGGAATACTTTTTTGATCTATACTGATTTGAAAATAATCTTTATATTAAATTTGAAATAATCTGTAAAACAAAAATCAATGCAGTGTTAAACTAATTCCTACATAATCCACAAAACGATGAAAATTTAAATTTGCTTAAATTGTTTGCGGTTTTAAAGGAAATGGATATCTGTCATTGCAATGACAATATTTTCATCAGACCTTATGAACCATTCATTCTTACTGTACAAAGAACAGCATTTCTTATTAAACCGGTCACACTTATCGGAATGCAAGTGTACTATTATGTTTACTTAACAAAGTAAAAAGTTAAGAACTTAACAAATTTTACAATACTTGTGAAATGTTTAAAATTCCACTTCTAAATCATTACATTATTTTTTCCCCATTACCATTTGCTTTAAAAAATAAAATAAAATACAATATGAAAATAGAGAATCACTACATGTAACCCTATTATACTCACATACAAGCGAAGTCCAACTGCAAACAACACAGACCTTGATTGCCCATAACAAAATGTGAGGGCAGATTTGGTTCTGTTTGATTCACTGATTACTCTAATAAATTATATAGACCTAAATCTGCCAGCATAAAACTGCATATACCCAGATCTGTCAGCATACTATGCAATGGCAGATCTGGGTCTGTGCAGTTTGCAGTTGACCTTGACTTATGAGTAAGTATATATGGTATATATTACACTCAAATCTACCAATACTTGACCTGACAAAGGTTTGCAAGAACAGGTGGGCAAAGAAATTTGCTGATTGCCCTGGGCACTTATTTACCTGTGATCTAAATCATTGAATATGGCCCTGTTACAGGTATCAAAGACCCTGGGCTTTCATTACCCTTCTG
The DNA here is from genome assembly GCA_028554795.2 of Sinohyriopsis cumingii. Taxonomy (NCBI): domain Eukaryota; kingdom Metazoa; phylum Mollusca; class Bivalvia; order Unionida; family Unionidae; genus Sinohyriopsis; species Sinohyriopsis cumingii. Next base: position 11,951,288 of record CM068840.1, read on the forward strand.
GCCAACACAAAGGTGGATACATTACTGTTTTATGTCCTATGTCTGCATTCAGCATGATAGAAAACAATGGTGTAAGCTTTGTAAGCTTCCTCAAAATAAATCTGATAACTGTGGGATATATGGTGCTGTTTGGTCACAAACAGAATTAAAATTTCAGATATAGTAAATAATTAAAACCTGCAGGTTCTTGGAGACCTCTCAAAAATCACAACAATGGTGTAAACTTTGTAAGCGTCCTCAAAATAAATCTGATAACTGGGGGATATATGGTGCTGCTTGGTCACAAACATAATTAAAGTTTCAGATATGATAAGTAACTACATTCTGCAGGTACTACTTATAGACCTTTCTACAAATTCTAATAACTCTTAAAAACAGAAATCATAATCTTACACAAGAAAGAAATAATCTATCTAATTCTGAAACATTATTTATATCAGTACATAGTGTTGTGGTTTCCATCCATTACAGTGTTCTAATCTTCAATATACAATGTTCAGATTTATCATCCATTAGTGTTCTAATCTTCAATATATAATGTTCAGATTTTCCATCCATTACATAGTGTTCTAATCTTCAATATACAATGTTCAGATTTTTCATCCATTACAGTGTTCTAATCTTCAATATACAATGTTCAGATTTTTCATCCATTACCCTGTTCTAATCTTCAGTATATAATGTTCAGATTTATCATCCATTACATTGTTTTAATCTTCAATATACAATTTTCAGATTTTTCATCCATTACATTGTTTTAATCTTCAATATACAATTTACAGATTTTTCATCCATTACAGTGTTCTAATCTTCAATATACAAGTTTCAGATTTTTCATCCATTACAATGTTCTAATCTTCAATATATAATGTTCAGATTTTTCATCCATCCATTACAGTGTTCTAATCTTCAATATACAATGTTCAGATTTTTCATCCATTACAGTGTTCTAATCTTCAAGATACAATGTTCAGATTTTTCATCCATTACAAAGTTCTTATCTTCATTCTACAGTGTTCAGATTTACATCCATTACGTAGCGTTTTAATCTTTTTTCTAGTGTTCAGATTTACATCCATTACAAAGTGTTTTAATCTTCATTCCATAGTGTTAAGATTTCCATCTATTACACTGTTTTTCCAACCAATACACAAGTGTTCTGATTGGTCAACTGATGATAAAGTAAAGATGAAAGTACCAGAACTGTGATAATTACTGATTGGTCAACTGATGATAATGTAAAGATGAAAGTACCAGAACTGTGATAATTACTGATGGTCAGCTAATGATAAAGTAAAGATGAAAGTACCAGAACTGTGATAATTACTGACTGGTCAACTGATGATAATGTAAAGATGAAAGTACCAGAACTGTGTTAATTACTGACTGGTCAACTGGTGATAATGTAAAGATAAAAGTACTAGAACTGTGATAATTACTGGTGGTCAGCTGATGTTAAACTAAAAATGAAAGTACCAGAACTGTGATAATTACTGGTGGTCAGCTGATGTTAAAGTAAAGATGAAAGTACCAGAACTGTGATAATTACTGGTGGTCAGCTAATGATAAAGTAAAGATGAAAGTACCAGAACTGTGATAATTACTGACTGGTCAACTGATGATAATGTAAAGATGAAAGTACCAGAACCGTGATAATTACTGACTGGTCAACTGATGATAATGTAAAGATGAAAGTACCAGAACTGTGATAATTACTGACTGGTCAACTGATGATAATGTAAAGATGAAAGTACCAGAACCGTGTTAATTACTGGTACCACTAATTTAGAGTCTATTCAAGAAATGAAATGTTTGGGTTGAAAATTCCTGCTCGACCTAAAACAAGGGGTGAATCTTCTAACTAAAGGGATATTCATGGAAGAAATAAAGGTACTTGCAAATATTACTGCTATTTCTGTGAGCATCAGACTCACAATTCAAGTGTTTTGGGTTGGATATTTAACTAGACCACCCTTGTCAGCTGCCTTGGTGTGTTCTTGGAAAAGACACTTCCCCATGCCAGAGCATGGTACTGTCAACAACATGTTAAAATTGCCATTAAAACAATCAATTCACCCCACCCACCAATCAGAAATCAAATATTTTCACAAAGACGCATTTTTTTTATAAAAGGAAAGCTGCCTCGACTAAAGACTTTCTCAAATATCTATGCATATTTGGAATAGGTCAAGTAAGAGACAAAATAGTCTCCCTACCAAGGATATTGCATAAAATCATTAAAGTAGGCAGGTGGAGTTATCTTACCCTGTCTGAAGGATCTGAATGGTACAGTACAGCACAAGATTTACCGAGAGAAAAAAAACTTGATCCTCAAATTACATCCTGCTCATGATTATCTATCTTTCATTAATGTTCTGCATTAATTTTCTTTTGCAAAAGTTTAAGGTACCATAAAGAGACCCCTTAGATGGATACGAGACACTCCTTAATAATTTTGGGATAAGAATATATAAGAATTTCGACTATATTAACTCTTGAATTTCCTCTTCTCGTGTAGATGCCAGGGACATTATTTATGCTGTCACAGTTGTCCGGTACAAAATTTATATGTCAATGACATTATTTATGCTGTCACAGTGTGTCTGGTACAAAATTTATATGTCAATGACATTATTTATGCTGTCACAGTGTATCCGGTACAAAATTTATACGTCAATTACATTATTTATGCTGTCTGATAAAATTAATATGAGAGGTACATAAAATAAAATGTGATTCACATGGTGAAGTCCAGATTTTACTGAAATTTTCACCTCAACCGCAGTAACCATAATCTTGTTAGCAAATCACCTTTCCAGTATACTGTATCTTCAAGGACTTGCAATTGCACATTTCCCACTAAATCTAATCACACTGTAGTAATGAGTGCATGTTTTCCCACTAAATCTAATCACACTGTAGTAATGAGTGCATGTTTTCCAGATGTAACTGCACAACTCCCACTAAATCTAATCACACTTTAGTCTCAAGTGCATATTTTCTAAATACTAATTGCACAACTCCCACTGAATCTAATCACATTTGAGTAATGAGTGCATGTTTCCCCACTAAATCTAATCACAATGTATTAATGAGTGCATGTTTTCCCACTAAATCTAATCACTATGTATTAATGAGTGCATGTTTTCCCACTAAATCTAATCACTATGTATTAATGAGTGCATGTTTTCCCACTAAATCTAATCACTATGTATTAATGAGTGCATGTTTTCCCACTAAATCTAATCACTATGTATTAATGAGTGCATGTTTTCCAGATGTAAATGAACAAATCACTAAATCGTCAGTGTAGAAATGACTGCAAGTTTTCTAAACACTAGCTGCATAAAATCCACTCACAATGTAGTAATGACTGCTTGATTACCCACTGAATCTACTCACAATGTAGTAATGACTGCATGTTTTCTAAACACCAATTGCATAAACTCCATAAATCTAATCACACTAAATCTCTCCATTAAAAACTGAAAAAAACTATAAGCCACCCATATGCAAACACATGAGCATGAATTTCCACTCTATATGACAATCCTGGAGAATTCATTGCCATCTGTATATATCACTTGCTTCTTTTTTATTTTTGCTTTCTTTTATTTTTTTTACTCATAAAACTCTTGAACGTAAAACGACCTGCTTTACAAAACAACTCAAATGGAGACCAAAGTCATTAGAATTAGTTAGAATTAATTCAAGGGACAACTTTACAAGTTTTATAATTCAAACAGCTTTATCAATGTTATAATTGATTCATTTTCAATACCAATGTAATTTTACTACAATTATTCATACTATAAAGCTGATACTTCGTTCATAACCCGAGGCAAATGAGCCTTGTTTGCAAAAAAATCTTTTGGTAAACCTCATAAATAAATGGAATAGTATTAGTTATACTTCCATGTATTCTTAATTGTAATGGCCCTATCTGCTTTTGAATTAAATCTAAAGACTTTCTTTGGAAAGCAATTATTGAAAGTAAATCAACAAATCGGATTGAAATTTGGCTTTACTTTTACAAGTACCCATCCACTCCATAGCCAGCACTAGTCTAAGAAAGTTTAAATCATAATATCTTAAAATCTCTCAAATTTTGTTTGCAGGAGGGATCTGGAAAAGATAAAGGATTAAATATTCAAAAGGTAATGACTACTTGAGATTTTTAAGTTGATTTTTCCGTGAATAATTACTCACTCCACGTTGACAGGTGTATTTGCTAAAACTTTTGATAATGATAATAGGGCTGTAGTTTCTGCCTCAGTGGTATAAATCGTAATCAAGATTAATCTTTTGTACAATTGTTGTTAACTTTTAAGTTTTGTGCTATATCAAATTTGACCTTTAATTTTTATAGAAGGTGCATTCATAAATTGGTTTGTGCATTGGCAACTTTAAAGTGCTCAGAAAAAAGATATTTTTCAGGCATAAAATCAGTGATACAATAAACCTGTCTTGAGACACCACTGCTATGAAAGACCACTTGTCTTGAGAGACTGTTCTCCTTGAACAGATTTATTGGTTATATAGTGTTATGACCTGTCATGAGACCACCTGTCTTGAGAGACCATTATTGTTTGGCATAACGGGTGGTCTTTTAAGACAGGTTCTACTACTGTTTTATTTAAAATATGAACAAGTTTCTACCAGCCATCTAGGACATAACAATAAACAACAGACATTTCCAGCCCTTGAGATTTTAATCTTGTGCCATACAGAGGTCCCTCTCAAAACCCCAAATGGGATTTTGAAAGATCCTAAATCCTTGTGACAAAATACATCTGTTGCTTGGTGTAAACAAATGTCAGAATATAAATCTGTTTATCATCCATTTCATATCTCCAGTAATCTGCCAATCAAACTGTAGTGACACTTCTGAACCAGATTTTAAGTCCATTTCTATTAGAACTATTCTCTTATTTATGAATTCAGCATAATTTCAAGGGGGGACTTTTAATTCATGTCTGGCACTTGCTTTGTGAAATGCAAGAAACAAACTCAAAACAGATGAAAACTGCCACTTCTGGCATTTAGATACACATACCAGTCTTGGTATTACATTTCAATTCAAATGATACCTTCAGGTTTTATTGTCAACAGAGCCATACTGACCCTTGATCTGACATGCCAAAAGGCACAACATCAGCTTATGACCTCTATGAAATCAACTTAAAGAGACCACAAAATCAGATTCCATACTGGATACTCTAAAATGCCTGATAATAACTCAATTAAACAAAGAACAATGAAGTCAAATTTTGCAATGCTAGACCATTACAAATTGCAGAGAATTAATCTGAACAATGGTTTTTGGTTTGGTGCTTCACAGCAAAACAAGTAATTTAGTTGTTGTTGTTGTTGTTGTAGGGTTTAACGCCATTTTTAAGCACACGATAGTCTTATACATGGCGGCCAGTATTAATGTTGGAGGAAGAACCCAGGAAAACCCCAGAAAGAACCACCAACCTTTGAGAAGCTACTGGCAAGCTTTCTCACATACCCACACTGGCTAAATCTGAGACTTGAACCCACACAGACAGAGGTGAGATGGCAGTGATCCATAACGGACAGCGCTTTAGACCACTCGGGGCCCCAGAAGTAATTTAGTGTTGAGGCAATTGGAATAAAATGCCTTGCCCAAGGACACAAACTATGGTAGGTGAGCCAGGCTTGTCTGATGGTAGGATTCTAACTCACACCCTTTTGGTAATGAGTCCAGCAGCTAACCCACCAGGCCACTATGGCTACCTCTATACAATGAAAATGGAAGCATAATAAAGGGACATTCTGACTTAGGGAACACACTCTGAGGATCCATACATCAACACTGAAGATTCCTGAATCGTAACTCGCATAAAAGTTGGATAGAGCAAACAACACATAATCTGATCATCCATCGCATGATATGCTGGCAGATCAATGTCTATAGTTTTGGTTCACCTGATTTATCCTAACAGCACTGATCTTGCATGAGCAACAGCACAACTGGGTACATGTTTGTACCTGGATCCAACTTGTATGCAATAACATACTGCAATTATTTCTTTTACGCAAGGGAACTGAATCTGTCATCTGCAATGTACATGTGTGCAACTTCAAGGAGAGACTGGTTTATGTTAATTACATAGCTGGAAATTGAATGCAGTGATTGCTGTTTGTACCAGTCAGTCATAAACAGCATATTTGTCCAAGAATATCCATATATTTTATCATGGTTAACCACCTATACTTGACACTCAGTCCTATGTTTTCTTGTATGGGGAGACAATTATTAAAGTACCCATCTATATATTATCAGAATTCTAAGTAAACCAGGACAGATAGATTGGCATCCATTTGGCTGGACAGAAGTAATCAAAGTTAGGGCCTGCCATTATAATGCTTAATTCATTTGCATTCTGGATTTTTTTTAGCAAGCTAATTTACAAATTATCATGAATCCCTGAAAAGCATATCCTAAAGAGTACAAACCGATATTTGCATGAATTTTTCCACTTTAGTATGTCACATTTTTTATGTCCCAAATACAGTGAACACAGCAGTTGACGAAACAATATTACTGCATCAACAAAATGAGCCAGTAGCTTCTTGTGGGTCGGTGGTTCTTTCTGGGGTTTTCCCGGGTTCTTCCTCCGCCATTAATACTGGCCGCCATATATAGCCTATTGTTTGCTGAAAAATGGTGTTAAACCCTACAACAACAACAACAACAAAACAAAGTTCATAAATTTTAAATAATTCAAGTCAGTAACCTTTAAAAAAAATTTCACCTGTACCTAATGCTATAAACTTGTTTTTTGTTCGGGGTTGGTTTTGGTTGCATGACAAATAAAGCAAAATGATTTTATTAACACATTCTTTTCACAAACTAACAACGTGAACATTGTTCGGTTAAGTAAGATGTCACCAAGCAGTCAAATCAGTCCGCCTACGGAGTACATCATCTTCAAACTCATGACTTCAATGCTTCCAAGTTGCTGATTACGGCTGGTATTTTTATTCGGTCATTTCAGCATTGAAATGTGACATTTTTTGACTTTTAAAAGGTGGCAATCCAGTCTGGTAATAAATGCTTCACTCAAATTTTGATAGTCACTTGATTTTGGCTTGCAAAACAACACTCGACCATTGCAATTTCTGCAATGTTTATAAAGGTAGGAGTGTGATGAGCATTAAAATTCCAAGTTTAACCAGGTTGAAGTATTACAGTCAATCAAACATTTGGCCTTTAAACTTGATTTGTTTGTTACCGATAGCATGGGGCAGTATGACAATTGGTCTCACTCATGTCAAACAAAACCAGGTCATGGTAAGTTCAGTCCATGACAATCTGCATGATCAAAATGATTCATGTGAAAAATTGTTCATAACAATTTATTATTGGAAATTTATTTGTTACCAGGTTGGATTTTAGACATCTTTATCAATCCCATCTTGCCATACTACACTTCTAAAACTTTAATGAGTACACATTTATTTATGATCTGTTGACACTGCTGAATGAATTAAGTATGGAAAATATATCTTATCACAGAGAAAAAAATTGTCTCCTAAATGGCAAATGACTGTAGTTCCACTAAAATATTTCAATATCCCATTGCAAAATGTATCATAATGGTCATCATTAATGTCTGAAGACATTCTATTTGTCTGGTACAGGCATCAGTCTGGTAAGGGCATTCTATTTGTCTGGTAAGGACATTCTATTAGTCTGGTACAGGCAGTCTGGTAAGGACATTCTATTAGTCTGGTAAGGACATTCTATTAGTCTGGTACAGGCAGTCTGGTAAGGACATTCTATTTGTCTGGTACAGACATCAGTCTGGTAAGGACATTCTATTAGTCTGGTACAGGCATCAGTCTGGTAAGGACATTCTATTAGTCTGGTACAGGCAGTCTGGTAAGGACATTCTATTAGTCTGGTAAGGACATTCTATTAGTCTGGCACAGGCATCAGTCTGGTAAAGACATTCAATTAGTGTGGTGCAAGCATCAGTCTTGTAAGGGCATTCTATTAGTCTGGTACAGGCATCAGTCTGGTAAGAACATTCTATCAATCTGGTAAGGACATTCTATTAGTCTGGTACAGGCATCAGTCTGGTAAGGACATTTTATTAGTCTGGTACAGGCATCAGTCTGGTAAGGACATTCAATTAGTGTGGTGCAAGCATCAGTCTTGTAAGGGCATTCTATTAGTCTGGTACAGGCATCAGTCTGGTAAGAACATTCTATCAGTCTGGTAAGGACATTCTATTAGTCTGGTACAGGCATCAGTCTGGTAAGGACATTCTATTTGCCTGGTACAGATATGAGTCTGGTAAGGACATTCTATTAGTCTGGTACAGGCATCAGTCTGGTAAGAACATTCTATCAGTCTGGTAAGGACATTATGTTAGTCTGGTGCAGACATGCTATTCATCTGGTGAAGACATTCAGTTGGTTGGGCAAGGATATTTTTTATTCAGTCTGGTGGGGACATCATTAGTTTGGTGGGGGGCATCATTAGTTTGGTGGGGACATCATTAGTCTGGTGGGGACATTAGTTTGGTGGGGACATCATTAGTCTGGTGGGGACATCATTAGTCTGGTGGAGACAGAATTTTGCCTGGCAAGATCATTATTAGTCTGGTGATGACATTTTTAGGTCTGGACGAGTGACAAAACTTGTGAATGTTTCACCTACTGTTGTTTGCAATTTTGTAAATCCCCCAAGTATCAATTAAAAAACGTACATAAATCTTAACTTGAATTTTGCATGATATTTAGAACCCTTTTAATTACTTCACTTTAAAAAAAAAAATAATTGAGTAATGATGAAGAAATGGGTATTCTATACCAAAATTTGAGTCTACCAAATCAGCATAAAAAAATGTGAGGAGCCGAGCACTGACTTTCTCTTAACAATGTTTTTTCTTCAGACTGGTCTTCCTCTTGAAGATGAGCAACAATTACAGCCGATGTCAGTCTTGTCTGGTCTTGTTCATTAAAAATTCATGCCAAAGAAGTGCAAAGCATCCCAGACAGCTGTAACACCACTGACAACAAAAGACTTCATGAATGCATTACCAAAATGCATTACATACTTCAAGGCCCACAGATCTATCCTGGGTTACCCTATAATTTATTCCCAACAAAATCACACCATTTATTGAACAATTTACCTGTCACTATTATTTCACATTCTGTCTATTCTGGCAGGGCAAAGAAAAGGCCAAATTGTACCTTTGTAGTAAAGCACACAAGAATGGCCACCTTTCAGACCAGAATATGTTTTTGTGGACTGTTCAATTTACAAGAGCGCATAATCACTACCCACTGCCCTTTATGGGGGTAGAGGTCCAACCCAAAATGACTAGGTGATGTGCATTTAAAGAAATTTTAATAAATAGTTCTTATCTCAACAAGTGACTTTACTCATTTGTTATCTAAACCTTTTGTGCAGCATATTTGTTGAATAATTCCTTGGGTAAATTAGTAGAATTATTTATCTTCCCTAGTACAATATCAGAACTCGTGCGGAAAATATGTCAGCAGGCATAGGTTAAAGTGGCATTGTATGTAAAGAAAGTAATTCAAACTGAAATCAAGTCAAAGAATGCACAATGGATGAATGACATCTGAAAGAACAGACAGAATCTATTCAAGCTGTTTTTGTCAGAGCAGTTTGAAAATATTATGAACATCCCTTGCTGAGCATGCTATAAGGACCAACACCCACCCATCCTCGTTCAAGCAAAAGTCTTTTGCAAAGTTTGTTTCCACTTATCACCTGCAGCGTAAAGAAGATTTTGAACTGATGGACTGACTGCAAACACCGGAATATGAAAATCAGGCAAAGCAATATAAACCATGTTAACATTTAACACTTCCAGCACTCGTAAATTAATTGCATAATGTAACGGTACATGAATGCAGTAATGGGAAATTTATCCAAAGTGCTACTGCAATTCTACAGGTTACATTACTCTATGTTCTTCTCTGAAGCTGTCAAAAAAGAGAGAATATTTATCTGACAACTGATTCAATCTTCTATTCAATCAAGATATATTTTGGGAGGTTAATGGCTGTTGCCCTGACCTAATTTGGTCCTAAATATTTTCAGTTATATTTTAAAGATACATGTACATCCAACCCAACTATATCAGGATAAAGCACTCTCTATTATTTTCACGACGTTCTTCAAACTTTGAAGTCAACTGATTAAAGCAAATTTTTATTTAATAATGCAAGCCATCTAAAAAAAATCAACCTGTAATTATGCTTGAGCCAGATACCAACAACAAACAACTGTCAGTCAATTTAATTGGCAATTAGCATGATTTCTCTTCCATGAAAAAGACCTTAGTGTAACATATGATCACAGTTTCAAGTACCTTGAGGAGCATTCTGGGAGACAACAGAGTTGCCCTCAGATGGAAACTGTCACTGACATCCATAAATATATATATACCCCTACTATCAACAGAGGTGAGAAAAGCCTGGGAATAATAGGACTACAAGGAGGTGATGGGAATTTTTTTTCAGCTAGTGTGCAAGTAATTAGATCACTTGGTGGCAAGGTCCTACATGAAAACCAGACACTGTTGCTCTTTCATATGAACAGGAAGCAATGATCAACAAGTTGAGGAGGCCAGATGTCCCACTGAATGTTTCAAATTTTTGTGGATTGCCTGACAAAGCCAAGATATATTTAATACACTTAAGGCCCCAAGGCTTAAATAGTTTTTTTTTTTTAAAAAGAATCAAAGCATATGATAATTTAGCTTCTATCTGAAACTCAAATCCCTGAAGAAGAAAAAATAGCATCACTTGAAAACAGAACAATCGTCAAACTGTTAAACAGTTTGGTATATTTTGAACAAAATATTACAATCAAAAACTGCAATTCTATTTTATCCTCAGAACATATTCACTGCTTTTAAAAGTTCTTTATAGAAATCTTCATCTTTTGTCTGTTTAGGTAAGAAATAGACCAATAGGCATGACAGGATTGCCAGCAAAAACCCTTCTCATAATTTAATCAACTTAATCAGCAAAAAAAAAAACCTTCTCTGATGAATATTGTTATTGCACAGCATAAAAAGCAAAGCCCTATTTGTGTCAACTAGATCTTTTACTCTAACTTCTCAATATTTTACCTTTAGTTTTGGTTTATGCTATTTTATTTGGAATCCTCCTTTATTTTATCGCACGTCTTCTATTTCTGTACAAAGTTAAAGTTTAACAAAATATCATAATTATCAACCGTACATGCACGTTGTCTCGCAACTAAAAGCAAAGCATCAAATTTCTGACATGATATAGTTTCTGACTATAAACATGCCCCTCCCTACTCCACCCCAAATTCTTTTCCAACACCTGTACTTACCAACACTTAACAACGCCTTTGGAGGAGAAGTGGCAGCAAATGTAAAAATTATCACTGAAACTTCATCTTCTTCATGCAAGGAATTGGTGGCTGTTTTTCATGATTCACTCCCTAGATTTATATGGGTCAACTATTGGTTTCGAGGGTTGGAACAATGTTAATGAGTACAGAATCAGATCACGTGTCTTCTGGCACTTGTATTTTCATGAAGCTACTATGGCTGCATTGGTGTCAGACGAGTGAAAATTATAACATCTGGACTTCAAACTCTCTGCAAATATTTCTGTATTATTTTTTCTTTGTTTAATTATATATATATTTTTTTAAGATCTGTTTAATTCTGTCAACTATTACTATCCTACTTATAATTTCTACCGATTTTAACATCAGTTTTTTTTTCTCCTCAAAAATACACCCAGAGTAAATGGGTGTTAACACCACAGCTTAAAGAACAAAACTGTTGTTGTTGTTGTTGTTGTTGTTGCTGCTGTAGGGTATACCGCCATTTTTCAGCACACGATAGGCTATATATGGCAGCCAGTATTAATGGTGGAGGAAGAATCCGTGAAAATCCCCGGAAAGAACCACCGACCCACGAGACGCTACTGGCAAGCTTTCTCACGTACCCACATTGACCGAGCCCGCGAGTCGAACCCACGCAAACAGAACATGAAAGAGCCTGAAAGTGACTCTCTTTCTGTGTTCTAAATACCGTACATACTCACTAGTAAAGACCAATGGCAAACTGCACAAACCCTGATCTGTCACCAACAAATTCACAGGAAGATCTTGGTCTATGTATCAGAAGAACACACAAGCACACTATGCAAAGGCAGATCTTGGTCTATGTATCAGAAGAACACACAAGCACACTATGCAAAGGCAGATCTGGGTCTATGTTGCATGCAGTTGACTTGTAATTGAGCATACATGGTGGTTGCATCACAAAGAGTACTTGAAGCTTGCGAAAAATCCAAATTTAGTTGGTGGTAAATGTATTAAATATTTTTAAAAAATTGAGGAAAACACTACATTTAATTTTACCATAATTCATTTTTTGCCAATTTAGCTTCTTTGGCATTTTGACAAGAAGTTTGTCACAAATTAACGACTGACTTGATATACAAAGTTTCATAAGGATATTCTTTTTCATGCCAAAATTTTGTGCATATACTTCCTTTGCAGTATTTGAACAAGTTTTCTGCCAATGAATATTTTTCCAAGCTATAGTGTTACATATTGTACACACAAAGACAAAATATGGAAGGTTTCTGATGTTCAAAACAGAAAGGTCTGTAAGCGCAAAACATCTTCGAAGGGTTGACTCATCTTTAACTTGGCAAGATTTCAATTGTATTTTATTGGGTGAAGCATTTAGTGTGTGTGTGTATGTGTGTATTTGTGTGTGTGTGTGTTTGTGCATGCATATATAGTGAAAATAAGATCTTGAAACTCCACATCAGGTCACCATAATACACTTTCTATGCATGGGCAATTATTGCAAAAAATATGGCATGTAATTGTATTGCATTCCCTTAGAGCACATAACTGGTGCCACCTGCAGTTTTGTGAGGGGCTTGGAAACACTTTCCCACACTTTCTGGAGCCTGACACCCACTCTTAGTACACTGCTCCATAATGTGACAGTGGTTAACATATAGTCTAGTTTGTTTTACTGACTGATTATTCCAACAAAACTGCACTGACCCAGATCATTATGTGATGCCAGATCTGGGTCTAAGCAGCCTGCTGTTGGGCCCTACATGTACGTGATTACATACAGTACATAAATGTACAAACTCCTATGTAGCCGTATTATGACTTTTCACTTTTTCCACTTTCTTTCTTACACTAGCTCACCTTTCATGCAATTCTCAGATGATTAAAATTATAATCTGACATTACATGAACAGAATATCAGTTTCAGGCATTCCATATTTTTTTCTTCTTCTTCTTGAAATCAAAATGCATATTAATGGCTAAGAAAACCTAATATCCAAACTAATCTGGGCACTGGCATAATGTAATAAATATAAAGTTTATAACACTTTGTAGCATTTTCAAAACAAACCAATCAGAAGATCATACAGTAAAAGTGTCATCCTACATAAGAACAGAGGCCCTGAGTGGAAAAATGGTCTAAAGCGCTCTCCGTTATGGATCACTGCCATCTCACCTCTGTCTGTGTGGGTTCGAGTCTTGGATTCAGCCAAAATGGGTATGTGAGAAAGCTTGCCAGTAGCTTCTCAAGGGTCGGTGGTTCTTTCTGAGATTTTCCCGGGTTTTTCCTCCACCATTAATAATGGCCACCCTGTATAGCCTATCATGTGCTGAAAAATGGTGTTAAACCCTACAACAACAACAGCAACATGAGAACAAACAAAATCTTTTCCGATGCCTGCTTTTGCTAATTTTAAAAAAGTTCTGGAATGAATAGAAAAATTTAAGTAAATAATGTACACTGCTACCTCATTTTAACACTGTTAATTGGAGTCACAAAACATGTTACCTCATTATAACACTGTTTATAGGAGCATTAAAACCAACAACCTCATTATAAATGTTAATGGGAGTCATAAAATATATTACATTATAATACTGATTATGAAAGTAATAAAACATGTTACCCCAATATAATGTTTATGGAAGTAATAAAACACGTCACCTCATTACAACACAGTTAACAGGATTAAAACCTGCTACCTCATTATAATGTTATGGGAGTAATGTTACCCTATTATAATTTGTTTATGTGAGTACTGTGCAATAACACCTGCTACATCATTAGAAAACTGTCAGTGGGGTCATAAAACATGTTATCTTATTAAACTATTTTTTATGGAGGTAACAAAATATGTTGCCTCATTATAGTGCAATTTATGAACAATAGAACTTTCATTGCAACACTGTTAATGGTAGTCAAAACATGCTACCTCATTGTAATGCTGTTAATGGTAGTCAAAACATGCTACCTCATTGTAATGCTGTTAATGGTAGTCAAAACATGCAACCTCATTGTAATGCTGTTAATAGCAACCATAAAAACCTGCATTATATATAAGAATACCTTATATTGAGTTTAGTTTTTTAAACTATGTGTAATAATGATGAATTAACATGCAACAAGAAAAAGCACCAAGTATTTAATGACATAAAATCACTATATAATTGTTTCCAATGAGCCAAGAATGCGAAATGTATTACACAAATTTGGACCAATTAATGGAACCCATGACCACACATGCACAATAAGAGGGGCACTTGTGTACTGTGGGACTTTACAACGAGGAATCATTGTATGGGTGCATCTCAAAATGGACAAAAATTTTGACCAAATTAAATCTATGGCTTTGAGGAGTTATAGTTTACTTCAGATATTTTATCAAAGGAATGGAAATTTTGGGAAAATGTTTAGTTTTAAGGGATTTGGGATGGCTGAGGTTTAGTTCTTCTGGGTTTATATGGTACTTGAAAATTCAAAAATGTGGAAAAAAACAATGACACCACTATACCAGAGTGATACATTACAATCTCACTTATAAGATGAGTCAAACTGCAAACTGCACAACCACTAAGGTGGCTGAAGTGGTTAAAGTGTCTACCTCAGATTTTAGAGGTTGCGGTTTCAAACCCTGGCCAAGTCACACCAAAGACTTATAAAAATGGTACTAACAACTGCCTAACTTAGCACTCAGCATTAAGACGTAAGTGTTAGGACTGGCCAGCCTGGTGTCATGATAATGTATCTGGGTGGGACAGGATGCTACATGTCTGCAGCCATTGTAGTGATAAGAATAAAATTGATAGTTACATTTTTTTATATAAAAAAATAAACACGCAAAGCCACATGTTATAATCCACACAACTCTTTGAACACCCATTTTTGCCTATGCAGCTATATAATGCAAAGACATCCTTGATTTTCATGAATACTCCCCCTCCCCCCACAAAAGTCATCAATAACACGATGTCAGGATGTTTTATCAATTAAATAGGTGACTGTGCTTGGAAGAGAAACTTTGGTTCATTCAAACAGCTTGAAAGATCATTTTTATTCACAAAGGCAAGAAACAGTTATGTGCACTTGCATTGATTGATTGTTGTTGTTGTTGTTGCTGTAGGGTTTAACACCATTTTTTCAGCAGAACAATAGGTTATACATGGCAGCCAGTATTAATGGTGGAGGAAAACCCCCGGAAAGAACCACCGACCCACGAGAAGCTACTGGCAGGCTTTCTCACATACCCACAATGGCTGAATTTGAGAATCGAACCCACGCAGACAGAGGTGAGATGGCAGTAATCCGTAACGGAGAGCGCTTTAGATCACTTGGCCACTTGGGGCCCCTGCATTGATTGATTAAGCAGGTTTATGTAAAGTCACGAGAAATTTGTATATCTCACTACAGGTAGCCACGGTTGATAGGAGTTTCATGGATTACTGCCCTTGACTTGTGATGACGATGATGGTCTTTTAGCAGATTTAGCTACATACAAGATGTTAATAATCCAAGGTCAATTAATTTTAATTGTGATACTTTTTTTGACAGCATCAGTTTTTAAGGTCACTAACTTGTACTTGTGGCATTGGCTTCTGCAACAGCCATTTTCAAGGTCAAGTAGATTTAATTGTGACCTTGGGTTTCTGCATCTTCCGTTTCCTTACATCCAATTAACTCTCTACACTCTTCCAATCCTGTACAACATTACTGAATAAACAGCATCTGTGCAGGTAAAACAGACATGTCGCCAATTCCAAAAACCAAAATCAAGAGAATCTGAACAAACAAGTGTACATAAACTTACAAACATCTATATAAAATTATATTTTTCTACCTTAAACGGCTTTTGTTTAAGTGTGCTGATGAGGTTACCACCTCCCCACATCCCAAGGCAAACAATGTTTTTTTTTTGTAAATAGAAAAGAATATTTAAAACTGCGATAATGGCATGAAAACCTTGTCAGGAAATTTATGTAGATATGAAGACAACTTGGCCAAAGAAACATCATTTGCCTACCTCAATTTTTTGTGCTACAATTCTTAAGTTCTGAACGGTTGTTGTTAATACTGATAACCGTCATCTTAGGATGGATGTACAAGATCAAGTCAAAATATACCCCCATTCAAAAAGTGGTTGACACCATAAAAAACAAACAAAATGGTTTTATTACACATGGCAGAACGACTGCCAGACAAAACATATTTACACTGGAAAATGGTGTTCCAATCTTTGCAACATTTAATTTCCCAATACAACATCATCCAAACATCCTCTTTTGGTGTGAAATCATTTGCCCTCACAAGTGCCATTATACAAAAGGTTTCCCCTAATTGGCTACATTGGATGGGAGTTGGATAGGTTCACTTGGAAAAATAGCTGCACTGCAAATGAGCTTTCTATGTTAATAGGACTTAAAACCCTTGGCTAATGTTAAATCTACGCTAAAAGGCCAAGTGTTAAATCTACGCTAAAAGGCCAAGTGTTAAATCTACAATTTATTCTGGCCTGGCAACATGCCGACAAGATAATGTCACTGATTGCTACTCATCATCTGGTACTCGTAATTCATAAAAGACCTAAGGTAGAACCATGAGAACCAAAATTAGACTTGCTGTAATTTAATGATACATGATTATAATCAATGTCACTGCCAATTCTTCTCTATGGCCATATCGCAGCATTAAGTTTGTCTAAATTTACAAACTTAGTCAATTCTGCATGCTTTTTTTTGGTAATCAGATATTTGACGACACTAATTACTCCTTAAAATTTCTCCAAGGCTAAATTTACAAAAATTTCAAATTACTAAAAATATTTAAATTTCCCTCTTATTGGTATTTATTTAGTAAAACCCCCCCCCCCATTTATTTTCAGAATAGGCAATACTAATCTTGACACAAGATAAACTTTTACAGAAAACAGATGATGTATACAATAACTTTATGAATCACAATTTTATTTTGAATATAGGTTTCCCAAGAGTAAATTGACTAAGAAAAAAATCTCCATTAAAAGAAAACACAACAGATATTAAAATACCCACAAAAGTATCAAGCAGAGATTTAGAACCATGTCAATAGAACCATGTCAAAAGTTAGAATAATATTTTGTCCACAATTTAAACAAACTGTCAAGTCCCAAGCTGATGAAATTTTACACCACTTTGCAAATCTGGGTCTGTCTCCCTTAATTAAAACAAAGCACTTGAAGTGGATGCCACAAATCTGCAATTTTCATAGCTAAGAAATTTCTTTTTTTATAAAAAAAAAAGCTTTTTGCTATTTGTTTCAATAGTTGTTTGTCCAAATCCAACAAGTTCCTAAATTTAATATCAAACACTGAATCAGGAAAATGAATTGATTTCCTTAACCAGGTTATTAATTTCCCTCCTGATAAGGGAGGGTCTGGCCTTCCTCACTTCTCCAGCTCTCCATTTATCAGCAGACCTCCTCATTCACCCCCCTGATTAATTTTGTCTGGCAATTCCTGAGTTAATTTCATGCCTGTTATGGGTAATAGTTTATCACTGGAGAAAATTTATCTGAATTACATGGAAGATAAAACATATTAACATGTGGTTCCTATCTTTACTTTTCATTAACGTGGAGACTGAAAATCTCTTCCAGGCAACTTAGATGGATACTGCCAAAAAACGCAGGTTACAAGGCATATTCTTTATTTTTTTAAATTTCTTTTAATCTATTTTTTATTTATATGCAGACATGCTTATGAATAGTCCAATTTATGTATTTATCAATGAAATTCAATACACTATTAAAGCCAAAGATGGCTGACACCAGAAAGGAAAGGAAAGTAGATAAAGACAGAATCAGAAGTGATCACTGCACCAATTATAACATGAACATCAACGCAATTGTAAGGTGAGCAAATTTCAAATCTTCAACTTGTCTTTCCTACCACACACACACACACACACACAAGGAAAGGAAAGGAAAGTAGATAAAGGAAGAATTAGAAGTGATCACTGCACCAATTATAACATCTTGTCTTTCCTACCACACACACACACACAAGACAATGGCAGAACAGGGATTATGTTTACAGTTAGACTCAGCTTCTACAGAAGTACCCAAGTGATAATAAAATCCAGTACTGATAGCAATGTAATACTATTTTTGTATTTTTTGCATGCCTTGCAATAAATGTGGTGTGGGCATTTGTCCATCCATATACTGTATATGTGTACATATACATATATATATATATATATATATATATATATATATATATATATATATATATATATATGTATGTTAATCCATCTTATGGTTTCAAAATAAAAGATTAATGTACATGTGGAACATATTTTGTTGGTAAAGGTTTCACAAACTATTGCTGTCAAATCAGAATTTTAGAAAAGGACGTGATTTCATATGATATTCAGAAATTTTATTTTCTCTTTAAACAAAGCATTAATCAAAGACATTTTTAAAAACCACAAAAATGTCAGTATGACTTTTAAAGGTAATGTACAAACTCAAATGCATAAATTCAATTTTTAAATATCATGCATGTTTTATGCAATATAACTTTGTCAGAACTATTAACAAGGAAAAATTCAGCTTGAATACATTTTGGAGATATGAATTTAAAGTCATGTGACCCAACACTATGTAGGAAATTCAACGGTGCCCATTTTCATCCTCATCTCCAATAATAGAATATAAATCATCTTCAAATCTCTTGTAGCTGACTACAACCTTCTTTTAAGAATTCATGTACTGCCTTTATTTCGTCTGGTCACTTCTGTGAACTGGCCGAAAGGTGAGCCAAAAATGTATTTAACTACTGGGTCAATTCTGAAATGACCCTGTCCACTCTGTCTTGAAAATGGTTCTGTGGTCAGATGAAAGAACTTTTTGAAAACCTCTTATCTCCTCCATCCTCCTTTTATCAAACTGGATTGACCATAAACAAAGGGGAGGGGAAGTTTCAAGGAGAACAATCTGAGAACATTCAAGTGGAAAAGTTTTTGATTCTTTGACACCATCTCTAATTTGGAAATCCAATTATTTAGCAATTGGAATTTAAATTTAAATAAACTTAAATCCAAATTTTGAATTAAAGTAAATGCATTAATGACAAGTTAAGACACTGGACGCAAATTCGGTATATTCAAATTTTAACTCATGAAATACAGGACAATCAAATAAATATTTCCTTTCTAATTATCCCCGATTTTGCAAAAGAACCTACACTATCATATTTCAACATGATGTAACACTTGTCACATAACGATGTTTGACCAATGACCCTGATCTTTAAGATACTAAGATAATTTTACTAGCATATATGGTGTTTTCATCAAAAACATTTTTAAAAAGTCAGCCGGAATAAGAAAATGTCACTGTCTTTCATTACTCTTTAAAGACTTTGACCTCGAGATAATGGGTTTCACCAAATACATTAGACAATATAGATAGATTATTATAGTCACACTAAAATAATTTCAATTGTTAAAAACTGTACCAGTACAGGGACATGTCATTGATTTATTTAGTTGTTTCCTTGAAATGACCATGACCTAATAACAATTTTGTGAAAATATTTTCAGTTGTTCAGAAGTTACACTCCAGACACAAGTCACAATTATATTTTCCCTTGCCATGATCTTGATCTTCAGGCATGGGGCAATGCTATGGTACATGACCCATTCCTTAGTCGTAATATTTCCTTGGCCAAACTTTCAAGAAAAAATCGCTTATAAGGCCATGTGTGCTAATTACTAAGGGCCAATTGTGCTAAATATTAAAAGCCGTATGTGCTAAATACTAAAGGTCAAGAGTACTAGAAAAAAGGTCACGAGTACTAAATATTAAAGATCATGTATGCTAATTACTAAAGGCCATGTGTGCTACATAGTAAAAGTCATGTGTGCTAATTACTAAAGGCCATGTGTATTAACTCCTAAAGGCCATGTATGCTAATTCCTAAAGGCCACATGTGCTAATTATTAAAGGTCATGTGTGCTAATTCCTAAAGGCCATGTATGCTAATTCCTAAAGACCATGTGTGCTAATTACTAAAGGCCATGTGTACTAATTCCTAAAGGCCATGTGTGCTAATTCCTAAAGACCATGTGTGCTAATTATTAAAGGTCATGTGTGCTAATTCCTAAAGACCATGTGTGCTAATTATTAAAGGCCATGTGTGCTAATTCCTAAAGACCATGTGTGCTAATTATTAAAGGCCATGTGTGCTAATTCCTAAAGACCATGTGTGCTAATTATTAAAGGTCATGTGTGCTAATTCCTAAAGACCATGTGTGCTAATTATTAAAGGCCATGTGTGCTAATTCTTAAAGACCATGTGTGCTAATTATTAAAGGTCATGTGTGTTAATTCCTAAAGGCCATGTATGCAACATAGTAAAGACCATGTGTGCTACATAGTGAAAGTCACGTGTGCTAAATACTAAAGGCCATTTGTGGCAATTACTAAAGGCCACACATTAAATATTATCTATGCCTTATTTTTCAGCTTTTATCATACTTTAAAGTGAAAAACAATAAAATAATCTGAGGTGAGTTTTTATTTGTATTCTTTTCTCCGTGCCACAAATGTATCTATTGTATCCTTATTCTTGACCAATCATACACAAAACCTGTCTGTCAATCTTGTTAAATTTTGGAAATTTCACGTTCCATAAACACATTTGTTCTGTTATGCTTAAAATTAAATCATTCAAAGCATATCATGCTTGACTGACTGTTCACTGAATTCGTTATATGTACAATCAGTAAGTGTGCTGCAGTAATTCCATTATAACTTGTTTGTTTTTTTTCCAGAAATAAATTTTATTTACTCGTTACAAACACCAACTATCAAATGATACTAGGCAAAACTTTAAAATGCCAGCATAAATGTTATCAAGTCAGTTTTAAATGTCTCGTCTCAATTCTATGAATCAAATTTCATAATAATAAAAACAATCCTTCACTAATATAATATAATCTGACAGGACCTAAAAAATATTTATAAAACCTACCCTGGGAAACCTGTACTAGGAATATGAATCAACAAGTGCATGGGATTTAATTGTACAGTCCCATGAACAGTACAGCAGCCTTTCAATTCAATTCAGTCTATTTTCTAAACTGCCCCCCCCCCCATTAAATGATAAATCATCCGATAATCACTTTCCTGTAGTTGACTATTACCTCCATTAGGTGTTCAGATACCATGCTTTATTTCCTCTAGTCACTGTGTGAACTGGCCCAAGGGTCAGCCAAAAATTTGTTTAACCACTGGGTCAATTCTGAAATGACCCCTGTCCACTTTGTCTTGAATATGGGGCTATAGTCAGATGAAAGAACTTTTTTTCATAAGACCTTCAATCTTCTCATCCTGCTCCCATTAAATTAGACCTGAACACAAACAAGTGGGTGGGGAAGTTTCTGGGAGAACAAATTGAGGACATTTTAGCTGAGAAAGTTTTAGATTATCGGACACTGTTCTCTATTTGGAGCTCTAATTATTTAGCAATTGGAATCCACTGATGAAAAGGAATTTTATAGCGAATAAATTAAAAGGCAATATCAAGCCTGTACTGCTGCAGATAAGGAACTCTATACCAGTCAAAATTTATTTTAAATTCATTACCTAAAATACTTCAGATCAAATACTTTTTATAAATGTTTTCACTCTAAAATATTCCTTTCACTGGCAGAATAAGTGTCATTATCATAATTCTAAAAGATAATGTAAAAAGCCTTTACAGTTATGCGTTTCAAACCATAATTAACCATTAACCTTCATACCATTAAAAAAAAATGTTTTTGCCTAATGCGCTGGGTTTAAAATTAGGGTAGGCAGGTGTTTTCTCAACAATAAAAAACAACATATTTAACGCAATTTTTTTTACCAGGGGGAAGATAGTGCAAGGGTTGGCAATGTAAAACGGGGATGTTTGTCCAACCGAAGACATGCATCATTGGGGGGGGGGGGGGGCTTTCACAAACTGAAACATCATCAGAAGAATATAGCTAATCATTCTAATTCGGTGTCGAGCAAGGGACCTCGGGTGGATAAGTTGGCTACGGGTGGCCATGTGGTTTAAGGTGCTTGTTTTCATACTTCTTGACAATTCACCTCTGTCAACCTGAGTCTTGGCTGGCCAATGTAGATATGTGACAAAGCTGCCAGTAGCTCCCAGTGGATTGGTGGTTCTTCCTGGATTCTTCATCCACCAAATATACTGGCCACCATGTACATGTATAACCAGCCGATCATATGCTACAAAAATGGCATTAATCCCCATACAACCTGAGCATTTCCCAGCAGCCTGAACATGACAAAACTTTTGTTAAGCAAGTATATTTTACTTTACCTGCCAACAGCTGTTTAAATTTGAAACATTTACTTTGTTCTGTAATTTCTTTTAAAATAAAAAATCTTATAAGTTTTGAATTTGGGAATTTTTCCGATATTTTTGTACCTCCTGGAAAAGTCTCCACTGTCTGTCTGCAGTTTTTCATGCATATACACAAAGACAAATACACAGTAATCTGAAGGTAATATATTACATGCATCTTTTAGGAATATTTCTTTATAGTTGGTTCTTCAATGCCAGTTTAGCATTTAACAATTCAAGTCTCTCTCTCTCTCTCTACAAATAGTACAGAAGGAGTTGTGTTTTACATCTGGATAAAAGGTAAAATATGACCCCCCCCCATTCTTCTGAAAGCATGTGGATATAATTAGTAAAGAAATCTCTAGTGTTCTATGAAAACATACAACTATTCCATAACATAAACTGATAATTATACCTGAAGATTAACCTGAAAGACAGACAACCATTCCAAAATATAAAAATCAAAACATATCTTCTGATGAAAAGATGGATAACCTTTCCAAAACATAAAAATCACAACATACCTGCTAATTAAAAACAAAACAATAGACAGACAACCACTCCAAAACATAAAAATCAAAACATACCTACTCATTAATAAAATAGACAACCATTCCAACACATAAAAATCAAAACATACCTGCTGATTTATAAAAAAAAACAAAAGACAGAACCATTCCCTAATATAATAGTCATAATAATACCTGATGATTAATAACGACAGACAACCATTCCATAATATAGCAGCCATAATTTTTTTTTTTAAAATCAATGTTTATTATTAAATAACTTGTGGGGCTTTTCAACATTTTCCAACATCAAAAAGGAAGCAGGACTATCAAGAGTTAACAACCTCCACATGTTTCCTGTGCATATCAGGAAGTTAGTATGCACCACAATGCAAGTGCATTAACACAGTACCAATCTGATGTAGAACTGAAACCGCTTCACATGGATGACACTGCAATGGAAGGCCAAAGATAAGAGAGCTCTGAAACTTGAAAGATTGTCGGGAATTAAACTTTCAAACTCAAAACAGTCAATTCTCTATATATTCTCACATGTAACATTTGATGGTTACTGTAGCATTTCTATCAATCAAAGAATCTGAAGATGAAGAAAAAAGCATTTTTAAAAACCTTCAGCCAATACATTATTGATCTTATTTAGAAAACATTATCTATCATCCAAGTATGTGTTGTGTTTGTGTTTACTGCTTAAATAGTCTTTTTGCGTTTACTGTTCAAATACTCTATTTTCATGTTTTATTTTAAAATTTTATAATCTATTTCTGTGTTTAAATATTGTTCAACATATGCTATTCTGTGTTCAAATAACACTATTTTTGTCTTTAAATAACACTATTTTTGCGTTCAAATAACACTATTTTTTGTGTTTACTCTTTTTGTTTAAATATTGTTTAACTACTCTGTTTAAATACTCCATTTGTGTTTAAATACTCTATTTTTGTGTTTACATATTGATCAAATACGCTATCAGAAAAAAAACTCTACTGTAACATCTCTCAAAAAAAGGCTCCTTCATTATAATGCTAGTCGTTTAATGGCTTTAAACAAAGTAACAGCAATATAAGAGGCAGATTAATAAGTAAATAATAAGCAACAATTATGTACAAGGTTCAGTTTCCAAGCAAATAATAAGCAACAATTATGTACAAGGTTCAGTTTCCAAGCAAATAATAAGCAACAATATGTACAAGGTTCAGTTTCCAAGCAAATCATAAGCAACAATATGTACAAGGTTCAGTTTCCAAGTAAATCAAAAGCAACAATATGTACAAGGTTCAGTTTCCAAGCAAATCATAAGCAACAATATGTACAAGGTTCGGTTTCCAAGCAAACAATAAGGAGTCATATATACCAAGATTATTTTCAAACCAAAACTAATGCAATTTTCTATTGCTGTGCTGTACCTTTCCTCTCTTCACTTTGCATAGTAAATCTTGCTAGAATTAGTCTTGCAACAAATTGTACCCTTTCCCAAATTACCTATAAGAATGATTAGCAAATTTGTATAAATATGGGAGGTGCCTGAAATCAACATGGATTTCATACTTAATAGAGTCCAAAAGTGAAGTGTCAACCACTAAAGTTCTTGACTCTTACAACCCTTGCAAGCTTTAGCTGGGATTAACACAAGTTGTTTGGTACTGTTGATACCCAACTTTCAACAGCAGATACAAGACAAATTGTGGATTGAATATCCCTGTAAAACACAACTCATTAGCACTGGGCAAATCTTATCAGAGGAAGTATATATGTATATACATGTGTGTGTGTGTGTGGTTTCACAACACATCAGCACTATCCTAACTACTGTGCTGACTAACATGTATCCCAAAATGGCACAAAAAGCAAAAACAAAAGTAAGAAGTAAAAGGACCAATGGGTGGGAAAAAAATCTCCAGGAATTCAAGATAAGACCATTTCTTCCCTTTATCTGTCGATCTGTGGTATTCTTCAGCAAAAACAACAGTTTGGTATTAGTTTTTGTGGTACACACACGACTGTTTGTACAAAAGCCCATGTCATAGTGATCATTAATTCAGGGAAGTAGTCACATTTTTTTTCTATAGTCATTGTGGAAGTCATATAGGATGTAAGACACCTACCATTTTCATTCATGGCCAGTCATAATAAATGTTTGGTCTGCTGTAACCCTACCCCTATGTATGACCAGTGGGTACATAGGTCACTTTTTAAAATTGTTTTTATTTTTTTTAATTATTCTAGACAAATAGTCAAACACTTCAGAGAATTAAAGCAATAATGAAACCATAATGATTCAATGATATAGATGTAACGGGACTAAACTCAGAAAAAAAAACACAAGATTGAAAGCTACAGTCAAGACAGACAGGCCCAGAGAACAGTAGGCCTAGAAAAGAATAGATTGATAGCTACAGTCAAGACAGACAGGCCCAGAGAACAGTAGGCCTAGAAAAGAATAGATTGATAGCTACAGTCAAGACAGACAGGCCCAGAGAACAGTAGGCCTAGAAAAGAATAGATTGATAGCTAGTCAAGACAGACAGGCCCAGAGAACAGTAGGCCTAGAAAAGAATAGATTGATAGCTACAGTAAAGACAGACAGGCCCAGAGAACAGTAGGCCTAGAAAAGAATAGATTGATAGCTAGTCAAGACAGACAGGCCCAGAGAACAGTAGGCCTAGAAAAGAATAGTCTATACTGACAGCCTATTACATCTGGACGTGGACCTGTTTTACACACTAATGGCCAAACAACTTTTATTTTCACTGGGAGGAAAATATATCTAAATAAATGATTTTTTTAACTCCGGTAAACACTGGCAGTACAAAATTTAAATTGACATAAGATGCTTTTTTCAATCGATTTTTATTAATCAGTGCATAATACTGCTGAATTTTGCACTGGCCAAATTATGTGCATGTTCTGTAATACGAAATATGACATTTTGAAGTACTTTTTAAATGAATCTATTTGTTAAACTTTAAGTATTATTTAAAACATGCAAAAATATTAAAATCAGTTTTATGTTTATGTTTGTCAAGTAATGCAATATGGAGATGTAAATTCACAGTTCATCCTCAATTTACCTACTCAAAAGATCTGTTGACAAGCACATACCAATTAAGTTTTTTACACTTATTTAATAACAGATACACAATCACTATCTTTGCATTTCAAATGATAGGTATCCATGGGATACAATTTTACAGCCATAAATTAACTGTAAGTATCAAATTCTTTTTAACCCAGACAGTGTGTGGACTGTGGGAAAATCTTAAATTTCAGTTTCCAACTGCAGATAGTAGACATGCTTGACAAAAATGACAGTGCACTTTTAATTTGCAAGTCAATTAAAATATCCTGATATAAGCCTACCTACCTTAAGGTTTAGAGCTTTCAACCACAATCATTGTTGGGAGACCAAACAGTTCTTTTAAATCATTATAAAAAGATAGAGTCGAAAACAGCATCAATTTTATGCTTCTATGCCTCATTTGATTATGATGACAGGAACTCTATGTTTAATTTTGATTATGACATGAACTCAATGGTTTATTTTACTATGGCGACATGAACTCAATGGTTTATTTTATTACAGCGACAAGAACTCAATGTTTTATTTGATTATGATGACATGAAGTCAATGTTTCATTTGATTTTGACAAAATAAACTGTTTTATTGATTATCATGACATGAACACTGTGTTTTATTTGATCATGACTTTAACTCATTTTTATTTGATTACGATGAAACAAACTCTTTTTTGTTTGATTATAATGACCTGAACTCTGTTGTCTTATTTTTTTGACATCATAAGCTCTGTTTTATTTGTTTTGGGAAACATTTGCATGTAGAGCACGTGTTTCAACCATAAAGTGCAGATCTAGGTCCATAGAGCACTTTCTTTGGAGTAATAAATACTGCAAATAACAAATTCTGATCTGCCTGCAAATTATGTCAGCAAATCAGGACCCATGTTGTTTGCAGCTGGACCAGACTTTAAAAATATTGAGAAAGTGTCTGCAATAAATTCTTTTCAAGAGCCTTATGAAGGTGGTCAAAAACAACCTAACCACAGGTCACCCATTAATACAATGGTATTGACCATGAAAAGGGAATTAGACAATACCATGGTCATAATGCCTGGACTTCAGGCTATGCTGACCATATCCTTAAACTTTATGAATAAAACAAAACTGGACTTACAGGCTTGATGTTTGTGCCTCCAGACACATCCAGGCATGGACAGAAAATATGACTGTTTTGAGAAATTGGAATTTTTTTTTATCCAGAGCTTTTGACAAATATGAACAATTTGGAACTATTCAAAAGACTATTTTGCTCCTGACCACGAAACTATTCAAAAGAGTATTTTGTTGTCACAGTAAAATAAAACTCTGGGATACCAGCTGACTTGGTCATCAAGAATTCAACCATACCCCTGAAATTTAGCAACTGACTTAGTGACCAAGACTATTGGGTGCTTTTGATTCTCTAGCTCTGTTGGAGTGAAATCTCATAGTAATCAAGCACTATTTGAAATGTACATTAAAGATTCTGAAAATATCTCTATAGCATAGTTAGCATTTATCAGGCGCACCATTACAGACCACGGACTCACCTTATGGCAGAAAGAATCTGTGACAACATGGGTCTAGATGATTAAAGCATTTCTTGTCAATGTGTACAATACGAAAATACCATAACAATACAAAACCCCTGTATGGTGTCCCAGACAAAATGTGCTTTTCACACAATTAAAACAGTAAAATGCCCAATACATGTACCACATATGCATGTTTATTTTTTTATTCCGTTCAAAAACTGACACATCTGTGGATATCTCTGTGTAAACAACAGGTGATTTAAATGTCTGGTCCAATTTTGTTGTCTGGTGCCACTTACATTGGGTGATAAAATAAAATTTAAAAAAAGCACAGAACCAGGCTAAACCAGTCTAACTTCTATTGTCGCAACTGACAAAATGCTTGCCTGCTTGTTTCTTGCACAAATTCAAGTGTTCAGATAATATCAGACACTAAAATTTTCAAGGAAGATGGTGGAGAAAATCTGCCAAGCCTGAAAGTCTATTAAAAAATTGTTAGTTTTTTCCATGATCAATATCAATTGTGAGAAATATTCTCTCAAATATAATTCATAAATCTGCTGAATCTGACTCTACTAAATTTTCCAAAATACATGATGGAAACAAGGCACACAAAAATGTTTGATTTGTGGAGTTTACCATTACCATATTGAGAAGCAACTGATGTTGAAAAGAAATGGCTGGGATATATGCATTACACCAAATGCAAAGTCCAAAAATGTTTCGTCTAACAAGGGTACATCATAAAATGTAAAAAGTTCATTGGTATAGTCACTGTCTCCATTATTTTCATAAAAATCTCATGTCACTCGATTAATTTTAATTCTGTAAGTAAAATACCCAACAGTTCCAAAAGTTAACAAGGCTGCTGCCTGTGGTAGCCAAGACACTGAACTTTGCAAACAAATAAAATTTATCTGTCCAATTTTGGAAAGCATTCTTGTATTTTTTCTGTAACTATTTCCCCCTCCCATCCCAGCATTTGTTATATTAATATCTCTTTCAGACAGGACATGCAAAATTATTTTTGCTGTGATGTATCAGTGTATTAACAAGATTATATTAACGTACATTTATTAAATTCATAATTGACCCTTAAAAAGGTATTTCGTAGTAGGTTCTCCACAATTAAAATAAAATAAAAAAAAATAAGTTCGTCTGAAATCAGAAGTTGTAATGGAAGCTGTAATGACAGGAAATGAGTGGCAGATATAATAGTATTAAAACTATGAATGGCATGAACATTTAAATGGTTATTGATTCACTCATATAATTCTACATTATTTCAACTTTAAATTTAAAGAAAGAAAATCCCATTTGACAGTTTTCAGCACAAAATGAGGAAACCAACAAAATGGTAAAAGCGAAGGGTGTACCATCTATACTTGCTTACATGTAAAGTCCAACAGCAAACAGTGCAGACCCAGCTTTGCTGTTTTCAAATGAGCTCGTGGATCTAGGTCCATTTCATTTGTTAGGAACATGGAAAAATACCACATAGACCCTGATCTGCTGGTGCATTACAGATAAAGGTCTATGTTGTTTGACTCAACTTATAAACATGTACATGTATGTGTGTGTGTGTGTGTGTGTGTGTGTGTGTGTGTGTATAAATATATATATAAAAACTAAGGACAAGTTGCCACTGTTGCTCCTAGTTTTTCTCAAGTACATTATCATTACAATCCTGAGGAAGTCGTGAATCTGCATGGGGAAAATATTACTTTAGAGTACTGCAGTGACAATGAAGACAAACCAATTACTCATGAGTAGGCACTTAAATGTCGTATAAGCAAAGTACTGTGGCTTCACTAATTCTTCAAGGGTTACCAATTGTTTTGGATTTCATGGTTGCTCAGAACCATGAAATTAAAGACCCAACAAAAAAAAAGAAAAGCCAGATGTGATGCAGAAAGCCATCCCCCTTTTTTAAATACTGAAACAATGCCTAGCAATCAACAAATCATGGCTATTTGATAATTTAACTTCATTAATGTCATAAATTATCTTTTGCATATATGTTTTATCAAACCAATTTTGAAGAAAAAAAGCAACTTTTATAAAGCAGTTTTAATTGCTTCAATGCAGATACTATTCATATCAGAATCATATCTCGTCTTTGACTTGTTACTTTCATCTGTGCCGCAAGCTCGGTAAGGACAGAGAGAAATGGAATGTCAAATAGTTGGGTTTTACTGTTATGTAAAAAGAAAGTAAGAACAATGAAAAGATGTATGAAAATTAGATTTAACATTTATTTTAAACGATCCTACATTATCAGCAATTCTTTTTTTGCTTGAAGATTTAACCAGATTCATGATTGATATGAATAAATAATCAGCATAAAGTATAGACAATTATTATATGCTCATTTTTTTCCCCCGTTAACTTTACATACAAATGCAGTAACCTATAAATACAATCGTGTACTTCTATCTACAGGTAGCAATCCTTCCAGCTAAAATTTTAATCCACCTGAACGCACTTCCCATTTTATCCATGAATCAAAAGGAATAATGAGCAAATACGGAAATGATTTCTTGAAGCAAAGATGCTAATTAAATACTAATTGCAGAATAGATTTAAACAATTTTTGGGGAAAAAATGCTAAATAAATATCAGGTTAATCATGTTTTCACATAAAACTCTGTTATCCTGAAATTGCAAAAATTTCAACTTAAGTCCAACTTTTTCAAAGCCGTGGATAATTCGGGCATATTTTATCTTGAGCCACTTTCATCCACAACAGGCTGCTACAGCATACTTATTGAACTGACAAAGAGGCCCTTGGTCACATGTTAGGAAATTACCCACAAAACATAATCGCTGAAATATGGATTTGCTTCAACTTTTTGGATATTAGTTTAATCACAAGACCATACAGATGTTTCAATTACCATTTGGCTCGGTGTTGTTGGCAGCGATGACTTTATTTCATGTCGAGGACTTGGACCAAAAAAAATATGATGCTAGTGACAGATCTTAAGTTGTGTTCAATTTGCATCGATACTGTTTGTAATCTTGCTTTTAACTACCAGATCACCACTGTTCTCTGGATATTTGTGTTCTATTGTAATTCTTTATTTGGGGTGTTGTTAATGTTAATCAATGAAATCGAATGCATATAAATGTGAAAACTCTGACACAGGGGAATTCATGAATTCCAGTACCCATAAAATGTAATTTTGTATAATAAAAAAAAAAGAAAATTAAACAATACTATGAAAATTGATACCACCAAAAGTAAACAAAATTACAGTATTTTCCACTGTAAGTTAGCAGGTGTTGTAACCAAACAGTCAATAATCTCAACTGATTACTGAGAATGTTTTGTGTCTGTCTCTTGTAAAAATCCAAGTCAACCAGACGCCCAGGTTGTCACATCTTGAAAATGAATAAAACGCATCTCCCACCAAGTATAATATTAGTGGTGCAAATCTGATGATGAATTAAAATTATCGAAGACTGTTCATAAAAGTGAAATAACGAAGCATTCGCTTATGATATTTAAGAATATACAATAAGATATTATAAGTTTTCTACTTCGATGTTACACTTGACCACTGCATAGCAAACCCATCATGTTCATGATGTCAATGATCAGCCATTTCAGATAAGCATCTTATTTGACATTAAAAGACAGAATCAATCTTAATTAAAAGTGATAATTCTATGAATTCAGAACACAATACTTTGTTTCCTAGTTTTTGGGAAAATTAATTTTTTTCCATCAAAGGACTATCTCCAACCCATTAAAATCGACGGTCGACTGATTCAACTGAACTGATCATCAATCTTAAAATTTCAACAACTCTCTTACCCGATTAAAATCAAAACGGGATTCTAACAAGCAGATTGGCACAAATAAGGGTTAATACTCAGGAGACCTATGGGATTCCGGTTGAACTTATTTTTACTAACCTATTAAACTGTTAAACAATGTATTTTATGTTTGTGTCCTTAACTGACCACAGCATTTCATGTTTGAGTGATCAACTTGCCAATATATGATCCAAGTAATGGCTTGCACCTTCATATATGTGAAAGCTGCAAAATAATTAGTGAACGAACGACCAACAGAATATTACCTGCGTCAATATCCACATAATCTTCAATATAATATCAGATCTGTTTTGATCCGATTAATTAACCGATTCCTACTGTCATGATTACCATACTTTGAGACAAAAAATTTACAAATCCAGCCCCCAATCAGTACATGTATATACTTACTAGTGCTTAACAGCAAGTTTATGACCATCCACAGACGGACGGACAATATATTCTGCATCATCTTGAACAAGTGTATGCCTCTTCGTCACTGGAAATGTTATCAAAATCCCATTTTTCCACGACAATAATAATATCCACCGAAGAATTCAGTAAATCCCGACTCTGCAAAGCATTTCTGTCCTTCTATGCCGGGTCGAAATGTGGACACAATTTAGTCCATCAAAAAAGAGTAAATCAAATACACTTCCCCTTCCATCTAAGCTTTTCCCCCCAAGTTATTACAAAAATTGTAGGGGCTAATACGTTGTTATTTTCCCTTGTCACATATCTACAATCACTGTTCGAGAAATTACACCATCACTGAAAGTAAATTTGTAGCTTTTGAACATTTTCCAGCCCGACTGATATTTCATGTCTCAACATTTTTAACTGAACAGGCTTTTTCCTTTTCTTTCGTTACACTACTTAAACTAAGAAAAGCACTTGAACATCCTACATAACACTAATCCTCTATTTCATGTTGACATCAACAGTAGATCTAACGCCGACTCAAATCTGGAGTACCCCTGTTCCACAACAACGCCAAAATACAAAACAAGTCATGCCTTAGCTTTGGAACTGCTGCATTCCCACGCTCTGGCAATGACTGAAAGTTTGAAAACTTTTTTATCCTCGGGGGAAAAAAAAAACCCTCTCCAAACAGTTATCTCTCTATGAATCTTGTAAAATTATCCAAATTAGCTTCAAGCAGTGAACACTGTGGGATAAGCCTGGACTTTTTTTCTGTTTCTCTCCCCAGTGGAAGCAAAGCAAGTGATGTATTAGAGTGTCACATAGGTTTACACATACTCTAACCGGTCCTGCAGAGGAGAGGGTTTGGTCACACTCCAATGCTTCTTCTAAACAGACTGGTTTAATGTTCTCACACATCAATATAAATTTGTTAGTGTATATGATCGGAGAGTAGCAGTGGTTGTATTGGCGCAGTGAGTGGGTCACGTGGTATCTGTGCTGGTGGCAAAGGACATTCTATTTAAATTCAGATCTTTACTACAGAACTAGTAATTCTATACAAAGCCCTACTTGTGTACCCTGCTTTTTTTAATAATGCTTAAGTTTCAATACACAGGGGTGCCAAACAGGGTCTAGTTTATGACTGCCGTCAGCTTCGTGGGAAAATTTTAAAATAAACTTTTTTTTTTCTTTCTCGGAAACATTTACCCAGCCCGTGCATGATCTATTTAACATTGGTAATGCCAGCGTTTTTATTAAGAGAAATTTATACTATTATTCAACCTAATCCAAGCATAATGATCGTAAATAAAATAATTAATTGATCACCAAATTCTAACAGATTCCTCCATTATGCAACGGAGCCGAAACAGCTTATCATATCAGTGTTCTATATTAAAGTTTCACAACACTGTTTACCTTGTCAATGTATAACAATAACACTGCATTTATACCAATTGTGGGGTGAAACTCACAAGTCTTGTTTGAAAATGTTATAATTCTGTGCATAAATTTCAACTGAGAACAGAAACATAATATAAAATCCCTTTTTATACCACAAGCAGAAACTAACCATTTAATTTTGTTTCTACACCATATTCAGTTTCACAAACTTTCTGGGGATGAACCCAGTTTACTTACACATAAATGTCCAACAAAGCAAATACCTACCAGATGACAAAATGTACTGAGATAAAAGAAGAAGAAAAAAAATCTTGGATGGAATTCTCCCCTCGCCTGCTTAGCATCAAAATATAAATTAAAGGTTTGCTGGTTTGATACCCACCCCATGGGTCAGCCTCTGTAAGCTGCCCTTGGAAAAATCACTTAGCTCCCATTTCCTCTGCATGATAATAACATGTTAATAAAGAAGCATTTCATAATTATACTAATATGAACTAGGATTTTCTTTCACGATTCGTTCATGAAACTTTTCTTTTAAAATAATAAAAAGTTTGATTTATTGATAAATTTTTAAAAAAAGTTTTGCTTGTCCATTTTTAAAAAAATAGAAATTAATCCCTTGCATCATTTATACAACCTCAACAATATTTTACACCAGCATATATCAGCAACCTCAAAATTATGTTATGCAAGCAAGATGTTGGCAACTTCAAAGCAAAAGTCTCCAGACGAGAGCACAAACCCATACATTTTCAATACACAAATGCTATTTGCAACTGCTAGCACTAGGGCAGCTACAGCATTCTACACAATAATTTGCTATGGCTAGCACTACAGCAGCTACAGGTTATTATACACTCTAATTTGCTATGGCTAGCACTAAGGCAGCTACAGCATTATGCTACTTTCCAATTTGCTATGGCTAGCACTATGGCAGCTATAGTATTGTACACCCTCATTTACTATTGTTAGCACTAGGACAGCTACAGCATTATTCTACATGATAATTTGCTATGGCTAGCACTAGGGCAGCTGCAACATTCTAAGCCCTAATTTGATATGGCTAGCACCAGGGCAGCTACAGCATTATGCTACACCCTCATTTGCTATGGCTAGAACAAGGGCAGTTACAGCATTCTACACCCTAATTTGCTATGGCTAGAACTTGGGCAGCAAACATATTCTACACCCTAATTTGCCATGACTAGAACTAGGGCAGCAAACATATTCTACACCCTAATTTGCCATTGCTCTAACTGTGCATATATAAGTAGAGTAATAACTCTTCCAACTTTTTACCAGTGGACCTTGATACAGTATATACTAAACTGGAAGTCAAGTCAAAATGCAAGCAACACAGACCATGAACTGCTGTTTCTTATTTGTGATTCGTAAAACATAGACCCTGATCTGCCATGTCTAAAGAGTGATTAGTAGAACAAACAACACAGACCCTGATCTGCCATTTCTAGAGAGTGATTAGTAGAACAAACAACACAGACCCTGATCTGCCATTTCTTGGGAGGGACTAGTAGGACAAACAACATAGACCCCAATCTGCCATTTCTTAGGAGTGATCACTAGAATAAACAAAAAGGACCCTGATCTGCCATTTCTTGGGAGGGACTAGTAGGACAAACAACATAGACCCTAATATGCCATTTCTTAGGAGTGATCACTAGAACAAACAAAATAGACCCTGATCTGCCACTTCTATAGAGGGACTGGTAGGACAAACAACACAGACCCTGATCTGCCATTTCTAAGGAGTGATCATTAGAACAAACAAATAGACCCTGATCTGTCACTTCTTGAGAGGGACTGGTAGGACAAACATCACAGACCCCGATCTGCCATTGCTGAGGAGTGATCACTTAAACAAAATAGACCCTGCTCTGCCATTTCTTGGGAGGGACTAGTAGGACAAACAACATAGACCCTGATCTGCCTTTTCTTAGGAGTGATCACTAGAACAAACCAAATAGACCCTGATCTGCTGCCTGTTTGAGGGAAAATGGAATACTGAGGGGCATACCTATATGAGACCACTATATATACTTATCACATGCAATTAAAATTAAATTTAAGTGTCTTGAGACACCAAACTTCTGCAGACAAGATGTGGTCCCTCAAGACAGGTGGTCTATCAGTAGAGATCATAAAATTCTATATCAGTTGATTGGTGTGTGGAAAATATGGTCTATCTTTACATGTGATCTGTTGTCTCAAGGATAATTTAAAATAAGAGTACTCAGCCCATCAAATTATTTTGAAGCCTCAGCAATTTTTACATCGCATATTTAGCATGCTTTACTAGAATAATGAAATTGACCATTGGTCAATCACAAGAACTTTTCAGTTTAATTAGCTGGTCAGATTCTTTTGTTCTTGTGAAATGTAAAGCATGATTATTTAATTTAGAGAAAGACACAAAAAAATATACATGTTAGGTAATTTATTAAGTCAAGATACCTTGAGTATGAGTATATGTACTGAGAAATTTACATGCATTGTTTACTCATAATGAGTGGATTTCTTTTCATTAGGTACCTTGCATACTTTTGGGGTGAGTCATTTTAAGTATGACCCCTTTCTGCACACAAGGAAATAATGCTATGAATGAATTACAGCACACAGTTTGTAATTAGTAGATGAAAGATGAGAGGTAAAGAGTGCACTGTTTAGGGAACTCAAGCTGACAAAAATAACACATTTGATTTAATGAATAGAAATGTATTTTGTCCCTGTTGTACTGAGTTCATTTTCTGTGCCACTTGATACTCCTGATGCAATTGTATCCATATCCTTATGTCTATCTTTCTGACTAATTAACTTCTTAATGGATTATTAAGAAAAGGATTTTTGAACTTGGGGTCGTAGCAAGTATAAAGTAGTGATATTTATTTTCTTTTAAAATGCCAATACTTATCAAACAGGTACCTTGTTTTATGTATGTATGCCTCCCTGAAATATACACCTGAGAATAGTGGACAGGTGAAGTGATTGATTATGAATTTCACTTTTCAGTCCAACACAAAAATGTCTAATTGAAAGAAAAAAAATCGTTAATTACAAAAAAAATCACTAAAAAAATAATAACTTCAACTTCTGCATTCTGATTTGTACAAAACCCTCATAATACAGCCCTTCTTTTTGGTACAGAATGTCATTATATTTAATACAATTTTATGTCTACTCTTAAAAAATGAAACACTTCAACATTTCACTGATAAAATTGTTGAGAGAATTATCCTGTAATTGTCAGGCAAAATGTTGTAATTAAAAAAAAAAAACAGCCATATGGCCCTTCCATCAAATGGCAGTATGCTGTCATCTGCTTCCATCATACTGGCATGTGCCCAGATTCTTTACACCTTGATGGTCTAATCTGTGAATGACTCAATCAGCATGAATAATTGAAGAAAATAAAGCATGGACACAGTCAGAAAATAAAGCATGGACACAGTCTGACTGATACCCTAGAACAAAGGGCAGTGAGACTGAAGATACTTTACAAACAGGGGTCCAGGGAAGGATTTTACAAATATACTTTACAAAAAGGGTCCAGAGATAATTGTGATCTTACCTGTACGAACTTTGGCTGCTAGTTGTATTTAATTAATTATTTATTTAATTTTTGCATTCAGCTGTGAATTTTAAGTGTTGGCTAATTCAGAAATAGGTGCTACACCCAAATTTTGATTGTCAATTTTGGTTTGCTATTGACACAATAAACGGCTTATTTCTCCTTCGTTTTCAGACTTGATTATGATTGTGATGACAATTAAAATCAATACTTTAACAAATTTATTACAATAAAGTTTTTCTTAAAAATGAGTGATACCATTTATTGTTGAGTATAATAGTTATACAATACAGAATATCGAATAGTTAAAAAAATCGTGTAATTTCAGTCTCTGATTCATAATGCTCTACGTGGTCACTTATTATTTGGATGGCTTGACAGGGAAAAAAGGGGTCTTGGATTTAAACATAAAACCTTTGAAAGTGGGTCTTGTATTTTATTTTAAAATAATAAAGGCTTCCTTTAGACTACAACAAAATCTGGATCAAGACTTGCATCATATGTACCTGTCTCTCTCTCTGAGAAAACCATCATGTGGCTGCCAATGAAACGCCATATAAATGTTATTTTCCAAAATATATCAATAATTTTTTTTTTTAAATGATTCAGAAGGATGACTTTCTCAAGCATCTGTGGAAAAAAGAATCCAATTACTCCCATCACAATTCTAAGACTGTTCTATGTACACACTGCAGAGCTCCTGAAAGTTGCATATGTAAAGTCCACTTGTCCTAAGCATATGTAAAGTCCACTTGTCCTAAGTGTGCTCCACAATGACTGGTCAATCACTCTATCACTACCTTGCCAACTGGTCCATTTAAGAAAAGTTATTGATAAGCACTACCCTTCATCAGCATGTCCTTTCTGCTGAAGAGTCTACTATGGAAAATTTAATTTTAATATATATTTAATGCATATTCCATGTTTGTCTTTTTCTTCAACTTTTACCAACTTTTCATATCTGAAAGTTGAATCATGTTAGCTCTGGTCATGGTATTATGACAACATGTCACCATGGAAACATGCCATCATGGTAACATTCCACCAGGGAAACGTTTTTTATACCATTTTTAGACTAATGCCCAACTCTACTTGCAAAAGTTTACTGTTTTTGTGATTGAAATTTTTCTACTGTGTTCACTAATCAAGTCTTTAGCCATTATTATTATTATTATTATTATTATTATTTTGAAGGCGTGAAACCTTGCGAAGAACTTAAGGCAAAACAGAAATGTAAAAAAAAAGAGCTGAATATAAATTTGAAACGGGGGTAATATTTTGCCAAACCGCAACCCAATCCAAGTTGCCAGAAGGTCACAGTTAATTTCTTGTTTTGTTTTTTTTTTTAAATAAGAAAACATTCCATTTTTTACAAATGAAAAAGAAAATTTAATTTTCACAAAATAAGGTTTTTCTATATTGCACTTCAATAACAAGAAGAAATTTCAGACTTAACCATAAACCTCTGAAATCGTCATACCCATGCCAAAAAGTGAAGCAATATCGAGTTTAATCTTTTTAATTGTAACATGGAGTAACCTTACCATAAACAACATGTGAATGTGAAAATATCTGAAATGAAAATTAAAATCTGTTTTAAGAAAACTAATTCATAAACCCTTTTTAGGGACCCCAGTTATTCAGAAGAAAAAGACCCATTTTTTATCAACTATCTAATCCCAAGCTGCAGAAGTCCCTTCACACACTTGGGAATTATTGATTTATTTTAGGATACCTGTATTAATACACCTCATAACTGCATGAATTAGCACACTTGTCAGATTAGCCCTTGATTTTACCTGGCCAGTGATAATTACAGGTGAGCAATTGAGTAGCTACCTGGACTGAAGGCAGGAGAATGTCACTTCAAGATGTCACAAGTGTGATAAACAGTTACCATAATGAATATTAAAATCCCCCATCCACCTGCATTATGCATAGCACTGGATGAATGATTGTTGAGCTAGGATTTGAAAAAAATATAATAGCAACTAACAAAGGATGTTATTCACATGTACCGTAATGTAACGTAATTCAGCGTCTGTCCTATTTTATCAGTTCCCTCTGCCATTTAAGTCTTTAGCTGACTAAGACAGAATTCCAGACTTCCTCATGCACTTTAAAAAATTTACATTCAGGGATTATTCCAACAACAAAGTTTTAGGGCCCTTATCCCGAGCATTAAGCATTTGTATTGGATAACAAATGGGAAGGGGGTATCCCCCACAAATCATAAATATTAGGGTTGATGTCTCACTTTGAAAAAAAATTCAACAGCCTGACAGAATCTATTTCCATTTGCTTATAGCCCATGTGATTAGCCATGCCTGTTTATGAACATGAAAATAGGTTTGAAGAAATAAAAGGATTATGTAGACTCCTAAGAAAAGTTGTGTGGGGGTAAAAGAACTGTTTCATTGAAACCTTTGTAAATTAAAATTGTGGTATTTGGGGGATTTTATTTTGCTGAAGGAGGCATAGTGGCACAGTTTAATTTTCACTTGAAAGAAATATTCTTTAAATAAATTAGAAAAGTCAGCATGATTGTTAAAACAGTATTACAACTAATTCCTTCTGACACGGCACAAGGTTAAAGAGTGAATTTGTCATTCAGAGGATGCAGTTGACAAAAAATCCCACTGACTCACAGCAGAACAAATCTATTAAGAAAATACATTGCAACATATGGCACAGAGAATAATAATTATAAAGTCTTAATTTAACCATCTGTGTGCCATAGTGTTAAAAATTATGCTAGCAGACGTCACTGTCAAGCAGTCGTAACATAATGTTCTAATCCATATCCATCTGTATCCATATCATCAATGAAGATGGCACACATGCACAAGAATTCTGGGAAATTTAGCAAGCAAGCTCGATTAACAAAAAAAAATCATCCGTATCAAAATTTGAATTCAACAATGCCAATATTTTGCCATTTTTAAAAATGGATTTTTAATAAGATAAAAAGGCAGCATTTGCCAAAAGTTTTATGATACTGAAAAATTCAGGTTGAAGTTTTTAATTTTTTTTTGTAAATATGAAAAGGTCATAATGTGTAATAATTTGCCATAATGGATCATGTACGTGTAGAAGGCGATACAGAAGATTGATCAGTTGACCAAATAAGCTTCTTTATTATTATGACGATGATGATTATCATTATTATTATTATTACATTATTATTATTATTATTATTACATTATTATTATTATTTATATTATTATTATTATTATTATCATCATTATTTTTATTATTACATTATTATTATTATTATTATTATTATTATTATTATTTTGTGCAACTGCCTTTCTCTACATCTAAACCCAAGGAACTAACAGCTTTCTAACCCAGGTAACAATTCACTTTGTACTGAATTTATAAAAAGCCTTTGGGACAATATAAACAATATGGAAGCAAAGATACTGAAATGATCAACAACAAAGCATTATTTGCAGCAAGTCATCAGCAGAATAAAATTCTACTGACTTATCTTTTAAGGAGAGACTTCCTACTTTTTCCTGAGGCTACCATTGAAGGACAGAAAGGCTGTGACATAATCATGGCTTAGATTTACCCATATATCCATCAATGCCCTGTCCACTGTGTGTCAAGTAAATAACAAGGTGACTTGAATGACAAACTAGCCACAATAAAAAACCCACTAAATAACAATTACTCTCAATCAGATTGACAGGGTTACTTCATTTTATCAATTGGGACCGCTTTGCCCTTGCAACAGTTTCTGATTCAGTAGACTTATAGACAATTGCAGTCAAACCTGTTCCATGGATGTCATATCTTTATAGCAGACATCTGTATACACACATGATATTGTTTTTTCCCATGTAATACCAGACATATTTCATCATATGATACGAAAACTACCCATGATAATTTAATGAGTGGGAAAGCCAGAAGTTAAAATGTCAATTTCCTGTACCACAAGATGATATAAATCTATTATATTTTTTATTATATACCAAACTTGCTCCCATGTCAAAGCTTTGAAGATTCAATTCACTTTTCAGCACACCACCCTTTTCATCATTCACCTAAATGTCCACTGCATTTATTCAGTATCACAGAAAATAATAGATCTGAGAAACCCTAAGTTTGTGACAACATACTGTTGCAATAAATTAAATTTCAGGAATTCTGAAACAGTTGTCACGACTGTTAGAAAGGACATTACTTCATAAAAAAGCAAACGATGGGGAGCCAAATTTCTTCAGCAAAAACTAATTACCATGCCTGAAAGAAAACGGGGTTTCTATTTTTTTATCCGCAATTACAACTCACAATCAAGCATGGCATGGCATGATGGGAAATCTTGTATTCACGTCTGAAAATAAAGAAACCCCCAACGATGTCCGATTTTTCACAACAAAACTATATAATAAAAAGGTCCTATAAATCACATTCTATATACATACACTATGAATTAACCAATTTCTATGGATTTTCTGGTGCGACAAACTAGGAATATGAAGAGCCAATTCATTTCTGGCAACAATAGGATCCCTTCCACAAACCATGAATGTAAGGGGCCAATGAAGAGTGATCCATTTCTGGCAACAATAGGATCCCTTCCACAAACTATGAATGTATGGGGCCAATGAAGAGTGATCCATTTCTGGCAGCAATAGGATCCTTTCCACAAACCATGAATGTAAGGGGCCAATGAAGAATGATCTGTTTCTGGCAACAATAGGACCCCTTCCACAAACCATGCATGTATGGGGCCAATGAAGAGTGATCTGTTTCTGGCAACAATAGGATCCCTTCCACAAACCATGAATGTAAGGGGCCAATGTAGAGTGATCCATTTCTAGCAACAATAGGATCCCTTCCACAAACTATGAATGTAAGGGGCCAATGAAGAGTGATCTGTTTCTGGCAACAATAGGACCCCTTCCACAAACTATGAATGTAAGGGGCCAATGAAGAGTGATCCATTTCTGGCAACAATAGGATCCCTTCCACAAACTATGAATGTAAGGGGCAAATGAAGAGTGATCTGTTTCTGGCAACAATAGGACCCCTTCCACAAACCATGAATGTAAGGGGCCAATGAAGAGTGATCCGTTTCTGGCAACAATAGGACCCCTTCCACAAACCATGAATGTAAAGGGCCAATGAAAAGTGATCCGTTTCTGGCAACAATAGGATCCCTTCCACAAACCATGAATGTAAGGGGCCAATGAAGAGTGATCTGTTTCTGGCAACAATAGGATCCCTTCCACAAACTATGAATGTAAGGGGCCAATGAAGAGTGATCTGTTTCTGGCAACAACAGAACCCCTTCTACAAACTATGAATGTAAGGGACCAATGAAGAGTGATCCATTTCTGGCAACAATAGGATCCCTTCCACAAACCATGAATATAAGGGGCCAATGATGAGTGATCCATTTCTGGCAACAATAGGATCCCTTCCACAAACCATGAATATAAGGGGCCAATGATGAGTGATCCATTTCTGGCATCAATAGGACCCCCTCCACAAACCATGAATGTAAGGAGCCTTCTTGTTGTTATTGTTGTTATGGGGTTTAACGCCATATTTCAGCACAAGATAGGCTATACATGGCGGCCAGTATTAATGGTGGAGGAAGAACCCGGGAAAACCCCGGAAAGACCCACCGACCCACGAGAAGCTACCGGCAAGCTTTCTCACATATCCACACTGAACGAGCCCGAGACTCGAACCCACGTAGACAGTGGTGAGATGGCAGTGATCCGTGACGGAGGGCGCTTTAGACCACTCGGCCACTCGGGGCCCCGAACGTAAGGAGCCAATGCAGGGAGCCAATACATAGTGATCCGTTTCTGGCAACAGCAGGACCCCTTCCAAAAACCAATTTAAGCAATAGCAACAAAGTCACTTAACCAAACCATAAAAGCTGATACCACATAAAGTAATGAATTTGCCGTATTTGGCACACGCAAAACTTGATGCAAATGTCACCTGCTCATAGTATTTGGTGTACATTAATTCAACTTATCAAAGTGTGAACACAAGTTTTTTTTTACTGTATCTACATTTGTCAACCAAGAAAATAAACATACATGTGTATACAATTTATATCTGAAAATCTAAACATGAACAAAATTCTGAAAAAAATCCTTTGTGGCAAAAGTCTGTATTAACAAAGTTTCGTCATGAATTCAAACATTTATTGCCACACACACATACACGTATATA
This sequence comes from Sinohyriopsis cumingii, assembly GCA_028554795.2. NCBI lineage: Eukaryota > Metazoa > Mollusca > Bivalvia > Unionida > Unionidae > Sinohyriopsis > Sinohyriopsis cumingii. Next base: position 11,994,604 of record CM068840.1, read on the forward strand.
TGTGTGTGTTTGTGTGTGTAATAACAACAACTTGAAAATTGAATGTTATCATTTTTACTTTTTGAGTTAACAGCAACAGAATTATGTGTACACTGGATATGTATGCGTAAAATATACAAGACCATGAACTTGATTCACGTAGAATGTGTCACAAAGAGTTTCATGGAATTCACAATGAATCACAAGTCTTGATAAATGGTTTGATGGAAGTCATGAGTAAAGAGTCGAGGCAAATGGTTTGATTAGAAGACACAAAAGGTCTTCATTATGGGGCTGGGTGTCAAAGACAATTAAACAAGATGCTGGCCATTACTTGCATATCAAGCCTGGCCATTACCTGCATGTCAAGCCTGGCCATTGCCTGCATGTCAAGCCTGGCCATCACCTGCATATCAAGCCTGGCCATTGCCTGCATGTCAAGCCTGGCCATCACCTGCATGTCAAGCCTGGCCATCACCTGCATATCAAGCCTGGCCATTACCTGCATGTCAAGCCTGGCCTGTACCTGCATGTCAAGCCTGGCCATCACCTGCATGTCAAGCCTGGCCATCACCTGCATACCATGCCTGGCCATTACCTGCATGTCAAGCCTGGTCATTGCCTGCATGTCATGCCTGGGCATTGCCACTAGCCATTGCCTGCAAGTCAAGCCTGGTCATTGCCTGCATGTCAAGCCTGGCCATCACCTGCATGTCAAGCCTGGCCATCACCTGCATATCAAGCCTGGCCATTACCTGCATGTCAAGCCTGGCCTGCATGTCAAGCCATACCATCATCTGCATGTTAAGCCTGGCCATTGTCTGCACGTCAAGCCCCAAGCTTTAATAATAAGGGCAAGTAGTCTCACATCAGGCATTAATCTAGGGTGTGGACAGATATGCAAACAGATGCCAACAGGATCTCCTGGCCAAGTATTAATCTTGGGTGTAGATGTATATGTTGTTGTTGTAGGGTTTAACACCATTTTTCAGCACAAAATAGGCTATAATTGGCAGCTAGTATTAATGGTGGAAGAAGAACCCATGAAAACCCCAGAAAGAACCACCAACCCACAAGAAGCTACTGGCCAAGCTTTCTCACATACCCACATAGGCCGAACCCAAGACTTAAACCTGCACAGACAAAGGTGAGACACAAATGCAAACATAATCTCTCCATCAAGTCTTAATCAAGGGCAGAGGTTCTGAAACTTTTATGGACCCCCCCTTGGTTATCCTCAGCGCCACCTACCGTACCTCATAAAAAGCATCATTCAGCATTAGCGTCCACCTCGGTAATCTCACTGCCTCTCAGGGGGCAGTATTGCCCATTTTGAGAACCACTGGTCTAGGGTGTATATGGATATACACACATATGCCAACATGATCTCTTAGCAAAGCTTCTGCTAAGGCAGACTCACAGAAATGACCAAGCTCCATCAAGCTACAACCATCTTTTAGTCACTTGTTTTCTGTTTAACACTTCAATAAACCGTTGCTTTATCTGCATTCAAACTACATGTAAACCATTAGATAATCATGGTCGAGGTGCAAAGCAAGTCAGACTATGAAGCAGCATGATCAGCAAAGGTCTGACACCTAGGAACATTTCACTGTAACTTTATAAACATGAATTCAACCCAAAAGTCTGACACTTACGCAAATTTCACTGTAACTTTATAAACATGAATTCAAGCCAAAGGTCTGACAGCTAGGCAAATTTCACTGTAATTGTAAATCTATGAACCAAACTTTATTGATTAACTGGTAAAGTACACAAAGAAAATCTTTAAAAATGTTATGGAAAAAGGAATGACAGTTACTGGTCTTGGTTACTGTATATACACCCTTATAAGCCAAATCCAACTATATAAACCATAGATACTGATCTGCTGCATGACAATGTGCCTGCAAATCAGGGTCTATGTTGTCTTTTCTACTGATTTCTCCAAACAAACTGCACAACCCAGATCTGTTGGTGTATTATGCTACAGCAGATCTGGGTCTGTGCAGTTTGCAGTTGGACTCATCTACTAAGCAAGTATGTATGGTATCTTGGCCCCACTTGGGTATTTTATTTATTGCTACTCTCTATGTAAGTCTTGTTAAATGTCTATTCTATCAACTTATCAAACAGCAAACTGTATTACCATCTTACACTTCTACCCATGACCAATCAGTGCGGGTTCATATCCTACCTATGACCAGTTGGTGTGGGTTCATATCCTACAAATGACCAATCAGTGAAGGTTCATATCCTACCCATGACCAATCAGTGCAGGTTCATATCCTACCCATGACCAATCAATGCAGGTTCATATCCTACCCATGACCAATCAGTGCAGGTTCACATCCTACCCATGACCAATCAGTGCAGGTTCACATCCTACCCATGACCAATCAGTGCAGGTTCACAGCCTACCCATGACCAACCAGTGCAGGTTCATATTCTACCCATGACCAATCAGTGCTGGTTCATATCCTACCCATGACCAAACAGTGCAGGTTCATATCCTACATATCAAATCATCATGGGCTGGCTACTATGGTGTGTCCATGGGGGAGGCACTTTACACCAACTGCCTCAGTATTAATAACCTTCATGTGTCATTGTGCCATTTAAAAAAACAAACCACTTCTAGTGTTGTATCTGAGAGTAGTAAAGTGACATATACTTGTGTAATATATTCACACTCTGCTGCATTGACTCTTCCCTATGTGCAAATTAACTCAGCTCCACAGGTATAAAATTAAACTCCACAGATGTGAGTAGAATAATGGGATGCTTATTTATGGATTACCAAGTATATTCAACTATATTCCTAGTGGACTCAAAGTGGTAACTCAGTGGGTTGTAAGATCCCAAGCAAAGTGAAGACAGGGTCTGACTCCACCTGTAACACCTGCATATTACAGTGTAATTGGGTGTGTATTAGTGGAAACTATAGATATATGTGGAAAATGGTCAACACACTTAGTGCAAAATGTACTAGAATACCATTCAAGCACAGCACTACTGCCAGACAAATATGGTATTTATAACCTAAATGACTTTACCAAATACTTGTTTTCACTATAAACATCAATAGTGAGCCATGGTTTTCAAAAGTTCCCACACTTTTTTTTTTTAGAGCTACAAAAGCACCACTGAGCTAACTATACTGCCAGTGCTATGGGAAAATCTATGTAAGCCTGACACCCTATCTCTCCCTTGGAATTAGCACAGCTCTTCTGCAAGAAGGGCAAACAGTTGCATGCTGGGTAAAATACATAATGCATCATAACAGAAAAACACATACACCCTGTGGTGACTGTTACATGAAATATTGCAAAAGTGTGTACTTCCTAGCAATAACGCTAAATATGGATCTCATAATCTTAAAATAAAGACTGAAAAACAGATACAATACATAGGCAGAAAGATTCAAAGCATAAGGGAGGTATTTATAGGATTACATTTTGTCTGGCAAGGTGAAACCTTCTCTCTCCAAATGTTTGACAATGTATTTAGGGCTGACAAATGGAAGAGGACGATGTAAGAATGTCACGCTCTGGAAAAGGACTTAAAGAAGTTATGTCAACTTATTTCCCTTTCCACTTAACTTTTAAATAATATCATTGCTCAAACATCCAACTTCCTACTTCAGGTGCAGTGACCTCAGCAACATCCTAAACAACCACTACATTTGTCAAAGTGACAATGACAACGTGACCTGTTGCAAGTGGTCCAATAAATCTACTTCTCTCCTGCCTGTCCCCATGAGAAGACAGCTAACAAGAAATGGATATTTTCAACACATGTCATCTATTTTTATGTTCACCATGGCAACAATCCCAAATCAATCATCCTCCTGCACAGTTATCCAATAAGGCAATGTGAATACAGTTGAACCCGATTTTTAAAAAAAAAGCCAAAAAAAACCCAAATCCCTCTAAGACAACCACCTTTTTTTAAAACCTTTTTATTTTAAAAGACAACACAAAATAAGCATCCCATAAATGCTTCCATAAAACAGCCACCTAGTCATTACTACTAGTCACAAATGTGGCTCCCCCTTGCAGGTTTAATGTTTCCAAATTTGGTGAATTTCTTCCTACAGTTTATGAGGATACTAAGTTACTGACAGGAAGATGGTGAGACAGACAGACAGACAGACAAAGGGTACTGCAATATTCCACAATTAGAGCAAGGACATAAATACATGTATAGTCCCACTACAGCCTCTTGTCATCCAGTAGTACGAGAACAAATTAAAAACTATTTTAAGGCCTGGAGTACTCTGGAGACACTGTCAAATCTGTATCAGCAACAAGTGCTGACTATGATCAAAGATAACCTGACCATATGTACTGCTACATGAGTTTGTAAAATTTTCCTTACTATGTATGTGAAATCAGTTCATTAGTTGCCTCTTCTTCCTTATTCTGCATTTGAAATCAGTTTCATTATTTGTTGGGTTTTTTCCTTACTCTGTTAAGTGAAATTAATTTAATTATTTGCCTCTTTTTCTGAAATGTCTTCTGAAAAATTATGCAAGATGCTAATTCCAGACATTCTCCCTTCTGTTCAAAATGTTGGAGTATTTTTTTAATAATACTTCAAGACTCTTCCTTCTCTCCATCTCCCTCTCTTTCTCTCCACCTACCTGAGGGACAGATGCACTGGTAGGTTGTCTCCCCTGCCTTGTAACACTGTCCACCATTTTGACAGGGATCGGGACTACAGGGTTCATACAACTGCTCACAACGCTGACCTCTGTATCTGGCTGGGCAGTCACACCTGTTAAAAGAATTATAATAAATAATAAAACTCAAAAAGATAATAACCAAGCTTAGTTAATGAAGAAAAGATTAACTTTGGACAAATCACACCCAACTTGAACACAAAAAAATCTGGAAAATTCTCCATGTTCTTAAGCAAAGACCCAACCTTTGACCCGGAACTGATTCCTTGTCATAGATGTACCATAAATTGCTTAGCCAGATTATAGACAAACGTATCATGCATGCCCTTTCTCAGTATAGTTATTTTGCCTATTTTACAGCATCCTTTCATTTGAACATCATGAAGTTTTTACAATTCCAAACAAGTACTAACAGACATGTAAGGGACCCAGGGCTTTCAATAACACACAAATGTATGTCACCGATGCAATCAAATTAAAAAAGACTCGTTAAAACCCCAGCCTAAGAGTCCCGCAGGACGCAATAAAAACTGACCAAGTCGATTTCCAGCTTGCAGAAAAGGTCGAAGTTTCTCAAAACAGAGATCTCAAAGATTTTCTACACCGTCTGTTAAGGTCATGCTCATTAATTATGCATTGTGTTCATTTCCAAGTGTAGCCGAATAAGTATAGTGCACGTGATCTGGAAAGGATGACGTGCTAAGGATTCAAATTAAATTAAACCTTACGATAATAAATATTACTACCATTTGTTGCTTTCACGTCAAAACCAAGACAAAATACTGTTTGCAAATTTGGATAAGTATTTTGGGGGTTAAACACATACATGTCAGCCATTATGCTTTTGTCATAATCATTACACCTTTTTTCCAACAAATTACATTTCATGTTCTCCAGTATATGGATTATGCTGCTTTGGTAAATTAAAAAATTAACTAAATAAAAATCAGTCAGAAGTTGTGTTTATCATTTTTAGTATCATCTCTTTAACACATTAACCCCTGGAGCTTTTAGTCATTTTCGCCTGAAAATCGAGTAGGGAACACATTTTGAAAGCTATTTCTGAACAGACTCAAAAACACCAAATCCCCGGTCAACTTTCAATAACATACTGCCTAGCTGTGTTAGAAACATCGTTTTTCATTGGCTATTTGACTCGCGCATGAGCAGAAGGGTAAAAGTTGGATTTTTTATAAAAAAATTGTTGCTAAACAGAGCCATTATTTTTGTATGGAGACCACTCTTTATTCTGAATGCCCATCTTATCCTACTTTTTGCAAAGGCTCATCTGTCTGTTCGCAGTTCATACTGGTTTGCCTTAGATCTGACACCAAAAAGTCTAAAATCTGGACACAAAATCGGATTCCAATCACGGGCGAATTTTGGGTAGAAAAAAGTCGGGTCCAAAAAATGAGGGTTTTTTATCTGTATTTTGTAGTGCAACTAGATATTCCAGATTATTTGGTATCATTGTAGAGCTACATCTGTCTACCTTTCTATAATACCACCCACTTTAGTGTATCATGCATGACCATGACGCTACAAAGCTCAGCAGTAGGCTACTACCTCCTGCCCTGTTAAGTCGTCGCTAGGGGTTAATGTGTTAATTCCACTTGTATACATTTAAGAATCTGCTTTAAAGACATTACTGCAGCATATTCCCTGTTTTCTATTTATAGCAACTGTATATGACTCATCAAGAAAACAGATGGGTTTCATCAATTTGAACTTTTATAATATTCATATTAAAATTAGCTAGTAGACCAGTCTATGGTTTTATAGAAAATAGTTCCAGATTATAATCAAGACACTTTACGATGTGACTTGTGGATGTTATACGACAGAAATAAGGACAAATCAACACCATTTTACAAACTTAAAAGAAGAATATGAGAGTAATGTAATACAGCACTTCGGACTGAGCACATGAATGTTCACTGCAAAATTTAGAATTAAATGCACGATCATCCAGTTCTGTAATTAAGATGCCTCACCCGATATTTTTGTTTTGGAGGGCTCGACATATTACTATCTATAAATATCAGCTTTGTGAAGCATGTTCCCAAGTCGACTGACGGGATATCAATTTTAATACATGAATATTTAAAGAATTACAAATAAGTAAAACTGACGGTGACTCTTTATTCCTAGCATTATAATGGACATTTATCCACTTCATGTATGCCCAATATGCTTGTGATAGGGGACTGCAACTATTGCTGGTGGAACTCCCATTTTCACCAAAATTCTAGTGATCAATCTTTCTCTCCCCCCCCACACACACAAACACATAAACACACAACTTACTGTAGAAACTATAAAGTGGGACCCTTTATCATCTTGTAAGGACCCTATACAATTCAAATGTGGAGGTCCTCAGGACTCCATAAAATATCTATTTAATGGAAGCACTCAGACCCAATTTTAAATGTTATTAATTATATAAGTGACCCAACATGTAGATATAATTCCAAAAAGATTGAGTTTCTGAATCTTTCATCAATTCTAACATTATTTTCTCGATGGTTATTTGTGTATTGTTTTTCAATAGAATGTGTTGTTTCAAAATTAAATCACTTGCAATTCTCATGTACTTTTCGAAGGTAACCACCAAAATTCAAGCACCTGCCAATAATGAAAACAAAGAATGGGGGATGGAAAGGCTTGAAAAATCCTCAGTTGAGCAAATACTTTGTTATGTACATTGTACGATCAATCAAGAACCTTCATGCTTGGGATAGCTCAGTGTTTCAGTGTTTCATGACACAGCAACACAAAACAGGTTAGTGTGTGTGTGTGATTTGGGTTTTTAACATAGCTTTAACAATTTTTCAGTCATATCGCTACGATATCTGTAGTGTGGCAGTTTATAGTGATGTCAGAACACTGGGGCATCATGCCGCAGACATGAAGCATCATGTCCCACCCAGTCACAATTATTCTGACATCAGACCGACCAATCCCAACACTAACCTCTTAATGATGAGCACCAAGCAAGGCAGCTGTTAGTATGTACCATTTTTACAAGTCTTTGGCACGACTTGGCCAGGGTTCAAACAGGTTAGTGCTGAGATCATTGAAGTAAAGTGCTTTGTGCAAACACAGTAGCCAACCCAAGCTGATCTGATGGAAGGATTTAAACTTACACTGTCGTGAATTCAGCTAGCTAACCACTAAACCGCCATGGGCTCAAATGGGTTTGGTCAAGATTTACTTGGTCATGATAATTTTATAGACAATAATCTACCGTTCCATTAGTCTGTAAAATCAATACATTCAGGTCCCAGTTTCACTAAATTCCTTTAAAATTTTCATAATTGAGTTTTAACATTATCTTGCTTCTAATACTTATTAATGCTATCAATATTTGGCATTTTGTCAGCAGCAGAAACAACAGAAAAGATGTAAACTTAATCACTTGACACTTGCAGATCTTTTTTGTTGTTGACAAAAGTGTTGAGGAATTCCTGAACTTGTCCTCAGCAATAAAAATGAACTCTTTTAGGCATATTGGTATGACCGAATTTAAACCCACCCACCCAACACCTCAAAAAAGAAAAAATAATAAATCCAGGTTTGAAATAAAATCTCAGCCTGCTTTCTTTTTTTTAATTATTGATTTTTATCAATTTAGATATAAGCTTGAAAAAACATATTTGATATCTTCAGTAAAATCCCTGCAAGATAGCCAGTATCCAGATAATGGTTGTTTGACTGTAATATACACTACACTACATCTTGTCCAAATTAAATAGTGTGCTCATAGTCTATCAGACAGCCAGTATCCAGATAATGGTTGTTTGACTGTAATATACACTACATCTTGTCCAAATTAAATAGTGTGCTCATAGTCTATCAGACAGCCAGTATCCAGATAATGGTTGTTTGACTGTAATATACACTACACTACATCTTGTCCAAATTAAAAAGTGTGCTCATAGTCTATCAGACAGCCAGTATCCAGATAATGGTTGTTTGACTGTAATATACACTACACTACATCTTGTCCAAATTAAATAGTGTGCTCATAGTCTATCAGACAGCCAGTATCCAGATAATGGTTGTTTGACTGTAATATACACTACACTACATCTTGTCCAAATTAAAAAGTGTGCTCATAGTCTATCAGACAGCCAGTATCCAGATAATGGTTGTTTGACTGTAATATACACTACACTACATCTTGTCCAAATTAAAAAGTGTGCTCATAGTCTATCAGACAGCCAGTATCCAGATAATGGTTGTTTGACTGTAATATACACTATACTACATCTTGTCCAAATTAAAAAGTGTGTTCATAGTCTATCAGAAGGGACATCAAGTCTCTATGCAGACTACAGTGTCTGTCCTATTGGGTTGAGTGACAAATTTATATGCAGACTCAAGTGTCTATTCTTTAAATGGTATGTCAAGTCCCTATGCAGACTAGTGGCTATTCTATTAAATGGGATGTCAAATCTATGCAGACTACAGTGTCTATTCTATTAAATGGGATGTCAAGTCTATATGCAGACTACAGCATCTATTCCATTAAATGGGATATCAAGTCTATGCAGACTACAGCATATATTCTATTAAATGGGATATCAAGTCTATGCAGACTACAGCATCTATTCTATTAAATGGGATATCAAGTCTATGCAGACTACAGCATCTATTCTATTAAATGGGATGTCAAGTGTATATGCAGACTACAGCATCTATTCTATTAAATGGGATATCAAGTCTATGCAGACTACATCATCTATTCTATTAAATGGGATGTCAAGTCTATATGCAGAAGACTACATTATCTATTCTATCAAAAGGACTATAAAGTCTCTATGCAGACTACCGTGTATATTATATCAAAAGGACTATAAAGTCTATGCAGACTACAGTGTATATTCTATTAAATGGGATATCAAGTCTATGCAGACTACAGCATCTATTCTATTAAATGGGATATCAAGTCTATGCAGACTACAGCATATATTCTATTAAATGGGATATCAAGTCTATGCAGACTACAGCATCTATTCTATTAAATGGGATATCAAGTCTATGCAGACTACAGCATATATTCTATTAAATTGGATATCAAGTCTATGCAGACTACAGCATCTATTCTATTAAATGGGAGATCAAGTCTATGCAGACTACAGAATCTATTCTATTAAATGGGATATCAAGTCTATGCAGACTACAGCATATATTCTATTAAATTGGATATCAAGTCTATGCAGACTACAGCATCTATTCTATTAAATGGGATGTCAAGTCTATATGCATAGACTACATTATCTATTCTATCAAAAGGACTATAAAGTCTCTATGCAGACTACAGTGTATATTCTATTAAATGGGATATCAAGTCTATGCAGACTACAGCATCTATTCTATTAAATGAGATATCAAGTCTATGCAGACTACAGCATCTATTCTATTAAATTGGATATCAAGTCTATGCAGACTACAGCATCTATTCTATTAAATGGGATGTCAAGTCTATATGCAGAAGACTACATTATCTGTTCTATCAAAAGGACTATAAAGTCTCTATGTAGACTAGTGTCTATTATATTAAATGGGATGTGAAGTCTTTATGTAGACTAGTCTTTTCTATCAGATGTGATGTCAAGTCTATATACAAACTACAGTGTCCATCATATCAAAAGGTTTGTCAAGGTCAAGTCTATATGCAGACTACAGAATTGATTATAGAACTAAACATTTATAAGGGAAATTCCCTCCTACATTTGAAAGATAAGAGTTTCCAATTACGGCAAATATTTTTATTTAAGTAAACAAAAGGATGCAAAAGTTATGTATAGTTCTGGTGCATTAGATTAAATTTATGGTGTAATTTTGTTTGAAAACAAGGAAGAATCCCCTAGCCACACATCACAAAATAGAACACAAACAATAATGGATATTGTGGAAATTTGTACTAATTAGATTTTCATTCCAAAATGTAAGTGTCACAATGTATTATCATTACATAGGTGATTCCCTCAATCTTCCTTTAACCTCTTTCTCATGGCTACACTTTTAGCATAAGAATGATGTTGGAAATTTACTTATCTATGCTTTAAATGTAAATCACTGTGGTTCAAGCAGCTTAATTTAACCTCATTCCTGAGATCATATTAAAAACAAACAACACCACTGCATTAAGTACCAACAGTAATTAGCTAACTTTGAATGGAAACTAATTTATCAGCCATAGGTTCCATGTGATCTGACCCAGGAGAAACTGACATCTCCTCATCCACATCAATTACTAAATGATTGACAGAGTAACATAACTAATTCAGTTTGTGAGGGGAAAGACCTTTCCAAATATTTATTTTATGCCACCTAAAATCATACACAGAAGAAAATCTTCAATACTAAATAACGTGAATTTTACAGGTGTTTTACACTCAAAAAAATCTCCAATTTGAGCAAGTCAAAGCAATAGTTGTTGTGACTGCAAATTACATTACACCTATATTTTAAATAAATTTGTAGGTACCATTCCCACATGTTGTTCTATATTAATTAGGTAAGATTATGTAACTCACACAAGGATTCAGTTTATGGCCATCGAACTGGTTGCAGGCATGGGACTGATCATTTAATTATCCGAGGGGGACAAAGACGTATTTTATATAAAAACTTTTGAGCCACCAAAGACACTTTAAAAAATGTCCTGTTCTGATTTGTAGCGCAAAGAAATATTAAAATATCCACAAGTTGAACAGAAAAAAGTTAGTCTGAGATAAAAGAAAAAATAATAAATCAAGGTTTGAAATAAAATTTCAGCCCCCCCTTGCCCCCTCCAAAAACAAATGGTATATCCCTAATGAGACCAGGGGCTGCTAGGATGACAGATTGCCAAGTTGGAAATGTCTATTTATCCTGATATTGGCCTAAGGGTAGGATTTAGGGGAACATTTATCTTCAACTAGGAAACAAATAGGGTCAATATTCTGACTGGTTTTTATTTCTGCAGGCACTTTGCATTATGAGGGTTAATGAAGAGTGGCAGTGGAAAGAAATTATAAAATATGACTGATCTTGTGCCATCTCTTTAAAACAACAAACTCCATTCTCGAAAACTCCTTATGAAAATCAAAAACTGAGCTGATCAGACTCTCTCTCCATTTACCTAATTACGGTTCATGCAAAAATTTTATCAGAAAAATTCAAGCCCTTTTCAAAGACTATTCTAAGAATTTTTTAAAGTTTTTAGCACTATAACTGCTGAAGAATGTAGATAATGATACCATATATACTAGCTTTTAAGACGAGTCCAACAGCAAATTGCCCAGACCCAGATCTGCCGTCGCAAATATGCAATGGCAGATCTGGGTCTGTGCAATTTGCTAAGAGTAATCTGTAGAACAAACAATACAGACCACAATCAGGTACATTATGCTAAAGCAGATCAGGATCTTCTTTACTTACCTATTGATTCGACTAATAAGCGACTGTATATGGTAAATGTGGCCCTCATAATGGAATTAGGTATTTCATGCTTAAATCACAACTCTGGAATACTTTTTGTTTCAGACTACCTGAAGTTTAATGGATTTTACATCATTTGGGGTAAAGGAATGTTCAGTCCTCTCATCAACATTAGTTCGGGAGGCAGCAGTCTTATTTGCCAGAGTTTCCGACTCCAACAATTTTTCAAATTTAAACAAAATATTGATTTTATTCCTATTGTCAACATTATTTTTATGCTTTTCACTCTTGCAATGGGAATTCAGAGAGCTTTCACTCACCGACCTAGCAGAATTTAGTACAGCCTGACAAGTTTCTAGGTATACTGATGGACGGTACTTTGTAGCCAAAGCAAAATGAATGAACATTTTCAGCTGTCAGATTCCAGATTTTGTTATTTTTCATGAATTAAAATGAAGATATATATATATATATATTATATTAAATCTGAATTCTATCAACACTTGTTTACTTAAGTAATTTTTGGTTCAACAGGGAAACAAACATAAGTTTTGTAGACTTTGTTTACTGATGTGCAAGTTGTTATATAGTCCACACCCATTAATCAACTTTGGAGATTCACAGTGCTAATCTAACAACAGCTAGCTCGGATCAGACATCTTTCGATAAACACAATATACAGCACTTAATTTATCACTTGGCAAGCCCCTCTCCTTTTCTCCTTACCGTTGGACTATGTGTATAGCTCATGGGAATCTTGTTTAATAAATAATAAAAATAACATCGCCAACCTTTATTTATCAGCCTTAATAGCCCAATCAACACAGCAGCAGTTCATTTGTAACAAACGATGGTTATGACCCCAAAGACATAATGAGCACATTAGCAAAACCAACCAGAAGAATTGCCGATTATTTAAGCAATCAAACATGGAGGCAAAATTCATGAATGATTGTGTTTCTAAATTTTTTAAAATGGATCTTTAATTTTTATTTTTACTTCATACAGTCCTACCCACTTGTATCAACATTGCTTACATCGACAAAACACCTATGTCAACAAAAGAGCAAAGTCCTGAGTCCATGATATTTTGTCACAACCAAATGTGTCATGCTTATGTTGACACAGCGAAAAAAAATAAATGTATATGTTGACAATGTGAAAATATAAATAAATCCTTTGGGGGGGGGGGTAATTGTTTGTGTTGACCCATACTTAGTTCTACAATTACATGACGTTGTTGTCAGGCTTTAATGTTGACTTCATATTAACGAACGGCCTTATGTTTGGTTCTCCAAAGCTGGCCTTTTTTGCGGTGACTTAAATAACACGTGCATCGGTCATCAAACCAAGCCAGTTACAGTCGTCAACAAGAACAACACACCCTTCATCAAAATATGTCAGCACCAAATAAAAGCATTGGATTATGCTATAGCTGATAATCCTAATTATATTTATTACTCTTATGTGTAATTATATTTATTACTCTGTGTTATTATATTTATTACCCAATGTGTAATTATATTGCTGTGTAATTATATTTATTACTCTATGTGTATTCTGATATTTGTGATGTTTTCCAAGTTTTACTTGAGCTGTATGAAGGCCTTTTTAAAATGTGTCATAATATGTTTTGCAATCATTTGTCATTAGCATTTTTAATTTCAAAAGAATGCATAACTCGTTAACTGGCTTTCATTTTCCCTTGAACATCCTCGCTAATTTGGTAGCCACAGTAATATGAGTACATCCATTTCATCAAAAATTTAATTAGCATGTAAATAACAACAATGCAGCCACCTGCTACTGGGAACAATAAATATCGTGGTGAATTGTTTGGTCGGAATGTTGGTTGACAATGGGATACATCAGGACTACCATAGCATGACATTACCAACACATGCATTTTCTAACATGAGACTCAAATTCATTGATTTTTCAAATATACATGTACATAATGCAATTATTCCATTATGAATTTTATTACACAAAGGTAACAAAAAATATAAATTGTCAATATACAAGTTTATTTCACACTGGTTTTATCTTCATTTAAATCAAACTTTCCATAGTTTATTTTTTTAAAGTGTACGCCCTGCTCATTGCCAACTGGTCAACTCTTACAGATGAATTTCAGTATTATGCAGGTCAAACAGAAATTATCCCCCACCGTCACCACACCCCAAAACATCTATCTCCACATTCACCTATGTTGACAATATTACTTAGCATATCGAGATAAACAGGTAGGCCTGCATTTATGTCAGTAAATTAACAGTTTTTAATTAAACGTGTTTATCTTGAAAATAAATCTTTTTTCAAGAACTACCAATTATTATCCAGCACTTTTTGGAGATGACCTCAAATTAAAGCACTTTTCAAGGTTACCACCAAATTTTAATCACTTTTCACAATGATGTGAACCTTTTCTGACAGACAAAAAACATTGTGAGCATGGAAGAAAAAAAATTTAATCACACAGCCCAAGCTCTCAAGATAAAAAACAAATATCTTGTTAAATCTGTTGACTCACCTGTGAATTGTGTTATAATCACAAAAGTGTCTACTTATGCAGGGGAGACAAATCAATCCTTGCAAATCTTGGGGCAAATAGTAAGCATAGGTTACTTCTCATGACAATGCATAATCCAGCTTGACCAATCATTGTGAGCCAAAGTAAAATTTTCTTCGAAGCTTCACCCGTAAATAACCTTTCATGATGATTGAGTGAACCAATTTTCACTTATCAATCAATACGAGGTCATTCCTGTTGATATAAAATAACTTATTTCATTGGCTCATTGATGATATATATTTATTTATGCACGTGCAAATGAAATGAGGCTATTTTGTCACAGGCATCCATGGAAGAAAAGAGAGTAAATTCCAAAGCTGTTTCTGTCCCCATACATCTAAATTAACCTAAGCATACATTCTTATAAAGTGCAGAAACAAGCAGGTTTGTGGACAGGTGAGGCAATTGGGGGGGGGGTGTTATGGTAAGATTGCAAGTTTGTTAAGTCAGTACTCAATGGAAGCCATCTGGGCAGCATAGAAGGTTATGGGTGGGTGTGCATGGTATCAAGCTGCTGAACAACTGGACCACCTGTGGCGAATGATTATAAAACAATTCACCATTCACTAGATATTAGTCTCTAGAATCAACCACTGTATTATCATCTGTCTGAAAAGTTTCTTGCCTGATATTGCCTCTGTGGATAAGAAATAAAATGATCAGAGAAATCTTAGTTTGTCACATCTGTACACAAAGTCATCTGAAATGCATCTAACATAACCGTGTCAAAAGAGTGTGGCATATCCATGAAAAGTCTGTTTTTTATTAAAAACATGGCAGCAGAAATTATGGGAATATTGAAATATCACTGTACTTCATACTGTCAGGAAATGCTTGTACAATTCAAGTGACCTCTTGGGGTGAAGGGTCAGAAAGAATTTGCTTCTCCACACCCTGGTACAATAGAGTTCTAAAATATCAAACTTTTAAGTGGATTTGAAGGATTATCTGTATTTTACAATGGAGCAAAGTCAGGGTTGGCACTGGCATTCAAAAAGTTGTCGGCCAAAAATTGCCAACCTCAATATTTTGTCCCCAATTTAAAAAAATTTTGTTGCCATTTTCATAATACAGTACAATCCATTTATCTCGACACCCTAGGGAACAAGGTAATATTGTCAAAATATGCGGATGTTAAGATAACGGGAGTGGGGGCTGAAAATAAATTGAAATTTGCATACAAGTGAAATTTTTTAGGTGACCTGTCCTCAGTGACTAGGATTAACACAGAAAAAAAAAAAAAAAAACAATGGAATTTTTTTAAAAATGAAGACAACTAGTCTGAAATGGACTTGTATACTGACAGCTTACATTTGTGTAGTACACACCACAATATATTAAATAATGTACATGCCTATGAAAAAACCATGAATTTGACTAGTAGATCATATGTTAGAAAATTCATATATCAGTCCTGTTAGAAAATACAATGCGTATATATATATATATATATATATATATATATATATATATATATACACACACAAAATGGTAGTCTTCATTTAATCTATATTCCATTGTCAACAAAAAAGTTTTACAAAGCAATTCACACCAATATTCATTATACTAGCAGCATGTGGTTCTATAGTTGTTTCTATAGTTGTTTACATGCTACATGTACATGTACTTAAATTGGCCTAGATTTTGGTCAGCCAGAGTCAATTACCATGATGCCAAGCCTATCAAGGGGATGAGGCTGTTCATAGGGAAATGAAAACGTGAACAAATTAACAAATTTAACAAACATTCTTGCTAGATGTTCCACCTTCATTTAACCTACAGCCAGATATCTATTGTTTCAAAATCTTGGAACTTTAATTTGGGTTTTACACTGCCATTGGTAGCAATTGTAAGCACAAACTTTTTTGTTGCATACAGGAAACTTTCACAGCACAACAAATAGGCCCTCTTTGACGGACCAAACAAATGCCCATTTGTTCTTGCTGAGGCAGCATCAAATATTTGTAGAACACTGAGACAGAATTTTGTTTTCATTCATTTAGTACATATACAGAACAGTCGGTGCTTCAAAGGTAATCAGATATCTTTCAAGTTTCAGCAGAACTATTTTTTCTGGTACAATTTTTAAAAAGAAAAAATACTGACGTTGTCTGGTCGACTGTAATTGTTCCTGCCTTCAGAGGTGGTCGATTGTAGCTAGTCAGGCTATTTTGGTTATATTACAGTATACAGTACTAAAGCCAGACATCAGCATAAGTGGATTATGATATAAGAATGCCATTTAGGGTGGTTTGTTGATATGAACATGGGATTTGTTTATGTAACAATATATTCCAGTGCAATTTTATATCCAAGTTTGCGCTTCCTGTCATGGTGCCTCTGAATTTCTTCACTCCAAACCCAAGGCTATATAAAAAAAAAATTTACAGCCAAATATGTCGCAACAAAAATCAGCAGATGGTATATTTTGTCACCAAGAAGGAATAAAAATCACAATTTGCGCTATTGCTGAAGCCCAGTGAGATCACTGAAAGAGGTTACAGTTTGTCCTGAAATAGCAATACATATGTATACCTCTCCCTCGATAACTCGCACACAACGGGGTCCTGAAACATAGATTTCGCTATAAGCGAAGGCACGAGTTACCAAGGGACTTCAAAAATTAAAAAAACTGGCTTAGACATAGAGAAAACCATGGGGGGAGTAGGAACTGGGCTGTTTAATGTCTGAGTTCTCGTTTTACAATCACGTCGATAATAATTGTTAATAACATGCTTTTTCTAATGAAGTTGTTCATTTTTCTGCATAAATAACATTTATTTTCGACATGTCGAACAGGTTCAAGTTTGTTCCAACTGGTTTCACCAACTATCACATGTATATGAAAACATATTTGTATTATGTCACTGCTTTTTGTTTTGTTGATTAGTCTAGTTCCTGGAGTAGTATTTAACTGTATAATGCCAAGTCGGGAGTCAAAGGAGCAGGGAACAGTCGATATACCACCAAACAAGATTCCTTTTTCCAAAACCTTGCAACATTTATTTTGTAACAACATCATGTGCTTCGAAACTCAATTCTTGTATTGTTCAATTATCACAATATTGATGTTGTGATTTCACTGTTAGTAATAGTGAAACTTCTTATCATGCTTGGAGATACCTGTAAGTGCCAGTTGTTGTTGTTGTTGTTGTTCTAGGGTTTAACGCCATTTTTCAGCACAGGATAGGCTATACATGGCGGCCAGTATAACTGGTGGAGGAAGAACCCTGGAAAACCCAGGGAAGAACCACCGACCCACGAGAAGCTACCGGCAGGCTTTCCCATGTACCAACGTTAGCCGAGCCTTGGACGTAAGTGCCAGTTTGGGAATTTTCTGAAACTCACTTGCCCACAATGGTCCGTATTTGTGAAACGAAGCTCTTTACTTTATGAAGTATTCATTTCGCTTGGTTGCCTTGCTATCTATGATCACAGTTCTGAATGAGTCGGTTAATTTAAGGTTGTTGTTGTTGTAGGGTTTAATGCCATCTTTCAGCACACAATAGGCCATACATGGAGACCAGTATTAATGGTGGAGGAAGAACCCGGGAAAACCCGGGACTGAACCACCAACCCATGAGAAGCTACTGGCAAGCTTTCTCACATAACCACATTGGCTGAACCCAAGACTCGAACCCATGCAGACAAAAGTAAAATGGCAGTGATCCGTAACGGAGAGCGCTTTAGACCACTCAGCCCCTTAATTTAAGGTAGTTTAATTATGTTACATACAAAATAACATTTATAACAGTGTTCAAATGATCAACTGAAGTTAGTTCACCCAACATACGACCGGGGCCGCTAGATTTTGAGTATGAAGGATTTGGATGCCTTTTAACTTTTCTTTTATTCCACCTCCTTTATTTGATGCAAAAGACTAAGGAGGCCAGCTTTTAATACAGTGCAACAATACAACAAATACTTCTGCAAGTCAGTTATCAAAAAATGGCACTTAATTAGGTTCTCTTAGAAATGCTTGCGGACATGGCTGTTACAATAGATTGACACATTTTACGTTTAAATACACATTGCATTTATGATGATTACACTTAAGAGGAACAAAAAGAAAGAATTAAAACACAAATTTAACTTAATAACTGGCATTTAAATATTAATGTACACTAGGCATAAGTGACATTTTCATTGATCTAAATTTTCCTTAATATCGGTAATTACAGTGTACTAAGAATGTCATTTGGAAAGGAAATGTAACTAAATATGTGACTTCTTACTACAAGATTATAATTTCAAACTGTTGATTAAAATTTCCAGGTCCTATCAACCATTTTCGACCATAAAACGAGCGATATATCAGCATTTCAGTTACCAATTTTTATAGCAATTTTCTTCAAGTTCAAGAAATAGGGATCAATTTTTGGGATGTTTTCTGAATTAAAAAAAGGGATCCACTCCTGATTCTGCCTTATAAGCGGGTTCACAAGTTATCAGGACACGAGTTATCAAGGTAGTGGTGTATTCGTTAATTTAACAAGAGAATCTAGTGGGTCAGAGAATACCAACTTGGCCAACATCAGCCTAAATAGTCCAATACAAGACTGTCTGGCCAAGAAACCCCCGAGTCTGACTAAATTTCTACTGATGCTGTTCATTGCAAATGTTATGAAAAGAGTCATTTCTAGGTTTCTCCAGTTTCTGTATTTTCCTGCCTATTTTATGTCACATATGCATCAATTGTCCAATATTAAAAGGCATGTAAGCCAGGACTCTCCGTGTCAAAATTTCGCTCAGCACACTTTCTTCTAAATAAAGATGTGTAATTATTTTTCTATATTTAGTAACTGCATCCATATACAGTAGTGGATCAGAATGATTTGCATAAATCTAAAAAGCTTTCAATTAAGGACACTTCCTTTCAAATTTTGTTAAGACGTTTTTGAGACATAGTAAGTAACAACTGTGAATGGATAACAGATGCACAACAGACAATGCAACACACCACAGGCAAGGTGAGATACAATATGTAACTGTTAAAGATGATACTGTCAGTGGAAGAAAAGTGATACTGTGTCTTGCAATTCAAAGACAAGGCACTAAACCAAGCCATTTATGAACTCACAGATAGGATCCATACTGGTTGGTACATATGCCACCATTCTCACAAAGCAATGGATTATCACGACACTCATCAATATCTTCTGTACATGTGGTTCCAGCAAAGCCCGGGCTACACATGCATTTGAAAGTAGTTGTCAGTGAAGTACAGGCGCCCCCATTTCTGCATGGCATCGATGCACAGTAATCAATAAGCTCACAATTGATGCCTAGAAGAAACAAAACAAAGCAAATAAAGATTAGTTACACAAACAAAATGTTCCATCCTTTCTTTTCTTTATATTTGTCACAAATTTCCTCTTCCTATTCCTATAATAGTGAATGATGACAAACTAATCACTTATCTAAGAAGACAAGGGAACTACAATGACTGACACATCAGCATCAATGCTGCATCTAGAGTTCGATGGGCAAGGGCACGATCCCCCCTAAATTTGAGAAACAAAATTTCATAGAGACAAATAACTGTTTGCTTTGGAATTAATGGTAAACAAGTGTGCTCATGGTATGTACAAAGGCCAAGAACTGGGAGACAAGTAGCCAAAGGTTTTAAAAAATTCCACAATCACATAAAAAAAATATAAGAAGCAATGCTACATGTACTATAAAGGATACAATTATATCTTATCTCCCTACAAATCCGAGCAAATATTATTTTTCAGCTATCTGGAGGTCAGGAAATTTGTTCCAAATAAAATCCAAAGCCATCCCCTCTTCAAACACCCCCCCTTACCCAATTAAACGAACAGTTCCTTAATAGGAAGATAAGCAATGACCATGCCTCACTATTCCAAAGGAAAATGTAACTTAGTAAGTACTTAATTTTGGTACATGATCTAGTAATGGGTGTTTAGTTTTACTGCATGTTTCAATAGGCCCATGACCTAGTGCCATCTATACTCACTTATAAGTCAAGTCTTATAAGTCAAGTCTAACTGCAATTAGAGATGCAGTCATTCATGGTACCATAGCATATCATCTAAATGACTCAACATTCATGGCACTGTGGTATATGTGACTCACTGCCACAAGACAGCATAAGGTATTTGGAATTAATTGCTGTAAGACAGCATACAGTATATGGAATTAACTGCTGTAAGACAACATACAGTATATGGAATTAATTGCTGTAAGACAGCATACAGTATATGGAATTAATTGCTGTAAGACAGCATACAGTATATGGAATTAAGTGCTGTAAGACAGCATACAGTATATGGAATTAAGTGCTGTAAGACAGCATACAGTATATGGAATTAAGTGCTGTAAGACAACATAAGGTATATAGGGACGCATTGCCATTAGATAGCATACAGTATATGAAACTGCCATAAAATAGCATAAGGTATATGGAGCTGCTATAAGACAGTTGTTGTAGCGTTTAATGCCATTTTTTCAGCACAAGATAGGTTATATATGGCGGCCAGTATAAATGGTGGAGGAAGAACCCAGGAAAACCCACATACATTTTATGCTGTCTTGTGGCAATTAATTCCATATACCATATGCTGTCTTGTGGCAATTAATTCCATATACCATATGCTGTCTTATGGCAATCAATTCCATATACCTTATGCTGTCTTGTGGCAATTAATTCCATATACCTTATGCTGTCTTGTGGCAATCACCTTGTTTACCTTACAAGACAGTCTTTAAAGTGGAATGTTTTTGATGCCATAGATGACAGATATATTGTCCACATTACAAAAATTAAGCTTCCATGATACTGTTAAGCTAATTAGAATACATTTCTACAAATAAGTTTGTAACGACCAAATGTGTTAAACTTTTACATATTCATACACATTTAACTTTACAGCCTCTATTTATTCCAAAGATTCTAATTTGGGCATTGACTACAGATACAGTCCAGTATTAATTTAACATTTAAAACATTTAAAAATGCTTGCAAAATGCTGGAAATTATAACACTAAAACACTAAATGATAACTTTTACAAGAAATTCTAGTCTTTGCCGACTGACAAATATGACTGTCTTTTGCTCAGTTGAATTGCAAACAGGGTTCCTGTCACTAATTAGAGATAGGTTTCCTGTCACTGCTCCTTTTCTTAGACTTTAAACAAGACACAATAACAGGGATTCAGTCGAGCTTGAAATCTAAGTCATCATAATGTTTAGTTTGTTTCTGACATTTGATTGATTTTCTTCACCTACTAAACTGTGATGGGAGAGGGTGGAGCAGTTTTTTGCTAAGGGAAGTAACTCCAACATACTACAGAATTGCTAACAGAAAAGGCTATGAAGAATTAGCTCCCATGATGCACTAAGTTCTATACGCTTTCGCACTTTGATATGAATCCTGAAAAATACAAATTAACACAGCTGCCACAAGACTGTCTTTAATGTTTTAATTCAGCTTACCAACTGGCACAGAAAATTTAAAAAATTCTTTGTAAGAAAATAATATAAAGATTTCAAATTTCACTGACCCATCATGAATGTTAAAGGTACAAAATGTCCAACTACAAATTATTTTTGCATTCACTCTGGATCATCAACTTCCACATATTTCAAATGACCCTAGAACAGTTAAACAATCATCAAATAGGCACAAGTTGAAGACCACCAATTCCTCTTTTGAGCATCAAGGTAAGTGCATTTTTTTCCAGCATTACCAATTTACAGAGAATACAATGGATTTCCAAACCAGAAACTTGTGCAGTAAATTTGCAGCAAATTAAAATTTCTAACAACTTCCCAAGGCACTAATACCCACTGTTGACCTTTGCTGAATCTGACCTAGGACTCGAAAGTTCTACAGAATTCAGTGTCTTAACACTATGATGTCTGCAGTAAGGCAATTTATAGTGATGTATAGTACTAAGGCTTCATGCTGCAGACATGTAGCATCATGTCCCCACCCAGTCACATTATCCTGACACCAGGCTGACCTGTCCTAGCACTAACCTCTTAATGCTGAGCTGCTAGTACCATTTTCAAAAATCCTTGGTATGACCTGGCCAGGGTTCAAACCCACAACTTCATGCATCCAAGATGAATGCACTAACCACTATGTCACCAAAGCAAAATGATTAGTTTGAAGAAGTACAAACAATAGGTCAACATGATTCACCAGTTAAAATTAATGATTAATGAATTCTGATAACTATTTGTGGGATCAATGATAAATTTATGACAGAATTACAGCGATCAGGTTGATACTTAAATATCAAATTTCATTTTTAGTTTAATGAAGTCACTAATGGTCCAGACTTTGAAACTGTGAGCCAGAATTTAAATCATGTGCTCATGAATAGAAAGAGTTATGGGTTACTTACCTTTGTACCCTGATCTACAAACACACTTGTACTCTGCAAGGCTGACAGTGTTGTAACAGGTGCCCCCATTTCGACATGGAGACCGCAGCACACATACACTGCTGGGACTCTGAGTCTCACATAATAAGCCTTCAAAACCTGAAGTAGAAGTGAGTGAGTGAGTGAATGACAGACTTATCAATTAATTAACAATTAACTGACTGACTGATTTACTGATTAATTGGGTGGTTGATTGTTGAGTATGCTGGCAAGAAAATGGTTGAATGAATAGTGACAGAGGTACTGATTAAGCACCGATTAATTACTAACTGATCAGTCTACTGATTGGTTGGCTGACTAAACGAATGGATGAATGACTAATTGATAATATAATTCTACAGTACACTAATGACTCAAATTGTCCTGCTTGCAAAAACAATCACACAATCAATTAAAACAATCACACAATCAATTAAAACAATCACACAATCAATTAACATATTTTTGGCATTGAGCATGGTTACCTGTAGCAAAACCATTTAAAACAATGTCTTTCTACACACTGCCCCAGGCTGGGGTTTTGCAGCTGAAATACTACGGGTTGTGGAACAGTGTACAGTTTTTCCCTTTAAAAGCACTTTTCCAATAAAAGTGACTCAATAATTAGTACTGGTCTTCACATAATAAACTAGTTTCCAAAGTATGCAAATTATTTCTAAAATTTACTGCATTACAAGTTAATTTTTTCAAGCATGCTTTATCAGGCTGGGGATACACACTATAAATGGAATGCAGTTTCCTGGTGTCCCTCAAAACATGGTCACAAAACTACAGTATCTATATTTTGTGGATTTAATTTATAGTGTACTGCAAGTGAAATGTAAAAAAAAACAACTTGTAGTATAATATTTGTAAGCAGATTTGATCATGGACCATTTCAAAAGATTGTAACCAAAAGTATTCATCAATGCATGTTGTTGTATTTTGTTTTTTTTTACAATTTTATGCTTAATGATTTTAATTATGAAATAACTTGTTGGATAACATGTAGTGAACTGATCGAGTAGTTGGATACCTGGTGCATGACCCATTTGAATGCCAAAGTTGTAGGGAAATAACTCAATCAGCTGGCAGTCAATAGTCAATACATAGTTACCTCCCTTGTACCAGAGCACCCAAATTAGTGAACGATGACTATTACAACTGATATTTGTTTTATTTAAATTATTTTTCTTCAGTTCTTGTGCATGAGATTATCAACACACATTCAATAAAGATTTTGTTTTTGTTTTTCAGTATGAAGAAGAGTATTTAAATTTAACTAACAAGCACATTTACCTCCCACCATAAACAATATCCTGACTATATCAATATCCTGAATATAACAATATCCTGAATATATCAACATCCTGAATATATCAATATCATAACAATATCCTGAATATATCAATATCCTGAATATAACAATATCCTGAATATATCAATATCCTGAATATAACAATATCCTGAAAATATCAATATCCTGAATATAACAATATCCTGAATATATCAATATCCTGAATACCCAACATTTAAATTCATTTTGTTTCAATGCGAAGTGAAAATATTTAAAATTGACAACAAAAATATTACTATGCAGGACACAGAAAACTTTTGTACAGTTTCAATTTATTAAAACTAGACTCCAGAGGATGAACCAAACCCAAAAGACTCAGTGTCATTCAGCTTAATGACAATGAACTGTCATCGAGATTCAAACCTCTTGTTAAGCTATATTTTTTTCTTCCTCTGTCACTGTTAGTTTTACACTGAGTGCTTGTCGTGTTGATTCACCCTCCAATGTTGACATTTAAATAATACTGAATGCCATTTAATACGAGAAGATAACTATTTTAGTAAGGGATTGACATGCATTTCATATGATACACACCTATCGGACAAACACACTGAGCTCGAACCACACCCGATATCCATTCCAGCTGGCAGCTACCATTGTTCATACACAAGTTAGCACGACATGGATTTTCTGTTTCACAGTATTCACCCAGATAATTATCTCCACATCTGAAAATACCAATAACAATATAATATTTTTGAGTGCATACAATTTTCCAACTAAAGGGTTGGCATAACAATACAAATCGGTATGCGGTGGGTGGAAGGTCAACAAGAAAACATGTGACATTAAATATGCAGGTCTGTGTTATTGAGAAATGTAGTAAATATACATGTAAGTATGGGAAATGCAACTGATTAAACATACTCGTACAAGTGGGAAATACAACTGATTAAACATACTCGTACAAGTGGGAAATGCAACTGATTAAACATACTCGTACAAGTGGGAAATGCAACTGATTAAACATACTCGTATAAGTGGGAAATGCAACTGATTAAACATACTCATATAACTGGGAAATGCAACTGATTAAACATACTCGTACAAGTGGAAAATGCAACTAATTAAATATACTCGTACAAGTGGGAAATGCAACTGATTAAACATGCTTGTACATGTGGGAAATGTAACTGATTAAACATACTTGTACAAGTGGGAAATGCAACTGATTAAACATACTCGTACAAGTGGAAAATGCAACTAATTAAATATACTCGTACAAGTGGGAAATGCAACTGATTAAACATGCTTGTACATGTGGGAAATGTAACTGATTAAACATACTTGTACAAGTGGGAAATGTACTGATTAAATATACTCGTACAAGTGGGAAATATAACTGATTTGTAGCCATTGGTGTGTGTTTCTAAGGTTTAAAGTTGTCAAAATTTTAGGAAAAGTCAACTGGGTACCTATCGATCTAATAATTGGTTACCAGGGTACCTGATCAAAGGGAAATTATATTAAACGTGAACCTGAACTGCTTTGTTATAAGTACATACACACCACCCCCAAAGAGGAATAATCGTAATTATTACTAATATAAGTAGCAAAAAGATTGTAATCTGAGCATCAAAAGAGTAATCTATCTGTTACATACCATAATTACAGAACCATATGAAATTTTAGATACTTACCTAGATCACCAATTAGTTAATAAATTCTTGTCACAATGTGACTAAATCCATGTGGATTACTATGGGAATACAGACACAAGACAAAATGATTAATTAATTTTACACAACATTTACTTTTAAGTTTAACTTTTGCTGAACGGTTGTAAAGTCAAGTCTACAAATGATGAATGCTGTGTTACATCACTGTCAAACTCCCTACTGACTTGCCCTTATCCTGATGCAAGAACAGCAGTTTAACGAAATCCCTATCCTCTTAACATATTCCAGCCATATAACATCCACGAATCACTTCAATAAAGCGTGTTTCATGTAATATTTGGTGCCATGTTTTAATGATATAGACTGGTCTACTTTGTAAGTGTGTCAGACTATATTGATACTGTGACACATGGTTTCAAGTTCAAGAAAACCGTCATTTTTTAGAAACATGTCATGTACAGTTACTATAAATAGAAAATAAGGAAACTGTTTGATGTAAATAGCCAAACTGTCACATTCGTTGAAAATATTAAGATCGGCAGACAAAGATCAACAATGGATAAACACACAGCAACCAACAGCCACATCACACAAGCCTCAAACTGTACTCGTTCTGTGTCTCGCTCGCTCCTGACATCGCTGAATATAATCTTTGATCTGAACTTGGAAGCATCATGGTTTTTTTCTTTACATGAAATAAACAGGTACCATATGACTAATTTTATGACCTGGGTCATTATAATAATAATAATAATAATAATAATAAAGACTTTATTTAGAGAAGGTAACTCAATTACTTACAGAACTAATCTACCTTGAGGCCTTCTATCTGCTATGTACAATATATACAGTATATACAACATGATGTAAAGAGTCTGGCTTGCCACTAAATAATTAAGTAATTATGAATGGGCCTATAGCCATCTGACCACTTTACTAAGGTTTCGATGAACGATACATTACAAAGATTTTTGTTAAACCAAGAAACTTTATAGCGAGGAGCCATCTTACTTCCAAATCCTGTAATTAGATGGGAAACAATAATCAATGTATAATTTATAATAATATAAATTTATTTGGCTTGTTTAAGAGCTTTAATATAGCCATCTCATGATAAAATTGTTGATGTACTCATAAAAAACAATCTTACATTGTCTGTTCACAACATTAACCATTTTGCAACAAAAAAAAGGTTAGTTCTCATCTTTGGCTACTGAGGAAAATCAAAACATCTTTTCTGTTTATAAAAGCCACATCTGTAACATCATTTGGTTAATACTTCTAATTCAAACATGACAACAGAGGGCATACCATTAATTCAAGATCAATTTATAGACAATTTCCGGGACACAATGAATTATTTAAAACTTTTCTTCTTACACGAAAAGAGATTTTTTGAAAGGCCAAATCTATGAGTAAATATCCATAAAAGCCATTCGTGTCGACCTAAGTAATATTCTACCAAAGTCAAAGAATTTTTTAAAAAGGTTTTATATATACCAGTCCACTGGTATGAACAACATTCTAAGAGACATAAGGCAAGATCGTACATTTCTCCTTTTCATAACTAATGTCTCAAATCGTTGAAATCTGAAGACAGTAAAGCAATTACAGTGATGGAAGTATCTCTTGTTTTTTTCTGCTTATGCAACTTTTTCACAGTTGAATTTTTCAATACAGGATGATTTTATAAATTTTATATATATTTATATGTTCACAGATGCTTCTGTATATGTTCCAGGCTTGAAATTTTGATTTTCAAAATCACTTAGTTCTTTTGTGTCAAGCCAAATTTATCATATGGTGTTGCATATACTACATATATTGTACATAACAGCTAGAAAGCCTCAAGGTAGATTAGTTTTGTAACTTAGTCACCTTCTCTAAATTAAATCTTTATTATTGCTATCATTATTATTATTAAATACATTGACAATCATATGTACTGGTATGGATGAATAATTATGGAAACAAAATTATCTGTAGTGCTTTAATACAAGCAATGAGTCACTAGGTTCTAAATTACATAACCATGAATTTCTTCTTCCCTCCCCCACACCAACATGTAGACATATGCACTTCCCTCTTTGTACTCAAAACAAAATTATACTCTCCCTCATTTCTGCTACCTAACTAGTGCCACAGCTCAGCATCTTTTTTTTCACCAGCAGACTCGAAAATGCTGATAGCAGCTACATGTACATGGCTCCTCCACTTCCAAAAATTAAGTTTAAGGAGTTGCCATTTGTTAAGAGCTGGGCAATAACATGTACACACCACATAAATCCTGCTGGACAAGAGAACATTATTAAATACAACTATCTTTTCACCTCAGGACCAGTAGGTAAGTTTGATGTTTCCAGCCCTGCACTGATGGGGGGGGGGGGATGTGGTTATTTTACTTTAAAACTGTACAGTATAATGTGCAGAGGAGGGGGCCTTTTGGAGGGGGACTTCTAATTGTATCAGCAGAAGGCTCATCATGTCCTTGGAACAGCTACTATGGAGTTGGTGGTGGGGTGGGGGAATAGGCATAACTGAGGCATGACATATGGAAATACATGGTTTGCTGCGACACTTTGTAAACATTTTGCCACAACATGGATGAATCAGTTGGAGTACATGGGTTCATAATCTCTTCAACATTTATAATTCTCTTTCTTACATTATCAATTACTAGTTACAAAAACAAGACACCCAAAACAGCAAACTTCAGCAACATCAATATGCAATCCTTCTCGAGTATGCATCACTCCAGTGATTTGTACAGCCATGGCATAGAACATTTCTCTAGTATGCATCACTCAAATGATCTGCACAGCCATGGCATAGAACATTTCTCTAGTATGCATCACTCCAATGATTTGCAATGCCATGGCATATCACATTTCTCTAGTATGCATCACTCCAATGATTTTCACAGCCATGGCAAAGAACATTTCTCTAGTATGCATCACTCCAATGATTTGCACTGCCATGGCATAGAACATTTCTCTAGTATGCATCACTCAAAAGATTTTCACTGCCATGGCACAGAACATTTCTCTGGTCTGTATTATTCAAATAATTTGCAATGCCATGGCATAGAACATTTCTCTAGTATGCATCACTCAAGTGATTTGCACAGCCATGGCATAGAACATTTCTCTAGTATGCATCACTCAAATGATTTGCAATGCCATGACAGAACATTTCTCATGTTTGCATCATTCAGATGATTTGCACAGTCATAGTATAGAACATTTCTCATGTTTGCATCACTCAAATGATTTGCACAGCCATGGCATAGAACATTTCTCTAGTATGCATCACTCAAATGATTTGCAGTCATGACACGGAACATTTCTCTAGTTTGCATCACTCAAAAGATTTTCACTGCCATGGCATAGAACATTTCTCTAGTATGCATCACTCAAATGATTTGCAGTCATGACATGGAACATTTCTCTAGTTTGCATCACTCAAAAGATTTGCACAGTCATGACATAGAACATTTCTCTAGTTTGTATCACTCAAAAGATTTGCACTGCCATGACACTGAACATTTCTCTAGTTTGCATCACTCAAATGATTTTCACTACCATGGCATAGAACATTTCTCTCGTATGCATCACTCAAATGATCCGCACAGCCATGGCACAGAACATTTCTCTAGTTTGCATCACTCAAAAGATTTTCACTGCCATGGCATAGAACATTTCTCTAGTATGCATCACTCAAATGATCTGCACAGCCAAGGCATAGAACATTTCTCTAGTTTGCATCATTCAGATGATTTTCACTGCCATGGCATAGAACATTTCTCTAGTATGCATCACTCAAGTGATTTGCACAGTCATGGCATAGAACATGTCTCTAGTACACATCATTCAAATGATTTGCACAGCCATGACATAGAACATTTCTCTAGTATGCATCATTCAAATGATTCACTTAGTCATGGCGTATGCAAAAACGGATAACTCAGAAATGCCCAAAACACAAAAAATATTTGACCTGCAGCCTTCTCAGTTTTCACATATAATTCATTAAAAAAAATACTGTACTCAAGCAGTACTTGTATAGTTAAAGTCAGAAGTAGCATATGACATCAAACCAGCTGGGAACCACCTGACCAGACAAGAAT
Organism: Sinohyriopsis cumingii; assembly: GCA_028554795.2. Classification (NCBI taxonomy): domain Eukaryota; kingdom Metazoa; phylum Mollusca; class Bivalvia; order Unionida; family Unionidae; genus Sinohyriopsis; species Sinohyriopsis cumingii. The sequence goes on from CM068840.1 coordinate 12,024,769, forward strand.
CTTCTTCAAGAGAAGGTCTTTTATACAGCAGCTACTGAATCTGTTAGATAACATGATTTGACCCATAGTCCCAAACATGTTGATTTACTGACTAATATGTAACTACAAAATTGTGTATATACTCTCTGCAGGTGGTCTTAGTCATGTGGGGGGGGGGGGGCTAATGTATACAGTAGCTCTTTATAACAATGTTGCTAAAGAATCTAGGACCATTGCCAATCAACAAATAATGTAACCTTCCACACCTGGAATTCACAATACCATTATACTGTACACAATATGATCTAGAACAACCAATATACTGTATGTACAGCAAACATGCTATGGACAGAGATTCTCTAAAAAATGAATACAATTTACTGATGAACACATCATCTCTCTCTCTCTCTCTCATTTCAATTTTCTGGTTTGGATTTGGCTTTATTGGCCATTTTCCAGCACACAATACTTTATGTAATATGCTAGACTTTAAATGGTGACCAGTATACTGGTGGAAGAACCACTAGCCCACTACTTGCATGTAGCAAACTTTTTCACATATCCACAATGGTCAAGCCAAGACTCGAACCCATTTAGACAGAGGTGAGATGTGCTAGTAATCTAAACAGTGAGTTCCTTAAACCACTTGACCACCTGGGTGCCCTATCTTTTACAGAAACGGGGAACAAGAAAGAGAATGGATGAGTGAATGGTTCCATGGCTGGCTGGATGGATACATGTTAGGTGTGTGTGAAATTTGGATTTCTAACATAGCTTTAAAAAAAAAATTTGTCATATCGTTATGAAGTCTGCAATGCGGCAGTTTATTGTGATGTCCCATCCAGTCACATTATTCTGACACCAGGTGGACCAGTCCTAAAATTGACCTCTTAATGCTGCGTACCCTATGAGGCAGCTGTTTGTACTATTTTTATAAGTCTCTGGTATGACTAAGCCAGGGTTTGAACCCATGACCTCCCGCATCCGAGGTGGATGTTCTAACCACTAGGCCACCATAGCAGTCTACACACATTAGGTATAAAATGAACTAGGCAAGAAAAGATGTTAAAGCATCACTAGGTGAGAGCAAAAAGTATGTGCCATAAAACAAAATAATGTACAGGGTATTTACAAAATCTGTACTCACTTACCTAAAAAAAAACATTTTCCAGGATAGAGAATCTACTGGTACCCAACTCTAAGATCATTAACAGGGCAAAATTTCAAAGTACCCAAGTTAGCAAAGGAGCTATTCAAAAATAGCTTTCAATTTTCAGGTATGCTTGTTTAGAATGACACATTTAAATCAGCTCCAAGCATATCTTCTTTCAACAATAGGTGTATTAGAACAATGAAATCATGAAGAACATGTGTCCTTTTTTAATTACATTTACACCACCCATCTCCTGTGCTTCATTTACATTTCTGCAGCAATTTAACATTTATGTGAATAGTTGTCGTATACTGTGTACATGTATTTGCCTCTGCTCTGTGTGTGTGTGTGTGTGTGTGTGTGTGTGTGTGTGTGTGTATATTAATGTACATAAGAGTCTCAAGGTAGATTAATATCTCATCTGTAACTAACTGAGTCACCCTCTGTAAATAAAGACATTATTGAGCAATTTGATATTTAAAATCAAATGAATTGACTCCGATCTACCTGTATCATCATTGTTTTTTCTTCTTCTGGGAGTCTCCTGTGCAAAGTTATCAGCTGTTACATTGTTATATATTTTACTGATCATCAGTCATGTCTTCCAAAACTAAATGTTTTAAGTGGAACTGAAGGTAGGTACATGTACATGTACATTGGTAGGGAGGCTTAATGCATCCTGAATCATTTTATGACTTTTAAATATCTGGATAAAAGAGGTCTACTCCAGTGGTAATTCACCTACTGTAGTTGACTCCTAATTGAATCTGCTAAAATGGCTGATGTAATGAATGTATTACAGTGCTTAGTCTAGACAAAAATTGCTGCCAATTTACTTGACAATCTTGTGTTATGAATACGATGCGAATACATTTCTTATTAGCATTCTGATTTGTTATACTGACCGAACATAATATTTTTAGCACAACTGTTGATATTACATTTTACAGGAGTGACATCAAATGAACTTGTTCATTTTCATGTAACCACAATCCAAATGTCAGTGTTCACATTACACAATTTAAACCTGTTGTACCCCAAGACTGCTAAAATTTGAGTACAACACAAATACTGGGATGCACATTTTAAGAAAATGAAACAGTATCATTGCAATGGAGTACATGTACAGCAAATTAAAAAATAAATAAATCAGAAAATAAATTTTTGAAAATGTCACAAACCGTTTCCATTTAGTATTTCAGAAATGTAATGTTAATGTATAAGCTGATTCAGCAATACGTTATATAACAAGTCCAAATATTATAAAAGTTCCCTGTTCTCTGTTCCTTAAAATGAAGTTCGTCTTATTCTTTCTTTAATTAAAAAAAAACAAACTAAGGAAAACTACTGACTCCATTCATTTGTAATTCAAGAATCCAATACTCCAGTCTAGAATTTGTTGATCTACATGTTTCTTTCCAGATCTGCACTGAAAGTATATCAGTAGAGTGGAAACAAGAAACCAGTCTACCCATTCAAGCCAACATGGCAACCATAAAGGAGTTACCACTTGTGTGTGTCATAAAAATTACACACACATCAGCTGTGTTTGATTGAGATTTCTTAGCTATCATTTAAAAATCAGTAGAAATTAAGTAACAGTAAACACCAATGCAAATACAGTTAATCAACTTGAGAGTAGAGCCACATATCAGTATAAAAATGTAAACTGAATTTATCATGCTGAGGTTTTACATCTGCAATTAATGCTTGATTCATATAGTTTTGAGTGAATGGGAACATTCAGATACATGTATATTACAAAAATCAAACATTCCGTTAAATTTGAAAGACCCTGGCCTTTATCAGGACTTTGACAAAATATAACATTTTCCTACTTGTATCAAACTGTATCAAACTAAGTTAAATCCAACATTTTCCTTCATATGTGTCATAACTGTTTTAGCAACACATGGACTTTATTCATATTTCCCTTCACTTATGACAATACTCAATCACAGACGGCACAAAAAATTGCACAAAGTTAGTCTTGCAGGTGTAGGGTGTTACTTAAGTGTAATGGATCCTAGCAGAATTCTGGGAGTTATTTTTTTATGACACTTGCCAAGTGTAAACTAACCTCAAAATCAAAGATACTGAATGGACAATTTGCAAATTAAGTTGTATTTGTATCTCTAATGGAGATGGCAAGTCCATGGGTACAAAACTGACCAAAATTAACACCTCAGCGTATAACAAGACTCCACCTGTAACACCCCGATGTCACATGGTATAGCAAGGTCAGTTTGCTGCATTAACGGCATTTTTTACTGACTGTATCATGAAGTGTACAAGTGGAATTAATGAGTGTTTTTCCCAAAGACACACCAAGGCAACTGATCCAGGCTGCCCTTGGCTGGTATCAAACACATGACCCTTACAATATGAGTCAGATGCTCTACCAATTAAGCCACCACAGCTCCAAGCCACGCAGGCATGTATGGAAGAGTCATACAGTACTGTACCAAAGCTAAGAATAATTATTTCCCTTGAAACTATCATGCTCCCAAACACTGGAATTAGTATTTGAGTTGAACTGCTGAGTTACTTCCCTTGATCTATTTTCCAGCTCAAGCTATAGCTGCTGTGAGCCAAGTTTGTCCACAATGCATATGGTGAAAGAGGAATCGCAGTGACTAATCAGTGAGAACTGTGAGAGCAAAATGCCTCCATCTCCAATACAAGCCTGATTAAAGGGATTGGCATCTTGTTTGTTACATGTTAAGTTGTATACACAGTCAATCTACACTTCTACAGGCTGGACTTTATTTGGACTTTATCTGCTCTATATCACTGGAACTAGTCAATTGTATTTACTGCTTTAATAACATTTCAAACACTTTTCCTTATTTCAGATGTAAGTGAAGAACTACTTATGAAAACAACATGAGACTAGTAAACTGTAAATTTTGTTATGAACATTTCAAAAACAAGTTTCTCTGCTGACAGATTATTAAAGTCTTTCAAAAATATAATTTTTATTTCCAATCAGCTACATGGATACTGCAAATGGCATATCATACATGTTAGCACATTACACACCACAATGCATGTTTAAGTCCATTACACGCCAACACTGCATGTTTAACAGTCCATTATGTCAGTACATTACACACCATACTGCATGTTTAAGTCCATTACACGCCAACACTGCATGTTTAACAGTCCATTATGTCAGTACATTACACACCATACTGCATGCTTAACAGTCCATTATGTCAGCACATTACACACCACACTGCATGTTTAACAGTCCATTATGTCTGCAAATTACACTACGCTGCATGTTTAACAGTCCATTATGTCAGCACTTTACACACCACACTGCATGTTTAACAGTCCATTATGTCAGTACATTACACACCATACTGCATGCTTAACAGTCCATTATGTCAGCACATTACACACCACACTGCATGTTTAACAGTCCATTATGTCTGCAAATTACACTACGCTGCATGCTTAACAGTCCATTATGTCAGCACATTACACACCATACTGCATGTTTAACAGTCCATTATGTCAGCACATTACACACCACACTGCATGTTTAAGTCCATTACACACCACACTGCATGTTTAAGTCCATTACACACCACACTGCATGTTTAACAGTCCATTATGTCAGTACATTACACACCATACTGCATGCTTAACAGTCCATTATGTCAGCACTTTACACACCACACTGCATGTTTAACAGTCCATTATGTCAGCAAATTACACACTACACTGCATGTTTAACAGTCCATTATGTCAGCAAATTACACACTACACTGTATGTTTAACAGTCCATTATGTCAGCACATTACACACCACACTGCATGTTTAACAGTCCTCTATGTCAATACATTACACATCACACTGCATGTTTAACAGTCCATTATGTCTGCAAATTACACTACGCTGCATGTTTAACAGTCCATTATGTCAGCACTTTACACACCACACTGCATGTTTAACAGTCCATTATGTCAGTACATTACACACCATACTGCATGCTTAACAGTCCATTATGTCAGCACATTACACACCACACTGCATGTTTAACAGTCCATTATGTCTGCAAATTACACTATGCTGCATGCTTAACAGTCCATTATGTCAGCACATTACACACCATACTGCATGTTTAACAGTCCATTATGTCAGCACATTACACACCACACTGCATGTTTAAGTCCATTACACACCACAATGCATGTTTAAGTCCATTACACACCACACTGCATGTTTAACAGTCCATTATGTCAGTACATTACACACCATACTGCATGCTTAACAGTCCATTATGTCAGCACTTTACACACCACACTGCATGTTTAACAGTCCATTATGTCAGCAAATTACACACTACAATGCATGTTTAACAGTCCATTATGTCAGCAAATTACACACTACACTGTATGTTTAACAGTCCATTATGTCAGCACATTACACACCACACTGCATGTTTAACAGTCCTCTATGTCAATACATTACACATCACACTGTATGCTTAACAGTCCATTATGACAGTATATTACACACCATACTGTATGTTTAACAGTCCATTATGTCAGCACATTACCAACCACACCGCATGGTTAATAGTCCTCTATGCAGATAATCCAAGGACTTCCTTCTTAACTCTCAGTGAAAGCCATACAGTTTGGTCCAAGTCTGTGATGCAGAACAAACACTGTCCCAAAATCATTTCTCTTCTTTATACCAGTGACCCTGACCTTGGACCTCTTAACCCAAAAATCAACAGCCTTATTCTTTTATAAACAATTGATGGTGAACAACACAAGTTACTGTACAGAAATTAAAACTGGTACAGACAACATTATGGTAATGGATGGACAACGTTATGGTAATATTATCCACAAAATGCTGGGCATATGAAAAGAATAGCGTCAAGTGTTTAATTAATTCATGGCATAGTACAGCGGATCATATATTCCAACCCCTAGAAAGTTAAAAGCGTAATTAGTACCAGAATACAAACATACAAACAAGAGACATATTAACAAATTATATACACAAAATGTATTGAGAAATTTCATATATATATATATGCATGCTGAGTGATCATAAAGCCAACCCGACTGTGCATGTGGAAATATATAAACTGACACAATACAAGGAATGTTGTTCTATACTTCTAGCAATAACTGCTGAAATAATAAAATTAATTTACTTTTGTTTTTGCTGTTAGTTTATAAGTCAGCCATGATCTAGTATTCAGCCTAGCAACCAGCCTCTGTTAACTGAAAAGGGGTTCTATTGTGACCTACTGTCCTTTGAGCTGGATCACTGTTAACTGAAATGGGGTTCTGTTGTGACCTGCTGTCCTTTGAGCTGGATCACAGTTCTTTGAAAAAGGGTTCCATTGTGACCTACTGTCCCCAGAGCTGGATAACCGTCAACTGTAAAAGGGGTTCTATTGTGACCTACTCTCATTTGAGCTGGATAAATGTAAACTGAAAAGGGGTTCTATTGTGACCTACTGTCTTCATAGCTGGATCACTGTTAATTAAAAAGGGTTCTACTGTGACCTATGTCCATTTAGATGAATCACTGTTAATTGAAAAGGGGATCCATTGTGACCTATATCCTTTCAGCTGAATAATTGTTAATTGAAATGGGTTCTATTGTGACCTATGTCCTTTGAGATGGACAACTGTTAATTGAAAAGGGGTCCTACTATGATTTATTGTCCTTTGAAATGCTTCACTGTTCATTCAAAAGGGGTCCTATTTTAACATAACGTGACATGAGGGCCCTGAGTGGTCAAGTGGTCTAAGGCACTCACATTTATAACAGGGTTCTCCCTCCATCACATATATTGCTGTCATGTACTGAAAAATAGAGTTAAACCCAGAAAATCAACCAAAGCTTACTGTGCCGGTTTTCCCTTTCACACTGATCACGGTTAATTATAAACCGATCTTATTTTGCCATAATGTCCTAAGCATATCACTGTTAATTGGAAATGGTCCTATCATGCTTCAACCGCTCCGGTGGCCCAGTGGTTAGAGCATCGCCTTAGAAGCAGGAGGTCGTGGGTTCGAACCCAGGCCAAGTCATACCAAAGTCCTATTGTGATATATTGTCCACAGATCATTGTTAACTGGAATGTTATTATCGTGATGTTTTGTCCGTGAATCACTGCTAATCAGAGTCCTATTGTAATGCATTGTCCTAAGACCTGGATTATTCCTAATTATAAAGATATGCTTGTTGAATAATGGTTATGATTTCTATGTATTTAACACAGCACCATGGAAGCTTCATCACTCCCAAAACTGTTGCATGCCCATAAAACCCATTCATTTACGTTTTGCCTGTACTAAAAGTATCGGACATGCTTTTCGTGATAGTCATTATCATACATGCCAACCCCTGGCAAGGAAAAAGTGCAATCCAAGTGAACAAAAAGAGTAATCCGAGCAGAAAAAGAGTAATCCACATATAACATGATAAAAATTAAATGAGCATATGTACAAAATGGTTTATTTATCCCTCTGGACTTTTAACATAAATTACTGCTTCAAGTTTTCGTATATAACACTTTGAGCTTTAAAAAGTAACAGACTCTCATGCTGCATTTCAAAACACTTTGTACCAGCTGAGACCATAAAGGTTTTGCACACCAGAAGAGCACTTAGTGCTGGGTTATTACAGAGCCTGGATCTAAATTCAGTTTTACTTTTGTTAACACTGCTGAACAATCTCTCACAGTCAGCAATAGGATGGAAAAGAACCAATATTCCTTTCATAACCTGACAAAGAAGAGGAAATTTATATATTCCAGTTAATGGGTCTTTTAGCTGGCAAATAAGATGAAAAAATCAACTCTATCCATATTAAGTATATTGACAGGTAGAGTGCCAACTCAATACTTCAGGAATTCTCCTTCTAATTTATCAGCAGTCTTTCCTGCAGCATGGTGCATCATATCACAGAGACAACCTGATATGAACAATGATGGAGACATTTTTCAAAATATATCATGTAACTCATTTATGAATTTCAGTCATCACTGTTGCAGCATCAGCTGAAAACCCCATACAGTTCTGCCAACTTATATTTATTCAAAGCATTATCAAGCAAATAAAAAATTGTTTTCTCCAGTGGAATCTACTGTTAATTCTGGTAATGAAAGATGAGCACTCTGTCTTTGCCCTTTTCATTGTCAAAGTCTCTTACACAGAGTGGGTACAACATTTTGTCATCATAATCACTACTCCTGTCTGTTGCAATACTAAACAACACAACTTTCATGGCTTCTGCAATTTTAAGTGAAGTATCTTCTGCTAAACACCTAACAATATTAGATGATTTTGTTCTTGCACATGCATATTTTCTGCAACTCTGGAATCAGGAAACATCCATTTTGAACAAAGGACCAATGTAGTCTTCTAATGCTAGCGATAGTCCGTGTTCTTTTAAGAACTCGGTACATAACACCTCTGCATTTATAAAATTTCGTGTCCACAATTTAGTTCTGCTGTAAAAAAAAGAAGTGACCTTAGTACTGGAGTTAGTAAAATAGGCTAATTCAAGGTTTCTTTGTATTACCACCATGACCAATATTAAAATCCTTTCCACACAGCCTGCAATGGGCATGAAGCTGCCCTAGAATGGACTGCTGTAATTCGTAGTTCATGATTCATCTCTAAATTGATTTTTCATCTTTTCTAATCCATCTGTGAAATTATTTGAAAAGCATTTTTGCTCTAACACACGCATCGGCTAGAATAAATTCCACCTGACTTTTACCGCCAAATACATACGGACTGGTTCTGTACCAGTTATCGATTTGAACAAAGAATATGCGAGCAAACATTGCCAGTTAGAAAACCAGTCTGTTCTCTCCTAACTAAGAAATACAGCTGCTATAAATAGAAACTGAGGTCATAAGTTTGAAAATAGAACCAGCCTACTTCTTGGAAATAGGGCAACTACTATAAATAGAACATAATAATGTTAGGAAAGTGCATATAAGTCTACTGACAAGCATACTCTGTATATTGTATTTTCATAGATTTGTGTGATTTGGATTTTGTTTAATGCAGCTTTAACAATTTTTCAGTCATATCACTACAATGTCTGCAGTGTGACAGTTTATAGTGATGTTTAGAACTGGGGCATCATGCCGCAGACATGTAGCATTATGTCCCACCCAGTCACATTATCCTGACACCAGGCTGACCAGTCCTAACACTAACCTCTTAATGCTGAGCGCCAAGTGAGGCAGCTGTTAGTACCATTTTTCTTAAGTCTTTGGTATGACTCGACAGGGGATCGAACCCACAAGCTCCCACGTCTGAGGCAGACGCTCTAACCACTAGGCAACCGGAGTGGTCGTACTTACAATGAAGCCATCTTTTCTAGAATACGGTTTGTGGAATTAATGAAATGTTAATAAAAATGAGAAACAAATTATTAATTTTTTGGGGAGGAGGATATGCTGAAAATGCGTAATCCGAATACATTTATGGCATACTTTAGTGTAATGTATACTGCAAAAGCGCAATGGTTGGCATGTATGCATTATTTACTAACAGTCAATCCTGTCATTACAGTCCTCTTTACACAACAGTCAACTGCTCACAAAGGCCATTCTATTTCTCCCCAGTGTAAATTTCCAAACTAAATTTTCTGTTTATAATAGTAACCTGTCCTCATGGACACTGGCTAATCGTTTCCTAACTAAACTGAGGTTTCTTCCTGCTTAAGCAAACACTGTCATGTAACTACAGAGACCACTCAGTTTATGAAAACTAAATGCTTGCTCATGATAAATGCATTGTCTAGATAAAGGGATATCATGTGAATCGATGTGCAAACAGTTCTTATCACCCTTGTACTCACTGTACTCCATCATGTTGAAAGTATAGCCCCAAGATGTCAAGCCATGAAAGTGCAGTTTTTTTTGAAAAAAAAGAATAAATTTGGAATATTGGAATCCTGCATTATACTTCATTAGCACTGATTTTGTTAAAATTTTCAAATTTGCGCATTTACTTCTGTGCCTGATGTCAAGTTGAAAAAATGTCACACTATGCATGACTGTCTGGAATGCCCCTAATCCTATTTATATCAACAATTGCAAACATGGATTATAACAATTGTTTCACAAATTTAAATTGAATTTTATGTTTAATACAATGTTTATTATAGAAGGTTTTTTTATATATAAAAAAGATATTTTAACTTCATGATGAGGTGCAACTGTAATAAAATAGTTCTCTTTGTACTCAGCATTAAAACCAGACAAGGGCAATAACTGTAAATGTTGTCAAAAGGGGCAATAACTGTAAATGCTGCCAAAAGACAATGAAAATCAAGCATTACCTAGGTCTTCATGTAAACTCTTAGATCAAATCTGATTTCAATCCACCAAAACTTACCAAAAGTTACATAACAGGATGGTACTGACATGGGTAGGACTAGATCCCTCCGTAAACATGGTAAAGGCATGCAAATAAAAAAAGGATATGAAACCTGACAAATGATACTGTACAAAGAATCAAGTATGTATAGATAATGCATGATAGAATGCAAATTACATTGAATTTCTTTAGTAATATTTTTTATTAATCATATTTTTATTGATTAATTAATTAATACTAAATCAGATAAGACTATTGAAGCAGAAATTCCAGAACTATAAAAAAAGGGGGGGGGGGGGCTAATTTAAAACAAGAGTCCCTCAAAGGGACAGATGCTCTACTGGGTGAAAAGAATTTCCAGAAATTCAAGATAAGACTATTTCTTCCTTTTAATTTTGAGTATTTGAACTGTCTGATATTCTTCGGTGATAACAAGTTTCAATGTAGCTGGTGTGATATACAAAACCCCCGCTAGAATTTATTTTTGACATTTGACATTTGAGACTTCATTTTCTTCCTCCCTGTACACTAATTTGGAAATAAATGTAGCAGTTTTGTGATGAAGATTTCTGCTTTCTTCTTTATATTTTCTATCAATCAACATTGATTATGTACTCTCTCAATCAATGCTACTACAATTACAATCTGTACGACATTTCTATGAAATTGATCATCTTGTACCTCTTTGGCGATGAGTGAACTCTATTTAGAAAAACATTACATGTGTATGACTGGGTCTAAAATCAATCATTTTTTCTTGTCTTTATTGTCTTAGGTTTTATTATGCACTTTACTGGTGCCATTTAGAGAACTTTCTTGCACCTCATATGAAGAAAAAAAGAAGAAAAGATTAGCGTCAATGTCTGAAGGGTGCGACCTAAACTGAATCCTGATGAAACAATTAAAACATCTACAAGGCAAATAACCTCTGCTAAGGTACGGCTTCATTCACCGAGTTTGTAAGGAAACAAATATGCGAATAACAATCTGATAAATAAATAAAAAACAGTTTTTAAGACGTGCAAAAGATCATGTTCAACGATGCAATCAAAAGTTGACACAACCGGCAAAGTAGTCTCAATGAGATTTAGTGACAAACATTTACCATATACACTCGCTTGTAAGTCGAGTCGAACTGCAAACTGAACAAACCCAGAGCTGCTGTCACATAATGCCCTGGCATATTTAGGTCACTGTAGTTTATTAGGAGTACTCAACAGAATAACATATTCCCTTGTCTGCCGGTGCATTACCCTATTGCAGATCAGGATCTCTGATGTTTGCAGTTGGACTCATCCTGTAAGCATGTATATACGGTACAAAAGTGACTGAAACAAATACATTATACCTAAACAAATACATTATACCTAAACAATCAAATATTTGTCATATTAATCTGCAGGAAATATCTTCTTTTGATAATTTTGGAGCAAATTCCTGGTGCATAACAAACTTTTGAAGAATGACCAAAACTGTGTACCCTGTCTGTATTCAATGCCTGAGAAAGATCTACAATTGTCTTTGCATTGTCATCATTAAAAATACATATCTATACTGATCTTCCATGGTACAAATCTAGGAAGACTATAGCCCATAAAGGCTTTGGTTACTAATTACGAACTTTATTGTGCAGAACCTCACAAATGACTTGGCAATATTGATGGTCACAAGATACCAAGCGATGAGTGTCAATTGTATTACAATGTTAAATATCGTCTAAACCCTTCATGCAAAAATATACTGTCGACTACAAGGCTTTTCATCACAACTGATAACATTTTTCACACAGCTGTATTATAACTTGGACAAATGAAGATTCAATTCATCCTTAAATTAATGGATTCTTAGTGTAATTTAATTGCAATTTATCTGTATCTATGTATTCATGGATTTGTCAATTTTTCCATGACATACAGATTGCTGCATTTTTCCATTTCAAAGACAATTTCTGCATTTCTGACAAAGAAATCTATTTTGATGACCACCTTCTGTCATCTCTTCAAAATGCTCGAAAGTTGAAATCTTTACTAACTTGCATTCGGCCAACTATAATGTGTCAAAGAGAGTACATTAGCTAAAAAAAAGTTTACCATTTTAAAGAAAACTCTTTAGTGAAAATGCATCCTACATTAGCTAAGCTTCATGTGAAAAATGATAAATTTTTTAAGTCCACCATGTAGGTATGATCTCAACTGTACACCTTGTACATTTCCAAATCTCTGGGTCAATTTTCAGTGGGAAATGGTGGGGAACAAAACAATGTTGAATGTTTAGAAAGTTTTAGATCCTTTGCGGCAGTATTAAAGGAAACCAAATTGAAAAGGACACACTACACTGTCTGCCCTCACAATGTTGAAAAACTCAAGAGAAAAAGAAATTTATCATTACAATAGTCTTTATAAAAGAACCAATGTACCAAACAATTAGGGATAAAAGCTTCCTGCAAAATTAGGTTCAAAGGATTTACGGGTTTCCTGGCGGTACCTTGCTTAGTTTAACAACAATGACTTCACCTGCTGGTTTACACTGCAAGCACCAATAACCGTTCTAACTTTATCAATTTTTCAATTTTCCATTTATCAACACAATGTCCTATCTTTATGAGTTCTTAAGTTATTACCTTCCAAAAGAACTGAAAAATATTGATTTCCACCATCTAATTGCCTGTCAACATCATAAAATGCATGCTAAAACCAAAGATATCTCAGCTTGAAGATTTTGCCAAACAAAACGATGGACAAAGCATTCTACAATCAGCTATCAGAAAGTTGGGTGATGTCAATTTCTAGCTCTTAGTATAAATATTGACACACCTAGGTCTCTCCATGAAACTCAGTGCTCGGATTCTCACCTTTGTGTGGAGGAAAAGGTGTTCTACAGGATCGATTACTGTCAACACTGCCAAGAAAGTCAGATAGTAACAAAAGATCTTCCAAACTGTGGTAGAATCTCAGTTCTCTTGATCTCTGACACATATATTGAGTGCACTAAAAGCAAAAATTTGAGATCAAATATGGGCATAAAAGGTGTTTAAGATGTGTACTACGGAAGAAAAATAATAACATGGATGAAATGTAATTGACGTGTGCCATATGGAAAGGGTGGACCAATTTCTTATTTAATCCATTATCTGTTTGAGCCACTGCAAGCAGTTGCTTACTCCACAACAACTTCTGATTAACTGAACCTGCAATAGGGCAATAAATCACCAAGTAACTGGTCATAAATGATTTGCTATGAAACAATAATCATGTAAAGACAAACTGGTTAGATTGATTAAATGATTTGTTACGATCGTAAAGTCTGGAGTATCTTTTGTACGTTAAGATCTTTAATAAAGTCATTAACTCAATCTTGTTTCTAAAATAATGTGGATATAAATTTCAAGATCACTAAAATGATAAACTATCGCTGACAAAAATTATATAATTGATCTATTATTTCTCCTATATGAGACCACAATTATTTGGCTATGTTTGGATCAGTCTAGTTTTTTTTCAAATACTGTTAACTGTAATATTTTAGCACTGGCAACATATACAATGTGACACATTTGCAACAGATGATGTACAATGTGAAATTAATAAATTCCCATAATGGCATTTTTCAAAACAAATATTTTAAAAAATGGATTATCTTAATCAACTTCTATAGCCAGGGACTGACAACTCTTGCCAGTACCCCAAGGGATACCAGAATATGGGGTCTAGATTGTTGTGTATATGGGCTACCAGAACACTGGGTCCTGGTTATCATGTATTAATGTCAGACAGTTCAGTGTGCTACTGATATGATGAACCAGTCTCAATGTTTTTTACTTCAAAATATCGTGAAAAAATACAAGGATAATAAATCTCAAGTGCTACTTCATTTAAACTGAACTATTAAGTTCTTTTTTTTTTTATTGTAGCCTGCCGGGCCCCATCCTGCTGGGCCGCCGGCCTACTGGGCCACCATCTAAGGTAAAAATTAGCTGGACCATTACACAAATCAAGCTTTAATAAATATCTGGTTCTATATATACATACATCAGGAATTTGCCCTAACTTGCCCTTTTACACTGGCTGTACCTTGTCTAGAAAGATGCCGAGACCCTGGATTCAAACATTAGCCTCTCCACACTTTCACAGTTTATTTGGCAAACACCCTTGCCAAACACTTAAACACAGCCAATTGCTGAAGACCTTTACAAGCATTCTTACCTGGTAGTTCTGAAATAATGCCCCAGGAGTATGTCTATATTGCTGGGGACTTCACAAAAATATTTTGATCTTATGAAGAAATGCCAAGAAATCTAGGACAAATTTAAACTATATACAACATAGCAAGTTTTTCACAACTTAATGGTATCAGTGCTTTTCAATGAATGTTCATTCCAGAAATGGAAACGTGGGTCTCAATGGCACTACCAGGTCAAAAAGAGGATTCATTTGGACAAAATAATCACCTGTGATTATTTTCAACCTCTGCTGTCACTAGCCTTCTGGAATGGAATTTGATTTCCCCATACTAAAGTATGATTGATTTGGCAATGACAATGTTCTATTCAGTAAGCCTGGAAAATTATAAATTCATTCTAAAAAGAACTGTAAGAATCTTTAATCTCTATTTTCTTGGGTATTTTTATACACCCTAAAGATGCAATGCAGGGAAGCTGCTTCAATGAATATAAAATATAGAGGCCAGTCACAGCAAAATGAACCCCTTAGTCAGTTTCAGTTTATCCTTAATAGTTCTTAGAATGCTGTCCCCTAACCCAAAAGTTTCATTACTGGACAGGTGGAAATGCAAATCCATCATTTTGTGTTTTTGGAAATTGTGATAACCTCAGTCCCATCAGCCTTTGAAAAAAAAATGTCCATTTTTCCATTACCACCGCATCTCCTACATTCCCCTTGGGGTCCATTGTTGGAGTTGAAGATCAACTATACAAAAATCTGAAGTACAGCCAACAGACCAATCTGACTGAAATCAAGATCTATTTATAAGGCAAAAAAAAAAAAAATAGTTGTGTTACCTACTGCACCATTTTTATAACTAGGGTAGGTAGGTAGTTTTTTTAAACATTATAAATATTAAAATGATCAGCAATGAACTAAGCACTTCATGTAATGGGATAAACCAACTCCGTTAAATGCACAAATCAATTGAAATAAATTTCCGTATCTCTTTTTTAGATTTTTTTTAGCAGGGGGAGGGGATGGTGGCTAGGGTTGGCAGCACAAAAAAAAACATGTTTGGCCAACCATAAACACACAGGTATTTTTTTTTTTCCTTAATCAGTACATCTGACAGTTGCCAATAAAGATTCATGTACCAGTGAGCTTTGGAATAGCCTGTCTATCGAATAAAGCATTTCATTTCATGTTAGTAGAGTTGTCTTTGTAAATACATGTAGTATGTACTGAGTGACGTATCTCATTTTCATAAATATGAACGTTATAATTATCTGGACAACTGAGAGGTCAACAGACATGATCTTGTTTCATTGTCCATCAGTTATGTCAAAGATTTCATCTGGGGAGATCTCAATTTTAATTAGACTTATGCAATCTTACAATGCAGGAAGTTGCATAAATTCCCTTTCCATGAAACTGACCTTAGGTCAAGCAGCATGGCTATGGTATCTGACACATTGTCCAGTTATGATATATACCTGGGGAAAGTTTCCAGGTAATCTCTTAAACTGTTCCATAGTTATGACCAGAGAAGCTGATATTGACATCAAATTGACCTTGGGTCAGGGGCAATGCTATGGTAACAGCAGGACAACACCAAAACATACACAATTTACATGTAACATAACATTTTATGCAAACTGTTTTCTTCAAATATTATGCACACTCACTTTGCTTTGGTTGCTAAATTTTCAAAGATAACCAAATGAAATTGTTTTAAGAGGCTTCTGTCTCTTTTAAGAGGCTTGTCTCTTTGTCCATTCCATCACTGGAGCCAAATAAACTGAACTTAAAGAAAGAGATTAGAATGATAATAAAATCTGAAATCTATGCATCATAGTTGGCTGTAACCTTGGTAACAACACCACAGATCATGGGTCAATCTGATTAAAATCAGGTCTTCACTGTTCAGTGAGAAGATATGGCATCGACCACTTTGGGGTCGTTTTTGGTGACATTTGATTTAGACAACTGAAATCAAATGGTTGTCCACTGATCCTCTTCAGCCATACTGCCCAGTCTCCCAAATGTGAATGTATGACATCTTATTGGCTGATAAAATTAGCAATTATGGTAATAATATATGTTACAAGAACAAAACCTCAAAGTGGTCGCTGTCTGATCGTCACATAGGGCAGTGGAAGTCTGATTTTAATCAGATTGGATCAGGGTTGCAATACCCACCCTGACTGGCTGTTTCTATAAGAAATTGGGAAAGGCACTAAGGTTCAATTTCCTTGGTATGATAAAGCCAATAATCTGTAAAAAGTGCCTTCTTTTCTCTTGAGATACAAAAAGAAAAAATTATATCCAAGCTCGAAACAAAATCCAGCATTCCCCCACCCTATTCCCCCACCCACGAGACCCCAGAAGAAAAGAAAAATAAAGGCAATCATCTCTAATAGTTTGAGACATGAATTTCTCATACACGGTAATTACAGGAAAATGACACATATCTGCAAATAATTACGCTGATAGAAATATAAGTGTTGTCAAATCACTCAAATGTGTAAACAAATTATCATAAAATTACTCACATTTTCAAGACGGGCTTTCATTATATAGTTCATGTAGTTCAAATGATCAATCTGTTAGAGCATCAATGTATTTGATTCAGCCTTTAATCCAAAAGTTGGGAAACCTAGCCAGGGTTCCCCTTAGGATTTTCAACTAGGGCAGAAATTTCGACATTTGAACATTGAGAGTCAACATACACGTAACTAGATTTTATCAAATGCAAAATATGGTAAAAAGAAACTGATGATGGTTGAATGACGACACAAAGTTTAATAGATGATGGATACTGCTGGGCCATACCTGAAGATCACTAGCTCTAAGGCTGCAACATGTAAACAGCTTAGTGTACTGCCTGTAAACGTTTACAAAACTGGTAACTGTGTAAACGAACATGCACGTGGTGGGTACATCTGGTGTTAGCACAAATTGCGGTTATGTCCATGTGCATTCTCAATTTATTCATCCATACATATATGTAACAGCCCCTAATTTAGATTGTTTTACCTACACTATCAGAAGCAATATATTCACCAAATGTCAAAATACAAGATAAAAGACATGAGCAAACGATATGGTTGCACATGGAGTGATGTACGGTATACACTACGTCAAAGACTCGGACAGAAACAGCCGTAAGCCTAAAGTGCAAATCAAAGGTAAAGGTTCTGCATCATGATTTCCATTACTATATACAATGTACATGTTTAGACAGTTTGCTAACACTGCACCCTTAAAGTCAAAGTTAAAAAATTATGCTACGAACAACGACACTTACAAGCATCTTCCACTTCCGTCACTCTGCGTTTGGCATGATACACCATTGCGACAGGGGTTGGGATTACATGATGGTAACAGAGCTGAAATTAAATAATTAAACAAAATCTTAAAAATGAAATTCCTGGTCTTGAACTCATTCTTTTGTTGCTTTTTATTCAATTCTGTTGTGCAAAATATTTATTCTTTTCTCCTTACACTGAAAAACCCTACCATATCACAGCAATAGAATTTATGTCAAGAGTTTCCTGTCTCAAGAAAACGTTACAATGAAAAAGAGACAAAACATTCTCACGATTTCAAAGTTTTCACACACATTGTTTCTAGATTTCAAAGAACAAGATATTCAGAAAAGTGGCAACAGCTGAGTACTTTCTAACTTTACACATTAAAAAAATCAATATCTGGAATCCTTTAATTTTTACAGTTAAACGTTCAAAAGCATGTCTACAACTACATACAGCTGATTATGTTATCCAAGTATACTGCATTTAAGTACCAGACTAACAGTATGATACTGTATGCTACATGTTATCCAAGTATACTGCCATTTAGTACTAAACATATACTGCCTGTAAGTACCAGACTAACAGTATGATACTGTATGCTACATGTTATCCAAGTATACTGCCATTTAGTACTAAACATATACTGTCTGAAGTACCAGACTAACAGTATGATACTGTATGCTACATGTTATCCAAGTATACTGCCATTTAGTACTAAATATATACTGCCTGTAAGTACCAGACTAACAGCATGATACTGTATGCTACATGTTATCCAAGTATACTGCCATTTAGTACTAAACATATACTGCCTGTAAGTACCAGACTAAAAGTATCATACTTATGCTACTTGTTATCCAAGTATACAGCCTGAAGTACCAGACTAACAGTATGATACTGTATGCTACATGTTATCCAAGTATACTGCCATTTAGTACTAAATATATACTGCCTGTAAGTACCAGACTAACAGCATGATACTGTATGCTACATGTTATCCAAGTATACTGCAATTAAATACTAAACATATACTGCCTGTAAGTACCAGACTAACAGTATGATACTGTATGCTACATGTTATCCAAGTATACAGCCTGAAGTACCAAACAGTATGATACTGTATGCCACATGTTATCCAAGTATACTGCCATTAAGTACTAAACATATACTGCCTGTAAGAACCAGACTTACAGTATAATACTGTATGCTACATGTTATCCAAGTATACTGCCATTTAGTACTAAACATATACTGCCTGTAAGTACCAGACTTACAGTATGATACTGTATGCTACATGTTATCCAAGTATACAGCCTGAAGTACCAAACAGTATGATACTGTATGCCACATGTTATCCAAGTATACTGCCATTAAGTACTAAACAAATACTGCCTGTAAGAACCAGACTTACAGTATGATACTGTATGCTACATGTTATCCAAGTATACTGCCATTAAGTACTAAACATACACTGCCTAAAGTACATGACTAACATAATGATATGCTACATTTTCCTCTATAATCTATTATGTTCTAAAAAAAAGTATGGGCAAAAACACAAAAATAAATTGTGCAACTATGGTTTTGTTCAATCACTGATGGTTTTCATTCACACAGAAAAACAGTTCCAGGATATAGTTATAAATTACCATTCAAATAAAAGTTATGGTACATATTTAAATATTTTAAATACAATAAAATGATTAATTTATCTTTCTACATGCAGATGAATGAAAAGTTACAAAAACTGCATTTTCTGCCTTTTGGATCAGCAACCACAGCACTTTAGAAGGCAAAGTTAAATTACATAAAGTTTGTCTGTTACACATTTTTGTGATAAAATACTGACGTTTTCGTGACAAATTACCATCTTGGAACCTCATAAACATCCTAAACATTCACCAAGTAAGTTTTTCTTAAAAATCTTTTGTTTCTTATTTATTTTTTTTCTTCTGAAAAGCCTGTGGTAACACTAAGACATTTTTCTCTTGGTTAACAATTAGTTAAGAAAATGTTTATGGACTGCATAGTAATACTTTCAAAGTAAAATCATGCCTTCTGTACAGTTCTTTTGATTGGAATTAGCTCAGAACATATGATTTATGATCAGTTGTGACATTTAAAAATATAATTTCCATAAGGCAATTTTGAAATGAAAATGGTACATTTCTGGCATTTCTGTATAGCTGTCAATATCAGACAATTAAAATCATTTATTATACATTGTGAATTTTCTTCAAATGATTCATATGGAAATTAGCTTGGACCATTTCCCTGGGATTAGGTGGGAAATTTTCCTGTTGATTTGAAGCAAAAAAGACAGGGTAGGACTTGCAATAAGTAATGCAAGAGATATTTGTACTCTCAGCTGACCATTTGGCATCTATTTTTTAAATAGCATGAAACACGCAACTGCATGTAAAATAATAGAAAATGTCATACAGCATACAATGTAAAATGATGCTAACAAAATAAATAAAAACAAATGGACATATTCCTTTTAATGTACTTGATTTGAACATTTTTACAAAATAATTTTTAAATTTCAATCAGTATAACTGTTTCAGTTGGAATGGAGACAACAAATTTATAACTGAACTTTTAGTAATGCTAAGTACTTTATGGGGAAAACAATTTACTTCTACTGTATTCCTATTTTACGCATTTGACACTTACTTTTATCTTCTATTAAACATACCTTATTCATATCATACCTTTTATTATTTTTTAAATATATGTTGTGCATATTTAAAGTTTGAAAGGGTTAATTTCCAAAGCATACCATTTTAGATAAATTTTACGTTCGTATTTATCAGAACCTATTATTTTTTTTATCGTCACTATATGGTCCGAATACTGATGTGCATTAAACACCACATGCATACATACACAAATTTAACTGTTTTCAAAAGCCAATATTGCTTTATTAATACTGATATAATATCAAACCCCTTATTTTTTTCTTCAATTAATATACAAGATTTCAAACGAGAATTGTCACATTCCATCACTCTTTGACCGCACTAATGCCGATCCGGTCTAATTTGTCGTGCACCTGCCGATGCAACAGCTGGAACAGTTCAATTTACCTTTGAGGGGATGCCACAATAACGGGAAGCTGATCTTGAAACATCAACAAGCACAAAAAATAATAAACCTCACAACCCACTCAAAATATTAACAAACTTCACGATCTTCACAGTACTTATTATTATTCCTTGTTATTTACAAGTCAGTTTGGGAATTGCACCTGCCTAACCCCTTAATCTTCTCCCTATCCTAAAAATGGAGGACATCTGGACAAAACAAAGAACGTACCCCTCTTGGTCACCAAGCGTGGGCAAGACAAGTTGCAAAGGTTAGACTTACAAAATTAGCCATGATCTCGATTTGAACCCACTTCTTACAATAAATGCGATCATCCGCAGTAAAATAATGAGTGTACGAAAACTTTATCAAGTTGTTTAAAACTTTTAAACACTTGGGACAACATGCTTTGAGACCTCATGTACATACCTTGACTGCTTGGGACTTCAACCAGCAACAAAATCAAAGTTAAAATCCCCGAATAACAATGCATAACGGCGAATCATATAATCCAACAATTATCAGGCAATTATTAATTCCAATACTCCCATTTTTCCTGTTTTAAACGAGTGAATACACATAAATTCCTTCGGCCTCCAATCTCAGTTACTCATTTACAAAGCATCACGACCCATATACCCTAACTAAACTTAGCTCGTGCCGACTCAACTGATTCACAAATATTCATGCGCATTGCTGTAAGGATTTATTAAAATAAATTCTGAAAAATACATTAAGATCGTTAATATTTTGGTCCAGAAATATATAAGAATGTCAAATAAAACAAAATCTGTTTCGTGCAATTCTGTATTTTTACGTTAAACTTAATAGTGTAAGGAACTATGTTTTCGCGGAGCAATATTCAATATTAGAGTCGTGACAAGAACTGATAAATCACAACACTGGAGTGGATAGCGCGCGCTTAAAATGTGTAAGTAACGGTACGCTTGACTGCTTACAAGGTCGGCACACGACTGGTAACATGCCGAATCTGCTATCTCGTACCTTGTGTGTGTATGCCCATTGTCTAACCTTTATTCACATCCAATAGCAAGTTAGACAGTGATAACATAATACTGTAGTAAGTGAATACGGTTTTAAAATAGCTCTTGTCGCAACACAATGTGAGAAGTGTATTGAAAAGAGACTTTTGAATGCGTGTGTTGAATTAAAATAAAAAACAAAAAAACAACAGATGATGATGGAATGTGAGCTATATAAATGTACAGTTCCATTAATGAATAAGCAAATAGTATTGCAACAAAATAAACCAAATCATTTCTTCATTACTTTTCATTCATTTTCCATTGTATCTGACAACAGGGTTGCCACATAGATTTTGCACACACACTGATTTCTAACCGTATTGGGCGGGGGGGGGGGGTACTTTACATTATATGGGAGGGGGGGATGGGAGCCAAGCATCTTTCATATGGATTCACCGAGGCATCCTACCCGTGCTGGCCTGGGTTGGTATTGGGCCTGCCATACGAGTCAAACGCTCAATCAACAAAGTTGTCACGGATGCAGCTGCTGAAATTTTGAAGAAATGCTCAGTTTAACATGTCGATTTTGGTTGTGAAAAATCCTCGCTTTTTTCTGTATATCCGTAACTGTAATGCTTAGCCTGAGTCCGTTTTCTATGTTTAAAAAAAAAACGTCCAGCGTAACTTTGGAAAAGTAGCATACAATAGATAATATTTTCCGTCATTTTCTTGCACAAATTTTTGTAACACTTTAAATATACTAGTAATTTTCTTCATTTTCACCCGTGATTTTCTTTTGTGCCATATTGCACTTTCCCGGCACATTTGTTGCGGGAAAAAACGTGTATACACTAGGACTAATTACTGTATTGTTTGGGGGGGGGAGGCCATTTTTCATTCATATTCTTCCTAAAAGAACATGTCAGGTTTGTGTTATCCTGTTTGTCCAGACATGCTTGCGTGCGTTTGCGTTCGTGAGTAACGTCACACAACTCCTTCTGCACCGTTTAAGATGGCGTCTTCCAAACCGGGATATGATTGGGATGATCAGCAGACGTTTGTTTTTTGTTTATATATCTTAACCCATCCACAGGTCGCAATGCTGAGCGAAACACTTATCTATAAATATAAAGGGACCGGTGTAGCTTGTTATTAGTAAATGAATACAGGGATAGTGTTGCTTCTTACAGACTTTGAGTTTTTTTGTTTTTGTTTTGTTTTGTTGCTGTTGTTGTTGTTGTTTTTTTGTTTTTTTTTTATTATTTTGTTTTGTTAATCAGTTGTGGGGGGGGGGGGAGGCGATGAGTGGTGCTGTAGTAAAAATGAGTGTTAGCATTGTAGCGTTTGATCTAACCCAATCGTGTGGTGGGAGACGGGGGACCACTTAAACACTTAAATATAAAATGTATCGAAAGTTCTAGCGAGTATTGAGCCTATTCGTCGGCAGATACGACAACAATCAAGTAAGTAATCCAATAAATCCAACATTATAGTGAGTTGTAATACTTTACACCAACCCACTCGTATAGGAACAATAACACTAAAACTGAGAAATAATTAGCAATTTGCTCACACAAATATATCACCTCCTCTACCGCCTACGACCACTACTGATGATGATTAGTCTATAGTCAAAACACTAGGCATAACTCTTCCAAAAACAGACTACAATAATCAGCCGATATACATTTCTTCTAACGATGACCATAATACGGTGTAAGCTTCACAACAATCCACTCAATCCAATCCAGAAGGTTGGCGTATTTGAGTCCAAAAAGGCAATAACTCTTTAAAAGAAATCACATGAGCACAAGGATTTTTCTCATATTTAGATAATAACCATACTATATTTTAAGTTTCCCAAGGATCCGTTATATTCTGTAAGACAAGCTGCATTGGCACCATTCAGATGCGGAATAAACAGTGCAATAGCCCCAAGAACAAATTGCGGTAAGAAAGCAATTAATTGGTATGCGTAGTGTTGTATAGATTTGTGTTGTAAAGGTCATGAATTAAAATTACTTTTACCTTTAAATTACAATTACTTTTAACTTTTATCATGGTAATTGGAGTACAATAACATTGCTTCTCTTCATTCCATCACAGCTCGCAGTTCTCATTTGATTAGTCATATTTTGCGCAGAACAATGTTATTCGCATTAAGAATTCAACGTAACACATTGATTACAATATTGTAGAACTAATTGCACACAATTTGTGAACAGTTTTCCTTCTGTCCTCTTTTTTTTATTTCCGCTATTTCAATCGTGCTGTTATATTGTATGTTGGTAATTGTAAGAATGACAAATAGTAACTGTAATTTAAACGTATTTTTAACTTTGCATTACTTTTCCAGAATTTATAATCAATTATAATTACTGGTTACTTTTTTGCAGGAACTGATCACAATGACAATGTTATATTTCAAGTAATTAATTACTTAATTGATTACTTTAATAATTAAATTCTGTACAAACTGGTGATGACAATAGTATTGACTACTAATACGGCAATCCACGAAAAACCGCAGAACTAGTTGCACTAACAAGGCTGAGTGCCGGATGGAGGACAGAAGGACGGCCGGAGGGACATAGTAATTCCTGTTTATGTTTGGGGTATAATAAAAAAGTAAAAAATTGATATCGAACTATAACGAAATGGTGGAGCGACATCTTCGCTAGCCAAAGTTCCGATATGATAACCCTATCTACAGTAGTAAGGGTTATCATATCGGAACTTTGGCTAGCGAAGATGGTGGAGCGAATACTGGTCTGAAACTTACACATAATAATAATGTCACTATGTTAAATTACATTGAAATAAACCGATTTCAGAGAGGTGATATACTATTTTAGGATCGAGCACAGAATACGTTGACATGTAGTCACCCAAAATACGCGCAAGCATTATGACCTAAAATAAAATAATAAAAAATTCTTATAAAATCGAGAATACCATATAATGAAGAGAGTATTATGCGAAAATGCATGTAAAATTCACTTCTTTTTATGTTTTCTATTTTTCACGGACATCGTCTAAACAAACGATTGTATCCATCCAGATTTTATTTTCACTGTCTCTGATGATCTTATTTCAGTATTTAAAATTGATTCTACAGCATGTATCAAATTTATTATTCTTATGTTTGACATTAATGCAGACGTTTTTATCCTAACTGCATTTGGATAAATCTATGAATTAGCTTATATTGAGATAAATCTATGAATGAGCTTATATTCAGATAAATCTATGAATGAACTTATATAAATCTGTTGATGTGCAATATGAGCTATTCAAGCTTGACAACCATCCTTTTTTTACTCTATCCTCTGGGGGCCCCGAGTGGCCGAGTGGTCTAAAGCGCTCTCCGTTACGGATCTCTGCCATCTTACCTTTGCGTAGGTTCGAGTCTCGGATTCGGCCAATGTGGGTATGTGAGAAAGCTTGCCAGTAGCTTCTCGAGGGTAGGTGGTTCTTTCCGGGGTATTCTCGGGTTCTTCCTCCACCATTAATACTGGCCGCTATGTATAGCCTATCGTGTGCTGAAAAATGGCGTTAATCCCTACAACAACAACAACAACTCTATCCTCTATTTCCTGTCTAAATTTGGTGAAACGTCAAATAACCGTTAAATTATATCAGTGTCATCACAATTAAATATATTGTTCCCCCAATTATATACATTACTTTACTCCAATTACATATATTGCTTTCCCACAATTTAATATTCTTGTCCCCCCCCCCCCCATTAAATATATTTCTTTTCCACAATTAAATATCTTGATTTTCCACAATGAAATATATATTGCTTTTCCACAATGAAATATATTGTCCCCTCCATTAAACATTTTACATACCCTCAATTAAATACATTAATTATCCCCGAATTAAAAACAATACTTTGTCTCCAAGTAATTATATTGCCTTCCCACAATTAAATATATTGCTTTCCTTTCTGGGTATATATCTTTAGACAACGTTTTACCGATAGTTTTCTACAGATATGCGTAATTGCTATTGCAAATTGTATGCAAAACTCCTTATTTTTAAAACTTATAATCATTTAACTGATCCTCAAAGTAATCTCTAGGTCTCTCTTCTATGATTTTAAGTCGTGCTTAATCGTCCTACTTAATTATTCATTGCGTATCAAAGGCTGCTATAAAGTTTATTTTCTCACGTGTTTCGTGCATTAAGTATCGAAGTGATAATTTGTTTGTATTTATTTAAATAAAAATATTTTGAATATATTTAACCATTTTATTTGTATAAATATGTCTTTTTAAATATTTTCTTTATGACATCATTATTTCTGTTTACCGTCAAAATACCCGTAAGTGGAACTCATGTCGTCATTTGTATTTGCATATCGTAATATTTTTTCTGTATATTGTACCGTAGTTTGTAGAATCAATGCTTTGATTGTAATTGTTTTCTTTCTCCAAGTTATTGTGTATTCCTATGTGCTACGTCTGTATCATTCGAACTTTCTTAATAACCTTAATGTACGCTTTGGAATACCATATTAGACATTTGTTGTTCGCAAGACTTCTGTCCGAAAACCGTTGGATTCATGAAAATGTAGCTTTTGTGCTATCACTTACCTTGTTTGCAAAATGTGAATCTAGTAATGGCCCAATCGTGTTGCAGCGATAATGATGCTTTTCTTTATAAAAAAAAGTTTCTATCTTAATGTTGTCAATATAATTTGTTATTTTTTATTTTATATTTTATTTTGGTGCTGTCGTATCTCCAAACAAGTGGGTTGGAGTAAAAGCAAAAGCATACTTTGTCATAATTCTCAAGCGATTTCATCCAAGTAGCAAAGGAGTGTCTTTCTTTCTTGATAATATTAATCTAAATTATATTGTATTTTTATATCTTATTTGGTTTAATCTCCAGGTAGGATACGAGTAATTTTTACAATATCATCTTGGCAAGATTATATGGTTATTCAGAGTAAATTCATCGCCTCAAACACTCCTCCATCAATAGCATATGACCCCACCCCCACCCCTATGTCTCTCTGCCCCCACCCCATACTAGCGCACACATAGGAGCGTTGAAATTATTGGGATATACATAATATGTGACGTAGTTGATGGTAATGGTTTTTTAAAAAAAATATTAGTGTAAATTTATGTGTCTCTTTTTTGTAGTCCCCCTTCTTCCGATAAAAGGTAAGAAAAGGAATAAAGAAGAGAAAAGAAAACAAGGAGAACGTTTTTAAATTATTGTAATCTTCATATTTTGTAATTTAAAAAAAAATACACGTAGATTCGTTAAGTAGATATAAACCTGAAGCTGGGAATCACCTTTGAAATGGTAACGCAAAAAAATATGATCTAAGAAGACAACATATGTAATAAATGAAGTAATTTAATATCTAATAGCATTTAAAAAAAATGTGTCAGTTGTTTTATTAATTGGGGACATACTGGTATCGTATATTTACCCATAAACATGGCTAAACACTACCCGGTATAATCATTGTGTACGTGTGTGAGTGTGTGGATGTGTATGTAGGGTGGGTGGGATGAGGGTGGGGGTGTAAATGTAGGAGTTGCAAAGTCTAAATTATGGATTGAAACAAGCATCTGTCTGTGTCTTGGAAGTGTCCTACAGTACGTCTGAGAAAATTCTACAAGCTTTGATGACTGCTAAGATCCGCATCTATACTATGCTATTACATGAAAATTCTTTTTTTTTTAAAACTGTTTAAATATGCACGACAAAACATCTACATGGGAAGGATACAATTAGTTCATATGTTTGGATTAACAACAAAACCGTTGTTAAAATATGCAAAAAAAATAATAATAAATATGCAGTTAAACAATATATATGTTAAGTTTTAAACAAAAACAATAAATTCGATTTCAGGTAATAATGTCTGCATTTGTAAAAATTTCTTTATTTGCCAAGGATCTAAAATCGATTTATATGAAATGCAAGCAAAAACAAGTATACGTGATAGTTATCTAGCTCCAAACTTTGGTGTTGATGATCCTGACATCCTCTACACTGCCATTTCCTTCTGGACTTCGATTTATTATGAGATATTAGTACCGTTATTAGTAGCGTTATCAAAGTGTTTCTAAACGCTTAACGCAAGGTATATTCCAATTTACACATCCAAATAACCAGGATGGTTTGATCATTCGGTTGACTTCAAATGTTTTTGTCGTGAAGTGTAGACGCACGCGTTTGTAGAATGGTGCGAAAACTAAGATATCATGAAAAGAAGCTTCTTAAGAAGGTTGATTTTATATCATGGGAAGTTGATAATAATCTACACGAGCTGAAGGTTATGAAAAAATATTATATACAAAGAAGAGAAGACTACACAAAGTAAGAGTTTGAATAAGGGCACGTTACTCATTTTCGGAGATTTACATGCATTCGATTACAGTACCCTGTTGGGAAACAGACTACAGAGCATATTACTGTTGAGTTGAATCGATAAGATTTATTTTATTGTACACAAAAGTTAAAACATAATTGCCGCTTGAGCTCGAGCAAATTGACCTCTAGTCCTAGGACGTAAGACACATCACCCGATATTGTTGTTCTGGGGGTAGTCCTACAATAGTCCTACCTGTAAGACCCGACGCTGATAGTTATGTTGTGGGCGTCAGGGTCTTACAGCCTAACTAATGGCGCTGTGTAGTGTGTTTTGGACGTCAACTAACATCGTTACGAAAGTAAAATTTTCAGGAATATTTCACACAACTGACAACTAAAATAATGACGCTTTTCTACAAAGTAAAGTTATATTATTTTAGTCAGACTTTACTTACTATGATGCCTTTTCTCTAATAAATTCAAATTCTCACAAAAGAAATGGGCCCGTTTTCAAGATTCTTTGGCCTACTTTTCATTGGGCTGGAAAGCAATGAAAGCCGAGAATGCCGAAATCGGATAAAGTTGAAACATTACTTTTTAACGACACGAATAAAAAATATTTTATGTCTATTTGAACTGTAAGCAACATTTCGTTTCGTTCAAGAAACATATCCTAAACATCAACCTGCCTAAACTTACTTCGGCATACCTCGACTACTGTCGCATTGCAACAAATTCAAATGTATGTCAACGGAACGTGAAAATGCCTCCATTTGCTAGTGTCATATTTTCATTCCACCAGGATAAAGACAGCACAGTAAGTATATTAATTACACATGAATTAGTGGAAAAATGTCGATATAGGCTACCAAATGTGTGAGATGTTCCTGAAACTTTGATTACTAATTCCGATGTCAATGACATCGGAACACACTATACAAGGCCGTTATTTGGACAGTAAGACATAGCACCTCAACAAAATCAAAATGTGCTATGTCTTACATGTATGACTAGTCCAACATCTAAGTCCTTGATGCTGATATTTATGTTTTGGATGCCAGGGTCTTACTGCGTAAATAACAGCGCTGTGTAGTGTCTTTTGATGTTGACTAACATCGTAACGAAAGTAAATTTTTCAGGAATATCTCACAAAACTGGCAACTAAAATAACGGCGCTTTTCTACAAAATAAAGTCATAATGTTTTAGTCAGACTTTACTTACTCTGATTTTTTTCTCTAATAAATTCAAATTCTCACAAAAGAAATGGATCTGTTTTCAAGTTTGTTGGCCTACATTTCTTTGACTGGAAAGCAATGAAAGCTGTGAATGCTGAAATCGGGGTTAAGTTAAAATATTCTTTAACAAAACAAATAATAATATATTATGCCTATTGGAACTGTAAAGCAATGTTTTGTTTCATTCAAGAAACATATCCTCCACATGAACCTACTTAGGCATACCTCAACTACCATCGCATTGCAACAAATTCAAATGTGTGCCACCGAAACATGAAAATGCGTACATTTGCTAGTGTCATATTTTCATTCCGCCAGGATAAAGACAGCACAGTAAGTATATTAATTACACATAAATTAGTGGAGGAGTGTTGATATATGCTGCCAAATGTGTGAGATATTCCTGAAACTTTGACTACTCGTTCCCATGTCAACGACATCAGAACACGCTATAAAAGGCCATTATTTGGATAATAAGACATAGTAATAAAACAAAACCAACATGTGCTATGTCTTACATTTTAAGACTAACTGGACCCTCTTACTTCCACTGGGTTGTTCTACAATGTAAGATGCCACACAAAAAAATTATGTTGTTAGTGCCACAAGGGCTCGTGTCGTTGCTTAAAATTGACCTGTCATACATGTACTATATAATAACTACAAGGGAGGACACTGCTCTCCTTTATCACATGACCTAGTTAAGAATAAACACTAATATTTCAGGCTAAGCTTTGTGTTGCTTAATAAATTTGGTAGCGATATTTAGCTCAGGCATTTGACTGTGTATCCCTATCAAAAGTTTGACTTAATATCATACCTTTAAGGAATGCCAAATTATTTTCCCATGGTACCACTTGACATGGCCCTGATAGTGCCCGCTTAATATGCAAGAACAAAGTGCTGAATGGATTACTGTCCTCTCATTGGTTAAAAGAAAATGATGTCCTATATTTATTTATAACGTATTTTCAGTTGGCCATTGACAAGGTAGTATTTCATTCAGGGCGTTGTTTTTGCATATTAATCAGCGTCATCAGGGCCATGTTGAGTGGTACTGTGGGAAAATGATTTGCTGTGTTGACAGTTAGATAGCTCTTTACAGTATGTCAAAAGATCTGGATTTGCTGTGTTGACAGTTAGGTAGCTATTTACAATATGTCAAAAGATCTGGATTTGCTGTGTTGACAGTTAGGTAGCTCTTTACAATATGTCAAAAGATCTGGATTTGATGTGTTGACAGTAGGTAGCTCTTGTAGTGACTGGCTACCAGAATGCAAGTGTTGGGCTACCAGATGTTGAATTCAGGTAGCCCAATGGATTACTAAATAATATAACAACCTGCTGTGCAACTTTACAAAATGTAATTAGTTGAATACTGCTGGAAAGGGAATAAGCACGAGCAACTTATAAAAAAGAAAATGGCAATGCCATTCAGTTTAATATAACAATGACTTCACTAAACTATTGAACTCAAGCTGTTTTGCCAGATTCTTTTTTAGTTAGCCCAGCAAGTTTAAGTTTTAAATTTGTCTGACCTAGCTTTGACATTTGACACTGGCTATGTCTTTAAATGACCAGTGTAAACCTCAATAGCTTGTTTTTCTTTTCAGCTTAAGATGTTAAAAAAGAAAAGAAATTCAAAGCACTTGTTTTATGATTGAACAGGTACAACAAATTGTCACGCCACATTCGAGAACTTGCACGGAAGATCAAGGAACTTGATGTCAAGGATCCGTTTAGAACTGAAGCCACAGCGCAGTTGTTGGAAAAGTTGTAAGTAAAGTTCTTGTTATCAATAAAAAATAATCTTGTAAATTTTATTCACTTTTACGAATACTGTATCCTTTGTTACAAATACATAAACCTTGCAACAATTTATTGTGGTGAAAGAAGTTAAGATACAAGTTGTTAAAAAACATTGATATCATACCAAATGGGGATAGCCTGCCATTATAAAATACCACTGTTGATTTTATACCACACAGGAATAGCCAGGCATTAAAAAAATATCACCATTGATTTCATACCACACAGGAATAGCCTGGCATTAAACAAAATATCACCATTGATTTCATATCACACAGGAATAGCCAGTCATTAAACAAAATATCACCATTGATTTCATACCACACAGGAATAGCCTGGCATTAAACAAAATATCACCATTGATTTCATACCACACAGGAATAGCCTGGCATTAAAAAAAATATCACCATTGACTTCATACCACACAAGAATAGCCTGGCATTAACAAAGTATCACTGTTGATTTCATACCACACAAGAATAGCCAGGCATTAAAAAATATTACAGTTTATTTCATATAGCAATAAATTGGCTGGCATTAAAAAGCATATCACAACTGATTTCATACCACACAGGAAAATTCTGGCATTAAAAAATATAACCATTGATTGCATATAGCAAAAAATTGGCTGGCATTAAATAAATATTGCCATTCATTGCATATAATAATAAATTAGCCTGGCATATAGAAAAAAACGTATCACCATTGATTGCATATAGTAATAAATTAGCCTGGCATATAGAAAAAAACAATCACTATTGATTGCATACTACACATATATGGAATTGCCAATTTTTTGGACTCTTTGAATTTTGTTGTTCACTACAACCATGTTCACTACATGTATTATTAAACTATGTTTTATATTTAATTGTTTGCAATATTTTCCCAAAACAGTTTGCCAAATTAACAGCTGTTTTGGCTCGATATATTCTCCAGGCTGACCCCAAAAACAAGATGGCAAAATGTATTGCTTCTAAGGCTCTGGAACCCTAGAAGTGTTAAAGGCCAGGCAAAACTTTGCACCATCCAGTATGAATAAGTTTTCTTATGCTGCCCTATAATCTGTTTTAAATAATTTATACAAAAGAATGAAAATTTTGTTTTTTCATAATGAATTTTGTAAATTGCCCATGATGGACCAAGAGCCAGGTCTAGGTTTTGTTGTGGTTGTCTCCTTTGCAGTTGTAAATACCAGCTGATGATTACAAATTATCCATTTAACTACAGTATGCCAGTAGGCCTTGTAATATACTGGGCAATGGTAATGTATATATGTAACAGTCAATGATTACATACTAATGTGCAAGGGTAAATATATGTAACAGTCAATGATTACATACTACTGTGCAATGGTAAATGTATGTAACAGTCAATAATTACATACTACTGTGCAATGGTAACAGTCAATGATTACATACTACTGTGCAATGGTAACAGTCAATGATTACATACTACTGTGCAATGGTAACAGTCAATGATTACATACTACTGTGCAGTGGTAATAGTCAATGATTACATACTACAGTAATACCTCGAACATTCGCGAGGTTAGGTTCCAGAACCAGTCGTGGATCAGGAGGAATTGCGAATGTTTGGTACAAGTCACTAAAAATGCTAATAAATGCTTATTTCTAGGGTTTAAACCCTAAATATGACCCAAATCATGCTCCCAAAGCACTTTAATTTCATTTAAAAGTTAGCTTAATACATTACCCTTAAATAGAGAAATAAATGGTTGACGTAAAAATAGAGTACAGTATCGCCTAATGGGTATTTGCCACACTAGCACATTTACGGTACGGTACATGTATACTATAATTACCCCTGTACTAATTCATTGGCTGCTGTTTTCCTTTGCACTCACAGTAAGGTAAAACCAAGTAACGAATGGGACTGTAAACTTAATGACTGACGTTTTCTTTGTCATTGTCAGGAAGGTAAACTAGGTAAGCTTCATATGTCACAGAAGTCATATAACGAAGGTACAGTTCAATAAAATAAAGAAAACATGTACGTAGGGGGTACCAATGAAAATTTAGCGAATCCGTGAATTCGCGAATCCAGAAACGCGAATGCATGAGGTATTACTGTACTGTGCAGTGGTAATAGTCAATGATTACATACTACTGTGCAATGGTAACAGTCAATGATTACATACTACTGTGCAATGGTAACAGTCAATGATTACATACTACTGTGCAGTGGTAATAGTCAATGATTACATACTACTGTGCAGTGGTAATAGTCAATGATTACATACTACTGTGCAATGGTAATAGTCAATGATTACATACTACTGTGCAATGGCAATAGTCAATGATTACATACTACTGTGCAGTGGTAATAGTCAATGATTACATACTACTGTGCAATGGTAACAGTCAATGATTACATACTACTGTGCAATGGTAATAGTCAATGATTACATACTACTGTGCAATGGTAATAGTCAATGATTACATACTACTGTGCAATGGTAACAGTCAATGATTACATACTACTGTGCAGTGGTAATAGTCAATGATTACATACTACTGTGCAATGGTAACAGTCAATGATTACATACTACTGTGCAATGGTAACAGTCAATGATTACATACTACTGTGCAGTGGTAACAGTCAATGATTACATACTACTGTGCAGTGGTAACAGTCAATGATTACATACTACTGTGCAGTGGTAATAGTCAATGATTACATACTACTGTGCAGTGGTAATAGTCAATGATTACATACTACTGTGCAATGGTAACAGTCAATGATTACATACTACTGTGCAATGGTAACAGTCAATGATTACATACTACTGTGCAGTGGTAAGAGTCAATGATTACATACTACTGTGCAGTGGTAATAGTCAATGATTACATACTACTGTGCAATGGTAATAGTCAATGATTACATACTACTGTGCAATGGTAATAGTCAATGATTACATACTACTGTGCAATGGTAACAGTCAATGATTACATACTACTGTGCAATGGTAATAGTCAATGATTACATACTACTGTGCAATGGTAATAGTCAATGATTACATACTACTGTGCAGTGGTAATAGTCAATGATTACATACTACTGTGCAATGGTAATAGTCAATGATTACATACTACTGTGCAATGGTAATAGTCAGTGATTACATACTACTGTGCATTGGTAATAGTCAATGATTACATACTACTGTGCAGTGGTAATAGTCAATGATTACATACTCCTGTGCAATGGTAACAGTCAATGATTACATACTGCTGTGCAGTGGTAATAGTCAATGATTACATACTACTGTGCAATGGTAACAGTCAATGATTACATACTACTGTGCAATGGTAATAGTCAATGATTACATACTACTGTGCAATGGTAATAGTCAATGATTACATACTACTGTGCAGTGGTAATAGTCAATGATTACATACTACTGTGCAGTGGTAATAGTCAATGATTACATACTACTGTGCAGTGGTAACAGTCAATGATTACATACTACTGAGCAATGGTAATAGTCAATGATTACATACTACTGTGCAGTGGTAACAGTCAATGATTACATACTACTGTGCAGTGGTAATAGTCAATGATTACATACTACTGAGCAATGGTAATAGTCAATGATTACATACTACTGAGCAATGGTAATAGTCAATGATTACATACTACTGGGTCAGCTATAATTTGGCAAGCTCACCAAATTTCCATTGGACCAGAAAGTCAGCCTAGCAGTTACCTGAGAGAGCAGTGTACTAACTCAATGCCATTGGCCAGAGAGCAGTGTACTAACTCAATGCCATTGGCTAGTGATCAGTGTACTAACTGCCATTGGCTAGAGAACAGTGTACTAACTGCCATGGGCTAGAGAGCAGTGTACTAACTCACTGCCATTGGCTAGATCAGTGTACCAACTCACTGCTAGTGGCAGGAGAGCAGTGTACTCACTACCATTGGCTCGAGAGCAGTGTACTAAGTGCTGTTGGCTAAAGAGCAGTGTACAACTCAACTGCTGTTGGCTAGAGAGCACTGTACCAACTCACTGCTATTGGCTAGAAAGCAGTGTACTAACTCACTGCCATTGGCTTGAGGTCAGTGTATTAACTCTTTGACTCTGGCTAGGGAGCAGTGTACCAACTCACTGCTATTGGCTAGAGAGCAGCGCACTAACTCACATTTATTGGCTAGGTTAGGAAATTAATGTTGAATCTCATATTCTTATGAATATTATGAAAAAAGTAACTTATAAAAATATATAAATAATTATTTCCAAGTTGTTATAACATGATATAAATAAACATTTCCTATTTGTTATAACATGACATATAAAGGATTGATAGATGAATAAAATTGGTGGTTGTTGTTGTTGTTGTGGGGTTTAACGCCATTTTTCAGCATGATAGGCTATACATGGCGGCCAGTATTAATGGTGGAGGAAGAACCCGGAAAACCCCGGAAAGAACCACCGACCCACGAGAAGCTACTGGCAAGCTTTCTCACATGCCCACATTGGCTGAATCTTAGACTCGAACTGCTGCAGACAGAGGTGAGATGGCAGTGATCCGTAACAAAGAGCGCTTTAGACCACTCGGCCACTCGGGGCCCCAATAAAATTGGGGGCATTTATGTAATAGCAGTATGTGATGCATGTACTTGCTGAATAAAGGTGTTGATAGATTAGTGTAGTACATGCAGAATAAAGGTGTTGATAGATTTAATATAGTACATGCTGAATAAAGGTGTTGATAGATGTAGTGTAGTACATGCTGAATAAAGGTGTTGATAGATGTAGTGTAAGTACATGCTGAATAAAGGTGTTGATAGATTAGTGTCAGAGATCTCGGAAATGCTTAATTACGCGTATTGGGATGCCAGTTTTTGATCTGGGATGAATAAAATCACTGAGGCGGGAGTCCTCTGTACGCATGTAATAGGTGTGCGGCAAAATTCAAAGACTTGCCAGTCCTGCTTCAGCCACCTGCTTTGTGGGAAAATGTGTTGATCAATTAGCTGTGCTGATATTTACAATGACATAATTCAGTGTCTGAAAGACCCCTTGATGTACTTACATGTTGCCATTATAAGAGTACATCAAAAAGAACATGATGCAGTAGCTGGGCGGCAAGTTCAAAGGCATTGACTGGCGGCGGGTGGGGAAATGTACTGATATTTCAGTGATTGAATTCAGAGTCAGAAAGACCCAGAGATGTACATGTGGTCATTTATAAAAATACATAAAATAAACAACTTTAGCTTTCATTATTGTGTTCATTTCCGAATGTATCGGAATAAGTAGTGCATGAGAATCAAGACATGCTGAGACTTAGACAAAATGCCATTCATAAATTTGGATAAGTAGTTTTGGGTTAAACGGCAAACTTGTGAAGATTGTAACGAGATTTATAAGAGTGCTAAAGCTGCTAGAATTGATAGTTCGGATAGTTCACTAGCTACATGTAATAAAGTGTGATGCCTAGCTTAGTGTTTGGAATAAGTCCTTACTTGGATTAACAAAATTCAGTATCACTCTGATGGACGAACAAGAGCTATTTAAGAGGTACATTGACTGACCATACTTTTTAAAAAAATGCCCCTCGCCTTAGTCCAGTTAGTTCTAGTGTTGTAGTGAAATGTATTCATCAATAGATCAATAACTAGGCCTAGGTTTGATATAAATTATGTTGATAAACAAACTCTTCCCCATTCACAAGCATGTTTTGATAGCTGATTGACCATTAACCCTTTTCTGAGTAAGGTAGCAGCTATCAATTTCCTGCATGATATCATTTGATGATAAAACATACATGTGTTTTAAGATCAGAATCGGTGATCTGGATATATATTAACTGACTATTGTACACTATTTCATCATAAAATTAGTTTGAAACTAAGTGAATGAGTAGGTATAATGGGAAATAATGGTGGACTTCATTAAGTCTGGGATGTACCAGTTTATTAGATTGTCTGTTTTCGTAAATCATCGGGCAAATATTTTCAGAAAAAATATACAAATCATTGAAAGCAAAGCCAAGGTATTATTTTATTAAAGATTTAACATTAAACTGCAAATTATATAGGTCAGAAACGTATAGGACAATGCTATGTTGTGGGATTCGTGAGATGCACTTTAAGGTCTAATCTGTTTTCCGACTTGACATGTATTTGCGAAAATATGGGAAAAAACAGCAATCAGATACTATTTAACCATTGCCTAAAATTACTACAAGGACGTAGACAAATAAATAAACCATAAATTTTGCAATCCTGTCAATGGACTGTTGCATTGAAGCTATATTAAAGCGAATGATAACATTACAAAAACCTCTCCATCTAAAAATAGATGCACTCACGTCTGTGTTGATTCTGTAGGAAAGAAGAGACTGCAACTTTTGATGGTGGGACCCCAATTTTTACCAAAATGGGAGTCCTGGACTCCTAGTTTTAAAATCCTAGCGAGACCTCTGAGTGTAGTACATGCTGAATAAAGGTGTTGATAGATGTAGTGTAGTACATGCTGAATAAAGGTGTTGATCGATGTAGTATAGTACATGCTGAATAAGGGTGTTGATAGATGTAGTGTAGTACATGCTGACTAAAGGCTGTTTATAGATTAGTGTACTACATGCTGAATAAAGGTGTTGATAGATTAGTGTCCTACATGCGGAATAAAGGTGTTGATAGATGTAATGTAGTACATGCTGAATAAAGGTGTTGATAGATGAAGTGTAGTACATGTTGAATAAAGGTGTTGATAGATGTAGTGTAGTACATGCTGAAGAAAGGTGTTGATAGATGTAGTGTAGTACATGCTGAATAAAGGTGTTGATAGATGTAGTGTAGTACATGCTGAATAAAGGTGTTGATAGATGTAGTGTAGTACATGCTGAAGAAAGGTGTTGATAGATGTAGTGTAGTACATGCTGAATAAAGGTGTTGATAGATGTAGTGTGTAGTACATGCTGAATAAAGGTGTTGATAGATTAGTGCAGTACATGCTGAATAAAGGTGTTGATAGATGTAGTACATGCTGAATAAAGGTGTTGATAGATGTATTGTGTAGTACATGCTGAATAAAGGTGTTGATAGATGTAGTACATGCTGAATAAAGGTGTTGATAGATGTAGTACATGCTGAATAAAGGTGTTGATAGATGTAGTGTGTAGTACATGCTGAATAAAGGTGTTGATAGATGTAGTGTAGTACATGCTGAATAAAGGTGTTGATGTAGTGTAGTACTTGCTGAATAAAGGTGTTGATAGATGAAGTGTAGTACATGCTGAATAAAGGTGTTGATAGATGAAGTGTAGTACATGCTGAATAAAGGTGTTGATGTAGTGTAGTACATGCTGAAGAAAGGTGTTGGTAGATGTAGTGTAGCACATGCTGAATAAAGGTGTTGATAGATGTAGTGTAGTACATGCTGAATAAAGGTGTTGATAGATGTAGTGTAGTACATGCTGAATAAAGGTGTTGATGTAGTGTAGCACATGCTGAATAAAGGTGTTGATAGATGTAGTGTAGTACATGCTGAATAAAGGTGTTGATAGATGTAGTGTAGTACATGCTGAATAAAGGTGTTGATAGATGTAGTGTACTACATGCTGAAGAAAGGTGTTGATAGATTAGTGTCGTACATGCTTTTATTGTTGGTGTCAAAACTGGGGGTCAGACTGAGTAAAAAAAACTGTATTTTATATAGGTGCCTTTACATATGTGGATAAATGAGGGCTACATTAGAGATTAGTTTTTGTACTAGCCCTGTAACCTGCATAAAATAAAGACTTTTCTATTAGTATTATTATTATTATTATTATTATCAAAAAGTCTTTATTAAAATTTAGAATTATTTATAAAGTATATGAAATATTAAGACTCCATTCATCACGTTTTGTACAAAATTACTAAACTGTTGTCTGAGATATGATCTTAGATTTGAGGTCATATACTTATGCCTTGATATTTATTTCATGTAGATATGAATTCGGAATATATAAAGATAATTGATAACTGTTATATGAAGGACTTGATAATGGATTTACATGCTGATAATTCTAAATGCACAGTGCACTGCTGTGCATGATTTAACCCTTGGAATTCTGTTGTAAAGAAATAACAAATTAATTGTGTACACAACCTATAACCTATTAAAGAACATTAAGGATTCATAACAAAACTTTCTCATCTTCTTTTGTGGAAAAAAGTTGTGGAACACGGACATGAATAAATTATAGAGCTTTTTCCAAATCTGTTTGCAAACACTGCAATTGAATGTGCAAATTTATCAAAATAACCCTAGCATTACAGTCGGCATCTTTGCACTGTGTACAAAAGCCTTTTACTCTTGTAAAGCCAAAGTCAACAACTGGATTGTATCAGTTTGGAGCTGTCATTTCAATCGACTAAAAAGGTTTGATAGATTGATGTATCTTGTCTGGGCTCGACCAAGGGGCAAAAATCGGCGGAAAGAATGGGGTACATTTAATCCAACAAAAGCTCCTATGTCAACAAGAGCTTCCACTTTCCCATGTATGCACTCATTACAGGCAGATGTAGGAAATGTTTGGTTGGGATCACCTTCTAATTTAAAGTTTACAAAATATTAGAAGGAAAATCATCTTTAAATTTATCAGTATGAAATTAATCCAATTTTTTTATCATCTAATTTAAAACCAACATTTAAAAGAAAATATGTATATGTTACTTCAGTTTCTGTATTTATATCATATTAAGCTGTT
This sequence comes from Sinohyriopsis cumingii, assembly GCA_028554795.2. Classification (NCBI taxonomy): domain Eukaryota; kingdom Metazoa; phylum Mollusca; class Bivalvia; order Unionida; family Unionidae; genus Sinohyriopsis; species Sinohyriopsis cumingii. The sequence goes on from CM068840.1 coordinate 12,064,947, forward strand.
ATAAATTGGTCATTATATTAAATGTGCAAGTTGAGAAAAAGATAGAAAGATATAGAAAAAAATAAAAGAGAATAATATCATCTGAGCGGAAAGTGAGAAATTTGATCTAAATTACTCTTCATTCTTTAGACAAGTTCGGTCAACTACCATGGCAGCTCCTAAAACCAGATTTCAAATCTCAGCTAGTACAAAACTAGGCCTCTGTATGCTTCCTGACATAAACGGGGGGGCGGGGGGAGAAGGGTGGTGGTGGCATATGTTGTTTTGGAAGATGCTTTAGCTCCATTGTAAACAGTACCAGTCTGACAGGCTATTACTAAATAGTACCAGTCTGACAGGCTATTACATTTGCTAGTGCTCAGTCATATCACTTCATGGATTTTCTTCAAATTTTAATCTCAGATATATTCTGATAGAGTGATGCATCGTAAAAAGGGGAAATCACTGAGAAATGATGGAGTATTCAGTCAGAGTCTGAAGTATGCTTGGCAGAATAGAACGATATCAAATCATTTATGGAATTTTTTCGCAAGTTCAGTTTAAAAATAAGTACTCTACAGCAGCGTTCCCTTTAAGTGAATGGTAGATGTGCACGCTATGCGTGCTGCATTGTGCAAGCATTACGGTGACTTGAGCAAACTTTTGAGATCTTCGTCGATTGTGATGCACAGGGATGTCTGAGCGGCCATGTACATATGTAGCTTAGAGGAAACGTTGCTCTACAGCTTGAAAAAAGAAATTTGAGAAGGTTACAACCAAGAAAAAACCATGTTAATCATCATATTCAAGGCACACATAATGAATGCTATGCTGTTGTCATGTGACTGAATTTGGTAAATTAGGTACATGTATATGCAATGGCAGCTACTATAGTATTTCAAGTCAGATCACCTTTTGTTGGATTATAACATTTGTGTTTTGAAGCAATCATGAAAATCCATGAAAACTGGTCCACAAGAAATTATATTAATTTTTCGTAAAATAGATATGTCCCCACTGAAGATCAAAATTCTGTGACCGGAGAAGGTCAGACACTTTTTAGAAATTTAAATAATTTGCTATAATGGCAAATATAGTCAGGTCATCATCATATACATACAAATATGTCTCTTATTTTTGACTGGTTAACCTATAGTGGTTTTTATGCAGTCATTCCAGCAAGCTCTGTAGGACACCTGAATGGATGAGGGGTGGCGGATGCATGTGATGAATTCACAATATATGTACTGGAAAAAAGCAACCAATCCTAATGATGATTACTGTATCATGTAAATTGTGGGATTATTTCCTTTAATTGTCCTGCTGTTCAAACTGATGCACTGATATATGCAGCCAAAGGCCTTCTGGGCCCCAGGTAGGAGAGTGGTCTAAGGCATTTGCCTTTGCAGATTGCAGTCATCTCACCTCTGTCATTGTAGGACAGAGTCATGGCTCAGCTAATGTGGGTATGTGAGAAAGCTTGCCAGTAGCTTCATGAGGGTCGGTGGTTCTTTCTGGGTCTTTCTTGGATTCTTCCCTCACCGGATATACTGGCTGCCATGTATATCCTTTCATACTAGAAAATGGTGTTCAGCTCACAAAACATAAAACATTAATGACCTTCATTGCCCAATTATCTCCCACATTGCTGGTCCAAATCATTAGGATTATCTCTAATACTATTGCTAAATTAATTTTGAATACCGAATACTGCATTTATCTTTATAACTTGGCTGTGAAGATTTCACAGTCAATATTACAAATGCAGCATAATTTGGATTACATTACCACATAATCTGTACACCCGTTTTTAGTCATATACAAGACAAAACCTACATATTTTAGAAACAGAAACATGCATTAAATTGTCAACTTGTCTGTATCTTCTCATTTTGAAGACAAGCTGTCATATCAAGACCATGATATGTCAGATTTTAGAGCTGAAAGTAACTGACAAAAAACTTATTAAAACTAATGTCAATTAAAAATAGAAATAACTTATTGAAACTAATGTTAATTAAAAATAGAAATAACTTATTAAAACTAATGTCAATAAAAAATAGAAGAAAACATTAAAACTAATGTCAATTAAAAATAGAAATAACTTATTAAAACTAATGTCAATTAAAAATAGAAAAAATTATAAGAACTAATGTCAATTAAAAATAGAAATAACTTATTAAAACTAATGTCAATTAAAAATGGAAATAACTTATTAAAACTAATGTCAGTTAAAAATAGAAATAACTTATTAAAACTAATGTCAATTAAAAATTAATTAATAATGAATAGATATTTTACATTTTTGTATGATAAAAGTGATATTAATTTAGATAAACAACTTGTGATTTTTATATCCTAAAAGATTATATTTTTATTTTTAGTTTTAATTATTTTTCAACTAATACATGTATTATTCAGATTATAAATGTATGTTTAAAAATAGCTTTGACATAAAAAGGAATCAATTTTATTTGTATGGCTTGGTCTGCAATCTTTTAATTCGGTTTGATTTCTTTGTTGCATTTTTAAATCAATATAGTTTTAGTCATATTCTGTTCCAAGAACTTATATGATTAATAATCGGTACGGACAGTTTTCAGATTGATTTGAAAATACTGCTAAGTTTTCAAGGTAAATTCACAGTGATGATTTTGAAAGGTACTGTCTGGCCTTGGTAAGAAAATAGTACAAGCACCTGACACCTTGACCATTAACCAAAAATATTTAAACTGCTAATTTCAAGAAAAATTAAGTTTGTGTGTGATTTGGATTTTTAATGTAGCTTTAACAATGTTTCAGTCATATCGCTACGATGTCTGCAGTGTGACAGTTTATAGAGAGGGTTAGTACTAGGGCATCATGCCACAGACATGTAGCATGATGTCCCACCCAGTCACATTATCCTGACACCAGGCTGAAAAAAATAACACTAACCTCTTGATGCTGAGTGCCAAGCGAGGCAGCTGTTAATACCATTTTTTTAAGTCTTTGGTATAACTTGGCCAGCGATCAAATCCATGACCTCCCACATCTGAGTTGGACACTCTAACCACTAGGCCACCTGAGCAGTCCAGAAAAATTAAGTAATTGATGTTCAGATAATGTTAATTTAAACATTATTAATAGTTGGCAATCATAATAATAAGAACAAAAATAATAATCATTGCAATTTTTTTTTTCTTTCTTGTCTTCATTTTGCTATTCTTTTTCTTTTTCTTGAATATTTGGATTTAGGGCTATGACAACTTAAAATAATTATAAAAAAATAGAATTACACAAAAGAATCAGACCAATGAATGTTTGACGAGTTACTAGTAATTTCTTTGCCATTAGTAGTTGTATACCTCACTGTTGTAATGGTTACTGGTAAACATGTTGTATCCCTGAGTGTTATAATGGTTACTTTTAAACATGTTGTGTCCCTAAGTGTTATAATGGTTACTGGTAAACATGTTGTATACCTCACTGTTATAATGGTTACATTTAAACATGTTGTATACCTCACTGTTATAATGGTTACTTTTAAACATGTTGTATCCCTGAGTGTTATAATGGTTACTGGTAAACATGTTGTATACCTCACTGTTATAATGGTTACTTTTAAACATGTTGTGTCCCTAAGTGTTATAATGGTTACTGGTAAACATGTTGTATACCTCACTGTTATAATGGTTACTTTTAAACATGTTGTATACCTCACTGTTATAATGGTTACTTTTAAACATGTTGTATCCCTGAGTGTTATAATGGTTACTGGTAAACATGTTGTATACCTCACTGTTATAATGGTTACTTTTAAACATGTTGTATCCCTGAGTGTTATAATGGTTACTTTTAAACATGTTGTATACCTCACTGTTATAATGGTTACTTTTAAACATGTTGTATCCCTGAGTGTTATAATGGTTACTGGTAAACATGTTGTATACCTCACTGTTATAATGGTTACTTTTAAACATGTTGTGTCCCTAGTTAGTATTGCGGTTACTGATAAACATGTTTACCTGGGTGTTATAATGGTTCCTGATAAACATGTTTACCTGGGTGTTATAATGGTTCCTGATAAACATGTTTACCTGGGTGTTATAATGGTTCCTGATAAACATGTTTACCTGGGTGTTATAATGGTTCCTGATAAACATGTTTACCTGGGTGTTATAATGGTTCCTGATAAACATATATACCTGGGTGTTATAATGGTTCCTGATAAACATGTATACCTGGGTGTTGTAATGGTTACAGGTAAATATGTTGTATCCCTAGGTGTTATAGTGGTTTCTAATAAAGGTTTTTTAAATTACGGAAAAGAGTAACTTCAACTATAACCTGAAATTCTCTCTGATTCAGTGTTAGGCTGGGTATCTTGTTCAAGATAGGTAACACATAGATTCTCCATAATGGTCAAAGTTTCAAACTGTTTTGTACTGTTCATTCGATGCAAACTGTCATCGGATTCAGGGGAATTAACTCAAATCTAGATTGTCCATTAAGGTCTACCTTTCCAGAAGTGTACTGCTGTTTATTGGATGCAAACATTTCTCATTTAAAATTGTTGAATAAATGTATAATATTGTCAATTCTTTGTGATACTGTTGTTTAGCGGTGGCCCTGGTGTGACATCATGAATCACTACCTCATATCTAAAAATAGAATGTAGTCCCATCTTTATACAAAGAGATAATAATCTGGTGGGCCAGTACCATTATTTAAATTATAAAATACCGAACTTAGAGAAAATGGATATAGAAAACTAACATTTAAGCAGTGTAATGAAGCAGTAATTAATCAGATTGGTTGCTTTGTAAATACTTTTCTTGCTGCCTAACACCTATGCCTAGGGCTGTTCTGTTCTATTCATAGATGTCTTGAACATTATTTATAAACTAATTATTGTGATTTAATGTACTTTAATACTTCTGTACAGTTATTTTATGATTCATTTTAGACTCGTGTATTTTTATGATTATATTGTTTTATTGTACTTTCAGCAATGTTAAAATTTGACTTATTTTTCATTTTTAATAATAAAAATTGATAATTATAAAGATTAGTAATTCTTTTCTATTAAATTTAACTATTGTTGACAGAAATGATTAAGAGTCCAGGCCGTCGAGCCAGTGTATCATTTCTGTAACTTAATGGCAATTAACGATCATGTAGCTTGTGTCGTAACAGAAGGAAAACATTTTTTACTGTCGGCTAAAATCACTGGATTTTTCCACTCTGTTTGCAGTGTTTAAGATTGTATTCAGAAGGTTTAGTTTGTTTTAATATATTCAAAATGGGAACAGTTAAGCAATTTATAATTTGAAAATGTACTTTATTCCTGTAATTCACCAAAGATTTACAACTGAATCATACATAGACCAAATAATAATAATAATAATAATTATTATTATTATTATTATTATTATTATATACCTTTGCAGGATAAAACAATGCATAGAGGCAGGAAGAGTCAGTCCAGTTTCCATAACAACAGTATCACAACCATTATATAAAATACCCTCTTGGACAACACACAAAAGTTATCACTTAGATAAAGATGAAAACACCAATAACACGTATCATATGTTGGTTTAAAGTACATGGCCAGTGGTGCAATGCCTATTGGGTAAAAGACATCACACAATAAATTTAACTCGCTAAACAAGGATATTAATATCTAAGAAGAAAAAAATTTCTTTGTTAAATTTTTGCAACCTTTCAGGGATGAAAAACTTGTATGTTTTATTTCTGTGAAATTGGATTCTTTTTAGTGCCATCCAGTTAGGTGAAAAACAATTTTGAAAATTTCTTCCAGGTAGCAAAAAGTTTAAAAAAATTAAAGAATGCCGTCCTTTAATGCATTGTGATTGTTGAAGTTAGAAACACGATATGCACACACCAGATGAATGAATATCAGTTGTAACCATGAACTGTTTCATCTTCATGATTAGGCACGGAAAAAATGGCAGTGTATTTTCACTGTAACTTCATTTCTTACATTAACAGCAACAAAAACAGGATGATATTCTTGTTCATTTTCATTCTCCCACCCACCCCCATCTGTTTATGTCAGGAAGCATACAGAGGTTGGGTGAAATAAGCAATGCTTGCATTAAGACCAAATAGAAGCTTGCATATGGTATATCGACTGAGTTTTGAATTATTAATTAGCTTGCTTAATCAGTGACATGCAAAATGAATTGACTGGGTAAAGAAATCTTTAAAGAACAATTAAGTTGGACAAAATAAAATTTGTTAATCAAGTCAGAATGGGTGACATGAGACCATGGGAAAAAATTATATTATATAATTGGACAAGGGAATGGTTTCAGGGAAATGTACAGTAGAAATTGAAATAATAATAACACATCTGTGAATGTAACACACATTCTGATTGGTTGAAAATTGTCTGCAATGAACTGTCAGACATTTTGAGGCCATTATGTTGTCATGACTTCCGTCAGACACAGTGGACAATAGCAGTTTTGCTATTTTTCAACATAATTTTCAAAAAAATACAATATCTGATAAATTATAAATCACATCCAAGTGCAAACTGCACAGACCCAAATCTGCCATCACGCAATGGGCTCGTAGATCTGGGTTTATGCAGATTGCTAGAAGTAATCGGTAGAACAAACAGCTTGGCCCCTGATCTACCAGAACATAGACAAGTATATACAGTAGGTTAGAACTGATATAGCTATCTCATCTTAAGACAGCCTTGACCTCACAAAGATCCATTTTATCAGCTCTTGGATGGTATTTTACCATTAAAACTCAATTTGTTGACAGTAAAATTATTATTAATCTTCCTCAAATGTGAGGTGTTGTTTTTGCATTCCTTTCAAAAACTGCAAAATTGGAACCTCCTTGAAATGGAAATGGAACTTTGATGCAAAATTGCTAAAAATTAAACATGGCAATTTTTTTAATTTCGAGATAATTAAAAATTTACCAGCAGAATATCCCCGTCACAGTTTTACTGTAATAAAATTGATCCAGTATTATATTAACTACTGTTTCTGTCAATAACAGTGATAATGATGATGTTGTTATCCCCACCCTGACTGAAAGTGAAAGGGGATTATAGTAATAAAAATGTCTGTCTGTTTATCCATTAAGTCTTTTGTAAATTATGCGGCAAAACTCTATTTTTCTTTGTTTTGTTTACCCCAATCTCATTTGTGCTATGCTTCTTCCACAACCTCTTTTGTAGTATTTTTTCATCCATCCTCATTTGTGTGATGATTTTTTCTCTGTCCTCATTTGTGCTACGTTGTTTCCCCAACCTCATTTGTGGTACGTTTTTTCCCCAGCCTCATTTGTGGTATAATTTTTTTCCCAACCTCATTTGTGGTATGTTATTTCACCAACCTCATTGTTGGCTCATCCATGTTAGAAGCAGAAGCTTATCAAGTCTGGTGCTGCTAGGTTCAAGGTTAAGGTCACTAAAGCTGAAAATTTGATTTTCCTTTCAATTATTTTTTCATAAAACTTCACAGTAACACCACATATGGGCATCCCACTTTGTTTCTGATGCTTAGAGGTGGCAGGTCAATGTCACTGGAACCAACATTGTAATTCATAGTTTTTGCTCCATAAATTACTGGAACCATTTTTCCTCAGACTTCATAGGTTGTCTACACTTCTGCAGAAAGACCATCCTATTGATTTTTAGATCCAGAAATTAAAGGTCAAGAGAGCAAATTGTTTAAAATTATCAGGTTCCACAAGTTAAGCCTACTTTTCTGATGTTTCTTATGCCTATTATTGTCAACTTCATAGTTGCATCATCTTTGAGGAAGGATGGCTCTCTATTGAGTAAGTTACAGTCAGCTTTTTATGAAGGAAGGGCAGCTTTCTACTGAGTATGGTCACTTGAAATGAAATTTAAACAGTGAGTGAGAGCTACATTCGGTTATGAGCCATTTGTCTAAAGACAAATATTTTAAGCTTGGAAAGGAAGAATTGATACATATTTAGGTTAATGTATATCACCTGTGTTAACAAAAATTGTTTTTTTATTTGTTTTTCCAAACACTAATTTTTACCTTAATTGCAAAGTATCAGTTTTGTTGCATGAAAAAGTGTCATCATTACATATTTTGTATTCAACCCAAAATATCTTAACAATGTTAAACATTCATGATACTTTGTGTATGTATCAGCTTGGAGAGTACTGCTGATCACATGCAAAAGTAGGTCATAATTACCCATGTTTAATGCTCCCGTGATTTTGCAGGTACAGCAGAGCAGATTATACATTAGCATTCTGTGGAATTCACATATTTTCTTTGTTTTTAATGTTTTTGAAAACTCAGATGAATAATGAATTGTTTTCAAGAAAAAATGAATATATACGTTATAACTTACCCAGTATATTCAGTATTTATTCATTACAAAAGCCTTAATTTACTGCAGTCAACATTTATTTGGGTTTTTTCTTCTTCTTCTTTTGCTTAACTTAATTATTTTGCCATCATTTTCTAGTGAGAAATCTTGAACAAATTACACAAGCTCCCACTTGGGCTATTATACCAATTTTAAAATTTGCTTGGTGCTAGCAACCATATTGGTTGGTTAAAAGTCAACAAAATTACCATTCCTTCACACTTATGTTATTTGATGCCGTTTCATCATTTGGTTCCAGTCTGTCCACTCTGATCAACTTACATTGCTAAGGAGGTTGGATATGCCATAATGTTGACCTTGAATGGTCAAAGATGGTCATTTGGGTTGGTTAGGGTCAATGTTAACAAAGTATTATCGTATTTCTAGTTGGCATTCTTTGGTATTGCATGTCTGTATGTCACCCTGTGGGAATTTTTGAGAGATTTGTCTCAGAATTGTATCTCAATTAAATTACAGTCCAGTGAAGACACAGATGACAAATTAATTTTTTATTTCCTCCAGCAATGGCGATCCCAGAGGTATCAGTGAAAATTGAATTTCCACTGATTACAAGCAATTGAAGCAATCACTGCTCAGTCAAGGCTTGGCTAACAAAGGATATGTCATAAAGGAATTAATGTAATAGTCTACAAAACTTGATAGAAATACATAAGGTGTAGATATTTTCCTTTTGTTCTGTTTTTGCTGTAACTTAAAGGCATTGTGATCCTATTGAAAGGTGCCAACCACTTCATCTTTGGGAGGGAAATAGGTTTTATTTCTTTTGAAGTAGAAAAGATCTTATTTCCATTTTGCTGCAAAAATAGTATTGCTTCTCGCCTTTGCCCATATTGTTTTTTTTCTTCTTCAGTATTAGAGACATATTTTGGTATTAAATAACATGAGCTATTTTATGCTCGGATACTGCAAAAAAGTGATTTTTTTATATTTTATTCCCCACCTTTTTTAGTAAATAAATCATGTCCAGATACTGCATGTGTACTTGTGTGTTTGATTTTGATTTTCAATATAGCTTTAAATAGTTTTAACAATGTTTCAGTCCTATACCTGCGATGTCTGCAGTGGGGCAGTTTATAGTGATGTCTAGCACTGGGGCATCATGCCTCAGACATGTAGCATGATGTCCCACCCAGTCACATTATCCAGACACCAGGCTGACCAGTCCTAACACTAACCTCGTAATGCTGAGCGTCAAGTGAGGCAACTGCTAGTACCATTTTTATAAGTCTTTGTTATGATTCAACCAGGGTTCGAACCATTGACCTACCGCATCTAAGGCAGACAATCTAACCGCTTAGGTCTCCAAAGCAGTCACTCTCTGGAGATATATTACTGGGCCATTTCTAAAAGAATGCAGTTTATACTTTTTAAAAAGTCTGACTCTATATTTAAAATATCTTGATTGCATTTTTTAACCTTATCTTTTGGTTCATATATATTTGAAAGAATTTTGGCTTCTTCACTTTTTATATGTTATCCTGGCAGAATACATGTTTATATTTATTAGAAAATTTATCTACTAAGGGGGCGCTCACCAGTTATTATGTACTTTTGAGAGAGTGATGTATGTAAGGTGAAGCTGTTTGCATTTAAAACATGCACAGTGGAGAGAATGGTGGCATACCTATATGCTACATTAATGTAATGTGGATGATATTTCTTTGGATATTGTACTTTTGGAAATTGTACATGATCTAAGCACACTGCTAACTAAAATGAATGCTCCCTTATGCTAGAAAATCAGCCTGTAGTTGTCTAAAGTACACTATCCATAGCAGCTATTAAAATAGGGAAAATGAATTTTGCCAGACTAGACAATACCAGCTTCTGAAAGGGCAATGGATGAATTACCAAATAGTAAAATGTAAAAAAAAGTTATCAGCTTTTTTTTATACAATTTACCTCTGAAGTTCAGGAAGTGAAAATGACCAAGTAGAGCTAGCACTTTTTTGAAAGGTGCACATCTGGAGTAAGGCCAAGCTGTATACTCTATAACCCATATTACACCCATCAATCGTATACCAAAATAAAGGGAATTAAAGGTTCTTTGAATTATACCCAAGATATACAAGGTCTTTTTTAAATAGCCAGTATAACAAGTGAGGAAAGCAGGGGAAATTTATTTTCTTTAAAATCCTAAACCTATGCAAAATATGAAACTGTAGAGCACCACCTAAGCACTGTATAGTACAGTCATGAATGTACAGTTTCACTATTACATCCAAAAACAACCATTTTGTAATGTACCAAAATTTGACATAATCTTGTTTTCATTACATTCAAACAAAGGAAATTTGTCAAAAGAAAAAACCATATACAAACATCCTGTATACTACAGAAAAGACTCTTTTAGCTATAAAAAATTGAATTTCTGGATTTTTTCTTATCAGGCATTATCTCAACTATGCACCTACCATTTTGTCTTCACATGAGATGAAGGCCTGGGATTTTCTTAGGAGCTGTGATTTTAAGGGGTTCATGTCCGGTGGCCTAGTGGTTAGGGTGTCCACCTTGAATATGGGAGGTCACAGCTTTGAACCCCTGAAGAGTCATACCAAAGACTTATAAAAATGATACTTACACCTGGCTCACTTGATGCTCAGCTATAAGAGGTAAGTGTTAGGACAGGTAGTCCTGGTGTCAAGATAATGTGACTGGGTGGGACATCATGCTACATGCCTGGTGGCATGATGCCCCAGTGCTAGACATCACTATAAACTGCCCCACTGTAGACATCATAGCGATATGGCTGAAACATTGTTAAAGCTACCGTATGTTAAAAACTGTTTGGACTGTTGTGCCTGGTGTCAGACTAATTTGACTGGTTGAGACATGATGCTACATGACTGCAGCATGATGCCCTGTTGATTGACATTACTATAAACTGCCACACTGCAAACATCGTAGTGATATAACTAAAATTGCTAAAGCTACATTAAATATCCAGACACACACACGCATCCCCAAAAAGCTTGTATGTATATCAATATTCCTATATATTCAATATATTTATCCCTACATGTCCCAAAATATTTAAGGGGCCCCAGGTGGCTGGGCGGTATAAGGCACTCATTATTACAGATCACTCGCATCTTTATCCACATGGGTTTGGGTATCAGTTTGGTCAATGTGGGTCTGTGAGAAAGCTTTTCAGTAGCTTCCTTTGGATTTGCATCTGTATGATTTACTGCTTTTTGCCCCTGTGGAGGGACAATATATTGTTGTCCATGTTGGCCATTGTATAACTTCATCCCTGTCATATCCTATCACGTCAATATCCTTTCATGCCAAGTCAGTGTATTTCACCAATAGTAAGGCGGACTTTCATCCATGTAACTGACTTTTTAAAATATTCCAATCATATCTATGGAGGGGACACAGAGTAGTATATGTCTATTCAGTGCATCACAATATATAAGTTAGTATGCATTGTGGCCCATATTTTGGATTAGGACTGTACACTGGTTTTTGATTAATAGATTTTGAAAAATTTTATGGATTGAGACAATTTGGTTTCAGGCTTTCAACTAAGGGCAGGTTTGATTTAACAATTTTCTGGTAGAATTTGTTTGAGTTATGGCCCCTGTTCAGTTTTGAATTTTGTCATTAAATTGCTCCATATTGGCAGGGTCATCCATGTGATGTGGACATAGTTCCGATTTGCAACAAAATCAAATTCATTAGGGCCTTTATTTTTCTTTTCTTTGAACATTTTGGACTTGACTTTTTGGACAAAAACCTGTTGTTGTTTTTTGCAAAATAAGTAACCTGATTAGATTTTTATGCATTACAGCAATTTTCCAATTTTTTTTTACAAATTTAAAACTTTTTTAAAAAAAAAAACCTTTGACGTTTTCACAGTTAAGAAAAAAACCACTTAAATTCGACAAATGAAGTTTTCTCTATTTTAATTTTTTCTTTAGCTTACTGATTAAATATAAAAAGAAATTATGGAATATGACTGCATCTGTCAGTCATCTATTGGCAGTTACACCACACCTAAACTAACTGCTTTGAGGAAAGTCGGGAGATTTAGCATACCATTTCATCTTGAGGCCTGGGTGGTTGTAAATGGAAATGGTGCCAATCTGACATACAGTCATGTTCATGTGGGCTTTTCACTAAAAGACTTCTAATGCCTTGTAGAAAATGGTAATGATCTAACATTCATTGTATCTGCCATGGTGCTGATTTTGAAACTCTTTTTATTGTCATGCTGGGATGGGGTTTGCCCAGAAAGGCATTTTACGGCGTAAAGATTGTCCTTGTTGACAGTAGTGTTTATCTGACCTCCTGCATGGATACCACATTGGTGGCCATCTTGATTTTTTTTTTATCACTAGTCTTTTTGCATGGATGGTCAGATGGATGTGATATTTTCACTTCAAGATTTGTCTTGGCTTGTTGAAAACAATGTCTAACATCTTGAGAATCTTGTTATCGCTGAAAGGATGGTCATATTTCTTTTATGCAGAGTGATAATTCTAGAGCTAAAGTTCACTGCACTGTCTTTTCACCTGTGGCTGCCTGCGAGAAGAGTTTCCCATTTCTCTTGAATATTCATTAACTTAAATATTCTCAAAAGGTTGACTCAACGTAATTTTTCATGCTGATTGACCAAACCAATAAGACTTTCTCTTCCAGAGTCACTTGATTCCAGGCAGGAACATCATGTTTTGATTTGGAAATTCAGCTCAATATTTAACGAAAAATATCTTTTTAAAAATTCACAAATTTGATTTTAGGCACTTCAATTTAATTTGTATAGTTGTGAAAATTGTTTTGTATTATCACTTGTTAATGGTGAATGGCAATGCAATCCCACAATGCAGCTAGTGTATAGTGATGTTGACATGAATGACAGAGCAAATAGGTGTATTGACCGAAGTTTCATTTTTCTTGGTTTCCCCATGTATGAGAAATGAAAGGACATTGCAGACATTTGCATGTACAGACAGACAGACAGACAGACTCATTACATTCCCACACTAATTCAGAAGCACATCAGTATACAGAGGAAAAATTTCTAAGATCTGAAAGTTTTTGGAAGAAAAGTGGATCTGTGAAACTAAGTTTCAATACTACGATGTCTCACTTCACCGTTTCTTAAACTAAACTTTAAAAAAAATAAAAGTTTCAAAAATAAAATGATAACATTTGTATCTATAATGTATTGCACAGTAGTAAAATATCAATCTTTTGAAGTTTCAGAAGGTCTGTGTTTATTGGAAATCATTATCAATCAATCATCCTGCATTTGAAGTGTCATTCATATATCACATATGATGAAATCAAAATCATTTATTTAATCCCTTTAAGTTCCTTTTGGCCTTGTTCATAGCAAAGCTGGCATTATGTAGATCTCCATTTGTCTAATGTAGACAGCAGAAGGAGTTGGTATTAAGTAGCATAAAATTATTTATCACAAACGTTTGAGGACAATATCAACAATTTTGTAACATTTCATTGTTTCAGAGTTTATGGCAGTATAAAATAAATCATTGTTGTGCATGAAGTTCTCAGCGTTATGAGGGGGCTTTTTGCTTCCAGTGTCTTTAATCCAAGGGTCTTAAATCTAAAGAGCAAATAATTTCATTGTTTGGTGGTAACTCAGCTGGGGAGCTGCATGAAAAATTTGTTAGAAATTTATCAATTTTTTGGAGTGAAATAAGTTGCACAGCAGGTCATTAATGTACAGATGGTACTTATAATTGAACAATGATACCTTGAAGTGCTGGGCAAGGCTGTTGAAGTGCCGTTTGGGCAAGGCTATTGAAGTGCTGTTTGGGCAAGGCTATTAAAGTGCTGTTTGGGCAAGGCTATTGAAGTTCTGTTTGGGGAAGGCTATTATTATTGTTATATACAGTCGTGTTATGAGTTTTTTCTCCAACAATATGGTTGAAATTCACAATATATCAGCTGTACCAGATGAAAAAAAAGAGTACATATGCAAATATTTTTACTACACAGGGTAAGTGTCGGGGTGGGGGTGGGGTGTAGACCACAAGTTTAAACCAAGAAAAGGCATCCAATTGTTCACTCAGATTTCATATGTATAAATGTCTCTGCATTCCTGGAGTTGTCAGAGACTGGAATGTGTTTCTACAGCCCTGGAGTCCCCACAGACAATGATCTGATTTTAGCTTTCTTGGTCATACACATTTATCCCATGACTAATGATTCATTCTAAATTAATCTGTTGGCATTCAGACATTCATTTCATTTTGACCTCCAAAGTACCAGGATAAACATAGTATTACTTCTTCTCCTGAATGAATGATCATATCAGCATGAGGTTTTCACAAAGATTTGTGATATCTAGTTGATCGTAAATGAAAATGGTTCCTCACTGATTTTCAATATGGCCACTAGAATGACCATCTTAAAAATCTTATTACTACTTCTAGGCAGCTGGTCATATCAGCTATGTGCTTTCAGAATGAGACTTCTTATGATGTCTGATTGGTCTTAAATGGAAATGGTCTGCAGCTGGTATCCAATATGGCCATCATGGCAGTCATCTTGAAAATCTTGTTACTGTTTCTAATCCAAAACAGAATGCCATATGAACATGATGTTTTCACCAGTAGACTTTAAATAATGTCTTGCTGGTCCTGAATTAAAATGGTGCTGAACTGACATCCAGTATGGTTCTCATGGTGGCCATATTGAAAATCTTGTTATTGCTACACCTCTTTAATGGAAAGTCATTTTGACATTCAGTTTTCACGAGAAGAGTTCTTAAGGTACATACTTGGTCTTTAATGAAAATGCTGAAAATTGACCTTCACTAAGGTCATCATGATTACCATATGAAAATATTATCTGGATGGTTATGTCAGCATGGGGTTTTAACAGTAGATTTCTTACAATACATAGTTGTTTTAAAATGTAAGAGTTGGATAGTCATGCATCCAATATGGCTGCCACGTCAGCTGTTTAAGGTTCTTTTTGCTATGCATGGATGGTCATATTGACATCAGGTTTTCACCTCAAAAATTCTAATGATGTCTACCTGGTTGTAACTGAAATGGCGCTAATCTGAAAGTCGGTATGTCCACCACCACTGCCAATTTCAAAATCTTGTTATGGCTGAAGAATATCAGGGATGGTTTCAGCACTCAGCAGTTAACTGGAAAAATTGGTCTAGCATTAGTCCCATTAAGGGACTCTTGTTACCAAAACTTTTGGGGGAAAAAACACTGATTAAAGATAAGACCTACTTTTAATAAGTATATATGACAGGCATTGATGAAGATCTTATTATGTATATTTGATTTAATTATATCTGATTTAATATATATTTATTTCAGTTAAATTGTTTGTCAGTTTAAAAAATTTTTTATTTTTCATTGCATGATATTGTAATGTAAATTTATTCACTTGAGATGATACTTTTTCCAGAAAATAGTTTGACCTTGACTGTTTGTTTTAGTAAACACCAGATGTTGACCTAGATCCTGACCTTGATTCAAAATTAGTAGCAACCACGTAAATAAGTTCTATTTTTATTTTAAAATGATTGGTTGTTGTCAAGGTCGTGACGGGACTACTGAAATTAAGATGTAAACAATTTTTTAAATTTTATTTCTTAGAGTAAAATGATTGGTTTTCATCAGGGCCACACTGGGTGTACGTGATCTTTAATAAGTAAATAATTTCAACGAGGTTCTGGAACATGATGTGACTCCCTTTTTGCATTTTAGAATACGATATAACCTTTGTTTTGGAGAGATTCTCATTAGCTGGGGTTTTTCTTTACACTGAATGGTGGATGTTGTGCTGTTCGGAGTTATTTCAAATTACTTGGATTCAAAAGGATTAATTCTTTTTATTTCCCCTGGAAAATACATGTGCTCATGTGAAATTCTTGAACAAAGACAACTCTTGTAAAAAAAAATAATTTAGATTTCCAAAACCGGAGTGATATTTCTTGTTTCTACAAGGAACTGTAGACTTTAACACTACAGATTACAGCATACGTCATCATCTTCCATCTTGGATTCTTTGTCAGGACTTGAACTTGAAATCATTAGAACATTTTGTTATTAGGACTTCTAAAATTATATTTGTTGATTATTCTTGGATTATTTTTGGATTTTGTTCTTTAAACTGTAAGTTCATATTTTTTTTTCATTTTTACAGAATTTTTCCAGGGAAATAAATTATTATATTTTTTCAAAGCTTGTTGTTTTCACTCTTTCTTGTGTTACTATTTTCTCGAGACTAAACATGTAACATAAGACTGTTCTTGTGACCTTTAGAATTCCCAGCCACTACTTTTAGCAAACTGAGCATCACATTTAGTGTTAGTATAGCTTAGGAAGACATGAACTGTGCAAGAGCTATGTGGTGAAATCTACTATATAAAACCTGTTTGCATGTTAGAATGACAGGAAATCAAGTATAAAAAGAATCCATTTGCATATTTGAGTGACTGAGTAAATGAACTGTGCAATATCTGTGTAGCGAAATCTGCTATAAAAAACCTGTTTGCATGTTTGAGAGATGGAAAATCTGTAGAAAAATCTACTTTCCTATTTGAGTGACTGGGGAAATATATAAAAAGCTATTTGCGTGTTTGACTGACAGGAGGAAATCTACTTTAAAAAACCTTTTGCATGTTTGAGTGACTGGGAAACTTGCTATAAAAACCTATTTGCATGTTTGACATGTGGGGAAATCTACTATAATATATAAAAAAACTTTGCATGTTTGAGTGATGGGGAAAATCTACTATATATTAAAAAACTATTTGCAGGTTGGAGTGATGGGGGAAATCTAGTATATATAAAAAGCTATTTCCATGTTTGAGTGATGGGGAAAGCTATTATGTATAAAAATAACTATTTGTGGGTTTGAGTGATGGGGGAAATATACTATATATAAAAAGAAGTATTTGCGGGTTTGAGTGATGGGGGAAAAATATATGAAAAAACTAATTGTGGGTTTGAGTGATGGGAAAATCTACTGTATATAATTAAAAAGAACTATGCAGGTTTTAGTGACTGGAAAATATCTGAAAAAGCTATTTGTATAATAGAGTGACTGGGGAAATCTCCTATAAAAAAATGCTATTTGAAGGTTTGAGTGATGGGAATTATACCA
This sequence comes from Sinohyriopsis cumingii, assembly GCA_028554795.2. Taxonomy (NCBI): domain Eukaryota; kingdom Metazoa; phylum Mollusca; class Bivalvia; order Unionida; family Unionidae; genus Sinohyriopsis; species Sinohyriopsis cumingii. The sequence continues at coordinate 12,082,440 of CM068840.1, forward strand.
TCAAAGGCTAGATGCATGTTTAATTGATTGCAGAAATATACTATAAAATGGGGAAATCTATAACAATGAGTGTTGGTGGAAATTGCAAAATAGGTAGGTACTTAAATGTCTAAAATTTAGAATTAAAAAAAACTATTTGCCTGTTTGAGTGACTGAAAAGATGAACTGTAGTAAAGCTATTTGATTGGATGACTACAGCTGTAAAAAGCTATTTGATTTGCATGTTTGTGTGATGGGAAATCTGAAAAAGCTATTTACATGTTTCAGTGATAGGGGAAATCTACTATATATAAGCTTTATACATGTTGGAGTAACAGAAATCTATTGAAAAGCTATATGCATGTTTGATTGACTTGAGAAATGTACTATAAAATCCAATTTACCTCTGTGATGGGGGAAATCTAAAGTAACAATAATTTGATGCTTGAGTGGCTGGGGAACTCTATTTTGTAGAAGCTATTTGCATGTTTGCATGAATGGGGAAATGTACTATAAAAATTAGTTGCATGTTTAATGGGTGAATCTACTATATAAAAGCTAATTGCATGCTTTTGTGACCGGAGAGTCTACTATAAAAATCTTTGCATGTTTGTGTGATGGCGGAAATCTATTATAGAAAATCTATTGACATGTTTGAGTGACTGGGAAAATGTATTATAGAAAAGTTATTTATATTTTTTAGTGACTGGTAAATCGAGCTATTGGCATGTTTGAGTGATGTGAATGCTACAGAAAAGCTATTTATAGGTTTGAGTGACTGGGAAATCTACTGTAGAAAAGCTATTTTGTGTGAGTACCTGGGGATATCTATTGTAGAAAAGCTGTTTGCATGTGTGAGTGCCTGGGTAAATTTATTGTTGAAAAGCTATTTGCATGTGTGAGTGCCTGGGTAAATCTATTGTTGAAAAGCTATCTGCATGTGTGAGTGCCTGGCTAAATTTATTGTTGAAAAGCTATTTGCATGTGTGAGTGCCTGGGTAAATCTATTGTTGAAAAGCTATTTGCATGTGTGAGTACCTGGGTAAATCTATTGTAGAAAAACTATTTGTATGTCTGGGTGACTGGGGAGATCTAATGTAGAAAAGATACTTGCATATTTGAGTGACTGGGGAAATCTACCAAAAAATCAGTTAAATGATGGGAAACAATTTTATGAAAACAGTATCCTGTTTTATGTTGGTTAGAATAGTAAGTGTATATAAAAACATGTAATTGTATGTTAACCTAATTACAGGATAAAGACAGATCAAAACCATGTTTTATGACACAAATGTATATGTCCATGTGTTATGACACATACATGCGTGTAGATGTGTTACGACACAGATATGGACAAGTATGTGCTAATGTGTTATGACAGATATAAACATATATGTGTCCTGTTTCTAAATAACAGTAGGCAATAATTTTGCTCATTTTAAAAAAAGTGGCCAATGCCTGCTAAATACATACAACTTCACATTAAATAACTTTCACCATTACAGCTGCTACCTTAGTCCCATACTCCATCTTCATTTAACCCATATGGGTTTGAGGATATAGACTTGTACAACCTGATACACAGGGTGACTGATGGCAGTAGTAGCTGCAGTGGCTTAGTGGGTAACATGCTTGACTTGTGATGGAAATGGTGCAGGCTTGAACCCTACCATCAGATCAGCCCAGGTCACTCAGTATCATGAACTTTACTCCACTTGCTTCAAGTGGCACCAAATAACCTACTTGTGTTACTGTGTTGTAAAAACTAAACCAAAAATACACCCCCACACACTGTTCATCCTTCAAGAATATAGTCCATGGTTATCTTATGGGATATACAGTGACCATTTACTGCAGTGTTAACTCTGATAATATGATTTCAGTGGATTGTTGAATTAGCCAGTATTAATGATCAGCGACATTTCTGATGTCCAAATCCTTTTCCACAAAAGCTTAATTCAGTTATCACCACTCAAGCTTGTGCATTTGATTCTCTTATGGCCTATGATCTAGAAGCTTGACCCTGCAACTTGGCTCTTGACCCCAATTGACCTCATATCAGAAGGGTAGTCCTGCTTTCCAGGGAGTGTTCCTGACTGCATTATCAATTGTAATTACAGAACAATGCATCAAACTTGAAAGTAGAGGTTAGAGAACACAGTAAATTTTGACACTTGAGAGTAACTGTCCCAGTACCATGGTCATCCGTTTATTTCACAAAGAATGATTTTAACCTGAGGGCTATTATCCAGAAAAACTGCACATTTGAAGGAGAGATAAAAACTGTTGTAGTAAATTGTATTATCTTATCAGAAGACCCAATCTTCTCAAGGGAATTAATCTTACACTGGACAAAATTATGTTATCAGTTGCAGAAATTGAGACAATTAAAACATGTTGAAATGCATATGATATGTTAAAATTTCTCTAGAGGTTCTCACTAATTACCATATGGAACTGTTTAACACAGAATTGTCATCTTTGACTGTGTGCGGTACATTTGGAACCGACGGAAAGAAGAAGAAAAACAATTGACACGCAAAATTTGAAGGTTCATTTAGTCTCTAATAAAATACTGTATAGAATCAAGTACCATCTGTATTCACTAACAAGTCAATTAACAAAATACTGTATAGAATCAAGTACCATCTGTATTCACTAACAAGTCAACTAACAAAATACTGTATAGAATCAAGTACCATCTGTATTCACTAACAAGTCAACTAACAAAATACTGTATAGAATCAAGTACCATCTGTATTCACTAACAAGTCAACTAACAAAATACTGTATAGAATCAAGTACCATCTGTATTCACTAACAAGTCAACTAACAAAATACTGTATAGAATCAAGTACCATCTGTATTCACTACAAAATACTGTATAGAATCAAGTACCATCTGTATTCACTAACAAGTCAACTAACAAAATACTGTATAGAATCAAGTACCATCTGTATTGACTAACAAGTCAACTAACAAAATACTGTATAGAATCAAGTACCATCTGTATTCACTAACAAGTCTCTAATAAAATACTGTATAGAATCAAGTACCATCTGTATTCACTAACAAGTCAACTAACAAAATACTGTATAGAATCAAGTACCATCTGTATTCACTAACAAGTCAACTAACAAAATACTGTATAGAATCAAGTACCATCTGTATTCACTAACAAGTCAACCAATAAAATACTGTATAGAATCAAGTACCATCTGTATTCACTAACAAGTCAACTAATAAAATACTGTATAGAATCAAGTACCATCTGTATTCACTAACAAGTCAACTAACAAAATACTGTATAGAATCAAGTACCATCTGTATTCACTAACAAGTCAACTAACAAAGTACTGTATAGAATCAAGTACCATCTGTATTCACTAACAAGTCAACTAACAACCAATAAAATACTGTATAGAATCAAGTACCATCTGTATTCACTAACAAGTCAACTAATAAAATACTGTATAGAATCAAGTACCATCTGTATTCACTAACAAGTCAACTAACAAAATACTGTATAGAATCAAGTACCATCTGTATTCACTAACAAGTCAACTAACAAAATACTGTATAGAATCAAGTACCATCTGTATTTGCTAACAAGTCAACTAATAAAATACTGTATAGAATCAAGCATCATCTGTATTCACTAACAAGTCAACTAATAAAATACTGTATAGAATCAAGTACCATCTGTATTTGCTAACAAGTCAACTAACAAAATACTGTATAGAATCAAGTACCATCTGTATTCACTAACAAGTCAACTAACAAAATACTGTATAGAATCAATTACCATCTGTATTCACTAACAAGTCAACTAACAAAATACTGTATAGAATCAAGTACCATCTGTATTCACTAACAAGTCAACTAACAAAATACTGTATAGAATCAAGTACCATCTGTATTTACTAACAAGTCAACTAATAAAATACTGTATAGAATCAAGCATAATAAAATACTGTATAGAATCAAGTACCATCTGTATTCGCTAACAAGTCAACTAACAAAATACTGTATAGAATCAAGTACCATCTGTATTCACTAACAAGTCAACTAACAAAATACTGTATAGAATCAAGTACCATCTGTATTTACTAACAAGTCAACTAATAAAATACTGTATAGAATCAAGCATCATCTGTATTCACTAACAAGTCAACTAATAAAATACTGTATAGAATCAAGTACCATCTGTATTTGCTAACAAGTCAACTAACAAAATACTGTATAGAATCAAGTACCATCTGTATTCTTTAACAAGTCAACTAACAAAATACTGTATAGAATCAAGTACCATCTGTATTCACTAACAAGTCAACCAATAAAATAGTGTAGAATCAAGTACCATCTGTATTCACTAACAAGTCAACCAATAAAATACTGTATAGAATCAAGTACCATCTGTATTCACTAACAAGTCAACTAACAAAATACTGTATAGAATCAAGTACCATCTGTATTCACTAACAAGTCAACTAATAAAATACTGTATAGAATCAAGTACCATCTGTATTCACTAACAAGTCAATTAATAAAATACTGTATAGAATCAAGTACCATCTGTATTTACTAACAAGTCCAGTCCAACTGCAAGCAGCAAAGACCCTGCACTTTTATTCAGGTATATACACTTATAACTATCATGCATTAACTGGTGACCCTGCACTTTTATTCAAGTATATACACTTATAACCATCATGCATTAACTGGTGACCCTGCACTTTTATTCAAGTATATACACATATAACTGTCGTGCATTAACAGGAAGTGACACAGACCTGTTAAAAGCCTTAATTAATATCCAGTTATTTTGTACACATTGGTATTGAATTATTCAGGTATGGTTTTTAATGTTTCTTAAAAGTAGAATGATTAGAAATAAAGAATGATTTTAGTGATTACAAATTGTAACGAGACAGCATTATTGTTTTACAATGTGCAGGGCTAGCAATTGTGAAAAGTGCTGAAGGTGAGTATTGGTAAACTGGTAAAAGATTTTAGGTTGCAGTTCATTTCAGTAAAACAAAACATATTGCAATGTTTAGGGGCATATGTTGTCAGCTGACATCCAGTAGTTACTTCCATGTAACAGGATCTTGAAATTATAAATGTGATGTGAGGAACCAAATTTCATAAGAAAAGGAACATTCAGAAATGCATTATTCTGCAAGAAATTTAAAAAATAGTTTGTAAATTGTAAAGTAAAATGTAAGCTAATGGGTGTGGTTTTATGAATTATGAAAGATTAATTAATAATGGTAATGTATGATGTTTTACCAGAGACAAATCAGAAATATAAAATTCAAGTGAAGCTCTTGTCTGGTACATTAGATAATTTTTCAGAGCTAAGTCTGTTGATACTGGCAGAAATGTTAGTACCAGCCTAGCTATGACAAGACACTTTATTTAAACAGTTTTACGGTTACTATCGAATAAAAATATTTACATTTATTAGCAAAATATACAAGAATTTTGTAGAATGTTTGCTTTGATGTTCCCTAATCAAATAACACTAATTGCTTCTTTGAAGTTTGTGTCCCTTTAGGTCAAAAGGTGAGAGATGAAGGGGCAGGTCACATGTCCTTTAACAGTTCTTAATTCCTGGGAAACTGACCTTAGAAGAAATGAACCTTTCTTTTAACTGATATGATTATAGGTTACAGTGCTATAATTTGCCATAATGGTCAGTTATGTCAATTTAGCCATCTGTGTGTGTGGTCATCAAATGTGGACAGTGGTCAGTGGACTTTGCCCAGTGTTCAGTGCTTGAAGTGGCTAGTAATGAAATTAACACATTAAAGGTCATCATCACTGACCAAGTTCAACAACAGACTTTCAGAACCTGGTAGATGGACATTCATTTGAAAATGTTAATACATGATGCAAATTGTTTTTAATATACCTTAATTTAAAAAAACATACATCTGGAGTTTTGTAAGGTTTTCGCAGAATCTGTTAATTTGTGTTTGTGGTATCCCATTCATTTGAACACCTCCCAACCTTGCACTGCATTAAACTTAAAAGACCTGTTTCCAATAACTCTGTATTTTGGACTGGATAATATCTGTGCACTGTCCAATAACTCTGTATTTTGGACTGGATAATATCTGTGCACTGTCCAATAACTCTGTATTTTGGACTAGAGGATACTTGTCCTGTGTCCAATAACTCTTTATTTTGAACTAGAGGATATCTGTCCTATGTCCAATAACTCTTTATTTTGGACTAGAGGATATCTGTCATATGTCCAATAACTCTTTATTTTGGACTAGAGGATACTTGTCCTGTGTCCATTAACTCTGTATTTTGGATGCGGTGATATCTGTCCTATGTCCAATAACTCTGTTGGACTTGATTATATATGTTTTATGTCCAGTAACTCTGTATGTTGGACTGGATGATAGCTATTTGTACAAGCAAGATGATGGTCATGTATGCATCTTAGTGCATAATGATCACTCATTTGTCTAGCCATTACATGAAAATGCTGCATTGATGGTCTTTCATCAAATTTGATTTTCTAGCTTTACTTTCTTGTTGCCTTGATTTAGCAAACATGTTTTATCAGTTTCTGTTATTATCACTGCCTAGATATTGTCATGAATTGGTATAGATATTGGCATGAATTGGCCTAGGTATTATCATGAATTGGCCTAGATATTATCATTTGTTTGCCTAGATATTTGCATGAGTTGGTCTAGATATTGTCATGAATTGGTGTAGATATTGTCATGAATTGGCCTAGGTATTATCATGAATTGGCCTAGATATTATCATTTGTTTGCCTAGATATTTGCATGAGTTGGTCTAGATATTGTCATGAATTGGTGTAGATATTGTCATGAATTGGCCTAGGTATTATCATGAATTGGCCTAGATATTTGCATGAGTTGGCCTAGATATTGTCATGAATTGGTATAGATATTGTCATGAATTGGCCTAGGTATTATCATGAATTGGCCTAGATATTTGCATGAGTTGGTCTAGATATTGTCATGAATTGGCCTAATTATTGGCATGAGTTGGCCTAGATATTGGCATGGATTGGCCTAGATATTGGCATGAATCAGCCTAAATAATAGCATGTCTTTGATTGGCAACATATATCACTGATAGAACCAAGGATCAAACCTGGAACCACAGATGCACTCTTTAAAACCTGCTTTTTTCTTTTATTCATTTCTATTTCTCTTGCACACTTCATTGGGTAAATAGTTAACAAATTGTGAGTAGCCCAAAGACAATAAGTGAAATTTTTTTTTGTTTTTGATACAGGTAGGTATATTTCTTATGTTACAATACAAATGTTTATGCAAGGGCATCATAATGTTTTTTTTTCAAATGGGGTAGTGGGTGGGTCCTTTGTGAGGCTGGAAATATTGTATAAAATAATAAAATATAAAATTAGCTCGCATAATGCACACCTAGTTGCAAATGGACTTAAATCTGCCATAAGACCTGAAATGCTGAGAGACCCTCATCGTTTAGTTGTAAAACTTGTAGGGCCGGTCCATTGGCTTGAAAGTCAGAGAACATTGGCACATAGAGGGCTGCTCTTGGTAGTGGCACATAACCGGGATTCATTGTTGAATTCAGCTTGCAAGTTGGATCCTTTGTTTCCCCATCCTTGAGCATAGCCTTGGCTGAGTACTCAGGGGAGTGTGACATGAACGTGGATCCATGCTCCATGATTGCAAAAAGACTACACCCTGATCAGCTGTCAACATAATGGGCTGTAAGATTGGGGGCTATGTGCAGTTAGTTTATTATATCAGAGCACACCCTGATCTGTTAACCTATTATATGACTGCAGATGACTTAGTCACCACTGTGGCTATTCATTGTTAGATTACTGAGCCAACACTGGTTATGTGTTATTAGATTACTAAGGTGGCGCTGTACAGTTTTGTATTTTGCATAGGGTTAGAATTTTAAAGAAAAAGAATTTTCTCGGCTTTCCTCAGTGGTTATACTGGCTATTTAAAAAAGACCTTGTATATCTTAGGTATAGTTCAAAGAACCTTTAATTCCCTTTATTTTGATGTATAATTGATGAGTGTAATATGGGTTATGTAGTATACAGCTTGGCCTTGCTCCAGATGTGCACCTTTCAAAAAAGTGCTTGCTCCACTTGGTCATTTTCACTTCCTGAACTTCAGAGGTAAATTGTATAGAAAAGAGCTGATAACTTTTTTTTTTTACATTTTATATTTTTGGTGTACTTCAGACTAATTCAGGCTGATTTTTAAGCACAAGGGAGTAGTCATTTTAGTTAGCAGTGTGCTTAAATCATGTACAATTTCCAAAAGTACAATATCCAAAGAAATGTCAGCCACATTACATTAAAGCAGCATAGAGGTATGCCAACATTCTCTCCACTGTGCATGTTTTAAATGTAAACAACTTCACCTTACATGCGTCACTCTCTCAAAAGTACATAATAACTGGTGAGCACCCCCCAAGTCTACATTGTGGCTGCGTGTTGTTCGATTACTGGGTCTGCACCGGCTGTGTGCTGTTAGATTTCTGAGTCTACATTGTGGTTATGTGCTGTTAGACTCCTGGGTTTACATTTTGGTGTAAGCTATAAGATTACTGAGTATTCTGGCTGTGTGCTTAACATGACCAGGTCTACACTGGTTGTGTGCTGTTAGATTACTGAGTCTACACTTTGGCTGTTTGCTGTAAGATTACTGAATCTACTCTGGTTGTGTTTTGTTAGATTATTGAGTCTGCACTGCTTATAATATGTGCTGAAGATTACTGAGTCCACACTAGCTACATGTGTGTAGTGTTAGATTATGGAATCGACACTGTGGCTTTGTTCTGTAAGATTACAGACTCTGCACTATAGCTGTGTGCTGTTAGATTACTGACTCCACACTGTTTGGGTTTAGTTACACATTATAGACGATTTGCACCAGCTGACACATGGAATCAGTTACTGCATGAATTTTTACTTATTCGGAATTCTGACTTATCGCAGAATTTTTGTACATGCAGACATAAAATGTCATTACCTTTTTGGTGTTAACTTTGAATTGTGCTTGTTAAACAAATACTGCACAGATTCAAGAATAAATAATGATCTTGCATTAATCGGTTATGTGTGACAATTTGTGTAGTCCCTGTACATGGTTAAATAAGTTACAATCTACATGGGAAACTTGTAAACTGTATGAAGGTATGATGGACAAGGACGCTCCCAGTCATCCAAGTTCCAGAACCCATGGATAAAATATTTTATATTACATGTATAATAAAGTTAAGAAGATATATATCAACCAGTATGTTAGAAACAAGAATTTTAATTTATTTTTGCTTTAAAATTCATCATGTTTAAAATTCATCAGGTTTCCACTATATGATAGCAACATCTTTTGTGTGCTCTGTACTGCAGTGAACATTCTTTTTTTTACAAGCAAAAGCATTTCATCTCTCAATTACATTATAGAACTGACAGCCATCAAATTGTGAAAAGAATACTTCCTCTTTTTCTGTGCACATCCCCCTGAGGTAGCAAGACTCCATTCTTTCGTTGGGTGACAGGTGGATAATAGTGTGGCAATTAAAGCGTAAAGATGGGGCGGTTTTTAATTAGGATGCATGATTCTGACAATCATTTGGCCTCAAGGTTCATATCATGGTATTGTCGCTGTAACTCACTGATGTTTGCAGCTGGCATGAGCACCTTGTATACCCTCATACCAATTGTATTAAGTACAGGCAACATAGACCCTGGTATACTGTCACAAAATGCTTCTGCAGATCAGGTTTGATGTTTACTAAATAATATTAACTAATTGCATAGTCCCAGATCTGTTGGCTCATTATGTGATGGTAGATCTAGGTCTATGGAGTTTTTAGTTGGATCTGTCTGTACAGGAGTATATACTATAAATAATATGAAACTCTGAATGATCGCTACCAACAAAAAATGGTTTTTGTAGGAGGGTGGTCTCCCTTTGTAGGAGGGTGGTCTCACAATGATGGGAATCACCTTGTGTAACAAAATTGATCCAAACCATTGTGAATACGGTTCTAATTGCTACATGTCTTAAAAGTTAAGCCTTCACCAAAGTTATTTAATTCGTTGAGATAAAGTCTCTTGTCATTTAGTGGATCGAATCTCTGTTTACAAGACTTGTGTTCATGTACATGTGAGTTCTGTTAGTTAAACTCTGTTCATTAAAGACAGGCTGTCTTAAACTTTGTTATTACAGTTCATTAGTGACACACTGCTGTAAAATTTGTTCTTACAGTTCATTAATGACAGGCTGCCTTAAACTTTGTTATTACATTTCATTAATGACAGGCTCCCTTAAGCTTTGTTCTTACAGTTCATTAATGACAGGCTGCTGTAAACTTTGTTCTTACAGTTCATTAATGACAGGCTGCCATAACTTTGTTCTTACAGTTCATTAATGACAGGCTGCCATAACTTTGTTCTTACAGTTCCTTAAAAAACAGGCTGCCATAACTTTGTTCTTATGGTTCATTATAGACAGGCTGCCATTACTTTGTTCATATAGGTCAGGATTTTCTGTATGGAAGTACTCCAGTTTGGAACTGTTATTTACAGTATGGTATTGACCTGGATAACTCAGTGGTGTGTACTTACTTTGTCCTTTGGTGATACCAGATTTGATCCCTTGAGTGACACATGCAAGGGTCAGTTTTCTTAGGGTTCTCTAGATTCCTCTGCCTCATGCCACCATCTGGGCTGTCATTAAGTTCTTGAATATAATGGTACATATGTAGACTTTTTCAGTCAGTCCACATCAAAATATTCTCATTGCTAAAGAATTTAACAAAGTAAAAGCTCAGAAAAAAATTACATCTTGTTCTAAAACTGAGAAAAGGTTTCAGTGCTTATGGTGTGAAAATCAGTAATACTCTTTACTTCTGTAAAAAAAATTACAGTTTACTTGATGTCACAATGGCGCATAATTGAAATTGTTCACTTTGTCCATGAAAGAAGAATATTGTAAATTTCCCTAATACAGTCGTTTTATTGATCTCAAGAATGGTGGATAGAAGGTACAAATGGGACAAAGAATTCTTAAAAATGTTGGACAGCAGGTACTCATGGGACAAAGAATTCTTCAAAATGTTGGACAGCAGGTACAAATGGGACAAAGAATTCTTCTAAATGTTGGACAGTAGGTACAGATGGGACAAATAATTCTTAAAAATGTTGGACAGCAAGTACAAATGGGACAAATAATTCTTAAAAATGTTGGACAGCAGGTACAAATGGGACAAAGAATTTCTTTAAAATGTTGGACAGCAGGTACAAATGGGACAAAAAATATTCTTGTGAATAGGAACTTTCAATATGAACTTAATAGTACATGTGTTTTAAGGGGTCACAAATGAATCTTCTTCATAAAAATAATAAAACGTTTATATACTCCCACTGCTTGAAGAGGGGCATCATGATTTAGTCCAGTCTGTCTGTCTGTATGTATGTCTTTCTCCACATCACTCCAGCTGTTAGCACACAATTGCACAAAAACCACTCAAAATGGAAAAAGAAAGAAATTTGGCTATCATATTTACTTTCATATGTAGATGACCTGATTCAATTTTCTGCCCATTTCAGAATTTGTTCAATATACATATACATGTATTTTGAACTTTAGGACTTTGACATTTTGTTCACAAAAAAGTTTATTGAGGTTGACAAATTTAAATTATTTTGTACACATTAAATTTTTCATGCACATTAGAACTGCTCTGTTGGCCGAATGGTTAGAGCATCCACCTAGGATGCGGGAGGTCATGGGTTTGATCCCTGGCTGAGTCATACCAACGACTTACAAAAATGGTACTAACAGCTTCCTTGCTTGGCGCTAGTGTTAGGACTGGTCAGCCTGGTGTCAGGATAATGTGACTGGATGGGACATCATGCTACATGTCTGCGGCATGATTCCCCAGTGCTAGACATCACTATAAACTGCCACATGGCAGACATCTTAGCAATATGACTGAAAAATTATTAAAGCTACGTTAAGAATCCAAATCACACACACACACACACACACACACACACACACATGTACATTAGTGTCTGCATATCAGGGTGACCTGATTAGATACTCATGGTAGATTTAGACAAATTTTCTTAACGTTTTAGCTCTACTAGAAAAGATGATTGGCTGGTTTTTCATCTGTCCATTAGTGCAAGTTTGTTTTTGCTATTCTTCCAAAACTAATTGGAGGATTGCCATGAAAATTTACAGGCACATTCATCCCTTGCTTCTGAATAAAAATGTTTTTGCTTGGCTGTCCAATATGACCACTACAGCGGCCATCTTCAAAATCTTGTTACCTCTATTTCTCCTGAACAAATGGTAATATTGGCATGGAGTTTTCAGGAGAAGACTTTTATGATGTCTAGTTGATCCAAATGAAACTGGTGTCGATTTGATGTCCAATATGGCTGCCACAATGGCGATTTTGAAAATCTTGTTATTGCTAATCCTCCTGAATGAAGAGAAATATAGACATGGGGTTTTCACTAGAAGACTTCTTACAATGTATAGTTGGGGCCCCGAGTGGCCAAGTGGTCTAAAGTGCTGTCTGTTACAGATCACTGTCATTTCACCTCTGTCTGCGGTGGTTCGAGTCATGGATTCAGCCAATGTGGGTATGGGAGAAAGCTTGCCAGTAGCTTCTTGTGGGTCGGTGGTTCTTTCCGGGGTTTTCTTGGGTTCTTCCTCCACCATTAATACTGGCCGCCATGTATAGCCTATTGTGTGCTGAAAAATGGCGTTAAACCCCACAACAAAAACAACAATGTATAGTTGGTCCTGAATGAAAAATGGTGTCGATCAGATGTATCAAATATTATCACTACTACTCCTGAATGGATGGTCATATCACCATGGTGGTTTTAATAAAACAACTTCTTATGATGTTTAGTTGGTCCTAATAGTGCCGTTAAATTTGTCTGCTTTGGTGGTCATGTTTGAAAATCTTGTTATTACTATTTTCCTGAATGAAGGGTCATATAAGCATGGATATGTTTCATTGAAAATCTTCTTGTGATGTGTAGTTGGTTGTAAATACAAATGGTGCTGATCTGACTTCTAATAGAAGTACCACACTGGCCATGTTGAAAATCTTGTTATTGTTTCTTCTTTTAGATGGCAGGTCATATCGACTTTGTGATTTCACCAAGAGACTGCTTATGATGTAGATAGCACTACTAGGTAAATAGTAATGGTGCCAGTCTGATTTCAAATATAGCCACCGTGGCATCCATCTTGAAAACCTTGTTGTCATAGCTTCTCCAGAATAACATTAATGCTCATGTTAAAATTGGGTCCAACTGAAACCTGCATAGACCCAGATCTACCAACGTAAAATGCACCAGTAGATCTGGATCTTTGCAGTTTATTAGGAGTAATCAGTAGATACAACAAAATAAACACTGATCTGCCAGTGCATTATGTTGTGGAGGACTAGAGTCTATGTTGTTTGTAGCTGGACCCAACTTATGAACAAGTATACTTGGTAATGTTTTTCTGTCTTTATCTGCTGTTCAGTACAGACAGCATACTGAATACACAACCCATTATGTGAAACTATTATTAGTATTTTTTTCTTTGAATTTATGAAACATGTTCACTGAAATTTGATTTTATGCGAAAAAGATTACTTCTCCATACAAATGTTTACAATGTACTTTGTAAGTTTGATTTTTTTCTTTTAATTTTGGTGCCTTTGTTTCAATAATTTGAGTTTTCCATGTGTTTTTGTAACCAAAGTAAAGAGCATAAAGAGCAGCAGGGAGGGCGAATCCTACAAGCTACTTTTCCGAGACACCCCATCCACTGAAACTATTCCCGATAGAAGCGTTATTTCCATGAAATAACACTTTTATTCAGAAAACGAGACAAAAAAAAAATGTCCTTGAAAATGCTTTGTATTTCCGCTGATATAACGCGAGTTACTTCAATAAATCCGACTCGTATCCGACATAATTTCCACGGTGAGGTATCATCGAAAAATCAGGTGTAGTTTGCCCCCCCTGCTGCTCTGGGAAGACGAAGATTTCCAAGGAAACATTTTCATGTTAACGGAATTAAATCATTGATAAATAAATAATGGCAAATATCGGAGAAGCACTCACAACTAGATTGGCACGACAACGACTAGCCGCGATTAAAAAATTTCTTCCGGTTCGTGATTCCGTCAAAGAAAAATTAAAAGCAAGACAAGAATCGCGAGTTGATTTTACAGAATCGGCCACAGAATTGTTTAAGCCTGTTACAGCAGCTACTAAAACCATTACAACTGCAATTGTAGGAAAACCTGATCCTGATAAACCGCAACAGAGTTTGCTTCAGGCAATAGAAGAACTTAAACAAGCTCAGCCTAAACCGATTAAGGGATTTAATTATAAGGCAGATTTTACCGAAACATTTTTAAATAATATAAACGCCGCTCCACTTGATATTAATAACAAAGATTCGCTGGCTGCCTTTGGTACTGAAGTTGCTAGAGCTTATCAATCAAGAGAATTATTTTTAAAAAATCCCCAGCAGAACGTAGGCAAAGACCAATTTGTTGATGGGGTATTTAAACTAAAACAAAATATTGACCGATTAAATAAAAATAGTGAAGTTTACAAAGCGTACAGGACAGGGGTAAATTTATTTGATTTTAAGGAAAGCCAAGAAGCACTCAAGGCGCCAAAGGTAAGTAGGGGGAGGAGACCCAAAAAACCTTCTGGATTTAAACCTAAGCGATCAGCAACCGCTAAAATAGAAGACCCAATTACCGAAATGGAAACAGATCCAGTGCCTGAATTTTTATCGCGTGAACCCGTGGGTGCTAGTGCTCCCGATGACAATGATGATGATGCTCCTCCTGTTTTGTCGCCCACTCCGCTGATCGAACAAATAGGAAAATTACAAGTAAAAAAATATAAACGATTGGCGGAACAAACCGATCTTTACAAAAATGTAGAAGAAAAATGGAAACTTGACAAGAGAATTAAGAAAAATAAGGATGCATACCAAGCCGCAGTTGATCAATACAACAAAAAGAGAAAGGAAGTTGACGCAATAGACAAAAAAATTGCTGAATTAAAACAACTAGAAAAAGAGAAAACAGGCAGCGGATACGACCACAGCTGTCCTGATAATATCGTTAATGATGTGTCCAGACTAGAAGTTCTCATCGGAGGAAGGCGTGCCGGAAACAACTCTCCGGAAATAATAAACGAAGCCGCAGATATCTGTCAACGACTATTTCAGCGTGGCATCATGGATATCAGCATCTACCGGGGGCTCATTGATGAACTCACGGATGGTTACCACAGCAACTAGTAAATTTAGTTAGAGAAACAATAATTAAATAAAATGATACTACACGATTCTTTTCGCAGACCAAGAAGTGTCAGAGTAGTAAACTCACGATTACCAGTATACGAGGTTGTTTACGGAGATGGAGTCGGTGATGTTGTTAGGGATTTAGTCACAAGAATCGCTCCGAAAGCTGGACCGTTAGCAAAACAATTCGCGATGAAAGCCGCTGATGTTGTCAAGGATAAAGCCATTGGCACTGTTGGTAGTCTTGCCGGAAAAGCATTTCAATCAATCAAGGATCGACTAGCACAGCTGATACAAAAAAAACCCCCAGTCAAGAGGTTGGCGCCAGTAAAACTACCATCCACTGAAGCTATGCCGGCAAATGTTAGTAGCGTAGTAAATAAGGCCGTAAATCAGAAATTAGCTGAGATCGCAACAGCGGGAATTACCTCCAAAGCGTTGCAAGATAGTGTAACTGCTAATTTGATAGCTGGTAGTGGTTTCCGGTGACGATAACATTTTAATTAGACCATCACAAATAATAATAATGTTTGCACGAAAATCCAATGACGCGTTTGATATGTCCAAACCAGTACTTAAAGATGATTCTGTACGTGATTTTCAATATTATTCTTATGAAGCACGTAATCCTAACCAACGGGGAAGAATTGAACTACAGGTCCAGGATACAAGTAGATACTTCTTGCCCGCTGAGGCCTTCATCGAAGTTGAAGGTAGGCTTTTAAAGAATGATAACACTAACTACGGAATCGGCGACCGAGTTGGATTTGTTAACAACGGCATCATGGCGTTATTTAAATCCGCTATTTACATGATAGATGGAAAAGAAATTGAAACAATTCATGATAACGTCGACGTTGCCACAACAATTCTCGGGTTGGCGAGATACTCGGATGATTACACCAGATCAGCCGGACCATCAATGATGTTTGCAAAGGATGTAACCGACAGCCCCGAGAACAGGAATGTTATCACGGGTGATGTAAGAGCTGCAGGAGGAGCAGCAGATGCACCCGCAGTGTTATCAATGAACGAAAATTTTAATTTGGGTTTTGCAACGCGTAGATCGATGTTAAGTGGAGATGAAGAGTTCTCAGGTGTGATTTCATTGTCTCACATCTTTGGATTCTGCAGAGATGTCCACAAGGTCATATTCGGTGCCAAACACACAGTTGTACTTGTGCGAAAACCTGATGATAATGACGCTATCTGGCGAGATGCTGCTGTTGCCGCTGGTCAAATAATACTAACTAAACTGTGGTTGTGGATGCCAGTGTTGTCTCCGTCAATCACCGAAGAACAACGACTGTTGTCTTTTATGGACACGGGCGGTAAATCACTGCTATCCTGGAAAACAACAACCACAGACGTTATTCAAGGTGATCACGGCGGGTTGTTTACATGGCATATATCATCGCAACAAGGAGTATCAGCACCACGACATATTTTCATTGCATTTCAACTCCGTGCTAGAATAGGTAGCCAGGAAAGAAATCCAATGGTATTTGATACACTTGGAGTTTCTGAAGTTTCGTTGAGAATAAATGGGCATCAGGAGCCATCTGAGGATATATTAATAGATTTCGAACATCATCGTGTCGCACGCGCGTATCATCGTCTGATGTCATTTATGGGGCGCGACCTTAATGTAGACACTGGCCTGCAAATATCACAGCGAGACTTTATGAGTTTATATCCGATTTATTACTTTTCACTGGAACATCTTGATCTGGTTAAACAATCTGTTGTCGACCTACATTTCCGAGCTCGTGTAGGTGCTCCTGCTGGTGGTTACAGAGCGATTGCGGTTATACTCTCCGATAAAGCAATGCTGCTTGAAGGTGTTGGCGGACGAATGAGAGTTATTGACGCTCCAGTAGAAAATATGTGATGTTTTCCAAAAATATGTAACAATTAGATTAGTTTCTGAAATATAATGTCATACAGTCATGTTAATGTCACCTTGACTTCCGGTCAAACGAAGAAATTGCAATCAAAGAACGCAAGCACGTGCGGGACATCAATAACACTAAAACGAGATCAACTTGTTGGTGGTCCAGACAAGCTGTCGTTGACTAATACTCAGATTAAACATTTTAATAAGGCACTAACAGCAAAAACCGGTGTCCGACTTAATTTCTCTGCTGCAGCTATCAAGGACATGACTAAAACCGGTGGAATATTTCCTCTTCTCGCAGCAATACCGGCGTTGATTGCCGCGGCAGCACCAGCCGTAGCAAAAGCCGCAGCACTCGGTGCAGTTGGAACAGCGGCCGGAATGGCACTTAAAAAGGCAACCGGACACGGGTATAAGAAAAAAAAGGGGAGATCCGCTCGCGGATCAGGGCTAAGACTACCAGGAACTCCGGCATCATGGTACCCAAAACGGGTTTAAAAACGCTTCGTGAGACGCAGTCTCCAATGAGCAATTTTGATTTACTCGATGCTGTTAAAAAATTGCGTGTAAAACATTTCAGAGGCGTATTTATGCGAGATCAATTACCGACGCGGCCGAATAATCCAGAAACTGGCATTATCAATCTCGACAACAAAGACGGTCCTGGAACTCACTGGGTTGCTTACGCGATCGATCCACGTGGAATTATCTATTTTGATTCGTACGGTTTAGCACCGCCAGTTGAGTTTCTCAGGTATGTCCGCGGAGTGCCTCGCACTCTCAACAGCAGATTTTATAATGTTCCAGTGTGGCAGTCGACGTTACCAACACAAACATTAGTTGATCCGCCCATTTGTGGGAACGAGGTTTTAAATGTTCTTGATGCGATCTCAAGAAATCCAGCAACGTCTCCGCATCGAGTAGTGCATGAATATACCGCATCGAGAAATGCTTAGCATTTTCATGCTCGCATTTGAAAAACAGCAATAACAAATAATGGTAGATATTTACGGAAGACCTTTCACAAGAAAAGTCAAACCTGGCACAGATGTTGATCTCTCAAAATATGCGACCCGAGATGAAGTCGATAATCTTTTGAATATAGCTGGAGTTGACCCAGATGAAGTTGCTATTTTTCAAGACAGGCAAGGAAAACTAAGAACGAGCAACATTAAGTGGAATGATATAATTCGCAGAGTTCTTGGAGCTACCAAGGATAACTTCGTTGCATTTAGTGATGGCGGCCGGATCAAGGACTCGAATATATCAATCGCAAGCATCAAAGACAGTATTGATAAAGGTGTTGACAAGTGCGTGAAAAAAGACGGTGACACGATGACAGGAGAACTCAGCATGAATGGAAACAAAATAACCGTTCTAAAAAATCCGGAAGGTCTCGAAGATGCCGCAAACAAACAATACGTCGACGCGCAGTACAAACTCGTTGCTGGCCTAGTCAGTGATAAAGTAACAAAAGCCGGCGACGTAATGACCGGCGAACTCAGCATGAGCGGCAACAAAATAACCGCGTTAGCGAATCCCGAATCCGACCAGGATGCGTCAAACAAACAATATGTGGACATCGTCAACGGTAAACTAAATACGCTGCGGTCAGAGTATGATGTTCACGTGAACGGGTTTAAAAGACTCCAAAGAAACTTCTCAAAAACTGATGAGGCCGTGGATAAGTTCTTTGGGGATCCTCCAGTCGTCGATGTAAAACTCGCTGATATCAAGACCGACATTAACACGATCAAACAAACACAGCACGATATAGTATCGGGAATTCCTGAGATCGTTAACAAAACCAGTTTGATTAAAGTTCCCACTGGAGTTACTCCCGGGCATATCACCAACATCGTATTCACGGTATCATCGGGATTCGCAACATGGTCACAAGAAAATAACACTATCAAATATACAGCAACAGCCACCGGTGTTTACAGGTTGTCTGTGTTTTCAGCCGCTAAATTTGAAATCTACACAACATATCCCTGGAGACATTCCACCGAAAAGTATTCCGGGGTTGTAACTATAATACTAAACAGCGGAACCGAAGAAATATTTATGCTTGAAGCCGCCGACAAGAAATTAACCTCAACATCTTACTGGTGGTGTTTGGAATTCGTCGCTGCAACTCCTCAATTGGTTACGTAATTGAAAATTACCAGTAATTGAAATCGCCAGCGATTTTAAATAATATGTCAACGTTGAAATCCGAAGGATTTCCAGATGCTCAACAATATCGATACAATCAAGTTCGTGAGTGGCAATCTGAGTTAAAAACTGTCATCGAAGTAACCAGTCAAAAAGTAAAAAAATACCGCAGACGCATAACAGTGTTAGACGTTATGGTTTATTCAGTATCCGCCGTTGTTGCATCCGCCGGAGTAGTATTATCAGCGGTCACTCCGGTAACAGCAGTAGTCGCTGCCACGATCTCTGTTTGTGCGACCACAACCGCGGCAGGAGTTTTCGGCATCATAGCAAAAAAAATATCCTCGTGTGCTAACACAAAATTACACGATTACACGACAAAATTAAATACAGCCACGACCGCATATCAGAAATTATCATCGCTGATATCATCATCGTTAGACGCGCAATCCAGCGATGCTGCGTTGATATCAGATTCTGAATTCAAACTAATGTCAGATGCGTACAATGACTATTTGAAAACTAAACAAATAAATAATGTCACAAGAACTGCTTCAACAAATAGTCACAAACACAACACCGGTAAGGACCACAATGATCTCAGTGTCCTCGACGACACCAGAATTCGGTATTAATTTTCGAACTCCAATTCGGGTGAACGAAATCGCGTTGTCGAAGCTCAGTGTGTATCACAGCTGGCCCAATATCAGGTCGGCATCATTTGGCGGTCTGCAGCCGAATAATTCGTTCGTGTTCGGGAAACCCAGCGGGGACCCACAACAACGTGAATTTGAATGGGATACAATTACGCTACCCACTGGGAGTTATCAGATCGAAGAAATCAACAATGAGATACAACGCCAAATAAAACGAATCACCGGCAAGGAAGCCAAAATATCTGTGACCGCGCACGAACCAACGCTGTCTGCGGTCATTGAAATCTCAACACCGGGATACGCCGTGGATATTTATAGCAGCTCAATCAGGTCCGTATTAGGATGGCCACAAATACAACCGGGGTTTGAACAGGGTCCACCAGAACCTAAAAAATCGGATTTCGAGACCGATAAACAAGATCTACACGACATTTTCGCACGACCAAGGACCGACAGACTTGGCAGACGTCAATTTCCACCACTATATGATGAAGTTTATTTCATGGATACCTTCGAAGACGGGTTGGGGTTAGGTTTTCACAGAACCGGGTCTCCCCCCGACAGTGGTTTCCTTTTTATACACGTAACCCTGGTAGAAAATATATTTGATCTGATCAAACAATATCATCAAGAAGAGCTAAGACTATTGCGGTGGTATTTTCAAGAGTATATTTCTTCCAGTGATAAAATCGCGACTCGTAATAAAATTATCACTACCATAGAAAAACTAAATAAACTCGCATTCTTGATGGAAATTACAAATCAAATAGTAATTCAAAGATTTTTGGTTGATCCTACCCCGGACAGAAGAATAAAATTTGCGACGTTGTATAAAATCTCCGTGGAAGATATTCCCGGGTTTAAACTCCCCGGATATAATGTGCCCGAGTTAAAAAAATCGGTTCAGGATCTCATTGATAAATCTTTTAAAGATATTCTTGCCGCGTACACGCGAACAAAACCGCAGCCGGTTATTCTCAAGCACGACAACAGTACATCCGCCGATGGCAGACACATCTCACCCGGGATCGTAAATATCACAGATGTTATTGCGGTCAATCTTGTATGTGACGTCATCGACGGTAGCTACAGCGCATCAGATAATACTACACCCCAACAGGGGTTTATCCTGTACACGTTCACACCAAAAGATCCGCCCGGGTTTCTGATTGTGCAAGAACCAATCAATGTGGTCTATCTACGGTGTCATAATCCGTGGTTGTCAACGATAAATTTCAAACTCGTCGACCAACGGGGGAATTTGTTGGACCTGCGTGGCGAGACTGTCTCCGTGAACTTACTGGTGAAGTCCTAAAATGCTCCCCCCGAGCGTGGAAACTCGAAGAGTTTCTCGTGCTAGCATCGCCAGGTGGTTCGGCATAAGTTATCGTTGGAAACTCAAAGAGTTTCTAGCACGCATTTAAAAAAAAACGGTTGTATATAATGTGTGAATACATCCACGCACGAGTTCATATTCATGATAAGCAAATTCTTCACACGGCAATAAAAACCGCATTTGGAAACTCACACGAACAGTATTTCCCCGTTAAAATAATCGTTGACGTGTACGGCGACGAAGACTTCTTGTTAACTCCGTCACAATTGACGCAGTTACAGCAAAATCATATGATCACAGCTTGGTGTCAACGAGAACAGATCATGAACTATTCTCATTGTTGTATTGATGCACCCGCGCTCGAGCAAATCCTGAAAATGTAAAACATTTCCAAAATTGGAAATGCAAAGCATCGCTCGGGCAAAAAAAAATGTATTATTTTTTTTTACCGTGAAAATGTACAAAGCGTGAGACACTTTCAGTGTGTGAAACTCAAAGAGTTTTCGGAAACTCAAAGAGTTTTTGGCGATGCTAGCATCGCTCACGCACTTATACTTCGTCGACGGAGTCACAAACACTAGTACCCGTAGGCATTTCCGTGTCAGAACTCGAAGAGTTTTCGGAAGTGTTAGCGTTTCCAAGATTCTTTATGTGACCTTGTAGCCGTCGTACCCTGGTGTTGATTAATTTTCGAGTCTCATATTGTTGTGACAATTCAAGCCTGATCTTCTCAACTGCGCCGCACAGTGGAACGAATTCAGATACCTGATCGTCAGTTATCGACGCAAGTGACCCGTAAACGTAATTCTGTATATTTTTAATGAACCTATAACACGCGGCGAGATTGTTCTTGCCGGCGCGCTCATTCAACGATTCAAAATCTGACATAATTGTTTCAGCGTTTAGTAAAATATTAAAACCACGCTGTTGCAATTTTTCGAGTTCAACAATTATGACATTTATGTTTTCGTGATTCATATTATTATATTTTTTATATTTTTAAATTGCATGAGAGTGTTTACGAGTTATCGTCGAGGATAAGCTGTATGTAGGAAAATGAAATATATTGTTTGAGCTTTTTTGAAAATGCTGTTTTGTAGATCCCATTTGCGACTCGTTGTACCGAAGGTTGACAAATACCGAAATATTTGCCAGCTGCGGCCATTGATTGAAATATCATTTCTTGGCCGTCTGTATTTCGAGACTTAACAGCCCGTTTTCCAACTGTTTTACAATGACCTGTGTTACCCAGTAAGCAGTTCTTGCGTTGCGTGACCATCCGAAGATTGTTTATGGCATTATTGGTCGGATTCCCGTCAACGTGGTCAACGACAAGACCCTTAGGGATCAATCCATGGAAACATTCATAGACGAAACGATGACAGAGATAATCTTTTCCTCCAGCATGGAATTTTAGATAACCGGTATTGGATACAACACCGATTGGTTTCCGTCGCTGGCAGTGTCTGACTGTACCATCGTGTGACGCTTCATAATTTGGGATAGTTGGATGTGGAACAAATTCTTGTTCGGGGGCGAATTCTTGATTCATTATACTATAAGCAAATCATTTGTCTAATTCATAATTTGTCTGAAAACTTATTTATGTAATCACGCTCCGAGAGAGTGTTCGAGGCTGGATATTTTTTATCATAATACCGTTTTAGTTCTCGATAGCGTTTTCCCCCACACGCTGAACATAATTGCGTTTTTCCTCGTACTCCAATGCCGCATCTGATACACGGTATCGGTCCTAGACTCCCGCCGCGGACCTGTTGAGCATGTTGTCCACAGTATTCGCCTCTGCAACGTCTGTTACACGGCGCTGATGAATTTAGTTTGATCCACTTGCATGAGAAACTCTTTGAGTTTCCGTTCATTATATATAATATATTTGTCTATTTAAATACTTGTCTTAATTATAATAATGAGTTTTGAAAGACTATCCAGAATAAAACCCGCAGGTTCTCGATTCGATCTTGACTGGTTAACCACTGATCGTCGACGAAGAGAGTTAGCAACGGTAATTGGTGTTATCAAGGATGCCAAAGAAGAGTTTCGTCGTGATGGTGCCGCACACACGTGGTCTTCGTATAAAATTATCCCCGGCGATGCTAGCATCGCTCATCGAAGAGTTTCCCGTGAAAACTCCTTGAGTTTCATCATTGATGGTACCATCAACGATACAATCGCGCGTAATATAATTGAGTATCTCGACGCGAGAAGATATTTCGTGCAGATAAAATTTATTGTTGGAGTCGACGACGAGGGAACCCGAAAGTGGATTATCAGAGACAAACTAGACCCTGTTCTTGATCCGCGCGGAAAAACCATTTTGTTGAGCAAAGACTCAAACCCGGGAGTACTTGTTGGGATTGATAAACCGTATTATGCCAGAGCGTATCCTGTGACCGCGGTCGTTTATGGAATTTATCCGATAAAGAAACCAAGTGTCGATAAACTCGCCCCGATGAGGGTGTCGCCGTTGACAGAGTCAAGGATAAATTGTGTAGCTGAGCGAGTAATGGAACATTTTAAAAATGCACCACGTGGAAATGGTCTAACCGAGATCAGAAAAAATAAAATAACAGAATGGGCTAAACGAGTAGCGAATACAGGAGCGTCAATAAATGATGTTGCCGCGTTGGAACGCTCGCTGAGATTTCCTATAACGGTTTCATCGTTAACCGGTACGGTATTGTACGAGTCAAAATATAATCGCAATGGAGCTTCAATAAATATTATCGATCATAACAGTCACGCTTGGACTGACCAGGTTAGGATATTTCCGCGAGACCGTGTTGTGAAGTATTACTCGGGAAATATGTTTGATTGTATTCATCGGATAAGTAAAACCGATCCAGTGTCGGTGTGGTTATTCTCGAGCGAAGATGGAGAATATAATCAGTTTGTGAGACCCGACGGGGAAATATACAGAACGGCGGCGTTACAGCACGAAATGAAAAAACTCGCAGAAAAATATCATGCGACGGACACTGATACGTTACTGCGACACTGTTTTACTGTCCCGGGTGTTGCCGCGCATGTAGCCCGGGAACGAAATTCATGGAGACCAACTCCGAAAAGTTTTCTTGCGGATATCCAACAGAGCTGTGTTGAATACGGACACGGCGGTTTGTGGAATACTCGATATGATCACCGCGGTATGATATCCGTGGACATGACGGCGTGTTATCCAGGAAGTTTCCTTGGGCGTGGAGAATGCAGCGAATATTTTAAACGGTTTGGCCACGTTACAAACTCGATGACAAGAGTTGCTGTAAACGGACCATTGCCTGATTTTGACCTGACGGGATTTGCTTGTGTGTCGTCGTTTAAATTCGCTAAGGATTTACATGTTGTGTGTTATGTTTGGTTTGGCAGACATTTCGTTGAGAAGCGATGGGCACCGATAGTGTTATTGCGATACATGCTTGACAGTCGAATACTGTTGTCGCTGACGGTCAGCGAAGCGATTATATGTTATTGTCGTCAAACCGAAGTTTGGTTGCCAACTCCGGTTACGTCACAAGAAGTCATCGAAGATTGGTCACGAGAATATCCAGAAACTTCTATCGACGATATTATCAAAAATGATGCAAGCACAGCAAAAGATCTAGGACGAAGA
The DNA here is from genome assembly GCA_028554795.2 of Sinohyriopsis cumingii. Lineage (NCBI taxonomy): Eukaryota > Metazoa > Mollusca > Bivalvia > Unionida > Unionidae > Sinohyriopsis > Sinohyriopsis cumingii. The sequence goes on from CM068840.1 coordinate 12,107,452, forward strand.
ATAATAGGGAAATTCACTCAAGGTGGAGCGTATGATCATAAACAACATCACAGTCGATTAATCATGGACAAGGCTGAATTGGATCTTGTTGTCGCTGATGCAGCCACGAACAACATGTTCTGTAACCGCGAAGATGTGTTTCTGTCAAACGGGGAAAAACTAGGGACTGTTTTTAGTTATATCGACGGAGAATCATCTCAGTACACACATTTGAGATCTTCGATGCTAGCTTATGTATCCATAAATTTGTTGTCGATGATTAATAGATTCCCTGTTGTCGCAGTGAGAGTTGCAACGGATTCATTTTATATTGATAAAAAACACTCAGCGCTGTTGGATAATGTTATATCGGATGATCCATCGTGGGGCTCGTGGAGAATAAAGAATGAAATGTTACAAGGATATTGTGAATCAGCTGACGTTGAAATCAAGGATGAGTATCGCAGCGCAGAAATGTCTTCGTCGGGGACAACTTCGTTGCTGCCGCCGGTGCACGATCCTGTTACAAGACACAAAACAGTTTATCTGAACGGCCCTGGTGGTTCTGGTAAGACAACTCGGGCGATTGAATTATTTCGCGGTTCTGACTTGGTCGTGCTGACTCCCACACACAGACTTGCCAGGGAGATGAGACAACGGGATGTTAACGCGTGCACGTATCACAGTTTTTTCAAATACAGCGGCGGCACGTGGACACCTGAACGAATGGGTACGAAATATATTCCCGAGAAAATAATCTGGGATGAGATAGACACTGTGCCGTTAGATATATTAAAACAGTTTCTGGATTGGTTGCTAAAGAAAAATACCGCAGTGGTGATGTGCGGCGATCATGGTCAACCACCCCCATTTACAGGTGAATCTCCACACACGTGGCTGAAAACTTTTGTAGATTATTATGAGGAAATAACTAACGATGTTAGATCACTCGATGAAACGCTGAAAGAGTTTAAGGCGTTGATCAGGCTACAAACCAATAAAGTCCAGTGTGAGATAATGCGTGAAATAATTCCAGAAACTTCGCTGAGCGACTTTTGGGAAACGTGGAAACCAGGTGATTTAATTGTGGCAAGTAGAAAGATAGTCAGGGACACACTTCAGCAGCGGTTATTTCAGTTACATCAGAAGAAATTTCCCATGCTGGCAGTGCCGTTGTGTTATAGACCAGCTGATACGCGATTGCAGAATATTGACGTTGATATTCCAGGGCGCCTGACTGCGTCGGGGGTGGAGAAACAGAATTTAGTATTGAATGATATTGTCACAGTTGATGTTGATGCTGTCGAACAGGCACTGAAAATGAGCAAATCCCCGTGGACGCTAGGATACGCTATGACCATCCACAGTTCGCAGGGACTAACTATTTCAGATACAACAGTTTGGATTGTTGATGATCGCATCGAGTGGTCAAATTTAGTTTATTTAGCCGTGTCAAGAGTAAGAAGGATAGCTCAGTTACAAAGAATTGTATTAGATGATGTTATCAACGACAGCATCAACAGATCAATCGCTGATGATACAATAAGAAAGAAATTAGCCGGTTACAAACAGAGCGACAAAAAAAATGGTAGAGAGTTTGATCTCGACGAAACACTCATTATACAATTACAACAACAGCAGAATAATCACTGTGCGAGTTGTAATTGTTTATTGCTGTGGCAGTATTCGAAAAACGACCCAAGACAATTTACCGTAGATAGAATAGATAGCAGTCGTGGTCATACACGTGAAAATGTGATGTTGACCTGTCTTGAGTGTAACCGACGCAGAGGTGTTGCTGCAGTTATTTAAAATGATTGAATCACTTTAGTGCGGATCACTTTAGTGCGAATCACTTTAGTGATCGGGGTGGTAATTGTGTATCCGTGGGAATCACCTGAAGTTGCTCGCGTGTGAATCCACGCTGAGGAGCAGTTGAATCTAATCTGTAGATTGCGTTTCTCCCAGTTGATCTTGTTATGCTGGATATCTTATGTGTAGTAACACTCCATGTGGGATCGGTTGCTCTTTTTTTTCCTCCTTCTAGTTCGCCTGGTTCGTATAAATACCTAACGGTGACATTACCCAGCAGTGGGGACGCTAGCGTCCCTGGCTGCGTTGAAACATGTCCGCGTTCACTGACGCGGGGTATATATTTTTTTGTGATTGCATTTACAGGTCTCATGTTTGTTGTTCTGGTAATTTCATTATTCAGCGCGGCTATCACGTTTGGCAGTCTTGCAACCCATTCACGAGATCTCGTATCGTAAATGAATTCCCTCGCGTACTGGTATCCGAATAATCTCTCAGCGAGTGTTCTATTAAATCGCTCAACAATTGCCTGATCCCGATGAATTTCAGTATGCCCTCGTCGTATGGTAACGTTATGCTGCTTTGTCAGTGATGACACCGCGCCCTGAAATTCCTTGCCAGGATCAACTTGTAATAATCGTGGCCAGTTTAGAGGTCCTCGTTGATAAATTCGTTTAAACGCAGAGGCGACTTCGGACGCTGTTTTAGTCGCTAACGGTTCTGCTTCTTTGTATCTACTAGCAACATCAACTACTGTTAGCGCGTATTTGTATGTTTTTCTACGGACAGTATCATGAGGCAGGAATAGTATGTCAGCCTGATGAACTTCATTGGGCACACTAACATCAAAATGTGCAAAATTGATTTGTCGAGGTGGTGGTAGGTAGATTTGCCATATTGCTTGTTTTGATAGCCAATTTTTGGCAACCTTGCGTGTTACTTTTGCTGCGCTGGCGAGTTTATTAATTGCTGAGTTACCTCTCCAGTATCCGGCCGGGGAATAATAAATCGCTTCCATTTTTATTTAATTATCCAGCGCCTAATACTAATTTAGATTTCATCGCTGATCTTACTAACCAATTAGCGAGTGACTCCTTAAATGATTTATTTTTTATGGAGCTTAGTGCATGAATTAATTTCACATCCGCGATATGCCTGTCTTGTAGATCTTTACTTCGATAAGCAACATCATGTATGTGACACGCTGCGTCGATAGCGTTTATCGGATACTCTCCCGGTTTTGGTTTAGACTGTTCATCAAGTCTGATATCTAGTCGGGTCCCTGGACCGCAGTAATTGTATCCCGGAAGATGTTTTTCTCCGGGATATTTAGCCCAAGGGGTACCTGGAAGTCGTCCGAGGGTTGCTGCAATGTCACCTCCGCTGACTTTGTCAGGCTTTTTTTTTGAAATCTAAATTTTTTTGTGCCACATCGCACACACGTACCAGAGAGTGCTTGTCTGTTATTTTTTGTTGTAATGGTTGTTATGTCGTTTGTAGGGGTTCGTGCCTTACACTTTACACAATATAAATCCATAATTATTATTCCTTATATACAAATGGAGATCACTGATTTTTCTGCGACGCGAAGGAAAGAACCAGTCAAGCATAATTCCGTGCTACCAAATTCTATCAGAATGATCATCATAGGACCGTCAGGATCAGGTAAAACGCAACTGCTACTGAACATGATAATGAAGTGGATGAAATGGGACAAACTATACTTGATAGCTCCGTCTGTGGATGATCAACGTTGTTATGATGTTATAAAAGATTTTAATGAGAGTGCAAAAGCGCTGAGTGAAGACGGCGAGGATGTTGTTGAATTTATAACTGATATTGAAGAAGCTCCCTCCGTGGAAGACCTTAACGGGGAAATAAATAACCTAGTAGTGTATGATGATGTGATGCTGGACAAGCAAAAAAATCCTGCAAGAATATTTTCACGAGGTCGTCATAAAAACACTGATGTGATTTATGTTACTCAGCGTTATACACAAATACCAAAAGTAATCAGGGATAACTGTAATCTTCTTGCGGTGTTTAATGGAGTTGATGTTCACACGCTGAGAAATATTCATCAAACCTGGTGTAGCGGCGATATGGATATTAATAAGTTTAAGAATTTCTTTAGTCGCGCTCAAAGAACCCCGCACGGATTTGTGACAATAAATTTACACGATCCCAGAACAAGATACCGTATCGGACTTGATACACTGTATGGTTAACATGAAAATGTTTCCTTGGAAATCTTCGTCTTCCCACAGCAGCAGGGAGGGTGCAAACTACACCTGATTTTTCGATGATACCTCACCGTGGAAATTATGTCGGATACGAGTCGGATTTATTGAAGTAACTCGCGTTATATCAGCGGAAATACAAAGCATTTTCAAGGACATTTTTTTTTTGTCTCGTTTTCTGAATAAAAGTGTTATTTCATGGAAATAACGCTTCTATCGGGAATAGTTTCAGTGGATGGGGTGTCTCGGAAAAGTAGCTTGTAGGATTCGCCCTCCCTGCTGCTTAAAGGGAGCAGTTATGACACATGTGACTGGTGTGTGAGGCTTTTGTTCACTTGGGTGTGGGTTCATGGCGCAGCTCTGTGTAAGACATTCTATTCTAGTTACTGCTGCACAATTAAACCATTTTTCTTCTGTTGTGCAGTTAAACACCAAAACATTTTTTTTAAAAATCACTTTGAAAAAAAAATAACTCTGTACTCATGGAGGTCCTGTGACTATGGACTATGTTCTAGGTTTTCGATATTACCTTTTCTGTCTTGATCTTTGTTATATACACTGTTAGTCTTTTTATGAGAGCTTAACTCCCTTAGCACTATACAGTCAGGATCATGCAGATGTGCTGTTAAACCCCATACAGGGGCCCCGAGTGGCCGAGTGGTCTAAAGCGCTCTCTGTTACAGATCACTGCCATCTCACCTCTGTCTGCATGGGTTCGAGTCTCGGATTCAGCCAGTGTGAGTATGTGAGAAAGCTTGCCAGTAGCTTCTCGTGGGTCGGTGGTTCTTTTCGGGGTTTTCCAGGGTTCTTCCTGCACCATTAATACTGGCCACCATGCATAGCCTATCGTGTGCTGAAAAATGACGTTAAGCCCCACAACAACAACAACAAACCCCATACATTATATTGAAATAATGAAAGTTTTGTATATTCTTTGGTTTTGTTTAAACTTATTCTACTGCCAAAGATAAACTTTAACCAAATTGAGCAATGAAGGTCCTAACAACTTTCTCTCACTAATTAATGAAGATGGACCCGATTGTCCGTGCATTTTTCTAGTCCCTCTTTATATACTGTACAAGTAGAATTTGGTACAGAAAGGTTCAAATTAATGAGTGCATGGGAGATGGTTTGTGTATATCAGAGACCCTTTAATTGGCTGAAAATAGATATGATTTTTATTCTGTATAATACACACCAGAGTGATAAGCTATTATGCATATTGTATTCATTATTTCCTGCTGAACCCCCCATGGTACCACCCAGGGGTGATACACCTGATAAATTGTCCATTCTTTACTCTTTGCATTATGCTAGTCCTCAGAGTCTTATCTCATTGTCGTCATTGAGTCCAATTTACACTATCAGTTCTAATATCATCCCATGACTTCATCAGGTTTTAATATCCTACCTTGAAACAGAATACAAATCAAATACCTGCTTTGTAACTGTGCTGAAAGATAACAAATTATTCAGCAGTAATTGTCTATAAAGGTGTAGCCTTGTTTCAGCCAGCTATAGAAACAGCAATCTAAGATGGCATGTTTACATACCACCAGCTAATTATGACACTGGCAATGATCGGCTGTGAATCTAGGCAAAGGATCAATTTACTTTTAATTTATACATGGTGTTATCAAGACTTTTTTCTAATCAGTTTCTTTTGTTTTCTTGAGCTGAAAACATTGACAGGGATTTAAGTTACTTTTGTGGGTATTTAATTTTTGTGGTTTTGCAAGAAATGCGATTTTCGTTGGTATGAAAAATTTGGGTTGTTAAATGAATCTTTTTGTTTCCACAGGGGATTAATATTGATTACATTTTTAGTTTGTGACTTTAGCAGCCACGGAATAGCAAAAACTGATTCACCACAAAGAATACTGAATTCACTGTATTTGACAATCTTTTCACCAAAATAAAGAGTAAAAATTAAGTTAATTACTGTTCTTTTTTATTTGGACTTAAACTGTTGACACATGATCCTATCACTTCATAAAATTGACCATATGTTTTCATATGTCCTCTTTACATCACACACACTACATGTCATCTTTACCACAAGGTTACCACATTATGTCCTCTTTACTACAAGGTTACCACACTATGTCCTTTTTACCACAAGGTTACCAAGCTATATGACCTCTTTATCACAAGTTTACCACATTAATGTGATCTTTACCACAAAATAACCACACTACATGTCCTCTTTACCACAAGATCACCACACTACATGTCCTCTTTACCACAAGATCACCACACTACATGTCCTCTTTACCGCAAGGTTACCACATTAATGTGATCTTTACCACAAAATAACCACACTACATGTCCTCTTTACCACAAGATCACCACACTACATGTCCTCTTTACCACAAGATCACCACACTACATGTCCTCTTTACCACAAGATCACCACACTACATGTCCTCTTTACCGCAAGGTTACCACATTAATGTGATCTTTACCACAAAATAACCACACTACATGTCCTCTTTACCACAAGATCACCACACTACATGTCCTCTTTACCACAAGATCACACTACATGTCCTCTTTACCACAAGATCACCACACTACATATCCTCTTTACGGCAAGGTTACCACATTAATGTGATCTTTACCACAAAATAACCACACTACATGTCCTCTTTACCACAAGATCATCACACTACATGTCCTCTTTACCGCAAGGTTATCACATTAATGTGATCTTTACCGCAAGATAACCACACTGTCCTTACTGCAAGGTTACAACACATGTCGTCTTTACCACAAGATAACCACACTATGTCCTGTGTACCACAAGGTTACCATACTAAATTTAGGTTACCCCCCACAGCTGCAAGGTTTTAGCGGACTTTGTTTCGCTAATGGTGTGGGACAGATTTTTTAGGTTCTTTCAGTAATATGTGCCTTTAGAATGGCTTGTAAAAATATCAGCAGTGTATATATGTGTCTACTCCTCCACAATGAACTGGCCCAGGTAAGTGTCAAGTGATAAAACATGCATGAAAAATATTGATAGTGTAATTACATACATGTATATTAATGAAACGATACAAAATGAAGGTATATTTTTAAATTGTTTTAAATCAAATTCATTCACGTCTCAATAAATCTGTCAAAATGTGATTTCCCATAACCTTTACAAAAGCTGAAAGAAGTTTCGTAATCTTTTTCAAAAACTGTATGTGGCCAGCATGTTGCAGATATACACAGTGTCTTTGTCACAGTGAATCTTCCAAAGGTTTAAAGTGTGAGAAAAACTATTACGGTAATTAATTTAATATTTAATTTATTAATTTATTTTTTAATTTGGCAGGATTTGCTAGCATATGTGGTATTGAATAGTCTCCAAGGCTTTGTATGTGTACATCAATTTGTTAAGGTATTAGACAGTTTCTATATGATATACCTAGATACATCTAGTATACACTACGAAAGGATAGTATTGTAGTAATAGAAGATGATACATGTTTCTTGACCTCTACTCTAATATAAAGGTCAGAGTATTTGGATCTTGAATTGTTAAGACATCTGCCCTAACATAGGGGTAATATGTAGTAAAGTTAGAATAAATTAACACCACCTAATTTGCTGGGTGCGATATTGCTGGTTCGTCTCCAATTCATACAAACAACAATATAGCAGTCTAGGATGTAAACTACCATAAAGTTCCAGATTTGAGTTTATTCAATGGTGTCTTCAGACACATTCAACACTTCAGGATATTAAAATTGTCAGTGTCATAGATGGCTGGATTTTGTATAGGTTACAGGTAACACATGTATTTTTTGCTTCTTTTGTTTCAGGTTCAATATTCAGTTCTAGCACTTTGCATGGTTATTTATTAAAACTTGCACAGTGAAAGTAAAAAATAAATCAAGTTACAAACAAAATCCCCAAACTGTCACTTGGAAATTTTTATTCTAAACGATGTGAATTTATGTACTGAATACTTATTAACATGTTTCTTCTTCATAAAATGTGTTGTATGCATTAAGTATTTAACACATTAACCCCTGAAGCTTTTTGTCATTTTCGCCTGAAAATCGAGTAGAAAACACATTTTGAAAGCTATTTCTGAATAGACTCGAAAACACCAAATCCCCAGTCATCTTTCAATAACACACTGCCTATTTGTGTTAGAAACATCAATTTTCATTGGCTATTTGACTCATGCATGAGCAGAAGGGTAAAAGTTGGATTTTTTTTATTTTATTATTTTTTTGGCTAAACGGAGCCATTATTTTTTTATGGAGACCACTCTTTATTCCAAATGCCCATCTTATCCTACTTTTTGCAAAGGCTCATCTGTCTGTTTGCAGTTCATACCGGTTTGCCCTAGATCTGAGACCAAAAAGTCTAAAATCCAGACACAAAATCGGATTCCGACTACAGGCGAAAGTCAGGTCTAAAAAATTAGGTTTTTTATCTGTATTTTGTTGTGCAACTGGATATTCCAGATTATTTGGTATCATTGTAGAGCTACATCTGTCTACCTTTCTATAATACCACCCTCTTTAGTGTATCGTGCATGACCATGACATGACGCTACAGAGCTCGGCAGTAGGCTACTACCTCCTGCCCCATTAAGTCGTCGCCAGGGGTTAATGTGTTAATGCTAACCCGAATTTCAACAACAAAAATCAAACTCTGCACTCAGTCCATCATGTTCACACTTGCAATGGTCATTAGTCAGCACTATTGCATGCTTTTCTTTCTTTTTTTAAATTTCTGAGTGTATTCCAGTTATGTCTGGAAAAAGTGAAAGATATTTTTTTATTTAGGATAAATTTACATATTTGAACCACAACATTATCCAGTGATCATTAATTTTACAAAGGACAAGTGATCAGCTAAAGAGTGTATTTGCTGCCATTGAATTTGGGAAACTATTTCCACACTGTAATTCACATCTTTTCATATATTTTTGTTCAAATATCGATCAATATTTCCCCCCAAGATGTGAATTGATAAAAATGTAGAAATCTTTCTTTGAAAACAGACTCTTTGTTGAGTGATATGTTTATGGATTTAAAATTAGAATGTTTAAGTATTTAGTTTAGAAATTCAAGTCATTTTTTTAAAAAGCCATTCATGCTATCATTATACATCGCTTTCAGTGTAATGCGTCCTGTATTTGTGTAAATTTACAGATCACTTGATAATCTTCTGATGACAAATCAGTTTTTTCAAGTAGATTATATCAGCTTTCAGTAAACTCAAAATTTATAATTGTACCATTTGAAATGCGAAAATGACAAAATACAGTGTTTGCTGTCATTGTGACCATGAAAGATCACTTCTGTCATTGTCACCATCAAAGATAACTTCAAGATGAAAACCTGAAAGGGAACATACAGTGTGCAAAACAGGATTTTGAAAGAAACATCAAAGTTATTATTAGGTTTACAAGTTTGTTTAAATGATGTTATTGAGATGTGTTCAAGCCTATACAAGTCAGATACTGTGGCATGCATGAATTAAAACAAATGTAGATGCAACACCGGGGTTCCAAAGAACACTTATCATGGAAGTCAACACAAACAGAAATTGTCAGACAATTTATTACTTGCAAAATTGGCTTTTGACAAGGAAGAGCATCAAATTTACATATACAATGACTACAGTAATCCTACACTTTAGCACTTTTCAGTGGAGTAAAAGAGGGTGTTATTACATAATGTAATGCAATCTATGACCATCTTCACCATAAAGGGACAGTGTTATACTGCGTAACCTTATGATGATGAGTGATACATTATATGTAGTATCACCTTTACATAATGTACCTGTCTATTTAAAGGGACAGTGTTATACTGAGGACCTTATAATGATGAGTGATACATTATATGTAGTATTACCTTTACATAATGTACCTGTCTATTTAAAGGGACAGTGTTATACTGAGGACCTTATAATGATGAGTGATACATTATATGTAGTATTACCTTTTACATAATGTACCTGTCTATTTAAAGGGACAGTGTTATCCTGGACCTTAGAATGATGAGTGATACATTATATGTAGTATTACCTTTACATAATGTACCTGTCTATTTAAAGGGACAGCGTTATACTGAGGACCTTATAATAATGAGTGATAGATTAAATGTAATATTATCATTAATGTACCCATTTAAAGAGACAGTGTTATAGTGAGTGACCTTATAATGATAATGAGTGATACATTATATGTGGTATAATAGTTTGACCTTATAATGATAATGATAATGAGTGATTCATTGTATGTTGTATTATCATTAATATACCTGTCTGTTTAAAGGGACAGTGTTATACTGAGTGACCTTATAGTGATGAGTGATATATTATATGTAGTATTATCATTAATGTACCCATTTAAAGGGACAGTGTTATAGTGAGTGACCTTATAATGATAATGAGTGATACATTATATGTGGTATAATAGTTTGACCTTATAATGATAATGAGTGATTCATTATATGTTGTATTATCATTAATATACCTGTCTGTTTAAAGGGACAGTGTTATACTGAGTGACCTTATAGTGATGAGTGTTATATGTAGTATTATCTTTAATGTACCTGTCTGTTTAAAGGGACAGTGTTATACTGAATGACCTTATAATGATAATGAGTGATACTTTATATGTGGTATAATTGGTGTATGATGTGTGTGCGATTAGGATTTTTAATGTAGCTTTAAAAAAATTTCAGTCATATTGCTACTGTGTCTGCAGTGTGTCAGTTTATATTGATGTCTAGCACTGGGAATCATGCTGCAGACATGTAGCATGATGTCCCACCCATTCAAATTATCCTGACATCAGGCCAACCCGTCCTACCACTAACCTCTTAATGCTGAGCACCTAGCAAGGAAGCTGTTAGTACTATTTTTGTAAGTCTTTGGTATGACTTGGCTGGGGTTTGAACCCACGACCTCCCGCTTCTGTGGTATAATGGTATTACCATTACATAATGTACCTGTCTGTTTAAAGAGTCAGTGTTATGCTGAGAGATCTTATAATGACGATGAAAGATACATTATATGTATGATCTTGCAACACTTTCATGTTGTTTTAAGTGTGCTGTTATC